>JAJHZJ010000311.1:6178810-7394480 GCA_023548195.1 Bettongia penicillata ogilbyi
GTAAAGGGATTATAAGCAGTTTTCAAAGAATTGCAAATGGCAAACAACCACCTGAAAACATAACTTCAAATCTTAAATAGTATATGACAAGCAAATTATATTGTTCAGGTCATTTTCATTCTTGTTCAACTCCTCCTTATGACCCCATGTGAGATTTCCTTGGGCAAAGATATTGAAGGGGCCTTACCATTTCCTTCTCCAGCTCATTGTATAAATGAGGAAACTGAGGCAAACAGAATTTAAGTGACTTTCCCAGGGTCACACAGCTAGTAAATGTCTGAGACCAGATTTGAACTCAGGAAGATAAGCCTTCCTAACTCCAGGTCTGGTGCTCTATCTATTGTCCTATGCAAATTACAGCAATTGACATTTCAACTCAAAATTAATCAACAAATTTTTATTAAGCACTGACTGTATGCCAAGCACTGGACATACAAAGCCAAAAAGCAGCCAATGCAGGCACTTAAGTAGCTTGTTCTCTACTGAAGGAAGCTAGACTCCATATAAGCATATATGAAAGATAAGGTAAATACAAGAGATTTTGAGTTTAAGGCATTGACAGCAGTACTCGTATCCTGAAAACTGTCAAACGTGACAAAAAATGCAGTCAATGTTGGAGAGGCTGAAGCAAGACAGGCACATTAACACATTGTCAGAGCTGGCCCCAATCTTCAATATATCAATTTGGAATGATGCAAGGAAATTATTCATAAATTATTCATACCCTTTGACTCATCATTTCCATTACATATAACTCCAGGAAACAAAGGCCCAATGGGTAATATCAAAATATACATAGCAGTGCTCCTTGTGATAGCAAAAAATTGGAAACTAAGTGAGTGTTCATCATTTGGAGAATGGTTGAAATAACTGTGGTCATGAAATTTAATGGAAAAATATTCTGCAATAAGAAATGATGACTATGAGGAATTCCAAGCAATATGAGAAATTTTTATGGATTTTTGCAAAGATAAGGAGGACCAAAAATAATGCATGACAACTAAAATGTAAACAGAGATCACCCCAAAAAGAACAAAATACTGAATGAGTGAAAAAAACACCAAAAATGTTTTCAGAGGATAAGATGATAAAATACACTTCCTTCCTTGTAGCAAAAAAGAGAAAGATTACTGTAAGGGTCCTGTGTTTGTCAGATGTGGTCACTGTGGTGAGAATTTTTGCTTTGCTATAAGGTCGGATTAATTCTGTAGGGAGAGTTAGGAATATTCCAGTAATGACAAATACGGAAACAAAAGGCAAAAACAAAACTTTTTTTTAAAGAAGACAAGGCCTAGGTTTGAAGTTGAAAAATGGCTTAGATATTCTATGAAAAGATATCTATTTTATATTTACTTACATATGTAAATACTACCTCTCCCAAAAGAATACAAGCGTTTTGAGGACAGGGTTTATTTAATTTTTGTCTTCATATTCCCCCAAGAACCTAGCACAGTACCTTCCCCCATTCTTTAAAAAATGCTTAGTGGTTATTTAAGCAAATGAACTCCTATTTTAATTGATGATGTAATAAATTTCTCAAATAGCCTCTTTTCTTAATATCTGATGGCTACTTACAGGCAGGCAGTTCCTTTAAATGTCTACCCCCCTAAATTCCCTTCTGCTGCTATCCTTAGCTCATTTCATCTTTTCCTGGTCTCTTTGGAAGCAAAGAATGAGGGCTCACCATCATTCACGTAGAATATCCCTAACATCTTAAGATCTAACTTCCTAAACCCAATTCTTTCAATCTATGTTATTCTGCCTAATTTATTTCATTTCCCATTTAATCTCAAAAGATGTAGCTAAAGTTTAAGTCAGAAATAAAAGCAATGAAATTGTGGGGAAATCTGTATCTCTGCTATTTTACCTTGCCAAAGGATTACTGCCTCCTCCACCTGTTACATTTAGAACAGGACATGAGAAGAGTAAGCAAGCATAGTGCACATGTGCAAACACACACACACAGACACACAGACACACAGACACACAGACACACACACACAGACACACACACACACACACACACACACACACACACACACACACACACACACACTTTTGCTTTTTATGGCATCTGTCCCCACTTACCCTGGATCTCCTCAGCTACCCTGCTTACAGCAGTCACCAAGTCTGTTAAGTGTTCTTCTAACATTATTACAAGGAGAGGTAGACCCTGGGTCACCTTAATGAGGTGGAAGATTACATCTGATGGTCTCCATCTGAAAATCAGTACAGCCCAGAAGCACAGTCACCCTTCCTCGCTTAGCCCTGAGAGAACAACAGCCTCTGTGTGCACCTGACTGAAAGAGAACTGCTTCCTTTCTATTGCTAATAAGGCAACAGAAAATCCACAGGAATAAGGCTGGTTACAATCCATAGGAAAAGGCTGGCTCTTAACTTTCAGTGGCAATCATCCAAAGGAAGGGAGAGCATATCACCTGAGCTGCTAAGCTGCCATCTCTCTCTCTCTCTCCCTCTCTCTCTCTCTCTCTCCCTCCCTCCCTCCCTCCCTCCCTCCCTCCCTCTCTCTCTCTCTCTCTCTCTCTCTCTCTCTCTCTCTCTCTCTCTCTCTCTCTCTCTCTCTCTCTCTCTCTCTCTCTCTCCCTCTCTAAGGTTTAGTGCCACTTACTTGAGAATATGGCTTTAAAGATGGCAAACACTTGTGTTTCTGGAAGACTTTTCAGCAGAGGATGCTGAAGAATTCACAAACACAGATTATGCAGCCAACATTCTTTATGCAGATACCGTGGGAAGGACAGGTGGTCATCAGTTACTCTTTCCATTCACACCTACAGATAAAGAAAACAATCACCAATATGAGCATTCTCATTCTATAGGAAAGCAAACATGAATCTAGAGTCAGACTTCAATCATTCATATTAACTAGCAAAGAGGAGGAGTGACTACTTTAAATGGCAGATAATCCACAAATCATTCAAGTTTGGCTTTGGAAAGCATTCCATAAATTCTCTGACAAGTTCACTATCCTAAATATTTTTTCATTTAAACTGATGCTAAAACAGTGCTATCTTCCCTGAACACACAGCCAGTTGAACCAATTCACATCTCTCTCAATAATGTGTTAGTGTACCGATCTTCTCACGGCTCCTCCAGCATTGATAGCTCTGGGTTTTATAACTGTCACAATTTTCAGCCTGTATACAGCGGTAGAGTGGAAAGAGCTGTGGGGATAGCCCAAGGCTCTGACTTGGGGCCCCTTCTCTTCTATCTCCATACTTCCTTGGTGATTTCATCAACTGTCATGTGTTCAATTATCATTTCTATACAAATGATTTCCAGATCTTTATATCCCTAGTCTTTATACAATGCAACTGTCCCACATCATTTATTACCTACTAGAAATTCCAAATCAGATGTCTTGTAGTCACCTGTAACTAAACTTAACAAAAACTGAACTCATCTTTCAAAGCCAGCCCACTTCTACACCCCCCTTTTTCCACTGAGGATACAATCAGCTTTCAAGTCACTGCTGACTTTTCATTTTCTCTCACTCCACGTAGCCAATCACTTGTTGCTCAGTCTTATTGATTCCACCTCCACAGCATCTCCTGAATTCATCCATCACACAAGTTCAAGCCGTGACTTGTGAAATTAACCTAACTAGCCTCCCTTGCTTCAAATAGCTCGCCTTTTCAAGCCATCCTCCCTCCAGCTGATTGTAAGAGCTACAGTAGCAGCCTACCCAATCCACTAAAGAACAACCCCTGGGACAGCTCAAAGCTCCTTGTTAAATAAATCAGGTAATATCCCAAAGGCACTTTTCCTTCCAGCAGTATCAGCTACCTTCCACTTGCCCCAGAGTCTTCCCTCCCTTCCACTAGTATGAATCAACACCAACGGTCACCCCATAAGTGCTCCTCACTCCTCCTCCCAATGCTAGGTTGACCTAGATTCACATACAAACACTATAAAATGATCAGACTTGACAGGTTTGAGGAGAGTGCCCCATTCTCTCCAGGGCTCCAATGGACCAGAATGACTTCCACCATCTTTCCTGAACATCCAACATATCCTAAGTTGGTCCCCTCAAGTTTGTCTTCTTACACCATATTCTCTTCCATATACTGTTCAGTCCAATGACACTGGCCTCCATACTACGCCACAAACAAGATGTTCCACCTCTCAGCTCCGGGCATTTTCTGCAATTGTCTCCTTGCCTGGAATGCTCTCCCTTCTCATGGCCACCTACTGGGTTCCTTGGCTTCCTTTATGTCCCAGCTAAAGCTGCATCTTTTACAGGAAGCTTTTCCCAACCTCTCTAAATTCTAGAACCTTCCCTCTCTTAATTAATCCCTATTTATCTTATATTTAGTTTGTGCATATTTATTTGCTTGTTGTCTCCTTTATTTGATTTTAAACTCCTTCAGGACAGAGACTGACTCTGGCCTCTTTTTGTATCCCTAGCACTTACCACACAGTAGTTACTTCCTAAATGTTCACGAAGTCAATAAAGCTGCCTTGCTTTACGGTTCTGTGTTCTCCGTGTTTCTTTGTATGGAACTTCAATATTCCAAACTGTCAAAGTCTGCCAAAATGATAAGCTCAAAGCACAGATCTTACTGTGTAACTATCCAGCTCGACTTCTGTGGTTCCCTACTATCTCTAAAGTCAAATATAAATCCTCTGTTTGATGTGTGAAGTCCTTGACAATCTTGTTCTAATCCTTACTTACAGTTTTATTTTATATTACTCTCTTTCATGCATTCTTTAGTCCAAACAAATAGACTTTCTTACTGTTCCCAGCATTTCCCAGCTCCATGTCTTTGAACAGGATGTTCCCCATGCCTGAAGCACATTCCCTCCTTACTATCTGCCTCTTCCTCAGCCCTTCCTGAGCTATCAGTGCCCACTCATTACCAGGAATTTACTTTATATCCATGTGGTTTGCTCATGTAGAATATAAGCTCCTTAAGGACAGACATTATTTCATTTTTGTCTTTGTTTTCCCAGCACAGTTCTGGAACACTGTAGGTACTAACTCTAACACGAAACGCTTGCTGATTAATTAAAATCAAATGACTGAATGCCATAAAGAATACGAACAAAACTTCTGAAAGAAATACAAACTATAAGCCACCATATAGAAAAATTCTACTGATCAATAATAATAAAAGTAAGTGAAACAACTCTGAGCTTTCATCTCATACAGAAATTGGCGAAGATAATAAAAAAGGGAAATAGTCAATGTTGAAGGAATTGCTGGAAGTCAATTTCACTAATACACTATTAGGAGAGCTGGGAACTGGACCAACCGTTCTGGAATGGCATTTGGAATTGTATGACAAAAGTTACTGAACTGTTCATCCCCTTTGACCTCATCTCACTCTAGGAAATGAAATGCAAAAAGAAAGTTCTCATATGTATGAAAATATTCATGGAAGCAATTTTAGGGTAGTAAAAAAACACTGGAATCAAGTAGGCACTCTTCTATTGTGGAATGGTTGAACAAATTGTAGTATATGCATATAACAGAATATAACTGTGCCATAAGAAATGACAAATGAGAAATGCAAATCTAAAGTGGATGGGAGGGAAACATTCATCACAGCCTAGAGGAAGACAGGAAACGTGAAGAATGGTGGGAATTGATACAAAGCAGGCAGAATCAGAAGAAGCATATGCAACAATGAATACAGGAATATAAATAAAAACAACACAAAAAGTCATTGGAATTCATAATAAAGGCAGTGACCACTATATTCCTAAATCAGATGAGCACAGACACAGAAATATTGATGATATTAGATGGTCAGTTTTGCTAGGCTGTTTTCTTTGTTACAAATGAGTATCGGGGGCTGTGGACTGGAGGAGAGCAAGGATATAAAGAGAAATCGTTATAATACAATAATATAGTCCCGAATAAGAATTAAAAATAAAATTCTACGGATGATTATGTCATCCTTCTTAATCAGAAATTAACTATACATGATGCACACAAATACCTGTCTTGGGATCACTATATAAAAACAGCTAGCATTTACATAGCACTTTAAAGTTTATAAAGCACTTTACAAATATTATCTAATTTTATCCTCCCAACAACCCTGGAAGGTAGGTGCTATTATTATCTCCATTTCGCAGGTACAGACCTAGGTCAAAGGACTTGCCCTGGATTACACAAGCTAACTAGAGTCTAAGCCTAGATGGAATTCAGGACCTCCTGACTCCTGGTCCAGTACACCATCCACTAAGTCACCTAACTAACTACACACTGCATTCCTATAATGGTTAAAAATAAAACAAAACCTAGCCTCCGAAGAAACAACCTACCCATATTTAGAGGAAAGACCATCATCAGCACCTTATATTTACAGAAGGGGTTCTTAACCTGGCATCTGTGAACTTTTAAAACGTGTGTGTGTGTCTGTATACACACACACACATATATCTTGACTATTTCAATATAATTGATCTCCTTTGTAATCATATACATTTTATTTTATGCATTTAAAAATATTCTGAGGAGATCCCAATAGGTTTCACCAGACTGTCAGAGAAATCCATGGCACAAACAAAGGTTTGTGGTAATTTATAGTGGTCTTTACACTAGTGCATTGTTAGTGGAGTTGTGAACTGATCTAACCATTCTGGAGAGCAATTTGGAACTATGCCCAAAGTGCTATAAAACTGTGCATAACCTTTGATCAAGCAATACCACTACTAGGTCTGTATCCCAAAGAGATCATTAAACAGGGGAAAGGACCCACATGTACAAAAATATTTATAACAGCTCTTTTAGTGGTGGCAAAGAATTGGAAATTGAGAGGATGCCCATCAACTGGGAAATGGCTGAACAAGTTCTGGTATGTGAATGTTATGGAAGACTATTGTTTATTAAGAAATGATGAGCAAGTGGATTTCAGAAAAACCTGGAAAGACTTACATGAACTGATGCCAGGTGAGGTAAGCAGAACGAGGAGAACACTGTACACAGCAACAGACAGCAACATTGTACAATTATCAACTATGATAGATTTAGCTCTTCTCAGCAATGCCATGACCTAAGATGAGTTCAAAGGACTCATGATGGAAAATGCTGACCACATTCAGAGAGAGAACTATGGCATCTGAATGCAGATAGAAGCATACTTTTTTCACTTCTTTTTGTTTTTTGGTTTTTTCTTTCTCCTGGTTTTTCCCTTTTGTTCTGGTTCTTCTTTCACAGCATGACTTATGTGGAAATATGTTTAACATGACCGCACATGTATAACCTATATCAGATTGCTTGCTGTCCTAGGGAGGGAGAAGAGGACGGAGGGAAGTAGAAAAATTTGGAACTCAAAATCTTACAAAAATGAATGCTGAAAACTATCTTTACATGTAATTGGAAAGAAACAAAATACTATGAAATATTTTTTTTAAATAGTGTTCTTTTTTTTAAATTTTTTTTAAAATTTATTTATTTATTTAACTTTTTACATTCATTTTCACAAAATTTTGGGTTCCAAATTTTCTCCCCTTTTATCCCCTCCCCCCACCCCAATACCCCAAGCAATCTAATTTTCCCTATCTCCAATCTGCCCTCTCTTCTGTCATCCCTCCCTTCTCTTGTCTCCATCTTCTCTTTTCTCCTGTAGGGCCAGATGACTTTCTATTCCTCATTAACTGTATGTCTTCTTTCCTAGTAGCAACAGCAATACTAGACAGTTGTTCCTAAAACTTTGAGTTCCAAATTCTCCCCATCCCTCCCTCCCCACCCATTCCCTTTGAGAAGGCAGGCAATTCAATATAGGCCATATCTGTGTAGCTTTGCAAATGACCTTCCTGATAGTCGTGTTGTATAAGACTAACTGAATTACCCTCCATCCTACCCTGCCCCTCATTGTTTCTCTTCTGTCTTTTGATCCTGTCCCTCCCCAAGCGTTGACTTCAAATTGCTCCCTCCTCCCTTTGCCCTCCCTTCCATCATCCCCCCCCTTGCTTATCTCCTTCTCCCCCACTTTCCTATACTGTAAGATAGGATTTCATACTAAAATGAGTGTGCATTTTATTCCTTCCTTTAGTCAAATGTGATGGGGGTAAACTAATTGGTTTTTTTTTTCTCAGCTCTCCTCTTTTTCCCTCCACTAAAAAGTTTCCTACTTGCCTCAATTAAATGACATATAATTACCCCATTCCATTTCACCCTCTTTCCTCCCACTACATTTCTCTCTCACCATTTACCTTAATTTCTTTTAAGCTATGGTCCCATCCTATTCAATTCACTCTGTGCTCTCTGTCTCTCTATGTGTGTGCATGCGTGTACATGTGTGTGTGTGGTCCCACCAACTACCCAGATACTGAAAAGTTTTAAGAGTTACAAATATTGTCTTTCCATGTAGGAATGTAAACAGTTCACTTCTGGTAAGTCCCTTAAGACTTCTCTTTGCTGTTTACTTTTTCATGCTTCTTCTCATTCTTGTGTTTGGAAGTCAAATTTTCTTTTCAGCTCTGGTCTTTTCATCAAGAATGCTTGAAAGTCCTCTGTTTCATTGAAAGACCATATTTTCCCCTGAAGTATTATACTCAGTTTAGCTGGGTAGGTGATTCTTGGTTTGAGTCCTAGTTCCTTTGACTTCTGGAATATCCTATTCCACACCCTTCGATCTCTTAATGTAGATGCTGCTAGATCTTGAGTTATCCTGATTGTATTTCCACAGTACTGAAATTGTTTCTTTCTAGCTGTTTGCAAGATTTTCTCCTTGAGCTGGGAGTTCTGGAATTTGGCCACAATGTTCCTAGGAGTTTCTCTTTTTGGATCTCTTTCAGGTGGTGATCGATGGATTCTTTCAATACTTATTTTGCCCTCTGGTTCTAGAATGTCAAGGCAGTTTTCCTTGATAATTTCATGGAAGATGATGTCTCGGCTCTTTTTTTGATCATGGCTTTCAGGTAGTCCCATAATTTTTAAATTGTCTCTCCTGGATCTATTTTCCAGGTCAGTTGTTTTTCCCATGAGATATTTCACATTCTCTTCCATTTTTTCATTCTTTTGGTTTTGTTTTGTGATTTCTTGGTTTATCAGAAAGTCATTAGCCTCCATCTATTCCATTCCAGTTTTTAAAGAACTATTTTCTTCAGTGAGCTTTTGAACCTCTTTTTCCATTTGGCTAATTCTGCTTTTGAAAGCATTCTTCTGCTCATTGGCTTTTTGAACCTCTTTTGCCAATTGAGTGAGCCTATTCTTCAAGGTGTTATTTTCTTCAGCATTTTTTTGGGTCTCCTTAACCAAGGTATTGACCCGTTTTTCATACTTTTCTTGCATCTCTCTCATTTCTCTTCCCAGTCTTTCCTCCACCTGTCTAACTTGCTTTTCAAAATCCTTTTTGAGCTCTTCCAAGGCCTGAGCCCACCTGACATCCCCCTGAGGTGTCTGGGGTACTGAGGCCCTGCCCTCCACGTCTTTCCCCGATGGCGAGAATACGTCCTCGTCATCAGATCCGAATGTCGGGATCATTTGCATTTGTTGGAAAAAACTCTCTATAGTCTTATTTTTCTTCCCTTTTCTAGGCATTTTCTCAGCCAGTTACTTGACTTCTGAGATTCCTGTCCACCCCCGCCTAGATCCGCCCAGCTAGTGCTTGAGGTCTGAGGTTCAAATGGGCTTTCCGCAGCAAGCTTTAGTTCTGGTGCTGGGGTGGGGGCAGGGCCGCCTCCCAGGCTCGGCCTCCTCAGGGGCTTTATGCAGAGACTTTCAGGAACGGAGCGGGTGGGGGGGGCCGCCTCCCAGGCTCAGTTCCCTCAGGGGCTTTATGCAGAGACTTTCAGGAACAGAGCGGGTGGGGGGGGGCCGTCTCCCAGGCTCAGCTCCCTCAGGTTGTTTATGCAGAGACTTTCAGTAATGAAGATCCTGCCTGCTGCTGAGGGAGTCCTGCTGCCTCCGCTGCCACCCACACCTCTGCCTCAGCCGCTTCCTGCCCCCGCCGCTTCCTCCCAAGGGGGCCCGAGTCACGGAGACACTCCGCTCCCCTCCTCCAGCCAGCTGTCTCTCTCACTAACCTGTAGCTTCTGTGGGCGGAGGAACTTCCCGGCTGCCGGAGTTTCCGTCCCTGAAGCCTGCTCGGGTCAGCTTCTCTGGGGCCGCGGCCAGGGCAGCGCTGGGGTGGGGTCCGCTTTCCGGAGTGCGACGGACCCTGGGGACGGATCTCCAGGGCTCTCTGGCACGGAAATTTCTTCCACTCTGGTTCTGCACACCTTTCAGTGATCCAGAATTTATGCGGATCTCTTTTTACATTAATTCTATGGGCTGTGGGTTGGAGCTCGTAAACGTGCATCCTTCTACTCCGCCATCTTGGCTCCGCCCCCCTAAATAGTGTTCTTTAACCACTGATTGGTTTTGGTGCACTACATCAAGTTTGATCACCTTAAAGTAGGTAGGGAAAGCATTATATATCAACACATTTTTACCTTAGAGATGAGGTAACAGAGTCAAGGAGGTTATGTGACTTACCCAAGGAAAAACAACAGAAAGTCATGAACCTGGATCTAGAATCCAAGCCTCTTGATCCCATGTCAGTCCCATGTTCTTTCCATTCCCTTATGCTGACCCCAGGAGTCAGAAAGTTTGACTATCCACTACTTACCTCCAATGGTTTAAAATATTAGGTGGATTTGTTTAGAGTAGCCAAAAGAATATTTTGGTCATTTATGATCATTCTTGATGATTTACAAGATTTACTCTTTCACAGGAATAAAACAATAGGCCAATAAAACAATTCACATCAAATCAAATTAAAAAAACCTTAAGTGCTTACTATATGTGAGGTACTGTGCTAAACACTGGGCACAAAAAACATTTATTGTAGCTCTTTCTGTGATGGCCAAAAAAAAAAAAAAAAAACCCAAACCCAAACCCAAAACAAAACAAAATCAAGAACTGGAAACTAATAGGAAACCTTGGAAAACAATTTCGAGTATTTTGATAAACTGATTAAGAATGAAATGAGGAGAACCAGAAGAACAATTTATGTAACAACACTGTAAAACAAAACAAAACAAAAACCTCTGAAAGCTATAAAAACCATGACCATTCATGATTCCAGAGGGTTAATGGTGAAACTGACTCTTCATTACAGGGAGGGGATGGATTCAGAGTACAGACTGAAACATATGTTATTGTATATGGCCACTAAGGGAATCTGTTTTGCCTGATTATGTGTATTTGTTATAAGAAATCTATTTTTCTTTTCTTTTTTTAAAAAATGGGCTGGGGGTAGGAGGGAGAAAAAATAGATTTCTGTTATTTCTTCTAAATAGAGGGTTTGTGGATTACTACAGATGTAAAATGTTCCATGTACTTTCAGGTGAAGTCACTGTATTATCAGTTTTACTTTACTGTTTTACTTTGTCACAAGAGAAATCTCACAGAATGGGAATAATCTGTAAATGTTTGCAATGTAAAAAAAAAATCAAACTTTAAAAAAAAGTTTAAATGAAACAGTCCTTACTCTCAGAGAGTTCACACATTTGAATGAGGAAGACAATCCCCAAATAACTGAACTTGCTCTTTTATGGACCAAGAGGAGCTGGATAAAGTGATCTCTCTCAGTTCACTTTCAGCCATTTTTATCTCATTCTTATTTCCAATTCCTATTAGCAAAGTTTTTCTCATCAAGCTTCAAGGCTGTTGGGGAAAATTTGTTTTACAGAATTCAGAGGGAACCAGGGGCTCAGTTAAAAGAAAACAACAAAACAAAAACAGATTGGGCATGCAACAGTTTCAAAATTTACTGTTACTTTCTCCTTGTTTGTTTTCTACCAGATTTCCCCCTTCCTAATTCAGTCTTCACTTAATGTTCTGGCCTGAAAACACAATAAAATCTTTCATTAAAATATCTATTAGATAGCAGCAATAATGAAAATAAAGCCCAATACCATAAAATGGGATAGTTCATGTAATCATTTCCATCTGGGAAAGTGATATTCTAAAAGTTAATCAGCAAATACACCATTAATGCCCCAGAATTTTTCCGTGCCTATGATCCTCTCCAGTTGTAAGTTACAGCAGCTTCAGAAGCTACATTAACCCTGTCCATTGGGCAAGTACAGCAGTAACTTATTATACAGTGGCCTAGTAGCATCTAAGAGTCAATCTAGTTCACAAGTGTGTTTAATTTACAGATGAAGTGTTCAGCTGACTTGTTTCATTTGTGAAGTCAGAAATGCATCATGGTGTAATCTTGGGTAAGAGTGCTGGACGAGGGAGTTGTTGAGTTATTTCATATAGTGTCTAACTCCTTAGGACTTTATTTTGGGGTTTTCTTGGCAGAGATATTGGGGTGGTTTGCCATTTCCTTCTCTAATTCATTTTACAGATGAGGAAACTGAGATAAATGGAGTTAAATCACTTACCCAGGGTCACACTGTTAATAAATGTCTGGGGTCAAATTTGAACTCAGGATGGTAAATCTTCCTAACTCCAAGTCCAGTCTCTATCCACTGCACCAACTCAGTGCCTCGCCAGGTCAGGAAGACCAGGGTTCAGATTCCAAATTTGACACTTACTAGCTCTATGACCATAGTCAGGACTCTAGGCCTCTGGGCTGAGTGTAAAAAAGAGATAATCTTGCCTGTAAAACATATCTCACCCTACTGCTGTCAGGCCAAAATGAGATCATATATGTAAAGTGAGTTGCAAATTTTTAAATACTGGATAAATGCCATTATTATAAGGCCATGCGATTTCTCCGTTTTTGAATGCCAACAAAGACCATGTCAACAGAACTTAGAGAAATTAAGATGCAAGAGGCCTTTTACTCAGTTGGTATGATGAAATGACAAGATGTAACTGAATGGCTGACTGGAGTTAATATGCACTTATTAAGTCCACTATATGCTAAGCAATGAGGCTTCAAAGATCGAAATTCCTCAAGACAATGATACCGGCAAAACTATTCTACTCAGAATCAGTCTGTAAAAATTTATTAACTGCCCACCAGGTACTAGGCTCTGGAGATACAAACACAGGTAAAAGACAGGTAAGACAGTACCTGCCTTCAAGGAGCTCACAGCCTAATCGAGGTGACAACATGAAAAAGACTATGTATAATTAAGACATACACAAAATATTCTGGAAATAATCAATAGAGTAAGGGCACTAGAACTGAGGGGTGTGGTGGAGGGAGAGGGAACAGCCTTCTGATAGACATATCAGTTCACAAGTGTAAGAACAACCTTTGATCTCTGGTGAAGAACCCAAAATGGGGCTCCATAAATAAGCTGACTATAGGATCAAGGCAAACAGTTACACATGAAATAGTGTCCACTTCCAGAACTGACTGATGTCAATGCATACACTACTACAGTACCCACAAACAAATAACTTTTGTCATGGCCATCCTATACACATTCTGAATATTTCAGGAGGTGGAGGGATGGGGAAAATTTCAAGAGATGCCACTGTTTCAAATCTATCCTTCAAGAGGTCTTTTATTTCAAAAGAACACTATCCAATGATTGAGAATTCTAGGTAAAATACTAATCTGCTTTTTCCTGCTGAATTGTTTCTTATGATTATAAATGCCAAAAAAAAAAAAATAACAAAACCCTTGGGTACTGACAATTGGTGCCTTTTTCTCTTTTTAAAAATGTCAGCATTTAACCATTGTAGGAATCCTGGAAGAAAACGATGCTGACTGCTATCCCAGAGCAGTTGAAAAGCAACTTCCCTTGAAGGATATGCAAGGGGTGAGCATAGAGCTCACCTTGAAGTCTCCTGGATAGTGGTGATTACTTGACACTGTATGGCCAACAGCAGGTTCAGTGGCCTGCTTCTGCGCATGAATTATCTGAAAGTCCTGCTTAAATCAGGCTGTAACTTTAAGCCTACCTGAAGAAGGCAAACCATGTGACAGATGAGGACTAAACTAAGATGGCATGCAAATAAATACAGAGCAAATTTCAAACTATAGAATCTTTAGATTGCACAGGTAAAGAAATCTTATTTTAAAACAAAATAAATTTTATTTGAAAAGTTAAAACAATAATAAAAAAAGTCAGCATCCAATGGAATAAAAATTTAAAAAATTGAAAGACCATGCATATCTAAAAGAACTATAAAGAGATAACCAACTCAATTTAGAAAACTGGTTATCATCTACCAACTCAACACTGAAGTCTTTCCACAACCTCAGTCCAGTTCTTACCACTTATCACAATATGCTGGTAAGAATATTCTCTTTTCCAAATTCACTTCTCTGCCCTACTCCTTCCCCCAGAGCAAACAGGGACTGCATCTTTGTCCTGGTCAACATAAATCCAGGCTATGTGCTTTAGTAGTGGTAATTAATCTACAGCAATTAACTCGAACTCACAGACTCAGATACTATATCTTTTTTAAGACAAAGCATCTGCAGCTATAGAATCTTGTACAATAAACACTTCTCCATGGAATTGTGTTCAGCTTTACAACAAAGGATATTTTTATCCTAAATGATATTGAGGGGGAGAAGTCTACCCACAAGGACCTTTACAAGAATGGCTCATTAATTACTATACAACGTTAGTGAGGAACTATTATAAATTCTCTGTATTGTTTCAATGGCCTTATAATTAAAAAAAAAATATCTAAACCTAACTAACCACACCAATTTTACCCTTGCATTTTTCCTGGGAAAGGAAGGTCCAGAGCTAACCCCTGCCCAATTGGAAAGACTGGTAGAATTCTACGAGATGAATTCTGTAAAAGACAACATATATACTCATTGAAGAATTCCATTTGATTAAGATTACCTTGTATTTCACAATAATTATCCAGAAATGCCCATTTATGTATGAGACCAAAAAACTCTCAGTATACAAGGCTGTACACATTAGAAATAGCACTAGTTTGCATTCAGAAAACACAGGATCTAGTCACCAATGTGCCATTAGCTGGATGTGTGATTTTACACATCATTTAATCCCATATGGACCTTGGTTTCCAGAGGACCTGGGTTCAAATTATAGCTGATGATTATTACTTGTATGACTTTGGGCAATCCACTTAGCATCCATGAGTCTCTATTTCCTTTTCTGTAAAATGAAAGGAGACTGGACTAGAGACCAGACTAGCAGCACCTTCTAGCTCTATGATCTCTAAGTCTCTTATGGTCTTAGGACAAAATGATCTTAAACTTCCTTTCTAGGAATAGGTACTTTGAAATCCACACTAGCAAGACCTATGTTACTTTATTGACTGGCCAACACCACACAGAAAGAGATGTGTAAAACATAAATAAAGAAACAGGAGGCTTTCAGATCTATAACTGCTATTGGTTTAAGGATATTGTTACTTAACCTAAATGAAAAATAAACAGCTTTGGAGCACAAGATCAGATAAGCTGCTGGCAGACCTTAATTATAAGCACTGGTATTCTGTCTTGGAGTTCACTACCACAGCACTCTTTACTAAACAGCCTGCCAAGGAGCAATGAAGCCGAGTGCTGGCAATTCTCTCAACAAGCTGGGGAGAATGGAAGGCTAATTTAATGGGGCAAGGCCAAGTGCAGTTAACAAGCTGCACATCTGTAAGAGGAAAATAAGTTGTCCCGAATCATTAGCAGTAAGTCTCCCCTCTAAGGAGCTCTAAAGGAGTCCGAGAGCACTTTCTGTTCTTAGCTTCCAAGCCTGACACTAACAAGTCAAGCCATTCCATATTCATGGAGACTGCAAGGAACCGTTTGATTTCCAGCACCCCTAGAGGTGGGGAGAGGAGGTCAGGGGAGGAGAGAGGTATGAAAATAGGCATTTATATAGCACCTACTGTGTGCCAGCACCTACTGTGTGCCAGGCGCTGTGCTAAGCAAACATTTTACAAATACTACCTCAACTGATTCTCCCAGCTACTCTGTGAGTAGATGCTATCATTA
The DNA here is from genome assembly GCA_023548195.1 of Bettongia penicillata ogilbyi. Classification (NCBI taxonomy): domain Eukaryota; kingdom Metazoa; phylum Chordata; class Mammalia; order Diprotodontia; family Potoroidae; genus Bettongia; species Bettongia penicillata. The sequence goes on from JAJHZJ010000311.1 coordinate 6,194,659, forward strand.
TTTCCATTTTGTAATGGAGGAAACTGAGGCAAATAGAGGTTAAGTGACTTGCCCAGGTCACACAGCTAGGAAGTATCTGAGTCACATTTGAACTCAGGTCTTCTTTATCTCCACATCCAGTGTTCTCTATTCACCATGCTGCCTCTGGAAAGCACCATCAGCTGCCTCAGGAAACCTCGAAATCCCAGTAGTAAAATTAGACTTTTTTTTTTATCATACCTTATTTAATATTCATTTAAAATTTTTTTGAATTTCCTAATTCTCTCCCTCCCTTCAGACTCTTCTACCCATTGAGAAGACAAGCAATATATTGATTATACATATAAAGTAATGCAAAACATAATTCCATATTATCCATGTTGCAAAAAAAAAAAAAAAAAGCAAGAAAATGAAGTGAAAAAGTATGTTTCAGTATGCATGTGGGGTTTCTCAGTTCTCTCTCTGGAGATAGCATTTTTCTTTGTGAGTCCTTTGGAATTTAAATACTTATTTTCAAACAATTTAGATCATGGTATCCACACATAATCCCTTCTTTTATGAAAAGGAATATAGACTTTCAATCATTTAACTGATTATCCACTTGCACAATGGCTCTACGCTACACCACTCCTTAAAAAAGTACTCAGAAAGCCTGGCAGTCTGGCTCGTGACACTGCAGTGGTCAGTCCTTAGCATCCGGGTCTCAAGCTGGCCCAGGGCTCCCTCTTCGCTGCTGAGGGTTTGGTTCAGTCCTTTGTAATTGAGTAAATCAAAGATCCCCTAAGAAAATGGCCTTTTCTTTTCAGGGTAGGGCTTCGCATGTACTTTAGCAGGCCCACTGTGGCTTCAGTGACACTGAGGTCAGACCCCTAAGCATCAAGTCACCCAAACGATGGAATAGAGCCATCTCCCAGAAACCTCAATAACACAAATCTCATTGGTCCAGATCATTTCCTTGCTGTTTATAAATGACAGGTTGCTGGTCAGGCACATTGTGCACCTAAGAAACAGTGGTACAAAGGTATTTGCCTATTGACTCATAAATATAATAAAAAGTGCCATAAACTTGAAAGGACAGTGGAAGGAGAAAATAGTCTATGTATATGCCCATCAAGATAAATAACACAAAGAGTGGTTATAATATAGGAAGAACAATAGTAGATGAAAACCTGGTAGACATAAGAGATAAAATTTAGTAAAACTGATAAGTTCAAATTCTTATACATAAATGTTCAAAATTAAGGCAACAAGCAACATGAACCGTAGGTCCTAAAACAAGAAGCAGATTTGTATCATAGGTATTACTGAGACTTGGAATGAGAGACATAAAAAAAAGAAAAGCTTTGGAAGATTATGCCTTATCCAAGTCAATCAGGAAAGGCAAAAAAAAAAAAAAGTGGAGGTAGAATATTTGTTGTACATTAAAAAGATATACTCATGGGAGAATATATAGGGAGCAAAGAGCATGTAAGCTTTCATCAATGATGGGGCAATCAGAGACAATTTTGTCATCAGAGAACACCATGGATCACCTGAACAGGAAGAAGCAATATATAGTTTGAGAAGTCGATAGAAGCCTGGCGCAGAGCCGTGATCAATCAATCAAGCAATCATTTATTAAGACCTACTACATGTCAGGAACTGTGTTAGGTGCTGAGGATATGAATAGAATACAAAGACTGAAACTATTCTTTATTTTAATGAGCTTACATTCTAATGAGGGAGAAAAAAGAATACAAAAAGAAATAAAACATAAATATAATATTAATAAATACAGATATACTCAAGGTAATTAAATACAAGTTAGTTTAGAAGGGAAAGCATTAGTGTTTGTGGGGATCAGGAAAGGATCCATGTAGAATATAATACCAGAACTTCATCTTTAGGGAAAGAAATCACCAGTGATGGACAAACTCGATTATCTGGAGCTCCATGAACTCTCTCCCCATTACAGAGAGCTAGTAACTTCTTGACTTGTGATAATTTCATTCTTCAAAGGGCAGAAGAAATAACAAGGAGGAATTCTATTCTGAATCTGAGTTTCACAAATCAGTAGAAACTTGTTGTTGGAGTTGAGATGATGGGAACTTTCAGAGGAAGTGATTATGACCTAATTTGTAATAGATAACAGGAAAACTAGGCATACTCTGACTTGTATTAAAGATTCTGAGACTATTTTAAAAGAGGTAGGATCCCATGAATTAGCTCCACATCAGTTTGGCACTGGCTGACCAAATGAGAACCATACTCATTAATGAAAATGAGATATTCCAAGAGACTCAAACAGCCTAAGCATCCAAAAATCCAGGATCCTTTTGATGATGAGCTATGCTCTCACTCATCAATACTATCCTGAGAGTTTACTGAAACAACAAGGAATTCTTTGTGACCTATGGCCACAGAGTTTTGGTCACAGCTTCTCTTTTGTTAAGGAAAAGGGAATCTGAGTCTTGACACAGGATAGGGACTATGGGATTGGGTAACCTTCTATGATGTGTGGGAGTTCAAGCCCCTAAAAGAGCCCCAGATAAATACCTATAGAATAAGGAATCTGTGAACTTTTTGGTGTTTACAACTATTCAGGTGAGAGAGAGAAAGAGAGAGACAGAGAGAGAGAGAGAGAGAGACAGAGAGAGAGACAGAGAGAGACTGAGAGAGAGACAGAGAGAAGGAGGGAGACTTAACACTGGACTTTTAACATTGGACTTTTGTCTCAATGCACTGCATAGATTTTTACTCCCCAAACAATATAATCTGAGACATTCAAGGCAATGTCCGAACTCTATGATGCTACTTAGTACACTACTATATCATTTGGAATATTTCTCTTCATTTCACCTTCTCTCTTAAAGCAAAATTCAATGAGCTCCATATTTACATTGAACCACCTACAGTGTTATATCTAGCTACTGATTATACATAGCCACAGGTTTGGTTTTTTTTTTAAATGTAGTTTTGGAATTAACAAACATAGATTATTTTTGTGATTAATTTGTTCTTGGCACAAAAGAGGGGGATTTGGAAAATTGCTACACCCTCTAGTACCCTCTTTAGGAAAATATTTAAAAATAAAATTATGTCAGTCTCAAGTCCTTTGGTGCCAATCAGAATAAAATACACCTTGTCAGGCCTTAATCAACGTCCAAGTCTGAGATCCTTTTAACAAAGGCCTGGCCAGTGCTTAAAATCATAATTCTTTGATGACAGAATTAGGATGGTGACTAGACAAAGGCAGCAGGATGTTCGATTAATCCAATCAAAAGCAGTACTTCATTTTTCTCCTTCCCTGAATGGGTTTAGGGAAACAATTCTTCAAGTAATGACACTTATTGTTCTGTTTGACAACCACTTTAACTTTGTGTCCTTGTTTAATCTTTCTGTAAAATCTGGTCTTTGTTCTTAAACTCTATGAATTATCAGGAGAAACGGTTTGGGTGAGAGAGATTTTCAAAAGCAGGATGGAGCTGTGTCCCCTTGGATTTCTCTCTCTCTGAGCAGAGATGCTTGAATGTAGATAGTTAACAAATCTGTTTCTGACAGACGCGTGCAGACGATTGACTTTTTCTTTCACTGGGGTAAGTTAACACAGGAGGGATGAGAAGCTTGCAAAAATGAAATGCAGGAAACACAAAGCAAAAACAATTCCAAAGACTAGGAGAAGAAGAAAAATTGTCTGAAGAGGTCAATGCCAGTGTAAAAGAACTCATCAAGCAACCTAGATTTAATAAAGATTTACACAAAATATGGAAGCAAGGACAGAGACCAAAGAGAATGCAAAATCATGGCATGGGGCTGTAAACAGAGTGTCAAGAATACTAAATCCCAGAATTAGCTGAGGTTTGCTTGCAAGGAAAACAGCATTAATAATGGGTGAAGGGGATCGAAAAATTAGTGTCATGATTTAGTAAGGGCAGCTAATGTTGCCTTCCATCTGGATTTATGGATCTTTGTAAGAAATATTTTTCAGTTTTGACAAATATTAAAATCAAGAATCAAAATAAACTGAACTTGGCACCAGACCTTTGAATTGCTGTATCCCGAAGTATTGAAGCAAATATATTTATATATTTTCAAAAATAAGGAAGCATATTAGATCATGTTGCACTCACTAAAATATGCTTAATAATAATAGCAAGGCAAAGAGGTTCTGCACCATTAATAAAATATGATTTTCCAAACTTTAGCTCATCCTTTTAATTTCTATTTTTTGTGTAAGTTTTACAAGGTACATAAGTATTAGTATGATGGTACATGAATGTGATACAGAAGTAATAAGCATAGCTCATATTTATATAGTACCTTAGAATTTGCAAAGTGCTTTGCAAACATTATTTCATCTGATCCTTGCAATGATCCTATGAGGTATTATTATCTCCATTTTATAGATGAGGAAACTGAAGTTAACAGAGGAGAAAGAAGAAATGATAGTCATCATGTTGGCAGAGAAGGGAGGGTGAACTTTAAATGTAGGAAGACTTGGGCTCCAGTTCAGTATCTGATACATATTGACTGCATGACTCTGGACAAGTCATTTAACCTCTCAAGGCTCTAGACAACTCTCTAAGACTACTACATTTCAAAGATTCCAACATGCACTGATAGAGAATTTCCTCAATTGAAGTTCCTTACTCCGGTAAATCAGACATCTAGGCTCTAACCCACTTATATGTGCATGTGTATGTATATGTGTGTATGTATATGTATATATGAATGTATATGTATACGTGTGTGCAAGTTTATATATGTACATATATGCATACATGGACACACATGCGTATATGCATGCACATAAATATGGCTACATACATAGACATGTATGTGTGTGCTTATACCTGGATGTATATATGCACACATACAGTCCATGCATGCATGTGCATATGTATACACCACACAGAGATGTGTGTTTACATACTTATATATGTATGCATGCATGTATAGATATACATTACACATGAATAGATAGGTACATATGTATATGCATATATGTATACATGTGTGTGGCCTGTATGTATAACGTGTGTGTGTATTATATATATATATATATACACACACACGTGTGTGTGTATATATGCCACACACATATATGGGAGCTACGTTACTAAAGTGTTTTAGTTATAGGAGTATGCAAACTAAAAAGTTTGGAAACAACTGGACTAGATTTATGCTCTGTTGGGTCTAAAGGGAGAAGCAATGGATAAACATTATATAGGAACAAATATTCACTCAATATGATGAAGAGTTTCCTAAAAATCAGAGTTGACTGCAAAGGAAATGGGCAGCTTCATTCAGGAGAGATTTCCCTGTCATTACACGTGTCTCGGATGATCACTTGGCAGGCATCTTATAGAAAAGATTCATGGATTAGAAAAGGTACAAGATGAGATAACTTCTAAGGTTCTTTGCAATTTGAAGATTATACAATTCTGTGAGGCCATTAGCTATAGTGGAAAGAGCACCGGTCTTTTGAGTCAGAAAACCTGGGTTCCAGACCCAGCTCTAACATCCCTTAGCTGGGTCTTTGGGCAAATTCTTCTCTTTTCTGAGCCTTAATCTCTTCATCCATGTACCTGAAATAATACCACTTAGCCTGCCTATTTTATAGACTTTTGTAAGAAATGTGTTTTAAAGTTGTAATCTATATAATTTGTAGGCAATGCTGTTAATTCTTATGATGATGATAATGACTGTCTTCTGCTCTCTTCTTTGCACTGTCTGCAGACAGCAAAACCCCTAAGATCAGGATTTCTGTCTATCAGTCCTTCCAGCCACCACAGACACAGTCAGCCCCCCAAAAGCGGAAACGTTCAGTTTCAACATCAAGAAATAAAGATGCAAGATGGTACAAGTTCAGGACTGCAATCTGAGATCACATCCCAAGAAACAGATGTTGATAAAAGTCAATTAAACTAGGTAAAGCTAGGGACTAGAGGATTTAAAAAAGGAAAAAGCAGAATGATCCCTATCATTTATGATGCTCAGATCACGATGGTCTAATACACTTTGTTAAATCTAAGTGGCTCATGTGGTTGGGGATTTGCACTTCAATCAAAATATCTTTTCTACATCCACTTGGGAATACAATACCTTACATCTACATGATTAAGAAAAGTAAGCTAGACCAGGATAGTTGCCAAAGACAGAGAGAAGCGTGGCATATCTAAACAAACCAACATGGCAACATATCATTAAAACAGACACAGTAGACTTTGAGGATGGAAGGCTTTGGGATAAGTGAAAGATTTTCTGCCTGGGCAGGTCTCTTCAGAGAAAGTGTTCTTCATGAGCCAAAGAAAAGTTACACTATGGTCACAGGTAATTTTTTGCCTGGACTACTCTTCTGCTAGTGATATGCTCCTGGAAAAATTCCTGGATTCAATCCCTGAACTTTTTGTTCTCATGGCCAACCACAGTAACAAGTCACTGAATTCCTATTGCAATGGTTATCATCTGAGTTAGAGTGGAAAGCAATTAGAAATTATCTAATGCAGACCTAAAACAATCCCAAAGGACTCATGATGGAAAACGCCATCTCTCTACATCCAGAGAAAGAATTATGGAGCAGGAAAGCAGAGTGAAGCAGATTATTTTCTTTTTCGTTTTGTTTTGTTTTTTCTTTATCCTGATTTCTCTAATTCATTACAATTCTTCTGTACAACATGACTATTGTGAAAATATGTTTAATAGGTTTGTATACGTAGAGCCTACATCAGATTGCAGGCCATCTTGAAAACGGAGGAGAGAGGAGGAGAAAATTTAAAACTTATGGAAATGAATGTTGAAAACTAAAAATAAATAAACTAAAAAACCTAATCCAGGAATTCTTAACCTGCAAGGGTGGGGGGGCAGGGAGAGGGATGAACTTGTTTGTTTAATATTTTGATAACTGTTTTAACGTAATTAATATTATTTGTAATCTTCTGTATTTTACTTTATACATTTAAAAACATCATTCTGGGAAGGAATTCATAGTCTTCACCAACCTGCCGAAGGAGTCCAGGACACACGCAAACACATAAAAAGGTTACAAATTCCTGCTCTAGTCCAATCCCATCATTTTAAAGATAAAGAAATTGAGGTCTAGAGAGATTCATTTACTAGTTCAAGGTCATACGCTTCATGAATGATAGACCAAAGACAAGAATTCACTTGCATACTCTTCCATTATACTATACTACATTTAGGATCTCTGAATATATTTTAAAACTGACTCCTATCTTCTTTCCAACCAAAAAGTTATTTCTATTCACTTATCCTTCCTTTATAAATGATTATTGAAAATGTTGATCTTTCCCCATAAAGTTGCCCTCCCCCACATACACTCCAGACCTACGTTAAGCTATGCTTTCATTTTTACTTCCTATATAATCTTTGTAACGTAGTTGAAAAACAGATTGATATAAACAGAAATTCCCAAGCTTGTAAATATTTTGTCCTTATTTGTAATGTAGTTTTAAGTCATTAGCACCTAGAAATTTTTAATCCCAAAATCTAGAAAAGGAGAAAACTAAGCAACATTCAAGATTAAGCTAAGTGAGGTATGCAAACCTGTCCAGGTTGAACACTAGGGAATGGGAGAGGAAGAACTGAGTCATCTTATCATAAAAACCCACCCCAAATTGTGTCACAAGTTTTGGGGACACAACTCTCAGCGTTATTATACTGGGATACTGAGACACGATGTGACAAGATTCACTTTTCCCATCTTTTCAGGACACTGAGTTGAGCCTAGGTCTCTTATTTTTCCTAACCAGTAAGGAAACAGAAACCCAGAGAGATAAAGTAATACACATCACATCCCCCCCACCCCAAAAGTCATACAAGTTTAACACCAGGAATAGAATTCGAATACAAATCCTCTGAATCTAAATCTAGGGCTTTGGTTTTTATGTCATCATAGACTAAAAACTGAATCTAGAAGAAAAATAAAAAGCCAATTGCATAATTGAATTTTTAAACGGGTTTCCTAACTACGGGACTTGGAACTAGAGCCGATACTTTGACTTCATCCTGCTTCTGCATCATTTAACAGGTAAAGAAACAATCTCTTCCTGCTATGACACCATTATATCTAGAATTTCTTTTTCTGTAGCATTCTCACATATATAGTCCTTCTATACACACACATGTTCACATATATGTACACATACCTCCCACACACGCATATATATTCATTCTAATAGTACAGAAGACCATTGAGCTTAGAACCTAGAAGAACAGAGTTCAAATCCTACCTCCAACACTTAGTAGCCATGTGAGCCTGGGCAAGAAAGTCACTTAATCTTTTCTTATTTTCATTTTCCTCATCTGTTAAATGAGAAGGTTGGAGTCAATGCCCCCTAAGACCCCTTCAAGTTCCAGATCTATGGTCCTATGACTGGCAGATGTCTCTACTGAAGGCTTAACATTGGTACTGATTTCAAAACTGACCCCAAAAAGAAATTGGATAGCAGACCTCCAGTACTTATCACAGTTCCTCAAACACTGGGGCAGCTAAGTCACACGGTGGATAAAGTGCCAGGCCTGGAGTCAGGAAGACTCATCTTCCTCAGTTCAAATCTGGCCTCTAACACTTACTATGTGACCCTGGGTAAGTCACTTAACCTTGTTTGCCTCAGTTTCTTCATATGTAAAATGAGTTGGAGAAGGAAATGGTACTCAGGTATCTCTACCAAGAAAACCTCAAAATAGGATCAGGGAGAATCAAACATGACTGAAAGCGACCACACAACAACAAAAAGCATAGTGAGGTAGATACTTGATAAATATTAGATCACTGACCTAAAAAATGAAACTACAGTCTGCTTCTCTTATTCTGTTAGGTTCACTAAAAAGTCAAATGAATGAATATATTTAAAATCCCAGGACTTTAGAGATAGAAGGAACCTTTAAGGTAACATCACCCAACCAACAACTCATTTAAGATGAGAAACAAAAATGTGAAATGACTTCTAAAAGATCACAAGACTGTCTATTGGCAAAGTCGAGGACCAAAACCTAGAAGTTCTGACTTCCAGAATCAATGCTGTCCAGGTGGCTACAGCTCTCTGGATTCCCTCAGTCTTTGGAAATGATCAACAGGATAGTAATGACCTAGAAAGTGAGTTAAAAGAAACTGAAAAGTGGCTGACAAAAATTTGGGCAGTTTCCCTCTCCCTGACAGTTGTAATCACTTAAATCAGAGCCTAATCTAAATCAAGAAGACAAAACCCAACCCCTTCCTCCACCCGCTGACTTTTTAAAGGAGTAGAAAAGGAAGGTAGAGTTCAAGATTAATCAGTTTTTGAACAACATCTAGAATTTTGTGGTCTGAAGTTAGAAAGACATTTTTCCTTACAACACAGAGTCTGCCAGCAAGATCGATGACCAACATTCTTCTCTAGTTGATTAATTATTCCATGGACATTTGCCTAAATAAAGACTCATTACAATACAGCTACAAGACAATAGGACAGAAGCCAAATCACTGCAGTGACATAAATGAAAGCCAGCAGCAAAGGCCCTTTGCTCTTTCTTCTAGCCTTCAAAAACGATGGCACAGTTTTACTGAAGAACAATGCCCTCCCATGATCTCTGGAAATTTGCCTCTTCTGTAGGGAGTGTCATAGGGAGGAAGAGGAATGTGAAAGAGGCAAAGGAGTGGCATCAAGTCTGGAGGACCATGATCTTTGCCAGGAGATTGCTTCTTCCGGTGAGCTCCTGAGCAGGGAAAAGGGAAAGGAGAGGTCTGTGCCAAGGTAAGCCAGGACTCCGGTTGTGAAAAATAATTATTAATAGCCACTATCTTGGAGAGATTCCCCTTCTTCTAAATTCCTCATTTTAAAGGTTCAGCTTTCCTTTGGAAGGACACTATTGATAATGAGATTGCATTAACTCTTCTTGATCTTGGTCAGACCGCACCCAACACTGCAAGGAATTTAATCTAAGGTGGATGAAGTCCACTTGGCTTGGGTGAAAACAGAGTCTTTTGTCCAAAGGCCGGAGCCTGGGCGTAGTCTGGTATAGAGCTCTTTTCTGTCCAGGGGCGACATCAAACTCTATTAGAAGGGCATATAAACTGTGAGCCTGTTGTCATGATGGTCTTTGGTCTAACAGAGATGACCAAATTGACAGGGTACAGACTCTGGAAACCCCCTTGAACTCTCCTTGAACCTTCCTACTTGATCTAATGTTCTCCTGAGGCTATAATTCCCTCAACTGGCCTTTCATTATAGCAATGCCCAGTTCTGTTCCCCTTAGCCTAGCCCAGGCCTTCGTTGTCTGTTACCTCCAGAATGCTTCCAGCTTTTACCCAGCCTTGATCCTTTCTAGACCCCATTCTCTATGTTCCTGGCATCCAATTGGCAACTACTGGCCACTCCCATCAAGATCCTCCCTAGACCTCCACCTCTAATCATCCCAGACTATTTGCCAACCCTACATCGCTCCCACAGTCTTTATGTATGGAAGATCCACCTTGTTTCCAGGAGTGCTCAGATTCAGTATGGCTTGCTTGCATTAGTGATGAAAATGTTCAGATTCCTTAAGAGTTTGGCCAACGTGGCAGATCTAAAACCTTATTTTTCTTTAGCTGAAAGAAGGTTTGAGCCGAATTCAATTCGGACACTATTTTGTCACTATTTTGGAGTCCTAGGACCCCTAACCCTCAACAAAATTATATTATTAATAACTTGCTGGCCATATTAATAAAATGATTAAATTACCCAGGAATGTTTCTCAAACCTTTTTAAAGATCACAGTTAAGGCTAACCATGAAAGGATCAGAATCTTTCATTCATCAATTGGACCCATGTGGAGAGTTTCTCCAGAAGGGGAGTTCTCTGTTAGGACTCTGGCTGTGATCTGACTCTCCCTTTTATCAATAAGCAAGTTTTATCTAGGTAAACATATATGTCTATATGTCTGTTTTTAGTGTTTGTACTGCAGCTTTTTTTTTTTCTAATTTTTACTCTCACAGAGAGGCAATCATCAGGTAGATGCTTCTTCTGAAATAAGCTAGATGGGGATTAGAGAGAGAAAACCTGTGTACATAGGGCTACCTGGGAAATTTGGGGTATTATGGATATTCAGCTTACAAAACAAATAGCTTGGTATGCCCCCAAAATACCAGCAATATCATTCCAAATATCTTGCAGGACTAGGGTTGCAGAGAGCGAGATGCCAGTACTCTATGAGAGAATCTCTAAAGCTACAATCCTTGCTTTCAGGTTTTGGGGGTTACATATAAATTAAGGGGTGTGTGTGTGTAAGGAATACTTTAAGTAAAGGTGCAGAGGGGTTTTGAGAGGCTGCGTTCTTAGCAATTTCAGGGTGGGGTGTGTCAAAAGGATTCTTGCTGTCAGGTAAAGTGAGTAAACTAAGGGACATATTAAAGCAAGAAAAGTACTTTTAATCTCAACTTTTCACATTCTGGGTGGCTCAGGTTTGGTTCCATTAGTCTCTGCGTTCATTTGTGTAAGGTTTTCTAAGGCTAGCTTGTTAAGTGAGGGAATTGAAAAAGCAGGGTGAGACTCTCCCAGGAGGTAGTTTGGGGGGTGGAATCAGAGCAGGTATCTTTCTCTCTGAGTAAAACTTTCAAGTTGTTTTTTTTTTTTGGGGGGGGGACGGAATTTGTTTTTTTACCTTTGGATGAAGCTGTAGGAACAGCTTTATACCAACAAAGATATAGTCCAAGCAGTCAGAAGATAGCTAGGGCTGAGGAGGGAAAGTTAAGGGAGTTTTTTGTTACTTCAAAGTTAGATGAATTCAGGTTTAATTAGATCCCAAGGCTAAAGGTTGTAGATTATGTTCAAATTAGACCTAGAGAGCTGTCTTTGCCCCACCTTCACCCTCCACCCCTCAGCCCCCAATATCAGAGCAATGTGTTTAAAAAGTTTGTCTTTTAAGACACTACAATCAGGGCTTTAATATCATAAGTTTAAATGTGATCACCTCAGGATTTCAGTGATTTGTTTAAAATATATATTAACATTGTAAAAGCTGTTTTTATAAGTAATGTTGGTAAAGGGTGTGAAAGAAATACAGTTCTCTTGATTTGTAAATTATCAAGTGTTAACTCTCTAGATTCTAAAAGTTGAAGAGAAGCAGGACAAAAGGGAGGGTGAGCATGATTTTTAATTTGGAAAACTGTTAATTAGTCAGTAATCTGTTAATGGGGCTTGGGAGTAGCCAGAGCCCCTCTCTTGTGTTTGAACAGGAACATTAGCATGTCTCCTAAAAGTTTTCGTATTCCCTAAAACATCTGAAGAGTTGTCCTCCAAACTTCTTCCTATATTGAGATGAGGAATAGTCAGTGCAGGTATCTCTCTCCTTCGGGGACAATAAGAGATTTAGAATTCTCGTCTCCTAGGGAACCCCTGAATTGTATGATATGTGCGTCATGAATAGAATCCCCTTATTTGAAATTAATTCCATAGCTTGGGAAAACAAGTCTGGGATATGCTTGAAATGTAAAGGAAAGTGGGGTAGCCTAAGTAATTGGGTTTGAAAGATTAGAAAAGAGAAATAAAGGCTTGAGTGGAAAATATGCAAGGTAGATAAGATGGTTTGAGGACAAATTGAGGAGATAATCCTACACAACTCTGGAGGCCAGCAGCAAGCCCCATGGGTGCCAAGCCCCTCCTGTCCCTATATACCATAGTTGCTCTGGGTGTCCTGGTGCCAGTTTCAGACAGTTAAAGCATGTTGAGAGGATATGAGGAAGTTTGACTCTTTTAAATAGAATGATTAAGAACGAAAATTTTGTAACTTGATTTGAAAGTCAATAGACAAAGTTATAAAGGGTAGGAGGAATCATGATAGAGGATACCACAAATTTTCAAGTGCCTCTTGTTATATACTATCACTTTAAAATTTTTTGGCAGTAGATTAGCTGGAAATAGTGAATCCCATTATATTGGAATAACCCTTGTGTAAAATATAATACTAAATAATTGAAATTATAAATTAAGGTTCTGTATAACATTTAGAAAATAGATCCAAGTATAATTGAATTTATTCTCGTCTCATTTTAAGTAAAATCTATTATTTAATATTATACTACATCAGGAAACTTGTTAGCTATGTCGTTTTAAGCAAAGTTACCCCATTTATGTGATTTGTAATGTACATAAAGACAATACCTAATATTAATTTGATAATTTATTGTATTAGATTGTTAGAAATGTGAATCCTTTAATTCTTTTGTGTTATAGATTTGTGTTGCTAAGACTGATGTAAAAAAATAAGTAGCATATTAGTAACTGAATAAGGGTACCAGTACTTTAAGATTTCAGGATCTAACCTCAATGCCTGAGTTGTTACAGTGCAGTGATTTGACTTCAATTAAGCACTAGAAATTGCAAAAAAAAAAGATATCTAGAAATCAGTCTGTAACCAGCTATAGCCTAAGAGTAATCATGTCTCTCCACCTTTCAGGATAAATCTGTAGAAAGGCCTTATTAAATGTAACACTATATAAATGTTGAATATGGTAACAATTTGGTTATTGTGATTTGTGATTATTATATAAAATCTTAAATGTTCCCTTGTACTGTTCAATTATTTTAGTAACTCTGAAAGCTCTTACGGTTTCTGCCTGGGATAACTGGCCACACCCTGCCAGTATTAAATCAAATTTTTTAGGTCTCTTTGCCTGGGCCAAAAGCCACAGTTCATCTTAGAATCTTTGGATATTTTATCCCAGGACTTTTTAAGCTAACCTGATAAAAACAGGTGTGAATTTAAACTGTTTGTAAAACTTGATATGCATTTCCTAGTTATGCAGCTTGAAATTCTCAGGAGGGTGGGAACGGGGAGTTTGGAATGCTCTTTTTCCGGGCAATTTTTTATCTAAGTCTCAAAGGTAGAGAGAGGCAGGGGATGCTAGTTTTTTTGTTTTGTTTTTTTTATCCTAGTTCTTGAGAAGCAGGGGATGCTAGTTTTTTGTTTTTTTTTTAATCCTAGTTCTTAAAGGAAGATTTGGAGCTAGGAATTGTCACTGTGTATCTTTAAAAGGGGAATAGGGAAATATATGAATTTATGGATAATCTTTTTCTTTTAAAGTGCTAAGAGTATTGGATCTTAGAAATTAAAATGTTACCCTTAGTGATTATAAATTTGGATTTGATTTAAGCCAAATCTGGACCTAAAAGAAATAGAATGGGGTCTGAGAGTTCCCTCCTTATCTATATTATTATGGTAAATTACAACCTGAAAGGAAAAGAAATTTGTTACTTGGCATTAAGAAATTTATTAACGGTATGGCTCCAAGAAAGTTCTATTTACTGCAGTATAATAGTAGTTTAATTGGGAAGATCTTTCCCATTCATTAATAGACCCATGTGACTTACTTAAATCGCATGGAAGCCTAAGTCACAAGTGGTAGGAAGAGCTTGTTGAGTAGGTGGAACAGGAAGAGGCAGAGCTGGAGCAGAGCTGAGAGGAAGTTGGTCAGACTAATCAGAGCTGGGAAGGACCCAGGTTAGCAGGCAGTGGGCTGTGAGTGAGAGAAGGGCATTTTGCTAAGGGGAACCTGTTTGTGGAAAGGCCTGATACTGTGTATTCACTTCTTGGTTACTATGATGGATTTGGCTTTCTGGCATTGGGATTCAGCTTTCTGATGTCTGAATAAATGTTTTTCTTCTGCCTTCTATATGGAGAGTCTGCTATACTATGCGATGCAGAACTATGCAGGCATATTTACAACTGCCCTTGGTGCTGTGAATATTGCCTTGATGATACACTCAGTTTACTGTTCTGTAAGAAGATAATAATAGAAGCCACCCTCCAGGGTTGTTGTGAGGATCTCCTGATTGTAAAGTGCTTGGCATAGGGCAAAGAGCTATATGAATGAGATAATTGTTTTTATTGTCTCTTATTAAAGAGATATAATTGCTTGATACTTGATAACTTGAGAACTTTACATGGATTTTCAGATGTGATCAGTATACAATGCCAGTGTGGATGAGATGAATGATTTTCTGTGTAAGGTAATTTGGAAGCACATTCAATTAAATTAAGGTCACCTGATTGGCAATGGCTTTTGTTTCAAGTTTTAAATATATAATATTCTCTATGGTATTCTTATGCTTCTAAATTTTCTTATATTGTGAAATCTGGTAAACAATTCCATTGACTATGTTGTTAGAAAAGCAATTCCTCTTACAATCTAGATGCTGTTAGGTTAAGAATTGTACTGTAAAAACCAAAAAAAATGGATGGATTAGGAAGCTGTTAGGTCATTCTATCAGCCCCGCTGACCATGTGTTGTAATATTCTAAAGTACTGTCATTTAAGAAATTATAAACTTCCAAGTTTTGCCTATGTTAAGAAGTTCCCCTAAAATTATTGGGTTGTTATGAAAATTATGAGACTATTAACTAAGTTGTTTAGAGTTACTGTTTCAATCTAGTATTAACACAGGTATTTTAAAAGGGAAAATGGATAATTGTACAAAAAAGACCTTGTAAAATCTCCTTGGTAAACGTAGAATGATTCTTGGAGCTATCTAGTCATAAATTCTTATCAATGCTATACAAGACTTTCCTGTGTTGTGGAATTCCTTATCAGTAAATAGGAATCCTTGCACAAAATGGGAGTGAAATTTTCAAGCCTACTTATAATATAGGTTTTATATATATACACATATATATATATTCTAAGGTTATTTATACTTCTGGAGGTTACACATATCTTGAGACAACTTAGTCTTAAACTCCACTGTTAAAGATTAATTTTGTTTAAGGAGTGAATACAAAATACCTTTAAAGAAGGGTATATGTATATATGTTAATTTGGAGGTTTGTGTTTTCTGGGGGTTTAAGTGAACTCTCACATATTCACTATGTATGTGGGATCCCAGACAGTAACTATTTTCTTTAATTTACAGTGATAAGGGATGAAAAAGATGATGAGTAAATTTTTAAAGGCCTGGTAAACTTTGTTATAGTGATAAGGCTAATTTAACTGGGTATATTTTTTTCTTTTTGGCTTATAAAAACTGAATCTGCACATCGTAAACACCCTTTGACCAAAGGAGGGGGGTACTTAGGAATTTGTGACAATTAAGAATTTTGGTTTTATGGCACTTTGGGATTTATGATACTTAAAGACAATTTATATCAACTTAGTCTTGATTAGTTCCAATTTTAAAGATTTATTTTTGCTTTAAGGTTGAATAAGAGAAATATGTCATTTCAGATATTTTCAACTAATTTACTTCTTGGAAGTTTAGTGATTATTCCTTTAACATCAGAATAAATTTTAAGCTGTTTTTTAGAAAGGGAAATACTTTTAGGAAGGAATGTTTAGAAGGCCTACTAATTTTATTTGCAAGCTAATTATTTTTAATTTGATGGCATTAATAAGAACTGTATCCAGATCTACTGTGAGTAGTGAAGCTTTATAGTTTGAAGAGAATGCTTTTTTTTCTGGGTAGGGGGACCCGGAATATTTTCAAGTTTCATTCTTATCTTTGCTGTGTCCTTGGATTTTTCTTACATGGGTACTTTCAGAGAAATCAGCAGTCAAAAGTTCAATGGAAGCAACATCTGAGATCTAAGGCTAGTGAAAATATCTGTCCATGTCTGTCCCCAGAAATAAGTAGGGAGGTTATCTTGAAAACAGACTCTTTTTAATTCATTTTTCCATACAAGAAATCTGTTCACCTCGTTCCATGTGCTATAGGACACTTATAGGGGTGCAGCCCTCAAGGACCAGTTTTGATGCTGTTATAACTATGCCCCTGATTATAACTCCCATAGCAAATTTTTATCATCAGGGTAGGCAAAGTGGAAGTTGGCCATTGCAATACTGAATATATTAGATTTTAGATTACTCTAATAAGCCGTAAGTGGGAAAGATTTTCCTGTCTTGATCTGAATTTGTTGTGATTCCATAGCCTAGCAAGCGTTTAATTACTGCTTGAACTTCCCCTATGTTCATGTTCAGTTCCTGAAATATCTCATTCTTTCACAATGATGTAAGTCTGAGCAGACAAAGGTAAACAAGCTTCTGAAACAAAGATGTGAATCTATTAAGTTGTGAGGTTAAAGTCAGGAGCCTCTTTTGTTTTTGTTTTAAGGAATAGGATTTCAGTACCAACAGTTTTGTGACTACACAGTAGCAATTTATGAACTACCTTATATCACCCCAATGAGAAATCCCATTTTACTTAAGTTTATTATTTAATCTGGGATTAGAACACATGTAGAAATGCATGCAAACTACATTGTCTAAAGGGATTCTGAGAGCAGTAGTCTGTGTTTATGTCCATTTGAACATGGCTAATAACTGAACATATTTCACTATACACTATTATATGAAACATTATCTAATCTGTATACAACATGGGATTATTATATTTACATATCTCATCCTAAACTGTTTGTTATTAAGCATCTTAAAGCTATTGAATTTAGGGATGAAAAAGCATCCACTTAGCATGAGTATTCGTTATATCAAGATGTCATTTTTCTGTGATGAATTTCTTACTATTAACCAATGTGATTATAGTCAATAAAAATGTGATCCTTGAGAACTGAACCCACCTGAAACTCTGATTATAGGAACATGCTATTTAAGACCTTATGGGACCGTTAACTGATATCGTACTGAGTCTGACTCCAGGTAATCATCAAGTAATGCTACTGAGTCAATGATCCATGATGCCAGCCAAGCCTATGGGGTTTTATATGCATAATCTGCACGTAAAATTCTCATGGGTAAGTCTCGGAGAACAACTATTGGCATGCACTGAGGTAGTATTTTCCTCACTCAATTTCCCCAACATGACATTCTTGAATGGAAAATATCCCACCTGGCTCAATGCAGTTGGGCATCTATACAACTTTTGCCAGGAATTGACATCAAAATAAGGGAACACTTTCCCTTATGTTCCTTTTTGTTTATGGCAAATTTCTATAATCATGTCAGATGATTAGTATGAACACACTATTGAATCTTTATCTTACAGGCTAATATTGGAGAATATCTGAGTTACCATAATAAGATGCCGGTATAAGATTTGATCTGTTAAAAAAAATCTACTTTTCTCAGGGGTTATTCATTTGAACATTGCTAGAAGTTGAAAATGGTCTTATTATAATAACTTACCAGGTATGTACTTTTAAAACTGATTACTCAATGTATTTATATATGCCATCATTGAATATTTTTTTACAATTGAAGTTGATCTGGCAACTTTTAAATGACTTAATTTTTGTATTGAGTCTGTCTTTTTGGAAAAAGTATCCTGTTCATTCCTTAGCAGAATCTTGTTCTCCTAATGTGTGTGGGGGGGCAGGGGAAGAGGGAGGGAATGAATAATGCCAAGTGGGAATGAATAATGTTAAGTATAAAAATTGGGTTCTAATTTTCTGTTTGTACCTGAGTTTCACATATATATATATATATATATATATATATATATATATATATTTATATATACACACATACATATATGTGTATATATGTATACATATGCATATAGATAGATATAGCTATATCAACATAACAACTGACCAACACAAAATTATAAATTCCCTGATCTAAAATGTTCCAAATTTGATTTTCTAGTAACAGACATAGGGTTGGAGCTAACTTTCATTATCTTGCCTGGTTATTGGCAAAGTAAATTTAAAATTTGTGTTAGATCAATTTTGTAGGAAATTTTTAGCAGAGAGGAGAGTTTCTACAAGTGACATGAGCTGTAGAAGAACTCCTCTGAGACCCCACCCAAACCACAGTGCTGCATCAGATCTTTCCAGAGGAACTCAAGGAGACACATCTATGAATTTTATTTTGCTGTTTACTTTTTCCCTTTTTGCCTTTTATCTGTATGGTCTACTTATCAAAAGGGATTGTCCTCTTTGATTTTGTCAAAGAGCCCCAGCCATTTTCCCCTTTTTGCTCTCACATTGTGTCCCCTTTTATGTCCTATAGTTATAAATTCTTGAGGAAATACTTGTTATATCAAAAATCAACTGGGGGAAATTTGAGAAATTATTATTAATAACTAATATCTTGGGGAGATTCAGAGGCTCTCCCCTTCTAAATTCCTCATTTTAAAAGTTTACTTTTTCTTCAGAAGGACTTTGCTGATAAGGAGATCACATGGATTCTCCTTGATCTTGGTCAGACCCCACCCAACCTTGCAAGAATTTAATCTAAGGTGGGGAAGTCCATTGCACTCTATTCAAGCTTGGGTGATGATCCTTTTATCTAGATAGCCCAAGACTGGGAGTGGTCTGGTATAGAGATATTTTCTCTGTGCAGGAGTGACATCACTCTCTATTGGAAGGTTATATTAACTGACTCCACTGTCATGATTATCTAAGACAGTTGACCAAATGACTATCCTTTTATTAATAACCTGCTGGCCTTATTAATAAAATGATTGAATTACCCAGAAACTTTGTCTCTCAAACTTTTTTAAACCTTTCTTTTCTCTCAAACTCTCCTCTCTTCTTAACTTTCCTGTTACTACTGAGGATACCATGTTCCTACTAGGTATCTTTGTAACCTGGCCCTTTACTATTATTCCACTCACTTCATTGACATAAATCCAGCTTCATTCACCTTCTTGGAGTTCCTCTCACATAGCTCTCCATCTCTCATTTCTTAACTCCATCTAATCTGTCATTTCAGTGACCATCCTTCATGCCTGGAGTACAGTGCTTCATCATCTCCTCCTCAGTTTCCCTGGTTTCAATCAAGGCTCAATTTTAAACTCAGGATTTTCAAGAAACCCTTCTTAATTTTCCTAGCAGCCAGCATTAGTAGATGCAATTTCACGTGCTTTGTTTTCATGTACTTTTAAAAGAAAAGTTTTCTTAAGGAAAATTCAGCAAGATTAAAATTTTAATTTCAGAACTTAACAGTTATAAATGCTTATGTTTAATTACTCAGTCAAGAATCAAACTTGCATATACACATCAACACAAAAAAGTACAAGTCATAAAAAAAGTGTTCAGGGGTTTAAAGACATAATTAACAATGTTAAATTATCTTGCACACTGAACATGACAAATTGCAAAGACAGCATTTTAAAACACAACTCTACTTGAATATTACAACAAAACAATAGCTATAAGAGTGTGTTAAGATGATTGCTGTCCTTCATTATTTGCTACTGCATACAAAAGTCAGCATCACAATGAAGAGTATTCACTGGCCCCCTTTGAGAAGTTTGATACTGAATACTACCTCTGGGATCATGCTCATCGTCTTCAGAAACTTCACCATTGTAATGGCAGCTTCTTTCTTGAGATGGATCTACGTCCTATCAGTTCTACCTGATCCATTTCTTCAGTTTCCTCTACAAAGATTTCTTATCAGATGAAAGAAAGTCATCACACACATCTGATATTTCCAAATTTAATAATCTGACCAGTATAACCAATAATGACTATAGTTCTAGAAGTGATACAGTGCAACAACCAACTGATATCCATGAAAAGATCCTCAGCTCATTGTGTAAATATAGTATTATCCTTCTGATCCAAAACGATGACTATCTCCTTGTTCACCCCCTGGATCCCAGTCACCTTCACCATGGAATATTGTTACCTTCACCATGGAATGTTGTCTTCTGACCAGCTTTCCTACTCTTGTCAATAGGAATCTTTTTCTCTTAAACAATTTTCCTTCCATTGCAACTTTTACATCTGTCTTTAGGACTGATTTAATCCCCATTCCCTTGGCATTCCATGCAAACTGATAGAATTTGCTGACCTTGTTCTTCCCTAAACCCCAAAGAGGAGAGTGAGAAGGCATATCCCCTCCATTCTTTGCAAAGATGGTCCTATGTGACTAATTTTATTTGAATTTCAGTACCTCTGTAATTGGGACAGCATTCTACATCTCCTTTCTTACCACCACAATTTTCCATTTATTATAAATCAGATTCTTAAATCTTCTTAGGTCACAAACAAATGATGAACATTTTTACCTCTCCACTCTCTTTGCATTCTTCCACCTCTCCCAAAAAACAACAAAGATATTCACTAGTGAACCAAAGTTACCCCCAGAATCATCCTCTTTGATGACTTGTTCTCTATTTTTGTCACATAAGTCTCTTTTTGCATCAGAAAGCACTTCATAAGCTTGAGAAATCTATTTGAACTTTTCTCCTTCATTTGAATTCTTATCAGGGTGATATTTCAAGACTAGTTTTCTATATGTCTTTTTTTTTTTTGTTCTGGGAGACATTAGGTTTTACTCAAAAATACCCAAGTCATTTTCTTCACCAATTTTTATAGCTCAGGAGAAATGCCCAGCATTGAAACGCCCATGTCCAGGAGCTGGGTGAGAGATTAAAGGGGACCATCTAGGATCCTATTAGGATTTGGGGGGCAGTCAGTAGAAGAAAGAGACCATTGGTGGGGGATGAGTTCTTGTGCAGTTCTTCTCACTGTTGCCCTCCACTTCTTGCTGAGTTTTCTAGAAAGTTCCCAAAATACTCCTTATATATTTTATATGTACCTAGGTATTTACACCTTGCCTCCCCCATTATAACATGAGCTGTAATACAACATATAAAAAGAAACTCTTTTTTGCCTTACCTTTCTATTCTCAGGTCTTAGCACAATACCTGGAATATGTAACTACTTAATAAATGCTTGCAAACTAATGCTAGAAACTAATATGATGAACACAGAGAGGCATAAAAAGGCAAAAGAAGTGAAGAAATGTGGAATGAGCAGACTCAAGAGAAAAAAAGCCACAATGACTGTCACAATGTAAATGGAAAGCACAACAAACTATTAAAACAGAATGTTCTTCTGACCAGGTTCTTCCCCAAAGAGGAGAGTAAAAAGGCATCTTCCTCCCTTCTTCGCAGAGATAGCAGGATGATGAGTGAAGAATGCTGCAAAAAAATCCCACTTTTTTTGCTGTGCTGGTTGTTGTTCAGAAGCTTTGGTCCTGTCTGACTCTTTATAACCTCATTTGGAGTTTTCTTAGCAAACATACTGGAGTGATTTGCTATTTCCTAAGTTTGCTCAGCAGTTTTCTTTTTTCTTTTTCTAATTCTTTGTCATAAAGCAGGAATTCTTTTAGGTTGAGCCTGTGAACTTCTTTTAAAAAATATTTTGATAACTATTTTAATAGTGTTTTTTTCCATAATCCTAAGTATTTTATCTTATTCATTGAAAACCTTTATTCTGAGATGAGATCCACAGGCTTCACCAGCCTACCAAAGGGGTCCAGGACAAAACAAAAGGTAAGAATCCCTCTTATAAGGATGGATCTCTTAGAAGGGTCTCAGGGAAGGCTATGTCATGTCAAAAACATCTATAATTTTAAATGTTGTATATCATCAATATTTTACATAAATATTTTACATAAATGTACAGCTCATATCTCTTGCTCTGTGACTTGAGATGAAAATCTATTAGATTCTTTAGACCTTTTCCCCAAACCTCTATATTTATACTATTCTTGCTTTTCAAAGGACTCAACTTCTTCCCACAACACAGATTTCTAATTTTTGTTTGAGAGATTTCCTCTGATTAAGCAATTTCAAGTGGAAATCTCCTTGCCCACAGGCATGCCATTTGCCATTCATTCAAATCAAAACAATCCAAAGACTCAACATTATATCTTGTCATGAATTAGTTTTTCATGGAAGAAGACTCTTACTTCCTAAGTCAGCTAACATTTACTCACTGTTGTTGGGTTTAGCAACTTTTATCCCCTTTCCTTTTGTAGTTCTAGTTTACAATTAAGGAAGAGCCAGACAAAATTCAAATACAGAGAACCGAGAGATGACTTTCAAAGAAAGCACTTCTCCACCTAAATGTCTAAACCATCAGAACAAGCATTAGCAGGACAGTCTCCCCAAGACACATCTTTTCCTGGATGACTACTGTTGCTCTCATCTCTTATTTCTTAGAAGAAATCACAATAAAGTACCTTTCTCCTGGTACCCTTGGAAACTATGCTTTATGACTATAAATACGGATCTGGGCACCATGCTTTCTGCCATCAAGTAAAACGTAGTGGAATTCAGAACTTCTGTTTACTGTTACTTCTCCACGTCAATCATCGGAGTGAAAGGAAGAAAGGCGGTAAAGAACAGCCTTCCAGCTACACTCCTGGAGGGCAAACTCATTAAAATGTAACCCTAAGCCAAAGAGAATTATAAAGGTAAATCTGAAGGAGAAAAAAATTATATAACACTTGCCTAAAATTTACCAATCCAATTCTAAATTATTTCTGCATTATCTGCCATTTGAGATTATCTACACATTGACTCACCCCCATTAGCATCAGACTGACTTCATAGATTAAAAGCTGCTCTTCTGCAGTGGTCCAGTTTAACCCTTAGCTACTCCAAGTGATATAAGGGAGTGTCTTCCTAAGGGTTGCCAAGGATAAAATGTTACCTAAGTGAGAGACTGAAATCATACACAAACACCTTTTCCTGGTACCATGTGATCCCAATGCTTTTATAACCAGGTTTTATAACACCTGCTGGAGGAAAAATTGCATCACATCTAATTCTAATCATTTCACTCCCTGACTTTCTAACCTGCATATGGTTGATATGAGAACTGATTTAATGTTTAATGTGTATGTGCAAGGTTTTTTGATCTGTCATTGGTGATCACAGAGTGGTTTTCTCCAATCATGACATTTGAGAAGGCCTAAGGCTTAATGTCACCCAAAATGTGTTATGCTAAGAATCCACATTTTTGCCTTGGAGAAGGCAAAAGATACATTTTTGCCAGTATGCAAAAACACGAATATATCTATTAAATATTCATTTAAATTAAATAAGAATATCAATGTGGTATAGTGGATAGAATGCTATCCTCAGGAACTGAAAAATTTGACTGCAAATTTCACTTCTGACACAGTTTTTTTGTTTGTTTGTTTTGTTGGGGTTTTTTTTGTGAAACTCAAAGCAAGTCCCTTCTCAGTGACTCTGGCATCTCTCAAAGACTATAAGTTAGTGTTCAGCTCTACGTTGGTAAGAGAAAGGTCCTCACTGAGATCTTCTCGCACTGATGAAATAAATCACGGGTCCAGGAAAAAGAAAAAAAAAAGCAATAACTTGCGTAGGGCTCATGTTACTGGGCTAAGACATAAATAGGGGAGTGATTTCTTACAGGAAACAGTCCTCCAACTATACACAAGCACACCACTTATTGGCTCTCCCAAAACAGTCCGATCCCACTGGCCTATCACATCTGGTTATTTACTAAATGTCTGTTTTTAAATCATTAGAGACATCAGTTTCGATCCTTTTCTCTCAGGTATGCTCTACCTCATGTATCTCCTGAGTACCTATAATTCAGTAGTTCAGAAATACGTGATTTCATTGGTATGGGTGCTTCCATTATAAAAACAATAACAACAAACATTGTAAGGTTTGCAAAGCACCATGTGTTACATATGCTATCTCATTTGATTCTCACAGCAATCCTCTGACTTAGGTGGGGAGAACAGGCTGGGAGGAGGTAAGTGACTTGCTCAGGGTCACACAGCTAATAATATCTGAACCAGGATTTGAATTCAGGGCTTAAGTCCAAGTCCAGAGCACTAGCCACTCTACCATTCAGCTGCAAGAATTGAGGGTCACTGCCCCAGTATTGAAAAATTGATCCAAATCACCACTTCATGGTAATTCCCTCCTGACGTTCAAGGGGGGGCAGTGAAGCCCCCCAGTGTGACCCCCAATAGCAGCTTTACCTTCTAGGCGTAGCAATGGGACCTAACCGGGAAACAGAAAATTTCTAGACCAGTGGACCATCATGCATCTTTATTTCCCACCAAGCCCATATTCCCTTCTTTCCATCTTTGACAGTAGTTGCTTAGAAAAGCCTTAGTTGCATAAGCAGTAGTTTATCTTGCTGAACTCCCAAGCCAAGTGACCTTCAGGACCTTCTTCTCATCAAATTTTTACTTTACAGGCAGAGATATCAAAGATATGCTCTTTAAGTAACCCAATCCCTGGGGAAGCCCATTCCAGCCCAGTGATTAGAATTCAAAAGCTCCTTAGCTCCTTAGATCAGGGGAATCAAACTCAAATTACATGTTTGTTAAAAAGTTTATAGCTCTGATCTATTTGCACCATTACTCCTTAAATTTCTATTTTGCTTTGCAAAAGTCATGTATGTGATACTTATGCATGTGATACTTATCTGAATGATGGGACAGAGCATAGCCCCATAGCATTCTCTGAGGGCTGCAAGCAAATCCTAGTTCTTGCACATCTCTTAGAAGAAACCTTAATGCTTTGGTTAGCAGTAAGCTAACCCTCCTTTGTCCACCAAGACTGCACTCTCTCATCAGTGGGAGTGATGACATCTGCTCCTTCAGTGTTTTTTTAGCCTTTTCAGATTTCATTTCCAGGTTCCATTTATGAGCAGTACTTTTGGGGGGAACAATCAAGAACTCCTTTTAGCTCTGCTCCATGAGAGCCCAGGAATTCACTTGAATTCCATAAGTATTTCCCTGTATCTGCAAGGCCCTGTATAAAATTAGTTGATTCCTCCCCTCAAGGGGCTTATGGTCTACTTACATGGGATGTGAGGACCGTGGAGATTCCCTGATAACGTCCTTGGATCAAAACGATTTTGGTGGCATTTAGTCTTAGTACTGAGACTTCAGAATCAGGGAAAGCTAGGTTCCCTGTTCTAACACATACTGGCTGTATAATTCTGGGTAAGTCACTTAACCTCTTGATGCCTCAGCCATCTCTTCAAGACTATAGGTTGTAAAACAGCCACTGATCTGCACTGGCATAAAGAAATTTTTTGCTGAGGGTCCCTCCTTATATTTATCATATCACATGTCTAGAAAAAAACAAACAAAAAAGCCTCTGTCCTGAAAAGTGTTCCTGCTGGATTCTGAGTCCCCTGGCCCTCTTAATATATCTGTTTTCATAGCACAGAAGCTGCTTATGAAAGTCAAAGAAGGTAATTATATAAAGGAACTGGAAAATCTTAAAGTGCTCAGTAAAGGTCAGCTAACATCAGCATCAGCATCTCCTAAAAGGGTTTTTACTTTTCTTTTCTTTTCTTTTGTTTTTGTATCACAAGCCCCTTTCACAGTCTGGTGAATCCTATGGACCCTCCTCAAAATAATGTTTTTTAACGCATAAAATAAATCTTTGTAAGATTACAGTGAAAACCAAATGTTAGTGAAAATAAAGAAATAATTTTTCCTAATTCAGCTTCCCACACCCATGAAATTTATCTATCCACAGACCCTATGGGGTCCTGGAACCCCAGGTTAAGAACACCTGTGTTAGAAAATAGAATCCAATTAAGTCACACACTGGTTGTACACATTAGAAAATTAAGAGCTGTAATGAATGAAGTTTGAGAAAGCTCAGTTAAACAGGCCTTCATTGATTAAAAAGTGTTTTCCTATACATTATCTCATCTGAGTCTCAAAACAACATACCATACCTTTAATATACATACATACATCCATACATACATATATATATATATATACATATATATATATATATACATAGTTCAAGTGTTATTCCCATTTTATGGATGCAAAAACTAGGGCTCAGCAGGACTTGCTCATGGTCACACACCTAATAAAGAACAGGTTTTCTGATTCCAAGTTCAGGGTTTTGCTATTTGTGCATACACCATAGTCAAGTGGGCTCTATAGAAGGTAATCATCACAGAGCACATTTATGAGAGAGTAAGGCAGCACTCAGGAATTGCTGAGTATAGATTAGGAATTCCAAGAAGATCAGTTTTTGTGACTAACAATAATGCATATCTACATATTATAGTGCCATAACTGACAATAATAGATGTGTGTACATGCTTGACAGTAATGTGTGTGTACATGGTGATTGAAAATAACATGTGTGTATGTGGTGATTGACAATAATACATGTGTGTACATGGTGAGCAATAATACATGTGTGTACATGGTGAACAATAATACATGTGTGTACATGGTGACGTACAATAATACATGTGTATAAATGTGATTGACAATAATATACCCGCACACATAGGTATGCATATGTGCTCCTCTAGCTTGTGATTTTGTTGGTATGAGCACTCCTTCCACAGACAGGCTGTATCTCCACCATGACTCAAGAGATGATTTTTATGGGTGGTTTACTCTACTTCTTACCCACCAAATTCATCACTGAACCAGATGAAATGACTCTGAACTTAGCCAGGATAGTCCTCTAATCAGAGGTGCAATTCATCACCCCAAGTTTTCAGACCTGTTAGGGGTAGTGTTCTGTGGGCAGAGTCTTTAGCCAGAATACTACTTTCACTGCATGACAAGACATCAGAAATGGATTTCAGTAGAGGATACCCATGTGCATGCACACATGTGGGTACACACACACTACAGAGCCACAGATCCAGGAAGAAGGTTCTCCAATGATCACATAATATACTATCTACAAAACTTTGTAAACACTAAAGCTCTATATAAATATCAGATATACAATTCCAGCCCCACCCCCAAGCCCCACTTTTGCCTTCTACTCAACATGGAAGTACAAACAAGCTATCCAGCCTCAGGCTCCATTTCTTTACCTATGAAATGGGTTCACTACTGAACTGCTATCACAGCAATATTGTACAAAGTAATAACAAAGTATTATCACCAACTATTTTTATGCTTCCTTGATTTTTCAGAAGGAAATACAAGGCAAAAGTATCACCTGTACCAGCAGAGCTGAACGTAATGATGCTAAAAGCCTTTTCTTAAACAGTTTTTACATCTAAGGGCTTATGAACTCCATTATGGAAACGTAACACTTTCATTAAAAAGCTGTTAAGATGAACACCCTCATTCAGGGCCTTTATTTGATTTTTTTTTTAAAAAAGCATTTCCTAGGTCTCCTTAAAGAGATGCTATCTAGCAGGGCAATAACAGATTGATGGCAATGACCTTCTTCACATTCTTCTAACTCTTTTAAAATGAAATCAAGGCTGTTGCTGCTTGCTTCTACGGGCTGTATGCCAAGCAACGTAATGAGGTCTACTTATCATCCTTCAACCTCAAGACCATCATTCTGGATCATCCTTAATGTGTTAACTCCACAAACAAAATGTGTGTTAGAATGGTAGGGGGCAAAAATTCAAGAAAACAATTGGCTTCTCCACCCTGTGTCTAAGGATTTTCTGGTTTTCTTTAAGCTGTATTTAAATGCCAGGGAAGTTCTATCCTGATTTTGCCAACAAGTATGACACCATTTCAACATGAAAACCAAAAACACCTTTTGAAGGAAAACACTTTTTCATCCTTGAATATTAAACTGATGACTTGGTGTCTTGCTAAATTATTCATTTCAGCAAAGTTTCCTGATCTAAATCATCATCTGGTCCAGAATCTCTATTATCTTGAAATATTACTAATCCCATTCTATAGCAAAGTGGGTGATAATTTTCTTTAATAGTGTATTAATTCGAATATATTACTGGATACAGCAGAACACACACACATATTATAATTTTTAAAAGAGGGTTAGAGTTAATGATCAAGTGCTCTGAAAGGTAGGATAGATGAGAGCACTATCATCACAGGAACAGGGGTTCAAATTTTGGTTCAGTGTTTAAAAGCTGTATGACCTTGGAAAAGTAATAGAAACCTGCAAAATGCGAGGGCAGCATCATGATAGTGGACAGAATGCTGGACTTGAGAATCATGAAGGGCTGGATTAATATCTTGCTTTAGATATTTATTAGCTATGTGACCCTGGGCAAGTCACTTAACCTCTCTGAGCCTCAGTTTCCTCATCTGTAAGATGAGACAGTTGGATTAAATCATCTATAAGGTATTTCCAGCTCTAAATCTTACAGATTTGGAGTCATGGGATCCTTGTAACATTATGAGAAAATTATTTGTAAGGTCCCTTTAACTCTTTATCTAGGACTCAACCTGATTGATACACTGTTATCAACCCACTCATACTACTACTGCACTACTGCTACTGAAGGAAAAATGTTGGAACTTGACCCCCTTCCCATGATTCATTTTTACTTGTCTGTGTATAATACCAGTATAGACTGATGGAGACTGGACCTGGGATTTCACAGGTATACTCATGAATTACCTTCACCAATGCAGGCTGGCAAGTCAAGGGTTTTAGAAAGTTGCCTTTTATATTGAAAGGATAAGTAATTTGCCTTGGGTCAGATGTCCAGTAGATGTTAACAGTTAGACTTGAACCCGGTTCCTTCATAATTCTGAGGTCAGATCTCTGTGATCCAAATAGAATGGATCCTGCAGGCTACATATTAACTTAGAAAGTCACAAATGAGCATGCTCTATGTTATATTGCATTTGTATTTATTTTGTTAAACATTTTCCATTTGCAGCTCAGTTGGACACCTCTTTACTACATCGGGCTGCCTCTCCATGATTGCATCTATCCTTCTAAATTTTGATGCATAATATATTGTTTTCATACCTGCTTCCACCAAAGCCTATTCTAATGCCTTCCTGTGGCACAGACAGAACCCTCAGTTCCTGAAGTCTAGAAGAGTGGAACACATGTTCTAACAACTGAGAAAGCCTTTGAGTACAGCCCTTCTGCTTCCCAAGGACCAGTCAAGTTAAGTCTAAAGAGGATCACTGTCATGAGGATGGCCAATGGATGATGAATGCTTTGACTCTGTTAACCCATGAAACAATTTAAAAAGCAGAAAATTACCCTAAGTTCACTGCGGGCCCCTTTCTGCTTCTATAGGGACGTGACAAAATAATTGGAAAGGGGGAAGAATCCCTTCCTGACATCTCATCCCGATAAGTTAACAAGAGGAATGGAATCATTTACATAATATCATGGATTGAATTTGGTATTTGGTGTTAGGAAGACCTACAATTAAACTGGGACTTAGACACCTCCAACCCAGAGGTTCTGGCCAGATCACTCAACCCTATAGGTTTCATTGTCTTTATCTGCAAAATAAGAGT
The DNA here is from genome assembly GCA_023548195.1 of Bettongia penicillata ogilbyi. Taxonomy (NCBI): domain Eukaryota; kingdom Metazoa; phylum Chordata; class Mammalia; order Diprotodontia; family Potoroidae; genus Bettongia; species Bettongia penicillata. Next base: position 6,224,539 of record JAJHZJ010000311.1, read on the forward strand.
ACCAAAGAGGTCCTTTCAAGATCTCAATTTAAAATCCTGTGCCTTTTTATTTCTTTTTTTAAAGTTTTATTGATGCCTTCATTTGCCACTGGGTCAGATGAGTCCTTGTGACAAAGAAAAAAACTTTAACTGATATAAATCAATGTACACAACAAGGAAACCAAAAGGGCCCAGAAACAGCCTTAGACATGACAACTGAAAACCATTACAACAATCTCTACTCAAATGAAGCATAAATTCTAAAGGGGGGGGTAACTGACAAAAAGAGAGGCTCCATATACAACAAAATATTTACAAGCAGCACTTTTTGTGGTAGCAAAGAAATGGGAAAAAGGTAGATGTCTATTCATTTGGAAATGGCTAAACAAATTGTAGTATGTTAATACACATACATACAACATAATACACATATAAATACATACAGTATAAAAATAAAGTGAATAAAAACAAATATTCACAAAGTAGTTAAACACAAAGCAATTTGGGAGGAAAGGCATTAGGAGGATGAGATGGGATGATGGTGCCTGAGTTGTATTTCTTTCATCCAACATGTTAGCTATTCCTCCTAGCTTTGTATCATCTGTAAATCCAATAAATGGATGTCTAAACATTTATCTAAGTCATTAATAAAAATGCTAAATGGCATTGGCTCAAGCTCAAGTTGCTTGGTCACTCTTATTGATGAAATTGAAAATGACTATTCCTTAGGAATATTCAATGGCCATGGCTGGGCCATACTGTTTAAATGAAAATAGCAATACTACCAAAGACAATTTATATATTTACTGCTATTTTAATCAAACTACCAAAGGGGCATTTTATAGAGCTAGATAGGATAATATCGATTTATTTGAAGGAACAAAATATCAAAGGAAATAATGAAAAGGTAAGAATGAAGAAATAGCATTTATAAAGCAGACATTATTAAAACTATTTTGTATTGGTTAAAAAAGAAAGAAAAGTAGATTAATGGACAAGAAAGAATCCAAAATAATGGAGCTCAATAACCTAGAGTTCAATGAAACCCTAAAACACAAATCAGTTAGAAAAGAACTATTTGATAAGAACTGAATTTAATCTTAGCCTAATATCTTAAACCATATTCCACAAGAAATTCAAAATGAATACTCAACCTGAATATTAAAGATCACACCACTTAAAAATTAGAAGAAAAGCAGATCATATGCTTTACAAAGCTGCAGGTAGGAGATCAATTATTTACCAAAGGATAATGGTGATTAAAAAAAGTGATTACTTTATCCTAAGAAATTGGAAACCTTTTGCACAAACAAAATCAATTCATCTAGAACAGAAAGGGAAGTTGGTGGGTACCAGGGGGAAAAAAATCTTTATTTGAATTATCTCTGCTGAGGGCTTGGGTATCTAAGAAATATAAACAATTAACAGAAATATGTAATACCAAAATCCATTTCCCAATAGACAAGTGATATGAACAAATAGTTCTCAAAAGAAGTATTATAAATTATTCACAGTCAGATGAAAGAATGCTCCAAATCACTAATAATAAGATAATGAAAATCAAAACAACCCTGAGATTTCATCTCCTACCCATTAAATTGGCAAAATGAAAACAGTTAGGAAGAGGCAATGTTGGAAGGGTGGTATAAGGACAGGCAATGCACTGCTGTTAGAGTTATGTACAATTATTCTGGAAAGCAACTTGAAACTATGAAAATAAAGTGACTAAAATGTCCACATCACGACCCAAGGATCCTATTGCTAGGCCAATATTCCGGAAAGAAAAGTGACAAAAAGAGAGAAGTAAAATATTTTTAAGCAGCACTTTTTGCGGCAGAAAGAAATGGGGAAAAGGTAGATGCCCATTCTTTAGAAAATGGCTAAACAAATTGTGGTATGTTAACACAACAAATTATTGCTATGTTACAAGAAATAATGAAGATGGCAACTATTGAGAAGCATGGGAAGACTTAAGTGAACTGATGCAAAGAGAAGTAAGCAGTCAGGAAAACAACATACACAACCACAGCAACTTAAATGGGGAAAATATATAGCAACAACAACAAAAATAAAAAACCAATGTTGCAAAATTCTACAAACAAGCTTAGCCCCAAAGAAGAGAAGTGAGGAAAAAAACTTCCCTCTATTCCTTTGCAGAAGTGGGAAGGCATGTAATGGAGCATGAAAGACTTTTTTCCCCAAAAATACTGGCCATTTTTGCTGATTTTCTCCCTTTTTCTTTCTTAAAAAAATTCTTTGGTAAAAGAAATAATTCTCAGGGGAAGGAGAGGAGTGAAATAGGGAAATCTAAGTGATGCTAACAAAATAATAACATAACATAATGTAAAAGATAGTATATAATAAAATCTATTTTAAAAAAGAAAATTACTTCCTTAAAGTCTTGCCTTTCAACCAGTTCCATTTGTAACTACTTTCTGTATACTGTCTGACCTACAGCACTTTCTATCTAGTCTACACACTTTTATTTTACAGGTAAGGAAAATGAGTCACCTAGGGGTGATGCAACTTTCCCAAGGTTATATAGGTATTAAGCAACTGAGTCAGGTTTCTAATGCAGGTCTTTTGATTCCAAATCTAGGGCTCTATTTACTGAACCTCAATATGAACTGCCAATTTCGCGCTCTTTTTACAAAATCATCTTGGCATTTGATGATTTAAAAAATGCCACTGATCCCTATGTTGCAAGGTTCATACAATCTCAGAGCTGGCAGGGACCACAGAGATTTACCAGTCCAATCTGTACCTGACTAGGATTCCCCTCCACAACATTACTGACCAGTGACCATCCAATCTATGCTTGAAGACCATGAAAAAAGAAGCAGAAGATCTCATGAGTAAAGAATTCTCAAAGGAGAACATACTAGTCTTATAATATGAAGCAGTATTTGCAAAAGACAGATTAGACATGCTTTGCTTGACCGCAGAAGCAATGGGTGGAAGTAGTAGGCGGCAGACATAGACTCGATAAAGAAAAACTTTCTTCCACTTGCAGCTGTTTAAAAGTAAAGTGGGATGTTTAAACAAGTGGTGGGTCCCCTCCCCACTGGAAGTCTTCAAGGAGAGTTTGGATTACCAATTCTTGAGTGTGGGGTATCTTGGTCAGTTACAGACTTAACCTTGGAGTTCCCTTCCAAGATTGAGTGTGGGTAATTCTGTATTTGCCCATCACTGTGTAAATACCCCATGACTCACTCAATAAATTGTCCACAGAAAGAACCCTTTAGAAGTGACTCAAGTCAGCTCTCTTTGAAGGCATTCCTGGCATGATTACATGTCTGACACCTGAAAGCACAAAACCTCTGAGGCTCACGACAGAGTGTTTGGAGTTTGCTACTAACATTAGGAAACTTCTCTCTCTCCACATCTGTCACTAAAGATTAGCCATCAGAACCATAATCTATGGACTGCTCTGGTGTCAGAGGCAGAGTTTAAGCTTTCAGTGTTATCCAAAGCTCTAATTTGCAGCCTGCTGACAGCACCATATTAACATAAGACCAGCATTTATGAGTTCAGTGTTAAGCCTCCCAGCACAATTTCCTCCTTTCAGTTACAATGGGGTAGAGATTTAGTTTCCAAACATCAGAGAAAAACTGCACCAGAGGCTTTTCTCTTTTCAGCAATAACTGAATACAACAGTATAAACCAACTCGAACCACTTTTTTGAGGATTCTAAGGCAAAGCCCAGAATACCCAAATCAAAATGAAATTTCATTTGGCTTTAAGAAGAAATCATTATTTAAAATGACAAGGTTTTCCTCTAAAGAATTCATGAGGCAGGAACATGAGGTAGAAAAAATAATTAGCTGTATGTTCCAATTTTCTCTTCAGACTTAATTTATAAATCACTAATACTAGTCAGGGATCTAAAGTGATCTCAGGTCTAATCCTCAGAGGCCTTAAACCATTTTCAATTTACTGCTTTTCCTCTCTGCTTCATCTGACTGCCTCAGAGAAAGTGATGGAATCATGACTGCCCAGATGGATGGCTCACATTCTTTCTTAAATCCTTCAAGAAAAACAAACATGAGGCTACCACTCCCATAATGGTACAAAAATATGCACCGAGAAGTTCAGGTGGTCCTACTAGATTCCTTATGTAGTGATGACATCTTGTGTAGTGAGTGCACCATATTATTCCAGTAGTAAACATGTGGATTGCATTAAGTGAACCAACTCATATATTAGTCTTTCTCCCCTTAGTTTTATGCCTTTCTCTATAAAGTCATAGATATAGACCTTGGCCTAAAGGGGCCACAGTCTCCCATTGCATCCTGGAGCCATCTCCAGTCATTCTGACAAATATCTGGTGACTGTATCCAGGTGGTTTCAGAGGAGAAAGTAAGGCTAGTGACTTTACACAGCCCTCCCTCACTCAAAACAAAATCAAGTGCATGTCATGTCATCATTTCTCTGATGGCATGGTCTTCTTCAGCAATGAAGGATGAACACAACAACCTGTGAGTAGACCTAGCTGCCTGAATGGGGACCCAGTTAGCTAGGTAACTCAGCTCCTCCTTTCCTGTCTGTCTCCCTCTCTCCTCCTTCTCCTCTCCAAAGGAAGGTAAATTTGGATGGTCAGAGGATGACCAGTTAACTTGAGGTTTACTGGCTAGATGATTTCCCATTCCCTTCCCTTCCTTCCCCTTCCCAAAACCTTAAACCTACTATACTCTGAAGCCTATAGTACCACACTAGACCTCTATACAAGCACTGCTTAAGGGCTGTTTTCGGGACCCTCCTGGCTTAACAGTGATTACCAACATTAACTGTTGCTGTTTCCCTCCCAGCCTGATTTAGTTATTTTTCTTTGCCTCATTAAAGGGACAATCAATCCCCTGACCATTTCTTAAACAGGCCTATTCACTGAATGGGCCTTACCTCAGCCTAAATGAGTATGGAATAGGCCTTGGCCTAAAGGGGCCAAGATCTCCCATTGCATCCTGGGCCAAATCCAGTCATTCTGAGGAATATCTGGTCCCTGGATTTAGATGGCACTGGAGGAGAAGTGAAGCTGGTGATCTTGCACAGCCCCCTCATTCAAACCAAAGTCAAGTGCAAGTCTTGTCAACATTTCTCTGATGGCATGGTCTTCATCTGCAATGAAGGACGAACACAACAATATAGATCTAAGAAATGCTATTCAGCATTCATCGTAAAGAGACTTCTAAAATAAAGTGATACAATTAAAAGGCACAAAAGAAACATTTAGGATCGGCTGATACTTTTGACACCAAGCTGAAAGACTGAAAATTCCATTTCAATTCAATTCAATAAACAATAATTCCATGGCTTATGGACAAGGTATCATCACTGTGGTGCAACAGCAAAGCCAAGGACAGACCTTGCCTTCCAAAAATCTTATAATTTACTGGAGTAGGAGAGGAGAAAAGAACACATACCCACATAAGCAAATACGGTACAAGACATTTTGAGAAGAAAGAAAACTCTGACAATTAGGGGACACTGGTAAAGGTTTTCTGTTTTCCAGCCTGAGCTGAGCCTTGACTGAAACTAAGGACACCAAGAGGTGGGGAGATGAGAAGGGAGTACATTGCAGATATGGCAGATAGTGTATACAAAAGGACAGTAGATATAAAACAGAATTCACGTAAGCAAGTAAGTAATGTAAATAAGCCAATATGTCTGGAAAGGATAGTGTGGAAAGTAAACCCTGGAAAGGTAAAGGAGGCAAACTGTGAAGAACTTAAAAACGACCATCTGAGGAGGTTGCTTTTCTTTTCTTAGAAGAAGTAAGGAGCCGCTGAAAATGCATAATAATTATAGGAGGGTGACAAGATCAGATATTGACAGCTGCATGGAGGATGGATAGGATAGGGAAAAGATTCGTCAGAAAGACCAAGGCAACTACAATTTTAATAATAATAGCAAACATTTACATAGCACGTAATGTGTTTTACATCTATTATCCATTTGATCTCCAAAACAACCCTGGGATATAGGTACTATCATTATCCCCACTTTACAGTTGAGGAAACTGAGGTAGACAAAAATTAAGTGAATTTGTCTGGAGTCACACAACTAAAGTCCAGTGTTCTATCCATTGCAATCAACTGCCTAAAAAGGCATGAATAAAGACAGAGATCATTAATAATTTTGCACAGAGCATAAGTTTCAATCAAAGAATGGAGTTGGAAATTCTCAGCAAGGAGCTGAGAAATTAGTGGGAGTTGAGGAAATGGAGGAGGCCATAATTACAACCAGGGTTTGAAGGGAAAAGAAATCTAGGGCAATAACTAGAGGAAGTGGCAGAGTCCAATGGAGCCTTTTCAATGATGGGAGAGAACAGAGCATATTTTAGTCAACAAGGAAGGAGTCCAAAGACAAGGAAGGCTTCTCATTATATAGAGAAAGACTATATATATTATATATATATATACACACATATATATATATAATTATATAGAGAAAGATTATATAAGAGAAAGATTAGAGGGGATAATTGAAGTTAAGTTCCTAGAGAAGAGAGGAGATGTGATCTAGGACATACGTAAAGGGATTGGCTTTGGCAAGGAGAACTGTCATCACTACTTTAAAGACTGTAGAGCAAACTCAAGTCAACAAGTACTTATTAGTATCTACTAAATTCCAGACATGGTACTAAGTGCTTGCAATACACAGAAAGGCAAAAACACTCCATGACCTCAAGAAGCTCACAATCTAATGGAAGAGACAACATATAAACAACTGTGTACAAACAAGATACTTAAATAATCTTAGAGGAGAGGCATTAGCACTAAGGGAAATCAGAAAAGCCGTCCTGCAGAAGGTGGGGTTTGTGCTGATACTTGAAGAAAGTCAGCTAAACTGGTTAACCATAGGGTCAAGATTGCCGAGGAAGCAAAGTGGGGCCAAAACAAAGTTGATACACTAGGAGAGCAGGTATGAGTGGAATGACTAGGAGTAAGGACTAAAGATACAATAGATTTAAGAAATGAAGTATAGGGTAAGATAGAAAGAGAAGAAGCTGTAATCAGAAGGAGGGATTTCAGGATCATGAAGGTAAGATTTATAGATGATGAAGAGATGACCATAACTGTGACTGGTTCTACATAGAATAAAAGTATAAGTCATGGGAGTTGAGACTGATGAACTTTGAAAAGTAAAGGTATTTAAGGGAACATCAATGTTTATTTTGAAGACCTCAAGTATGAGGGTAGGGGCTGTGATGGAAAAGACTGTGGTCCAGGTACTGAACTCCTTGAGAAAGAAAGAAAAATTGTGGAGGAGGGAGGGTAGCAGGTAACTATACCAAAGATCTCTATAGGGATTCTTAATCTCTTTTGTGTCGTGGATCCCTTCGGCAGACTAGTGAAACTATGGACTCTTTCTGGGAATTCTATTTTTAATTCAGTTGGTGGTTAATGGAAATATTTTTTCCCATCCAAGTTCATAGAATTCAGTGGTAGAATAATAAAGACAGATGGGGTAAACCACGAAGGAGAAGAAACTGAGAAATGATAGCAGGTGGTGGTGATGAGAAAGGACTATAAGTAATCCTCCTTCTGGCTTAGTATGTCTAAGGATGTGAGAGAAGGTCTGGGAACCAGCAGAAGGAAATAGGTTCAAAGTCGAAAGGTAGAATTCCTTTTTGCAAAAGAGGACTGCCATCTAAAACACAAGGGAATGTAGAAATATAGCAAAAGTCAGAGAATTGTACAATTATAGAAGGGAGGTAGGAAAACTCATGTTGAATGGACTTAGACTTTTCAATGAAAATAAGATGTACGGTCCTTATCTGATGAGGGTAGAGTTTTAGGGGGACAGAGAGCTTTAGGAAGGAACAAAAGGTTTGGAACTGAAGCTGTAGGTGAATTGATACAAAACTGACAAAAGGATTTTTGAGAAGCAATAAAGCCCCAAGTTTCTCCAGTTTTACTGGCATACTAGTAGAGATCCAATGGAAAGCAGACAGTGAGAACAATCATCCAGTACACCAGGGCTGAGGATTAAGGAGGTAGGAATGGTGGAGAGTCAAGTAAAGAATGAAGGGGGTGTACTGGAATTGGTATCAAGCGCATGGTATTGACGGGGTGCTTGGTGGCATGTTCTAAAATCCCATTTCTCTTTAAAAATCACATTTCTCTAATTCTAAATTCACATTTCTAAAATCACATTTCTCTCTAGCCTCAAAATACTATTTCAGGCAGTTTCTCCACAGCCTAAGGACATAGCCTGCCCTAGCAACAATTGTTATCTCTCTTCCTGCTATAGTAACCAGCTGCACCTATACAACTCATTAGTTTGAACCAGCTGTATACTGAACTGGCTGTGTACTGGGTCATAATGGCATTCACTACTCATAGATCAATCATATGTATCCTAGACTTAGACATACCTATACTCCCTTACATTAATCTTGTCTAACAAGACATTGACAAGAGAAGCCTGGTATTCCTGGTCAGCCTTGACCGTTGGTTGACTTAGTGACTTTCAGGCCTAAAACCACACCTCCAGGTAGCCCCACCTTGGGCTATTTCCTGATGAATTTTGGGTAAAATATCTGCACAATAGATACCAAATATAGTTGGTATCTATATAAAACCAAGTATATGTTCCTTTAAGAACTGACCACTCCTTAACCACTCCCTAATCCTATCCCAAAACATCTAGTTAGCATATTTGGCACAAGGGATACTATAGAATATCCTATATAAATTTTCCCTGTGCCCCTTTAAGGTTGCAGTTTCCCTAAGAACTCTTGTCCACTGAAAAGCGTAATAAATCTTTACCTTGACCAACAATTCATGAATTCTTCTCCAGATGACCTGCCCCCGGTACCCTGGTCGTTGTGGGAGTCTCACACCCCCTTTCCAGCCCTCATCAGTATTAGTGGCTAAGCATGAGGTCCAGGATGAGCCGAAAGGCAAGAGAAGTCAGAAGAGAAGTAATGAACTGGAAATATAAAAAGAGGCCAAGGGACCACATTCCCATAAGAAAAGTTGGTAAGTAGGAATGAAAGAATACAAGACGTGAAAGAACCAATTATTCTGATCAGAGAAGTGAATTTTGGAGTTCAGATCAGGTTTGATGTTAAGTCAATTCCTAGAAAATTTATACTCTTATGATACAGTCAAGGAAGTAGGATCATAGATTGTATTTTTATACTATATGACAAAATTGGGAGTAGAAAATAATACCTTCAACTTCCTTTCCTATTCCATGAGTCTTGCAAAAGCTTCCAAAGCAAACAAGTATTTCCTAGGATCCTTAAGTGAAGCTGTTTTCTGGGTTATTTTGCCTCATAAACTTGATGTTTCAGCTAGATGTGAAGTGAAATAGATACCAAATCTATCTGGAACATTAGAAATGAGGACAATTAGCATTAGCAATAAGAGCTGAAAACTCAATCAATGTCCAGTCAAAAAGGCACCAATTAAGTGCTTACTATGTTACAGACACTGTGTTAACTGCTAGGGAAATGAATAAAGGCAAAAACATGGTTTTTGCCCTCAAGGAGCTCATATTCTAATGGGGACACCAACAGACAAATCACTATGAACAAACGACATAAATAGGATAAAGGAAAGGAAATTTCAGAGGGAAGGCACTAGAATTGAGGGGATCCAAGAAAAGCCACCTTTTTTCTTTGTAAACTTGCTGTTTTTGGAGGGGTGAAGGCAAGGCAATTGGGGTTAAGAAACTTGCCCAAGTTCACACAGCTAGTAAGTGTATCAAGTATCTGAGGTCAGATTTGAACTCAGGTCCTCTTTGCGCCGGGGCCAGTGCTCTACTCACTGCACCACCTCTTCGCCCTCTTTGTAAACTTTTGAGCAAAAATGAGTGTGTTTTCTCTCCAACTTAACTTTTGGCCTCACTATAGAAATACACTGGAAGAGCACCTAGGAACAGACTGACTGACAGTTCAGCATAAATCTCTGTGAAATAGTCTAAACTAATTGCTTCGAAGGCCCATGGCAGGAGATTTCTGGGATCATATCAGATGACACCATTTTCTCTGTATAAACATTAGGTAGCACTGCTTGTTTTTACTGCTGTATTCTCAACTAGAACCATGCCAGCAGGGAGCCTAGATGGCATTTGGCACCACTCTGTGCATGAAAGTCTGAAAATGATCCCAATATCATTCAGCACATATAGCTTCTTGTCTCTACAATATGTTAATAAAGTGGAAAGATCACTGGACTTGAAATCAGAGTTTCTGGGTTTGAATCCTACTTACTAACTATATCATCCTAAGCAAACCCCTTCTGGACCAATATCCTTATCTGTAAAATTATATTATAAAAAATTATATTAAATTATATTATAGATTACACTGAATTACAAATAAACACAAAATTACACTAAAAGGTCACCTTTAGCTCTAAATCTTATAATCTCATTATACGCCTTCTACATGAATGGAGAAAAAGAGTTACTACATACCTTTCAATTGAATTGTTATGACAACTTGCGTGCATATATGTCACACACCAAGAGAATAAAGAGGATGAAAGGGACCAGATGGAGATTGAAGTGTTAAGAAACAAGCAGTGAGGTGGTCCAGGGGATAGGACAGTGGACCTGGAGTTAGGAAAACTTGAATTCAGATCCAGTTTTTGGCATTTACCAGCTGTGTGACCCTGGGCAAATCATTTATCCGCTGCCTGTCTCAATTCTCCCATCTGTAAAATGGGGATAAAAACATCACATACTTCTCTCAAAGTTGTTGTAAGGATCAGATGAGACGTTATTTGTAAAACACTTGGCATGCCTTAAAGCACTATATAAATACTAGCTGTTAGTAAGAGACAGATGTTTTCTTCACCTGGGTCCTCCCAGCTCATTTTCAGCCGATATATCAGAAGTGGTACTAATTATATGGTTCCTATATTCCTTCCAGAGCCACCGTTAGGAAGCACCTGTTAGAAATCACAAGGCAGCATAAACAAAATGCCATCAACTTTTTCACATGGGGCAATAAGGTGAAGGAAACAAGCCTTTACTAAGCCTCCTGTGTGTCAGGTGCTGGGCTAAGTGTTTAACAAATATCATCTCATTTGCTCCTCACAAGAATGGTGACTTCCATGCACCCTGCAATATGTGCATGGGTATTTGAGCCTAAACCTTCCCAACGTAACCTAAGTTCTTTTTGTATACGGCCTTCAACAGTAAGGATGAGAATTCTCCGTACGATTCTCCTTCAAGTCTGTGAGCTCTTTCTCCTCCAACTTATTCATCCTATTCTCTCATGAGAAGAAGGCTATTTTTGGTCACCTTCCATAGAAGCTATGGGGGCTCCCACTGAGGCAGAGGGGTATGCAGATGGAACCACAATCACATAAAAATTGGACCTTCATTTTGTCAATGCATGCTCCTTATCTACACTATGAAGTAAAAGCAGTAACATGTATGATATACCTTTAACTGTGGAACAGTTTTTTGCTATTACATTTGAATCTGAACTCTGTTGGCATTCTGGGAATATCTTTTCTAGGTAAATATGGAATTACTGGTGATATTGAATAACAATGAAGTTTTTGGTGATAATGGCATAGTAGTACAGAAAGTCTGAGGAAGTCCAATGCAACGTCTACCATTGAAGGCAAGATCTGCTAAAAATCCCCTGTGAATGTGAATGACCAAAGGACTCTGTGAGATACCAGAATACCTTAAAAATTTGAAAAAAGAAGGGCAGTTAGGTGGCACAGTAGAAAGCATACCAGCCCTGGAGTCAGGAGGACCTGAGTTCAAACCTAGCCTCAGACATTTACTATCTGTGTGAACCTGGGTAAGTCATTTAACTCTACTGCCTCCAAAAAAAAAGGGGACGGGGAGAGAAAGAAAGAAAGAAGAGGAGGAAGGACTTCAGCACATTAGATCAATCCTCTACAAGGGGATTTACTAAATAACATAGACACACAAAACAAGAAATAATGGGTAGATTTTGATCTGTATCTGTAGGAAAGATACCTACAATGATGAAATTACGAATCCCTAAAGGAGGGATAACTTGATTTTTGGATAATTCAAGTCAATGTTGCTTGTCCAGTTTCCTCCAGTTCCCAGGTTTTTAGGTATTTCATTGCTCCATTTAGTATCTCCCTTTGGGTGGGTGAGGTGAGAGGTTAGAGGGGCTGAAGGTGTTAATGGTTCCCTAGAGATTTAGAGATGATGAGCTGATTTTGCTTATCCATTCATTTCCTGTTCATTCCATCTCCCTCCAGGGATAATCAAGAGTTGGTTCTGCAGGAAAAACAAACCCTTCCTCCAATGACAGGGTGACTTTACACAGCCTTGTTATTGACCCACTGGATAATTAACCACACTGGAGATATGCCTCTGCCAAAGGCACCTACTAATGAATATGAGGCCAAGGTAAATTATTAGCTCCAGCACAGCTGACCACAAGAGGGTCTATTGTTTACCTAAATGGGCTTTGACTGTCAGAGGAGACAGCTCTGACCTGCTCAAGATTAAAATATCGACAAGAGTGCATTTAAGGGAGAAGGGGGCTATAGGTCATTGGGCTTTTTATTATTATTATTTTTAATGCTGCAAAAAATCTTGTGGGAGGGTCAGATTTAAGACCTGCAGGAAAAAGAGTTTGATTATTTTACTTAACTACAATATACAGTAAGTGAGGCAAATCTGTCAGATCTGTAATATGGGGAGGAGGGGAAAGTTTATCACATTTAACAATTAAATCAAACACCTACAAAGGCAAACTTAAAATTAAAAAATTTTAGAATTTAACTACTTGTCATTCTTTTACCAAAAGAATTTACACAAATCTACCAAAAATTGTGGTATATGAAGATGATGCAATATTACTGTGCTGTAAGAAACAATGACTCTGATAACTACAGAGAAGTATGGAAAGAGGAGGCAAAAGGAGACTAAAATGAGGAAAAGGAGGGGAAAATTCCTATCAACCTGTTAATTTCATTCTCCATAGTGACAATTCTTTTTGTTCTTCTCGGCCCATCCCACCCCCCACACTCCACACTCTGAGCTTTCTCCTCACTGAAAAGATGCTAGCCATTCTACATGGATTCCTCTTAACTATACCCTCTTCTACTTCTCAATATGTCCCAGCATCAGTACCTTCTAACCCTCTCTCCCCTCCTTCCCTTTAGTCACTGATGAGGAACTCACACTTCTCACTAAAGCTGGTCTCTCTACCCACTTCACATGTTTGCTCTGCTGTGACTGGCCAAACACTAATGCTTACTCAAGATCGGTCACATTTCAATGCTTAATTCTCACTGGGACCTCCCTTAAACTGATTAGCATAAGATAGATGATTTTGGGTTGACCCATATGTTCTGAAGGGGGTAGCTAGGTGGTGCAGTGGATAGAGCACCAGTGCTGGAGTCAGGAGGACCTGAGTTCAAATCTCACTTCAGACAGACACTTGACATCCACTAGCTGTGTGACCTTGGGCAAGTCACTTAACCCCAACTTCCTCAGCCTGGGTCATCTCCAGTCATCCTGATGAATATCTGGTCACTGGATCCAGATGGCTCTGGAGGAGGTGAGGCTGGTGACCTGCACAGTCCTCCCATACTCAAAACAAAGTCAAGTGCAAGTCATGTCATCATTTCTCTGATGGCATGGTCTTCACTGGCAACAAAGGACAAACATACATGTTCTGAAACTATAAGAAGCCTATTCCAGCAATGACCTCTTTGGGGTTCCTTCAGTAGGTGTACCTGGTCACAAGCAATTCTAGTGCTGTCTAGTTGAAGGGTACTCTCATGACAATGGGACACACCAGAATCCTTCCTTTCAACTCAACTGTCCTGTCTTCCCCCAAACTTTCCCTGATGGTCCTGGCTTCCTCTTGAAAAATTATGGTGCTTTTGTTCATCTGTATAAATGCTACATCCACTGAGAGAACGGAAGCTTTTTAAAGACTGACACTGTTGCATATTTTTGGTATTCTTCATCCCCGGGGGCTAGCACACTGTACTTGAGTCCTCCTCCCTGTCCCCCTCTTCCTTCATCTTCTCCTCCTGCAGATGCTACATGACCCCATCTGGGGTTTTTGTGGCAAAGATACTGGAATGGTTTGCCATTTCCTTCTCCAGTCCATTTTACAGATGAGAAAACTGAGACAGAGTTAAGTGACTTGTCCAAGGTCACCTAGTGTCTGAAGTCACATTTGAACTCAGGAAGATGAGTGTTCCTGATTCCCAGTCAACTGGCCTTCTACTGTGCCACTTATCTGCTCACCTTTGCATATAGTAGGTGCTTAATAGATGTTTCTTAAATTGGAATGAATTTCTTGAATTAAATTACACTACTATTTTTTTGCAGATGACTCCCAGATGTGTCTCTCTAGTTCTGATACTCTTTTGAGCTCCAGTGGAGTAGCAGGATGCTCCATTGGGAGTTCCAACAAAACATGTCCCAAACCAAACTGTCAACCATGCTTGAATTCTTGGGAGTTGACTCCTCTGTCTCCTTCCTCTCTCATACTATAGCAACAGTATTATAAGATAAACAACTTTGAAGATTTTCATAAACTAACCAAGAATGAAATGAGCACACCTAGGAAGTCATCTAGGGCTACTAGGTGGTGTAGAAGATAGGATGACACACCTGGAATCTGGAAGATTCATCTTTCTGAGTTCAAATCTAGCCTTAGACACTCAATACTTGTGTGACCCTCGGCAAGTCACTTAACCCTCTTTGCCTCAGTTTCCTCATCTATAAAATGATCTGGAGAAGGAAATGACAAATCACTCCAGTATCTTTGCCAAGAAAACCCCAAATGGGGTCATGAAGTGTTGGACGTGACTGAAACAAATGAACAGCAACAGCATGAAACCATCTAGTCCCAGACGTTTGCTTTATAGATGAGGAAAACTGAGGGCAAGATAGGTTACAGCAGAAGTGTGATTCAAACTCCAGTCCTGGGATTCCAACTCCATCTTCCACATCCATTTCCCACAAGGGACAGTGTAACATATAGTGGCCTTCTCTTCAGAAGTATATGAATTTAATGGCGACAGCTAATGGATAGAGACGGAAATGATGCTGGACCTCTGTTATCAGTTTTCCTTTCCCTTTCTGATTCAATCAAGTTCACCTGGATTGCTCACTTCCACTTCCTGAAGATACTTTCTATTTCAGTTAAGATTAAAGCATAACTTGAAAGTCTCAGTTGTGAGCCACTAGACCAAGGGAAACATGCCTTAACAATTGTTTCAGCAGAAGGTTAGGGATTCTGGAAGCCTTCTAAACCAGTGACCATTGCAATGACAGCTCAATATATGGGAGAGGCTGTACGGAAATGCCAGGACATAGAAGAGCATTCAAACTAAATCAGGTGAAAATGTTTTCAACCTCTACCTGAAAGGCAGAGAAATCCCAGATGATCACATACAGATCTCCTTGAAGAAATTAGAAAGTATCTACCCTCCCTCCTTCACCTTCCAGAGAAATAGGTTAAAGGACCATTGTCCGTTGAAGTTCAGCTCACCAGGGATGACAAATACAAGGAATCCAAAAACCCTGTATCAGGAGTTCTTAACCTCCAAGAATCCAGGAACATGGATGGGAAAAAAAATTACATTTAGTTTCACAATCTGAAATTTAGTATTTACTTCAATTATGAATGGAGGCAAGAAATAGGATTTTAAGAATGGGTCTGCCAGCTGTTGGAGGGACATCATCAATCAATCTACAAATGCATATTAAGCACCTACTATTTGCCAGGCACCGTGCTAAGCGCTGGGGGCACAAAAAGAGGCAAAAGATAGACCCTAGTCTCAAGGAGTTTACAATCTAAGGAGTGAGAGAACATGCAAACAAATATTTACAAGATACATGACATCAAAAAGGTTAAGAATTCCTGCCCAAGATGGTCTGTTCTACATAGACTTGCCCCGCCTCCCAAAATCTTTCATTCAGCAAATTAAGCCATTGTTCTGCTTAGCATTACATAAAAAAAAAAAGAAAAAAAACTACTATCTCTTTTGAGCCTCACTGCAAGAGTAGACATTCTAGGTATCCTGGTTTACAGATAAAGAAACTGAGGCAGTTAAGTGACCCAAGACCATGAAGGTGGCAAGCATCTGAAGAGAGATTTATTCCCAGGTCCAGGTTCCAAACCTTACATACTGTCCATTCCACAGTCCAAACCAACTGGCCGTCTTGCTGTTCCTTACTCACAACACCATCTCCTATCTCTGCACTGATTATCCTCCAAGCCTAATTGTACATCAGCATCATCACTTTTCAATGGAGCAATCAGCAAGCATTTATCGAACAACTGCTATGTGCCAGAAACTATACTTTCTTCTATTATCTTCTTCAAGGCTCCTATCAAATGCTAGCTCCTAAATAAAACCTTCCCTGTGTTCTCTCCTCCCCAAAGAAGTACTTGGACATTTTGTCTAATCTCTCTATTGGCCTTATCGCTTCTTATCTTGTATAATGTGTATATTCTTTCATCTGTTTTTTAGGCACTCTATCTACTGTACCACCTAGCTAACTCTCTGGGCACATATAGTATCCACTTAGTAGAAGGGAATTCCTTTGAAGACAGGGTTGATACTTGAAAAAAAAATCATCATTGAATTGAATGGCTTAATTTTTCTACTGAATGACATTATTCCTTTTACTTTGAATTAACTGGCTCTCCACCTACCCCATAAGGAAATGGATCCTTAGAAAATTATTATAAGAGATTTCCTTCTTAATGAATGAATGAATGCAAATGTATTTAAGTCCTCACTATGTAGTTAAATGCTGTGCTAACTAAAGTGGACAGGACCTGCCCTCAAGGAGCACATATTCTAATGGGGAAGACAACATACATATGCAATAGAATTTTGGTTTGGGAAGTTACAAGAGATGGTGAGTGGAGCCAAAGGAGAATATCTGTCATATTTTCTAAAAAAGCAATGGCAGTTCTAAATGATAATGGTTTAAGTCAGAGCTGGGAAGGTAGAGGTGGGGGGACCCCTCAGAGATGTAGTCAAGATAGATGACTCAAGCATAAAGTGATGTATGACTAGGGCTGGTCATGTAAGCACTCAAAGTGGGGGGTGGGGAGAGAAGAGGTGTGTGGAGAGATTCCAGAGACAAAGGAACAGGGTAGCAGATGAGAAGTTGGTCAAAGTGATGTGTGACAAGTATACTTCTGGCTATGGTAATCATAAAGAGGAACCTTATCGTCAAAAGGGAAAATATATATGTGTGTGTATATATGTGTGTACATATGTGTATATATATGTGTGTGTGTATACACACACACACACACACACACACACATATATATTTAACTGGGAATCATGAAGTAAACTTCAATATGATCAAAGAATTGCCTTCAATTCCCCCAAACATAACTAAACTCCACAGGCACCATGCTCTATCTCATGTTTAAATAATTTCCCTCTTAGAAAGTTTTCCTGTATTCTGACCCTAAATACCTGAATGGCACTTTTTTCAGAGGACAAAAAACACAATAAGGTTGGAGCAGTGGGCTTATTAGCTTACGGGACTACTAATGCTCTAATATCATACAACTAACGCTCTTTGGGAATGCTCTAAAAAAGACTAGCACCATGGAAACTGATATTGTAGGTATAGTTGTTTCCTGTTCAGTAGTGACACCTGTGAAAGGTTAATGATAGCTTACGTTCCTACAAAACGTTAAAGTTTACAAAGTGCTTTCCTCACGCAGAATTATAGGGTAGGCACTACACATATTATTATGTCCATTTTACAGATGAGAATTTTAAGGCTCAGTGACTTTCAAAGGCCAAATAACTATTATGTTTCAGACTCAGGATTTAAAGGCCAAGTCTCCTGAGTTTTACTCCATAGCACCTTTGGCTTTGTGATCCATTAAAATTCACAGGAAACATATCTCCTATTAGGAATGAAACAGAGGAGCCACTGAGCTGCCTTTTCCTTTTTGATATCTTCTTCTTAAAGACATTCACTTTGGCCCATCCTTCTCCCTGCTTCAGAATGGAAACTTGATCCTCTGGGTTCCATTTCTACTTTTGCCAGAGATTCCTTGTCCATAATTTGCTGTCTGTGTTTTGCCACCTGCGTGATGGAAGAAGGAAACATTCCTCTACCCCCAAATCAACCACCCAGGGATTCTGGGAAGTTTAATTACCACCTAGAAAGTACCACACTTTCATAGCATCTTTAGGACTGATTATCATAATTACTTACTGATTGATTCTGGGACTTGTAACAGGGCAAACTCATTTCCATATTAATATTAAGTAATGATTACTGCGGCTCAGGACTCTAGCTTGGGATCCAAAATCATGACCTGAATTAGAAACAAGGCAATATTTAACCCAAGGGGCTGAATTTGCTCTCTGTATCTCAAATGATTTTCCCACTCATTAACCAATAGCTGATAAAATTTCAAACTGGAGCATGGTATACTTAACAAGAGGAAAATTTGGTAGCTACCTGAGGGGTCACAAGAAAACCTAAATCTCCTGGTTGACGTTCCTTCACTCCCTGTCCCCACTGAACATGTAAGTACAGTTCAACCAGTCCAAATTCCACGTAAAGTGGAACAATAATTAGCTGGCTGAGTAAAGAGTTTCCATTAAGACCACCCAAATCTGTATAAATCACCACTGATAACTAGTATGTGCTCAAGTAAACATTCCTCTAGGGACCAGAACACTGAGTATCATGTCTGCCTCATGGTGAGCAGAAAATGTCAATCTCTTCAGACAGATGTAGCTCAGTCCTCTTGGTTGCACTGGTTTGCCTGCTATGATTTAAAAAGTAAGGCAAGCGCTTTTTTTGTCCGTTTTTTTGTCACATTGGCTGTGATGTCTATGCCAAGACCCCTTGAAACAATAATATTTAAGTATTTAAAAAGAAAAACCCACATAAGAAGAGAAGATTAAGAGACCACGTTCCTATTGTTCCAATAAGTTATCTTGGAATATTTGGTTAATACAATCCCTCCATCTCTTAAGGACCCCTTTGAAAGTTAGGAACAGTCACGATGAATATCAATTTCACGGGAATTAAACCTGATTGTGAAATGTACTCATTGTTCACTGGCTGTAATAGGCCCCAAACTCAGCCCATAATCCCCAAGTGGTTAACCACAGGGAAAGAGAGTCTCCTTGCCTAGCAAGCTGGTCCTCTCTCCAGTCTTTTGCCATCAGCACTCTGGGAATTCAGGGTCTGTAATCTTTACAGGCAAACATTTCTCAAGAATGACATAATTTCTCTGGCATTCTAGGGGTCCAGTGACAAGGCTCTATTCAATTTCTTCTTATGGACACTAAAGCCAGTTCATTCCTTGTATCAAAACCCAACTCGGCTTTATTGTATTGAAATTACATGCTGGCTGACACTCCGATCCTTGTTAGGCAGTAAAACACACTCTGCTCTTTGCAACATTCATTATGTCTACTCATTCACATGCACATTTCAAGGGCAAAAAAAAGTCACTATTAAAATTAAGCAGATCATTATTTTCCTATTTTCTGTAGATATGAGTCTCTTGAATTGCACATCTTTGTATCATTTGACAATGGTTTATGAAATATCACTTGGACTGATAAAGCAAATTGATTCTCCATTTAAACATGAGAAACAAAAGAATTACCAAAAAAAATCAGGCTCTTTTACTGAATGGGGTGATGAAGGTACTGCTGTGGTACAAGCATTCAATTAGTCCTCAGTGTGCTAGAATTCACTGAAGGGTAAGGAAACTAGTTTAGTAGAATGACACCAACCTAAGGGAGGCTGATGGCACGGAGATGACCTTAGAATTCAAAGTGACCTTCCTAAAGTGGAGAAGTGGAAAGAAGGAAACAACTGAGTTCAACAAAGCTCAATGCAAGAACGTATCCATGGAAATGAAAAATAAACTATAGGATCACAAGAAATAATACTTAAACTAACTACCCTACCTCACAAGGTTGCTGGAAGAAAAAACTTTCAAGTAAAGCTTAAGAATTACCTAAGTGTAGATTATTATTTATTCGTTGATCAAAATTCCCGGAGTTAATGAATGACAATGAATTTGAGAGAGTTTCTAAGGAAAGTACAACTTAGAATCCAATAGCTAGAATAAGGCATTAATAACAAACATTACAGGAGCTGAGATTAATCTGCCTACAGAACACAAATTTTAAAGGTCATTTAATGAAAATCTTAGAGTAGCATGCTGGACTGTTACACAGAGACATCCCACCAAAGTCTTATTCTCATGATCCTAAGGGTGACTTGGAGATGACCATGGATTCTCAAAAGCTAAGCCAAAAAAACATAAATTGTGACAGGTCCTCTTTGAATATGGACCTGGTGACAGTCTATATCTGTGTTGCCTGAGGACTTACCTACCGCTAGAGAAGCACATCATAAGAAATTCGACTAAAAATGTGATCATTTTGGGAGGGAAGGAAGTCACAACAATCTACAAAGACCTTACTCAGGACAGTAAAATCACAGATTTCACAATTATTATACAGAAGCTGTTAAGCAATCCTTTATTTCCAATGAAGATGGAAGCAAAGGCAACAGGCCTTTAAACTCATGCATGAAGGAGTTCATTTGGGCTATGAACCCATCAGTGGACAGTAATAATCTTAAGGTATTATAACGGACTATGAAAATAAATCACATGCAGGTCCCTGTCTCATTCTCTAATTCTCCCTCCTTAAATGCTACCATAATTTTCTCCTATCGAAGGCTGTTCCCCTGGTGTCTCGGTCTTCCCCCTATCCTGTGACAGAACCTTTTTTAAGCCGTCCAGCCTACACAAACAGATAATAGAGCTAAGCACTTCAGTGTTAGGGACTTCTGAGGCACAAACCAGATACATTTGAGGCACAGTATATGCATAGTTCCACATCACTGAATTAATTTAAAACTTGGGCCTAAAACATCCAATTCCACAGGTTTTAAAACACCAAATGAACCTTATCAACAGTCTGTATCAGCGCCTGACCTCTAGGGATATAGCCTTTTTGGCTAGTTAATTCAATTTTTAACTTCCAGTCTTGGGCTATGCTACCATCTTTTCATCTCTTTTCTGATTCCTGAAGAAAGAAGATTTTCTTTTGTCATCAACTAATTTTTCTTTTATTTCCATTTCTCCATTTGGGGGGAAAACACTCCTAAAAATCTTACTGAACCTAACTGTGATGTTTTGGGGCATTGGTGTCGTTGACTTTCTCTTTTAAAACTGCAGCATATATATTGCATATATACTGAAAGAATGAGGAAATTGCATGGTGGTGTGCTCCCCCTATCTCCCTGTAGAGATTTTCATCCACTCTCTTTCCCCCACAGGTAGAGCAACCTTCCCCAAAGCACTGTGCAGACAATTGTCTGCCACTTAAGGATTGGTACCAGTCTTATAGAGTGCTCCAGCAAGATGCTATTTATTACAGCCAACTAAAAATGGAATGGGCTGCCCCCAGAGATGGTGCTTAGAACTCACTGAAGGTCTTCGAGCAGAGGCTGGATAACCATTTGGGTGGGATGTGATTCATCAACCCAGGAACAGACTGTCCCTTCCAACTCTTGAATTCTGTACAGTTGTGTGGAGCTTCCTCTGGCCTAGAGCACATACTCTAATGAAGTATCCTGGATATTCCCATATTTTAGGCTTTACCCATCTTCACTACTCCTTCCACCATCCAATTACATTCCCCAATCCCAACCCACTTGAGACTTAGCAATCTGTCTATTATTCTTCTTTTCCAAATCTTTTTTTTATTTACAACCTATTAAGAGAGCTACTTTGTGGACATCACTGCCCACAAAAGACAAAACTGAACATTTCATACTTCTACCTCAGCTAGGGATGAGTTAAAGGACTGGGACAGATCCCAGACATCATCTAGTCTAACCCCCTCACTTTGTCATTCAGTTTTTTTCAGTCATATCCAGCTTTTTATGACCCCATTTTCTTTCCTTCCTTCCTTCCTTCCTTCCTTCCTTCCTTCCTTCCTTCCTTCCTTCCTTCCTTCCTTCCTTCCTTCCTTCCTTCCATTCTTCTTTCCTTCCTTCCTCCCTTCCTTCTTTCCTTCCTTCCTTCCTTCCTTCCATCCTTCCTTCCTTCCTCCCTTCCTTCCTCCCTTCCTTCCTTCCTCCCTTCCTTCCTCCCTCCCTTCCTTCCTTCCATCCTTCCTTCCTCCCTCCCTCCCATACTTCTTTCCTTCCTTCTTCTTTCCTTCTTACCTCCCTCCTTCCTTCTTTCTTCCCTTCCATACTCTCTCCCTCCCTCCCTCCCTTCCTCCCTTCCTTCCTTCGTTCTTTCCTTCCTCCCTTCTTTCCTTTGTCCCTAGAGGACCAAGACAGCTCCAGGGTCCCATTCTTCATCTCATTAACTAATTGAGTCTCAAGGACTGCTGCCCAGGTCTTCTGGGGAAAACACTAGCCCAGCCTAACTCCACAGGCCCTAACAGATGTGGCTCCTCCTACTAGACTGCCTTAGGGTCCTTTTCTCGGCTTGCTCAGTAACATGTGTGGATGGGAAGGAGAGTTTCCTGCTACATTTAAAAGTGGAGGAGCCAACCCAGGCTAGCCATAGAGCTTCCCAGAGAGCTGAGCTAGCCAAGCATTGGGGATACTTTGAGCAGAGGGGTAAACCAAGGAGGAAGGATTTTCTTTTCTCCACCACCATCAGCAATGGCAGCATCAATTGGCAATCGTCTGCCAGCATTCACTGGAGCAGCAAATGGTAGAGGATGGCCACACATGGTCCCTACCTGTTCCTGCACATCTCTACTTGTAGCTGCTTCCCCACAGAATGCTACATGTACATCTGAGAAAGGAAAGGGAAGGGAAAGGAATAATATTGACATATCACTTACTACAGGCCAGGCTCTGTGCTATGCTCTCTACAGACATCTCATTTGATCCTCACAACAATCTTTCAAGTAAACGTGTTTATTATTCCCATTTTGCAGTTGAGGAAACTGAGGCAAATAAAGGACAAGTGACAAGCTCAGGACTGCCCAGCTTCTAAGTGTCTGAGGCTGGATGTGAACTGAGGTCTTACTGCCTCTAGGTTCAGTACTCTATCCACTATACAACAACTCAAAAGGGATCAGCCCAGCAATCCACCCAAAAGAAACAAAATGCTATAGAAAGGAGAACTATAAAAGTCACCTCATACTAGTCATTTTATTTCCCCAAATCCAACATTTTTCATGCCTTTACCCAATTATGTTTCATCACCAATTCAATTTATTAAATGTCTAGAATATACAAAGGGGGCAGCTAGGTGTTGCAGTAGAGAGAGTGTTGGGCCTGGAGTTAGGAAGACTCATCTTTCTGAATTCAAATATGACGTTGGACGCTTTCTAGCTGTGTGACCCTGGGCAAGTCACTTAATCTTGTTTGCCTCAATTTCCTCATCCATAAAATGAGCTGGAGAAAGAAATGACAAGCCACTCAGTATCTCTGCCAAGAAAACCCCAAATGGAGTCACTGATGGCAGGACATAACTGCAATGACTGAACAAGAATGGACAAGGGTATTAAGATGAAAACTGGTGACTACTTAAGGAAATCTCCAAGAAAACCCAAAGCCTGGGAATTCTTTCACTTAACAACCTTATAGTACTTTGGCCTGTTGTTATTTAATCCCTTCATTATTCAAGGGATCATTACTAAACCTCCAATGTTTAAATTAGGTGGTATAATACGCTATTTTATATAATATTCAGAATTGGCAGTCTGCTTAGGGAAATCGCTTCATTTAGGCTCCATCACACAAGAAGACAAACATTCACTAGGGATATCATTCATGTACATTCAGAGGTCAGCCTTAGTTTTCCCACATTGCTTAGATGAGAGCAGGAGCTATCACAAGAAGGAGTGAGGGCGTTGTTTGCGTCACTTGGATTTTATACTTGGCTCCTGTGCTGCTCTAGGTAATTATCCTGGGCAGCATTAACCAAGCCAAGAAGGTAAAACACTAAGTAGTTAACTAAATGGAGAGATTAAAGATGTTAGAAAGCCTAAGTTGGACAAGGGAATTTTGATTGTGTTAATAAATATTCTCCTCTATGCCGCCCCACCCACCATCACAATGCTGTGCTAAGTTTGTTTAAAGCAATGTATATTAAGCTCAGACCATATGTAGTTAGGAACATTTTCCACAGGAGTCTTTATTCTAATTCTCGCAAAAGAACTATATTGAGGGCAAGGAGCAGCACTGCTATCATGCATGATTCTATAACCTTATCCCTTTGCCCCATGTGGCATCCAAGGAAGATGACATAGAAGATGCCCTATGTGGCATCCAAGGAAGATGACATATGCTAGAAGATATAGCAGGGCTTACTTCACCCAGAAGTTTAGTAGGGGGCAGAGCCTAACTCTGGCACAAAGCTCCAATTCAGGAATTAAAGTTGGAGATATGAATAAATCAAAGAAAGCACCATCCAGTATAAAAAATTATTATCAATCTAGAGATCTGTAAAAAAGAGACTTGTAACAATGAGGCAGTGACTTAAGGGGGAAAAATACTGATTTTCCATAAATGCTTAGGAGAAATGAAATGAGAGATTAAAAACATGAAAGAAAATCTCTGGAAGAAAGATATGTAAACACTGAACAGCATAGGAATAATTGGAACTTTCCATAAAATAATAAGCAGTATCTACCTAAAACCTTCAGCAAGCATTATATGCAATGGAGATAAGCTAGATGCATTTCCAATAAGATAAGGGATGAAACAAGGATATCCATTATCACCACTATTATTCAATATGGTACTAGAAATGATAGTTGTAGCAATAAGAGAAGAAAAAGAAATTGAAGGAATTAGAATAGGCAAAGAAGAAACTAAGTTATCACTCTTTGCAGATTATATGATGATATGCTTAGAGAATCCGAGAGATTCAAGTAAAAAATTACCTGAAATAATAAAACAACTTTGGCAAAGTTTCAGGTTACAAAATAAACCTACACAAATCCTCTGCATTTCTATATATTACGAACAAAGTCCAATAGCAAGAGATGGAAAGAGAAATCCCATTTAAAACTAGGATAGACACTATAAAATATTTGGGAGTCTACCTGACAAAACAAATCCAGGGACTATATGAACAGAACTACAAAATACTTTTTGCATAAATAAAGTCAGATCTAAGTAAGTGGAAAAATATTAGTTGCTCATGGATAGCCCAAGCCAATATAATAAAAATGACAATTCTACCTAAATTAATTTACTTATTCAGTGCCATCCCAATAGAACTATCAGATAAATATTTGCTAGAGCTAGAAAAAACAATATCAAAATTCATCTGGAAGAACAAAAGGTCCAGAATAGAAAGGGAACTAATGAAAAGAAATGCTAGGGAAGGTGGTCTAGCTCTCCCAGATCTCAACTTGTATTACAAAGCAGTAATTATCAAAACCACTTGGTACTGGCTAAGAAACAAAAGGGTAGACCAGTGGAATTGGTTAGGTACTCCAGACACAGTAGTCACTGAATATAGCAATCTACTGTTTGATAAACTCAAGGACCCCAGCTTCTGGGATAAGAACTCACTGTTTGACAAAAATTGCTGAGAAAACTCAGTGTGGTGGAAACTAGGCATAGAACAATACCTGACACCATACACAAGAATAAAGTCCAAATGGGTACATGATCTAGGTATAAAGATTGATACTATAAACAAATTAGTGGAGCAAGGAATGATATATTTATCAGATTTATGGAGAAGGGAAGAATTTTTGACTAAACAAAAGATAGAAAGCATTATGAAGGCAAATGGATAATTTTGATTACATTAAACTAAAAAGTTTTTGCACAACCAAACCCAATGCAACCAAGATTAGGAGGGAAGCAGAAAACTGGGAAAGGATTTTTGCAACTAGCATCTGTGATAAAGGCCTCATTTCTAAACTATATAGAGAACTGAGTCAACGTACAAGAGAATACAAGTCATTCGCCAACTGATAAATGGTCAAAGGATATAGACAAGCAGTTTTCAGAGGAAGAAATTAAAGATATCTATAGTCATATGAAAAAATGCTCTACATTACTATTGATTAGAGGGATGCAAATCAAAACAATACCACATCGCACCTATTAGATTAGCTAACATGACAAAAGGAAAATGATAAATATTGGAGAAGATGTGGGAGAGTTGGAACACTAATTCATTGTTGATGGAGCTGTGAGCTGATCCAACCATTTAGGAGAGCAATTTGTAACTATGCTCAAAGAGCTACAAAAATGTGCATACCCTTTGACCCAGCAATACTGTTTCTTGGACTGTATCCCCAAGAGATCATAAAAATGGGAAAGGGTCCCACATGTATAAAAATATTTACAGCAGCACTCTTTGTGGTGGCCAAAAACTAGAGATCAAGGGGATGCCCATCAATTGGGGAATGGCTGAATAAATTGTGGTATATGAATGTAATGGAACACTATAGTGCTATAAGGAATGATGAACAGAAAGACTTCAGAGAGGCCTAGAAAGACTTAGATGATTTGATACCAAGTGAAAGGAGCAGAACTAGAAGAACTTTGTACACAGCAACAACCACAGTGTGTGAGGATTTTTTCTGGTAGACTTTGTCATTGCAACGCAAGGACTTAAAAAATTCCCAGTGGTCTTTTAAAGCAAAATGTCTTGCCCATCCAGAGAAAGAACTGTGGAATTCAATTGCAGAATGTAGCAGATCATTATCTTTTGCATTACGTTTTAGTTTGTTTCATGATTTCTCCCATTCATTTTAATTCTTCTATGCAACATGATTAAGGTAAAAATGTATTTAATAGGAATGTACGTGTAGAACCTAAATAAAATTGTATGCCATCTCAGGGAGGGAGAGGAGAGGAGGGGGAGGAAGGTAAAAAAAAAACTAAGTTATATGGAAGTGATTGTAGAACACTGAAATAAGTATCCACTGAAAACAAAGCATGTTCAGATCACCCTCTTTCTTAAAAAGGGACAAACAATTTTTTCTCTACCTTGATCCACTTTAAATATGTGTATATATACACACAGCATAATTGTAAAAACCAACTGTCATGGTTTCATCATTAAAAGCAACCACATTATCACCCACCAGACACCTGCCAATATATTGATTATTAACCTACTCAAATTTGTTGATAATCAGATTAAGCAAATGTAAACAGCTGATCCAAATTCCTCCCATTATCATATCATTTCTAATCTCTCTCTCTCTCTCTCTTTCTCTGTCTCCCCTGCCTTCCGCCCCCCATGACCATTTCTTAAGGAAACAAAAGTTTTAATTCACTTGCTGTAAACAATTTACTCAGTGAAAAATTATCACAAATCCCTAAAAGAGTCAGTTACAAAACAGATGTGGCAAATCATGTCAAAACTACAAAACAGTTAGGGAACCACAAAGGGGAAAGGTCTAGTAGGATAGACAAATTTACATCTAATCTCTAGTTTTGGATCCCTTACCTCTCTGGAGATATTGTTCTTCAAGAGCGATGCAAACATTAAGTATCAGAGAAATGATCATAGATTCAATAATTCCAAGAGGGTCTCTGGAAGACGAAACAAAACAAAAATCAGCATAAACAGATGATAGAGAAGGTTGTGGGGGGAGGGAATCAGTATAGGGATAAAGGAGGCAGGAATATCATAACAGTTAATGAAACTGGAAAGTTTTAGTGAATTTGAACATTTCTCTTATAGTGTTCAAACTTGAAAAAACACCACCCAAATTGGAGGGTACCCCAGTGAGCAAAACGTTACTTTCTGTTATTTTGAAAACATGGTAATATAACAGACCAACATCTTAGCCTATATACCAAGATAAAGTCAAGATGGGTACATGATTTAGACATCAAGGGTGGTACCATAAGCAAGTTAAGGGAACATGACAGTTTACCTGTCCGATTTATGGATAAGGGAAGAATTTATGACCAAACAAGAAGTAGAGAACATTACATGATGTAAAAGGGATAATTTTGATTATATTAAATTTAAAAGGTCTTGCACAAACAAAACTAATGCAATTAAGATTAGAAGGAAAGCAGAAAGCTGGGGAAAAATTTTATAGCAAGTATCTCTGATAAAGGCCTCATTTTTCAAGTATGTAGAGAAAACTGAGTCAAATTTATAAGAATACAAGTCTTTGCGTATTCAAAACTATCTGAAAACTATCATAGAAAAATGCTCTGTATTACTTCTGACTAGAGAAATGCAAATTAAAATAACTTTGAGGAACTACCTCACACCTATCAGATTGGCTAGTATGATAGAAAAGGAAAATGACAAATGTTGGCAGGGATGTTGGAGAAAAGGAAAATTATTAATGTTGGAGGGGGAAATTGATTCAACCATTCTGGAAAACAATTTAGAACTATATCCAAAGGGCTATAAAACTGTGCATATCCTTTCAACCAACAATACTACTACTAGATCTGTATCCCAAAGAGAGTCAAAAACAGGGAAAAGAGATTATTTGTACAAAAATTATTTATAGCAGTTCTTTTTGTGGAGGCAAAGAATTGGAAATTGAGAGGATGCTCATCAGTTGATGAACAGCTGAACAAGTTGTGGTATATGACTGCAATGGAACACTACTGTGCCATAAGAAATTATATGCTGAGCAGGACAATTTCCGAAAGACTTACATGAACTGATGCAAAGTGAAAAGAGCAGAATTGGGAGAATATTGTCCAGAGTCACAGTAATAATGTATAATGATCAACTGTGAAGAATTTAGCTGTTCTCAGCAATACAATGATCTAAGATGATTTCAAAGGACTTAGGATGAAAAATGCTATCCACCTCTAGAGAAAGAATTGATGGATTCTGAATGTAGATCAAAGCATACTATTTTTCACTTAATTTTTTCCATGGTTTTTATTTTTTTAATTTGTATTTTCTTTCACAACATTACTAATATAGAAATGTTTTGCATGATTGCACGTGTATACTTGTGTTAAATTGCTTAGTATTGCAAGGAAGGAGGAAGGGGGGAGAAAAAGAATTTGGAACTCAAAACATTTTAAATGAATGTTAAAATTTATTTTTATATGTAATGTGGGGGGAGGGGAGAAAACATAGTATACTGGGACTCACAGTAGACTTAAAGGCAAAAGGCCTTGAACATCTATTTCTAATCTTATTTCTCCTTCCCTGTAAATTAGGAAAACTACCATCCACCACCATACCTACTCCATAGGGTCATTGTGAGGGTAAAGAGTGCTGGACTTGGTGTCAGGAAGACCAGAGTTCAAATTCTGCCTCAGACACTTCCTAGTTGTGTGACCCTAGACAAGCCACTTAACCTCTCAGGTCTCACTTAATACTCCATAAAGTCTCTTCTAGTTTTAAATCTATTGTGCTGCCTCCTGAACCTGTCTGCTTAGCACCTAGTAACATCTGTTCTGCACACCAACATAACAATCCCTTTGCAGAGGCACCTCTAAGTGCAGTCAAGCAGTTAGATATGAGGCAGTTCCACACACTGAATCTTTTATTTCCTACGGGCAATGAGGTGGAAAGTTAGGGCTGAATTATGGCCACGTCCAGCCTGACTCATATGACAAGGCTTTCCGGTGACCTGATTACATGGTAACTATTAACTCCCTTGAGAAGAACTTGCCAATTTGGTCTGTCGCCAGTGGAAGGAGAGAGGTTCCGTTATTTTCCCTTGGTAACACTGAAAGTGTCCTCAATTCTCTTGAGTTTGAAGCCACTTCATTTTCTCAAAATGCCCATTCCTTATGTTTTGAGATGTCTATCCAATACCTATCAGGCACTAAACATTAATCTGTAAAATCAGAATAATAATAGCATCTACCTCACAAGGTTGTCGTAAGGATAAAAATGAGATAATATTTATAAAATGCTCTATAAACCTTAAAGCAATATATGTGTGTGCGTGCATGCATACATGCATAAACACACACTTATGTGTGTATTACCTATATACATGTGTGCATACATACATATAGATTTTTGTTTAGATTATTGATATGTTTATTGGCAAAGGCCAAAGTTAATTATTTCTTGTAACTTCACTTACATGTAGAAACTGCTTAAAGTTAATACTTTTAACGTAGAGCCGAGATAAAACTCATGCTTTTCCCAGTCTAAAAGCTATTAGTCCTAAAGCATCCCCCAAGTCTAGCTCAGAGATGCTTGTTATGTCAAGGAAGGTATCTACAATCATGATCACAGCTTGCTTCCTGACACTGACTCTGTTGAGAACAGTAATCAAAAGAACAGAAGAAATGATGTGCTGAGCTGGCCAGTTGTTGCTCCCAGGGCATTCTTAATCTACCATTTTTCCATCGCTCACATTTTCTCTTTTAACACATAAACTTTGGAAAATTCAAAAGACAGAACCAGATGTTTCCCCTCTTCAAAGTTATTATGGAGAATTATTAAGGAAAAAAACAACTTAGGCCTCCAAAAAACCCATGGGGCTGGTATAAAGGGAGAAAAGGCATTCATAAATTAAACAAGTTAGGCAGACAGGCAGCGCTTTGAGAGATCCCAGTTGAATTACAACTTTAATACATTAATTTATAAGCATGGCAAAGATTTATGAAAGTGACCTCAGAATTTAAGATAGCTATACATAGATAGCTGCTATTCTTTATTAATGAAGCATTTTACTAATTCTGCACCAAGAGACCTACAACTTTTTCTTTTTTATGCAACCTCTGAAATGGTGTTAAATATTAAACATTCTACTTAGAGCATATGAACATCTCAAGGCAATTAGTGGCTATCATTTGAATGTCAACAATGTTGCAAGTACCATATGTAACATGAAGTTAAAGTCCTTTTAAATAGAAATAGACAGCTCTTATAAATAAATACGTAAGCAAACTGAAAACAATGTTATTTTTTGAAACCTCTTAATATACACTGAGCTAGCACAGTGGATAGAGCCCTGGGCCTAGAACCAGGAAGACCTGAGTTCAAATGTGTCCACAGATACTTACTAGCTGTGTGACCTTGGGCAAATCACTTAACCCTGCTTGCTTCAGTTTCTTCATCTATAAATAACAAACCACACTTAGTATCTTTGCCAAAGGAATCATGAAGAGTCAGAAAGAACTGAAACTGTTGAAAAATAACAAAAGAAGATACATTGAATCTTTGCATTACAACTAGCAAATCACTTTTTTTTGAGCCACAGTTTTCCCATAGATAAAATGAGAATAATATTTGTCCTTCCTACTTAAGACTGTTGTGAGAATCAAATGAAATATTGCACAAGAAATCCACATACTCTAAATATTAAGGAAAGATTGTATGTGTGTATGTATGCATATATATATGTGTATATATGTGTGTGTATGTATGCATATATATATGTGTATATATGTGTGTGTGTATTTCTATATGTATGTATATGAAAAGTGATTATTATATCTATATTATATTTCCATTACCACTCATGTGATAATCACTGATTAGTGATTAAAGATAGAACTAGATGTTTCCCCTCTTCAAAGTTATCATAAAGAATTATTAAGAAAAAAAACAACTTAGGCCTCCAAAATTCATGGGCATTCACAAATTAAACAAGATAGGAAGGCAGGCAGCACTTTGGGAGATCCTTGATTAGTGATTATCACTGATGCTATGTGACCTTGGGCCAGTCACCTAACCCCTCCATGCTTGAGGAAATCCTCTGGCCATAAATTACAGAAAAGGTTCTGACCTATGTTGGTAAAGGGATTTCCCTCATTTGGATGTTTCCTATTGAACGAAATCACAGGTCCAGTCCCTTTACTGTCATACAGATCAACGTCATCATCTTATACTTGGCCTACCTCCCTCACAGGGTTGTTGGAATAGTCAAATGAGCTAATACAGGCATAGTACTTTACAATTGTGAGCTTTATTATTTGTGGTTGTTATTGTAGAAGCCAGCTTTTACTCACTCTCAAAACCTCTCTTAAGCCTTCTCCCTCCTCTAAGAAGTACCCTAAAACCATTTATTCACTGAATACTCTTAGATGGATTAATTATTGTTACTCACATGGCCATGATCAGAAGAGAAAATAGAAATTTTTATACTGTGTGCTAAGACATTAATGACCCAGGGCCTGAACTTGAGGCTGTTTAAAACAAAACCAAATCTCTTGAAATGAACCTGACCTCTAAACAAATCTTTCAGGTCTCTCCAGGTCTTTCTCACTATAATTTTCCAAAGGACAAAAATCAAACCGGAAAATTCATAAAGAAGCAATATGACCTAATTCCACTTCACTGTCTTATTCTTTAAATGTTTATTATTTAACACAGGAAAAGAGGTATTATGATGACCATTTTACAAATGAGGAAACTGAGGCCTGGAGATGCTGACTAACCA
The DNA here is from genome assembly GCA_023548195.1 of Bettongia penicillata ogilbyi. Lineage (NCBI taxonomy): Eukaryota > Metazoa > Chordata > Mammalia > Diprotodontia > Potoroidae > Bettongia > Bettongia penicillata. Next base: position 6,256,812 of record JAJHZJ010000311.1, read on the forward strand.
AGAATCACATAGATAATTAGAGAACTAGGATTGCAATATAGGTCTCTTGATTCCTGTTCCACTAGTCTAAAAAGAAAAAAAATCAGGAAACCACTGTGAAAAAAATGTTGGGAAAGTTGTAGAGAGATTAATTATGACAAAGTAGAAGGGAGTATGGTTACTCCTTCTCTGGATGATAAGAACCTTTCTGGAACAGATTAGAGGTATTTCTGCCAGAAAGCTGAGGGATGGGTTAATTTACCTCTTTAAGTCTCTTCCACTCCTGTGATTCTAAAACAACAAAAAATAAATCATTAATAATAATAATTGTTATAAATATTATATTACTATATTATATATAATAATAAATTAGTAAGAAAAATTCCCATCAGATCACTGGATTCAAGGTTTTGAATCTACTAAGAAACTATAAACTGTGAATGCACTGAGGAGAATACGCTAGCATGACTTTCCTCTACTGAAAGATAAAAGTATAAACTGGACCTCTCAAAAGTGACTTGCTTCCAAACCAACATTCTTCCGAGGACAGCTTCTGTGCCCACGACTCTGAGCAGAAGTCATCGTTCTGTTTTTTTTCAGTCACCTCCAACTCTTCATGACTACATTTGGGGTTTCCTTGGCAAATATACCGGAGCAGTGTGCTACTTCCTTCTCCAGATCATTTTACATATGAGGAAACTGAGGCAAACAGGGTTAAGTGATTTATCCAGGGTCACACAGGCAGAGTCTGAGGTTAGATTTGAACTCGGGTCTTTCTGACTCCAGGCCCAGCTCTCTATTGGAAGTAGAAGAGAGTGGATTTAAATCCAAGTTTCCTCGCTTTTCTGGTTAGGTGACCTTAATACATGTCACTTTTTCTTGCTTAGTCGTTTTCTCATTTGTAAATGATGGTTTTGTATGAGATATTTATATCTTCCAAATATAAAAACAACAATCATGATGATAATTCACATTTACATAACATTTTAAGGTTGACAAAGGACTTTCTCAATTCTGTGAGTCACAACACTGAAGGAAACGCCAGCTGCTATGTAGATCGAGTTGCTCAAGAACTAAATGTTACAACAGTCTACTCTTGGTCAACATTCCAGAAAGGAATGGAATAGGGTTGCCTTTGGTGACATGGGAGGGTGAATAAAGCCACCATCCCAGCCTCAACCTTCTATAACTATGCCACCTGACCACCCAGGTTACAGACCCCAACAGAGTTAGCTCCTGCCCCCAGCCAGGGATGACAAAGCAGTATCTGACCTGGCATCTGGGACAAAGCAACCTCCTCTGCAGGAAGGGGAAGGCTGTAAGTCTACTGTCCTATGGCTAGCAAACATTCTTCTTCTCTCTGAATCTCTGTAATTCAGAGTCAAAGGCTAAATAGAAGACTTTCATACTTGGCTATCATCCCCATTCACTTAAGCTCGATCTCTTCCACTGTCCTTATCCCACTGTCCCATCCCTTTCTATTGGGCTCTCTGGAACTCCATTCTATCGTTAATAAATTGTCCTTCATATTATTCCACATACTTCCTGTCTTTTTTTGATCATGGAAATTTGGCTTCTCCTCCTCACCCCAAGGACTCCACATCCTTTACCTTTTCTAGTACTAGGAATGTCTCTCTTTTCCTCCCCCTACCCCCGACACCCCCACACAGGCACAAGATCAAGAGGAGAAGCAGGCATGCTCCTTATTGACATTTCCAGACCCCATACTGATCATTTATCACTTTCTTCATTCTGTCCAGCTATACTACCTCAAACAGATTTTGGAGTTACATACCAGCCCCCAAGTCATGCTCATTCCTTTCTCAAGGAGTACAGTACCTGCCTAAATCTTTTTCTCTCCAACTCAAGCCCTACTTGAGGACCTCCTCAACAGCTATGACCTACACCTCCACATCCCCTTGATCTTACTATCACCCACAAAGATGCTACCTCTACAATCCAAGAGTGTGAAATTCTCCTATCTTTCCATCTCTCCTTGTGTCTCACCCCAATCTCTAGTTACTATACCACCCCTTATTTTCACAGTCCCTCACTCCTGTGCCTGCTTCATTTTTCTCCCTTTGTAATCGTCTTGCAGTATACCAATTCAATTATTCTGTTTTTTAATCCCTTGACTGTTTAACCTGTAGACCTTCACATCTTTCTATACTCTAAACTTGGAATATTACCACCATTTACTAGTCTCCATTTCTACTCTCTCCTTTCGGGATGCTGCCAAATGCCAACAGAGGATGTCACACAACCATGCTACATACTACAAGTGTACGTTATCTCACCTCATATAACTTCTCATGGCTTTCTACTCTTCCCCAATTAACCCTATTGTACTTTCTCTAGCATCTGGTACAAATTTCTTTTCTCCTCAAACCACCTATACCCACCTTCCCCTGAGACCTTATCTCCTTTTTTACTGAGAAAATGAAAGCCAACTGTCTTGAGCTTCCTCTTCTCATTATCACCTCAGATCCCATCGACCTCATTCCTCATTCTCTCTGTGCCCCAGTCTTAGAGAAATAGTTGGATTTTCTCCTTGCTGTTTGTACTTTTGATCCCATCCTCCTCACTTCTCCTCCATGAATTTACTCCTTACTCCAATAGCCAATATTTCGTTACTGTTATTCTACCACCTACAAAATACAACCAGGTCTCCCCTCATCCTTATAAAACAAACAAGAAAGCTTCACTTTACTTAGTCATATCTTCAAGCTCTCAGCTTGAAACTCTTAGAAAAAGCTGTCTACAGTCCTTGCTTTGTGACGCCTCACTTTTCAACCCCTTGCAATCTGGCTTCCCATTCCACCACTCATCGGAAGCTGCTCTTTCCAGGGATACCAACAATCTGTCATGTGCTCAATTTAGTGACCTTTGCCCTCCACCTGACTGACCTCTCTGCAGCATTGACCAGTGCTGATTCCACTCTTATCCTGGATTCTCCGCTCTCTCCTACTTCTCCTACCTGACCACTCCTTCTCACTCATCTTCAGGGGATCATGATCTCTGGCTCCCCCACAGTGGAGAGTGTTCTTTATCTCCCCCCAAAAATTAATAGTATATTTATTATATTTTTTACCTGCCAACATATCCTCCCTTCCCCAGTAAAATGATCCCAAGCACTAGGCACAGTGCTTGGCTCTATATAAATATTCATTATAAATATTTATTGAATTGTATCCAATACTCTCAGACCTGCAAGTCTCTGAAATAATACTTAGTGTACTAAGGGCAGTAAGGACAGATGTTCAGCACTGGATTTGATTCCTTAGCTGATTCTTTTGGCTTATGCCTATTACCTCTATCTGGGGGAATGCCCCTGTCCCTCAAACACCATCATCAGTAACTGCTATGTCTCAGGCATCAGGGTCATTTTGTTTTCCTTGTACTGCACACATGCTTCCTACCACCTGAAAGCCTCCTTCTATCAGCGGCATGAACGTCATTCTGTACCAAGCACGTACTGTACAGTTGAGTTATTTTTCACTTTAGACAACCACCGCATCTGCTCAGTTGATCAGATCAAGGTGTTACTGATACCACACTCTCCAGTTCGGTCCTACATTTGGGCCCGTTAACTTCACAACTATAGACTTCACCTTTAATCCTAGTCAACTGTTCCATAAACTGAGCGAATGAATGAGATTGTGTGTCAGCCTAAGACCCCCAACAATACAAGGCAGGAGGGGAAGAAACAGATGCCCTATAAATACACAAATAAAAATTAATATATATCATTAAATAAAATTTAATAAATTATATCATAAAAATAAATAGAAACAAAAATAAGTGAGTAAAAATAAACAAAATTTTAAAAAGAAAATGAGTCATTTTGAATAGTATACCCAAATTAACTACAAAGGACATATGAGGGAAGACACTATCTGTGGTCCAGAGAAAGAACTGACAAAAGTATGTATAGAATTACTTTACATACATGTGTGTGTGCATAAACACACACACACACAAACATATCTGTGTCTAACAATAGCCATTTTTAGGGCAGTAAAGGGGAAGGGGAAAAAAGAAATATACATGATATCTTAATCATATATTTAAAAGGAATAGCCAGTTGTACATAATAAATTTATGGATTTATGGAATAAATTTATGGAATTTATTTTACTCCAATTTATTTTATTCTAAAATATATATTTATATTGCATTTATTATACTGTTATTTATTTTATTCCATAAATAAAATTAATTAATTAAAATTAGATGAATAAGTAAAAATTTAAAAAGTAAAATAGTAGTATTACACATAACATTCTTCCCTAGTGAGAAACAATTGAATTATGGTGCCCAGTTTTGAGATCCACATTTTAGAAAGGTTATTGGTAAAATGAGGCACATTCAGGGGAGAGGGTCCAGGATGGCAAGGACACTCACAGCCCTGCCATGTGAGGCTCAGTTGAGAAATCAGGGAAGTTTAGCCTAGAAAGGAGATATTTAAGAGAGACATGACAGATCTCTTCAAATGTCTGAAGGGTGATTATGTGAAAGAGGGATTAGATTTGTTCTACCTGGTCCTGGAGGGCAGCACTAGCACAAAGTATCGGGTGAAAATTATAGGAAAACAGATTTCAGCTTAACAGATGGGAGACATTCCTGACAATCAGAATTTTCCAAAATTGGAATGCACTGCCTTGGGGGACAGACTGAAAGTCTCCTGTCACTTTTAGTCATTTTTTCAGTTGTGTCCAACTCTTCTGACCCCATTTGAGATTTTCTTGGCAAAGATACTAGAGTGGTTTGCCATTTCCTTCTCCAGCTCATTTTACAGGTGAGGAAACTGAGGCAAACAGGGTGAAGTGACTTGCCCAGGATCACACAGCTAGTAAGTGTCTGAGTCCATATTTAAACTCAGGTCTTCCTGATTCTAGGCCTGGCATTCTACCCATTGTGTCACCAAGCAGCCCACTGCTATCCCTGGAAGTCTTCAAATGGAAGTGAGGTGACTACTTCCTTATCTGAGATTCATTGTTTGGACATGGATCAGATGACCTCTGAGGTCCCTAAACTCTAAGATTTAATGACACATACAGAAAGAACGCTATTTTATGATTAGGGAATAAGCTTCAGAAGAAGAGGGAACTTGTTAGATGCTCTATATTGCCTTGTACATTGTAGACACTTAAATATTTAAGACATTTCAGGGAATAAGTGTGAGAGGTTTTAAATCCTACTCCCAGTCCTAGTTACGTAACTGAGAAAAGGTCTTCTTATACCTTCCATGACTGAATTACTGAATCAATTAATTAAAATAAGGATAAATAATTTCTAGACATTTCTACAGCATCAGTCATTGAAAGGTATCAAGTGGGTGCTAATTACCTAGTTAAACAAGTTGGGAACCAGATAATGGATTGTATTGGGATTGACTGAAAGAATCAGACACACCTCCAGGCCGGTGTATGATAAGAAGATCCAGAAATTGGAGTCAAACAGATTTCTTGTGCCCGTACCAGAGGGCAGCAAAGGGGGCAAGAAGGAAGAAGATAGCGATACCCTCTGGCTCTCTATCATCAATACACCCCTCAGGGGCCTGAGAGAACAGACTTAAACCCACTGAGGGAAGGAAGCTTCAGGGCATACAAACTGTTCTGGGCAGGGAATAGCATCCCTAGCACTCTACAAGGACAAATCCTTCAAAGCCCAGCAGAGAGCTGCACAGAAAGCTAAGTGGCACAGTGGATAGAGCGCGAGGTCTGGAATCAGGAAGACCTGAGTTCAAATGTGACCTCAGACAATGACTAGGTATGTGATCCTGGGCAGGTCATTTCACCCTGTTTACCTCAGTTTCCTCAAATGTAAAATGAACTGGAGAAGGAAATGGCAAATCACTCCAGTATCTCTGGCAAGAAAACCCCAAATGAGGTCATGAAGAGCCGGACATGACTGAAGAAGACTGAATGCTAACACTGAGAGCTGTTGATTGGTTGGCTGGTTTCTGTCCTTCATTCTCAAAGAAGACCAAAATGACGTCACTACGTTGGCATCAAATTACAGCGTGTTTAACTGTGGTTGACTAGTCCATTACAGCTGAGGAGGCTCTACCACACACAGATGGGGCACAAATAATCCACATAAACATCTGGCATGGAGATGTCTTTAAATTTGCATGTCTCACATTTCTTTTGAACTGCTTCCACTCTGCTTTGCTCATAGGGCACAGTACCAGGCAAGCCATCCTGGGCAGTCCTGTACCAATGTCTCCCATGTCACACAATCACTTCCAAAGTTCCCCAGAGAGACCTTAAGGAGCTATGTGTTAACCGTTGCTACATGTTTTCTTTAAGCTTGAGCCCACTTTTCCTTAGACTCTCTACATATTTGTGTCCCTAGCCTTTTGGGGAAAATATTTCGTGCCAACTATTCTTATGATGTCACCTTAAAATATATTCCTAACTAAAAAGTAATTACTTCTAGCTGGCTAGTAGTAATCAACTGGATAATCAAGGAGGAACACAACTTGTGTGCTAGAAAACTCTCTCTAATCTGTCATGGTTACTCCCCCACTATTGGTTGGTTATTGTCCTTCGTGTTCAAAGAGGACCAAAATGACATCACCATGATAAAGTGAAATTTTAGTGGTGTGTCTGACTGTGGCTGATCAGACCAACACAAGCCTGGAATGCTCTACCACAGATTGGGCACAGATAGTCCATGTTCAATAGTTTGATACTCCCCTAGAAACCTAATATAAGAAACAGTCAGTTATCCCGTAGGAACCATAGGAGTCAGGAAAGTAACCCAGAGAGGCTGCATAAGGATAGGCCCTCTAGTCAGTCAACAAGCATTTATGAAGAGTCTGTTATGTGCCAGGCACCATACTGAACACTGGAGATACAAAAAGAAGCAAGACAGTCCCTGCCCTCAAGGAGCTCACAGTTTAATGGGGTGGGGGATGATATTGAGCAAATCAATATATACAAACACAGATGCATATACAGAATATGTATAATGTTCTGAGTGTTGCCTGGGATCTAATGACACCCTCTAATCAAAGAACACAAAAGGACATTTAAGGTCAAAGGAACACTAGCTGGGGTCTGATTAGCCCCAGAAACCACTCAGATAAGTGATGGTCTAAGAAGTAGACTACACACATATGAAAAAGAGACAGAACAATAAGCTGCTACATTCAACAAAGGACCTCAACAATCCCTAGATGTTCCTCTCTACAGAAGCTAGCATTATGGCAATTTCTGACTACAAGATACTGTAAACAAGGGAGACTATCCTGGATGGAAGTGATTCCCAATATTCCCCCCTTCTATTTCTCTGCCTAAGCCTTCAGAAATAGCCTCTTATCTTTCCTAAATCACATAAACATATGTCTTTAAGGCAGTCTGATTTCCCAAAGTCACTCTATAACTAGAACATGATATTCCACATTTGCTTTGCTCTCAGTGACATCTGATGAGTATGAGATGAATGACAACTCAAAACCCATGTAGACACCTGTGTGACTAATGTGAGTTGTTTGAATTTATTACTTCAGAACTTGTCAGTTAAAATTCCTATATTAGAATGAATTAAGACAGATGCTGGACCATATGGGACTGAGAATCTGAGAGCAAGCAGACACAGGGTTAATGAGTTGATTTTTAACTTTGGCTAAGTTCATGTTCAAGAATGGAGCTACTACACTATTTTCACATGATCAGCTTTACCCACCAATTTGAAGGGGAAAAAAATCCTACCTGGCAACACAGGGAGTTGGGAGGGGAAAAATTCTTCAAAGTCATTAACTTCAAACACATTAAAAAGCATGCTTAAACTATTTGAAAAATTACACAAGCAAAGTGGGAAACTTAGTAGACTTCAATAATGTATTCTGCTACAGGCTATGCTGCTTTCAACTGTCAAGTGTGAGATCTGGTTCCTATAAAAATAAGTTTTAGACATACACGAGCCCCAATTTTCAGGTTTAGCTTTATTTCATGAAGATGAGTTCTTTAACCAAGTCGGAGCCTGAAAGTATCACATCAGGATTGTGGAAATACAAGAAATCATGTTTTCCTAAACTCTTGAGAGTTTCTTTCAAAGAAATTACTCCTGCCTGCTTACAGCATAGATGTGTAACTCATTTAACTCCAACCTTATCTCTTCAAAGTTGCTAACTGGCATTGCAAAATATAAAATGAGTGGCTAGGATGTTCCATGGCACTTTACAGTAGGCCATGGAAAGGCATGACGGGGGTGGGGTGTGGGGGGAGGGTGATTTGGCTACAGCTGGGGGCACAGATTAAACTGACTACAGATGAAAGATGTAATGCATGTATTGGGATGGTCATAAACCATGACCTTGCCTAACAGGTTTTCTCACTCCTGTCTAGGAAAAAAATGTCTTTTTCCTCTTAGCATTATATTTCATTTCTGACATGGCACGGCTGAGAAGTTCACTAATCTATTCTGATAACTAAAAAAATCACCAATCCTCTAGTTAGTTAGGAGGCTTGTGCTACCTAACTAGCAATGATCACCTCTCACTCTTTTCTATTTTCCAAACCTTGTATCCAATATGGAAAGAAATCTTGCTTCCACATTGTCAAGAACCATCCTCTTCCAACCACCTACCTACACCATGAACCAGTTCCTTTGAGTTGATGCTACCACTTGAGTTTAGTGTCTCTGCCACCAACCAACAGCATGAAATGGGCCCTCCGATTAGCATCAAATCCTGTTGGTAGTAAACTCTGCTTTCTGACTACTCAGAACAACTGCAGAATCACCTTCAGGAGACACTTCAGTAATATGATGGCTCCATGATCTCAGTGATGCTACAGAAGGGATTATTGTTCACCTAAAAGTTGAACCAGACACTTTTCAGTTGAGATTGCTTACAATTTTGAGGTTCTCTGATTCACTAGCCTAGCCATGTCTATTCATCCTTGGGATAGGAGATAAACTGGCTTTGTCTGGACGTTGAGTGAGGTGCCGAGGGCTACTGCAGGGGAAGAGCAACCTGGCTACCAATGGGATTGGTACTCAGTATCAATTCAAGGTCTGGTGGCCCTCCTTCCTCCTTATCCTTACACCCTTGCTTCCTTGTTTTCCCTTCCCCTTTATCCTTGATCTCCAACCCTGAGATTTAAAAACTAGGAAACTGCTTCAATAGCATGTAGGCTAGGCTAATTCTTGAAGGAAATTTGATTACTTAGGCTCCTTGAAGTATAAAAACATTCAGTATAGGAGGCATGGTTGTCAGAGGTTTCACTAGAACTCTATTTACTTGTGGGAAATATCTTCCTCATTTATCCTGAGCTATTGCTGTGCAGAAAGAATAAGGGAGTAGTTTTATATCCTTTTAATTTGAGCAGCTTTACTATTTCAAGGTCTTATCAGTAAAGTTAGTTCTAATTGCATCTAATAATGCACAAGAGCCTTATTTCATTTTAAACCCCAATCCTGAGTTACTGGATTGGCCTAGCTTAGACCTGGCCTGCTGTGATTGTGTTCAATTCTTGTCCATCTTTTCTAAATAAGTCACGGAGTTGTAGGGGACAAACACTAAATCTTGATTCTGTGAATACACGTGTAACACCAGGGATAACCTTCTATTAATAGATTACTAAGGTTACACAAGTAACTCATCTTCCTTTCCAATCATATATGTCCTTCATGATATCTTTTTTGCCATTTTTTGCTCAAAAGTCAGTATTGGTAATAGGCTTCAGCTAACCATTCATCTTTCAACTATTCTTTGAGTCAGGGACAATTCTGACTCTTTTGAAGTTGTGATCCATGATCTGTACTTACCAAGAATCCCTGAGAGAAAACTGCTATTAAAAAGAGGGGCTTTGGAGAAAGGGAGCATTTAGCATAATTCAAAATGCTGGGCAACTTTCCAATGTGATACAGCCTAATTTCTTCTCATTCAAATCTGGGCTCAGTTCCTTGTCAATCTTCACTGCCAGTTCAAAATAAATGCACTGATGTTCTAAGTCAATAATCACGGCATCATTCACTTGATTTTTCCATACTACTTGTGTGACCTTCGACAATTCACTTAAACTTCCCTGGGTGCTGCTTACATGTAAAATTAAGTGGCTGAACTAAATGGCCTCTAAAGTTATTTCTGACTCTGAATCGGTAAACCTAGGATCATAAAGAAATTCCTAGGAAATCTCTTTTGAATGGTATTGGATCTCATTGGATCCTTATCAAGGAAGTTCAGTATTATGAGTGTATGGGGCTCAGCATAGTCTTCATGATGTCACTCAGAAATGGGATTATCTAGACAACCTCTATATCTAATGGGAATGCCTTTTTCATCTGGATTTTGCACAGGCCATCTTCCATGACCTGTGGCTAGCATGTCAGTTATACAGCTTAATCCATATTAATGACAGAAGACCATTAAGCAGTTAGCCCTATAATGGTTTCTAATAGGAACTCTTGTATGATCTTAACACGTGCATGAGAGACAATTCTTGAATAGATTCTTTTAAAGACTGACCTCTGCTCTGCTGAGTCAAATGATTTTTTTAAAAACTCAGCAAGATCTCCTTAGTCAATTGTGTGACTGTGAAGATGTGGTCTGCTATGGGAAATTATCTATTAAAGCCTGTTTGTACATTTCTCATATTTTCATTAAGGATATACTTGATACACAAAGGGGTCATTTTGATTAAAAAAAGGGGGGGCTTTTTAGAAAGGAGAAAGGAGATATATGGGTAATTATTGCTATCTTCCCATTTGTCTTTTTTTTTTTTTTTGTAATAATGTCATTTTAGGATTCTCTAGCCTTCAAACCATCCATAGCTCATCCTGGAATGTCCCTTAGCCCCTGGGGCTTTCACACCCTGGAACAACCTAGCACCTCTAGAAACCTACTCACCACAGATTATCCTTCTGCAAGGCCTGTTCCCTTCTCCCACTCTGGAGTCTCCCTTTAATGGAGAGACTCAGGCTGGCTACCTTTATTTTTCTTCCTTTGTATGTGTTGCCTTCCCCCATTAGAAAGTGAGCACCTTGAAGGCAAAGACTGGCATTCTTTTTTATTGCATTTCTACCCTAGGGCTTAGTACCACTGTCTGGCACATGGTAAATGCTTAACAAGGGCGTGTTTCCTTTCTTCCTTCCATGATTTCTTCTCTTGAAATCTTCCTTTCTTTGGGATATCTTGAAAATGAATTCAAGTTGGGTTTTTTTTTAATTGTGTTACCTTCCCCCATCTCATTTTCATGAATGGCATTTCTCCTTGCTCATATTTCACAGAGGATACCGAGCTATTAAAGACCAGCTTCACATCTATTTCTTGTCCTCCTTCCATTTTCATCTTTAAATTCTCTTGAGATTAACTGGCTTAGTTGATCTTGTGCCCAGAATCCTTCAACACTGAACTACTTTTCACGGTTTTATGAAGCAATACCTTTTAATCTTCCCTCATCCATGTTTTAAATGTTTTGCAAATAAACATATGTTCTAAACTAGTTTTGCCCTTTCCTGCCACTTGGGTCATCAAGAAGCTTGGCGCTTTCTTGGCTGTTTTGTACCCTTCATTGTGGTGATTGTCTGACATCAGTTAAACTTGTCTAAGAAATGATGATAATCAAAGTCTTTTCTCATTTCCCAGAGTCCTCAACTTTTTAAATAGATCACATTGTAGTTGATGCTCTCACATGCTGTATCATTTTCTCATCTTTCTCCTTTTTTTCTAATTTGGTAGTATTTTTTTTCCCCTTTAACCAGCCAGTGATCTGAACCTGATTCAGAAAAATTTTATCAACTATGATTTTTCTGCCCATTAAGATAACGATTTTATTTTTTCTACTTTTCAGTGCTCATTATTCCCAGTGTCATCCTTTTCTTTTCTGACAGAAGTTATTCATAATATACAAGCTACTTCTATAACGACCCTTCATATTACTGAGTAATTATTACTTTGATGGATCCACAATCTTAATAATGTAGGTATTCTGCCAAAGGGTGTGGATGGCAACACATCCACACATTCATGACTTGTGCAATTCTTGTCCATGTCCTCCCATAAACATTTCATAGAGGATTTTTACAGTGTTTAGTAGGCTTTACTATAGATTTTAAAGTCATTTTGTGACTGTAAATGAAGTTCAATTTAGTTTTCATCTGCCTTGACTATGAGTTTTTGAAAAGGGTGGCAGATTAGATAACCAATGTATATATACCTTGTTTGGTGAATCTTTATCCTTACTGTGTTTCTTAGACAAACTCACCCAGAGGTGACATGGGACATTACTGTTCCTTTGATGCAAACAGCTTTTTTAAAGATGGGTATAAATGTGTAATCTAGAGTTCTCAATTTCTTTTTTGACAAATTTACAGTTTCTTTCAGAACCTGGTAAGCATGCTTTTGGAAACCTATTTCATGGATCCATTTATGAATATTGATAGCATATTCCCTAGTCACTACTGTAGGGATGGCACTTTCTCTCCATTTGTTGTTGTGAAAACTATCATACCCAGCACCAGGTTGAGAAGGAAGGGCTCAGCGGATTATGGAAAAAGGGCTGACATACTACTTCCAGGTCATGTACAGATGAAGGTGAAAGTGTAGATCTTTTAATATTCAAGCTTTCCATTACTATTAGTACCTGCCTAGTGTTTTCCCCTCAATAATCATTGCAATATAATTCTTATACCTACTGTGTGCCTCTGCATTGCCTTTTGGGTCCCTCATAATTTTGACTCTTCAGAAACCAAGATGTTTCAACATCATCACAGCATCACCACTACCACCATCATCATCATCACTAACATTGATGGAGAACATTGAAGTTTGCAAGGCACTTTAAAATATTATTTATTTCATCCTCACAACAATCCTAGGTGGTGGGCAGTATTACTATCCTCATTTTACAAATGAGAAAACTGATGCAATCAGATTACTCAATGTCACACAACTAGTCAGGTTTCTGAAATCAGATCTAAATTAAGGTTTAAATGCATTTATTTACTCATTTTTTCCCATCCCCTAAAAGTAGACTTCTGCCCAAGTCTACTTATCAGATACGATTTGGAACAGCAGAAAGGACACTGAATTTCGAGTCAAAAGACCTTGGTCACTAGCCACTGTTTGATGACAGTCATTCCTCTGGGCCTGTGTCTTCACCTGTAAAATGAGAGGGCTAAATGAGCATGATCATCCTAAGGGTTATTTCCAGTTCTAAATCTGCTGTTCTATAATTTTATGATCCTTTAATATACATCCTAAAGGTCACTTCTATAATAATTATCCCTGATGAAGCTGGAACTTACTTATTTTGCCATCTACCTTGCCATCTACCTTTGCTATCTACCTTCTCCCCACCTGGAACAGCCCCATCTGAACCAGAGACCATCTCTTGGTGAATTAATCCACTCAGCTTGAATTTTCCTCCTGACGCTGAACTTTGGCTAGTGAGTGGCTACCATTTCACCTAAAGTACAATATCTTGCTGCCATCAGACGATGACTCAAATCCATACTATATGTAAATAGATCTAGCTATCTATATGTATATTTACATATATATATGTATACACACACACAATTTGCCACTGTTGCCCATGTATCTCTCATCCCCTTTTTACATAATAATCAAATCAATACGATCATTCCTTCAAGATAAAGTACTATTAACACTCTAGTTCTATTTACCATTCCTGCCTCTACCAGACAACATCTCCCTTCATTGCCCAGCACTCTGCTATGTACATGTGTGTGTTTGCATACTGTCTCCTCCATCTATTCACCATTCCTGTGTCTACCAGACAAAAACTGCTTCCTTGCCCATCACTTCCGTACGTGGTGTGGTGTTGTGTGTGTGTGAGACAGAGACACAGAGACAGAGAGAGAGAGAGAGAGAGAGAGAGAATTTGTATAGTCTCCCCTGTTCTAACGTAATGTCCTTGAAGACAGGGACTGTCTCACTTTTGTCTTTGCATTTCTAGACCCAAACACAGTGTCTAACACATAGTTGTGCTTAACAAATGCTTTTGTTTTTCTCCCTCTGAACTCCTACAATAGTTCTATGTTATATAGGTGTATACTCAAGGATATGTCTTGTCTTTATTGTTTCCCATTTATTACTGCCCTAGTTAAACTAACCCCAGTTACTCCCGCGAGGACAAAAATCATCCCATGTACATCTTTTGCTTCTTCTACAGTATCTAGCACAGTGCTGAGTGCAAGGCAGATAATGAACACAAACTTGTTGACAGAGAGAAGCCAAAGGATTTAAACTTTTAAAAACCAATTTATGAAGAAAATCAAAAGAAATACTCTTCCCTAACCACATCTTGGAAGAGCGATTACGATAACCTCTTTCTCTCTCCAGGGTGTACTTATTGTTCAAACAAAATAAATCCCTAAAATAGGACATTCATAATAGGATCTGTGCTCTAGCCGAACAGCACTTTCATAATACCAGAAAAAAAAGGTAAAACAAATATTGGCTCAAAGAATTTTTCCACAGGCAACAGTTATAATCTTATCTCGGGTCGAATGTTTGCACAGTTAATTAGGTACTGACATTGACTCAGCAAAATCCAGCGCCAGCTCTGCAAAGTTGAGGGTTTAAATCCCCCCATCTTTATCACATATATTCACAAAACAACACACCAACCCAACTCATCAAATTCCCTTCTAAATCCATGCTGGTAATGCCATTTGTGGGATTAAGCGATAAGCAAGTCACACACCTCTTATCCTCTGACAAAAGATAATGGAATTTCAGTGCCAAAGATTCCATTTACCTATATCAAGTCAAATATGCTCACAGTCTCCCAGAAATCAATCAAGCTGCCTCTGTTACCACCTGTTGGCTTCTGGGAAGCATATGAAACGGTGGAAATGTGCAAAAAGAGGTACTCACTGATTTTTCTGAATGTCCATCTTCCTACAAGCTACAGACAAAAGTTTATTTCCTATGGTTACCAAGCATGAAGTCCGCCAAACAATTCCCCTCAAAATCAAAGACTGCTCACACAATCAGTCTAGCACTCGCCGAAAAGACTGAATGGGTGATGCCAGTTTTGGGGGGAAGTCATGTATTGTGCGAAAGACAAAAGGACTCCTCCTCAAAGTATTTTTGCCCATCTTAGAAGCAAACAAACTTTCATTAAGCCCTTTTTGTTTGCTCAGAAATGCTTGATGGCTAATTTTCCAAGAACTTGTATAACCATCTTCCAAGGGACCAACACACAAAAAAACTTCTATGACAACACAAGGAACTTGAATGGGGAAAATTGAGGGCCCATATTCCTAAAAATGAAAAAGCCGATGGTAAAAACTCCTTTTTGAATGTCTCCACTGAGGATCCCACACGGTACCACGTGCAATTTATAATTTAACGGTGACGAGTATTGTTAAACCACATTATAGTATCATCTTGATGCACTATATGAGATCAGCATGATACAATTTGCCAAAGAAACACAGCTACAACAAAAAAATGTTGTGACACTTTAATTAAAGATGAATAATTTAAATGTCCTACTAGTCATGCACAAATTCAGATTACACCTCATACGTCATTCTTGCCTAACCAGTTTCTCAGCTTCAGTCACAGGTCGTCATCTAAGATCGTGAACATGACAGGGTTTAGGGATGGTTATTTTATGATCTAGTATCTGCTAATCCCTTTAAAGTCCTACACCACACAACACCAACACTTTTGCAGATTACAAGCTACTTAGATCAACACTCACAAACAACTGCATTAGACTGACCTGAAATTAATTTGATCTGCACGATAAGAGTGGTGGCAAGGAGGCTGTCTTCATCCCGAGGTTTGGGCTTTGAGGATATTGGAACTGTTCTCCAAGAAGAAGAATTTTACCATATCAGGACTCTGTATCATACCAGGCTGCCACTCATACTAGTAGCACTGTCTGTTTTCATACCATGTTAAAATAAGGATCTTTAACAAACATCTGGTGATATTCTTCAAATATTCTATCATTTGAGCCTCAAAACAAACCTGGGAGGTGGGTGCCATTTTTATCACCATTTTACAGCTGAGAAAACTGAGGCAGAGGATAAATGATTTGTCTAGAATCATACATCAAGTAAGTGTCCAAGGCTGGATTTGAGTTCAGGTCTTCCTGACTATTCCAGGTCCAGTGCTCTATTTCCTATTCCTCTTAGCTGGGTTAGATGATCTCCAAAGTCTCTTCTATTACTGATGTTCTATAACTACCACTTTATGGACAAAATACTTGTGAGCTAATACTATGGCCCCAACTAAGGATATTTCACTCCACATATAACTCTGGTTTCCCATAGATTAGGCCAAAACAAAGATATGGCAGAAAGACAACGGTCCCTTATCTTACACCCAGTCAATTTGCTTCTAAAAACAAAACAATAACATCAATAGTGATGATGATGATGATAATAATGGAGGAAGTGAAGTAGGGAGGCTGGGGAGAAATCTTAGTTGAATTATTAGGACCTGAAGATTAGAGTGAAGTCTAGCAGGATTAGTCAATGACAAGAATTATTGTTAAATGACAAAAATTAAAGAGAGCAACTCCCATCAGCCTCTTGGCTTCCTTCCTTTCTCCTTCCTTCAATCTCAGCTAAAATCCAACATTCTTCAAGAAGGCTTTCCCAGTCCCTCTCAATGCTAGTCCCTTCCCTCTGTTGATTATCTCCAGTTTACCCTGTATATATCTTATTTATACAGAGTTGTTTGCATATTGTTTCTCCTTTTAGATCATGAGTTTCTTGAGGAACGGGGCTGTTTTTGCCTTTCTTTGCATCATCAGAGCTTAGCATAGTGCCTGGAACATAGTAGGGACTGAAGAAATATTTATTTACTTCGATCCCATCCCTGTCCTTCCTCTCTTGTGTTTCTGTCAGGGGATGTCAAAAAGGACAGAACCTTTGGGAACAGAGACAGTACTCCAGAGGGAAGAGGGTGCTTGGAAATAAGACTGATAATGACATAGAAAAATAATGTTCATGTGGGCAAAAGGAGGGTATAGAAAAGAGTCTAGGCTTTTACCTTCTTGTCATTAAGGTTATCATCACACTATAAATTCCTTTTCATGCTCTATGAGCTGCTGAATATATATCCAGGGTAAAGCATGGTGGTTGCAACAGGGTTCAAGTGAGCTGACTAAAGAGGACTGATCTATGGAGGACCAATGGTCAAGAGAATTGTCCCCATGTGGACAGGAAGCCAAGAAGATGTCCAAGAAATGGACAGGAGAGCCAAGAATGTGTCACTAAAACAGATGGAAGCCAAGAAGATGAGAGAAGGTCTAAAGAGAAGGTCTAAAATCTGCCCCTAAGAGGGTAGGAGGACAAGAAACTTCCTGAAGGTTCACAAGAAGTCAAGGATCTGTATTCTAATACTCGAGGTCAAAAAGAAGAAAAAGACTGAAAGCCAGGAATTTCTCCCAAAGCAGATAAGAATCCAGAACTAACGTGCAGAGGGGAATCAAGAGGACTGATCCAAGGTGTGTGTGTCAGGAGCAGAGGAAGAAAAAAAGACATGTAAAAGTGGTATATTTCTGTTCATCATAAGTTTATAAGGCATAAGTATTTCATATCTGTTTCCTATATAGAGCACTCTTTCAGAGACAGTCCCTTAAGTGATCCTATAGAGGCAAGATAAGAAGCTATTGTAGACAAGCCTGGATCTCTTCAGGAATATAGAAAAATATTGGGCAATCTGATCAACAAATAACATTCACAGCTTTCTCCCTCCCCAAACTTCTATGAATTGATGCTTCTTCTTCTCAAAAAGTTGATCAGGGTTTTCCTTCACATTTTGGAGCTGAATGGAATCTTAAATTGGACTTTACTAAATCTCTGTACTCAAACTTCTCAAAATACATCCACTGAAATAAAGCAAAGAAGGTAACCAGGTACCTGAAAAAAAAGAAAAGCATTCTAAAAACTCTGTATAATTTCTGATTAGAAAAGATACAAATGTAAAATACAATTACACTCCCCTGGTATATCTGTTCATTAATTTAGGGAAATAAAGCTTCTTGATTTTAGAAGCAAATTAACTTTGTTTGAGATG
This sequence comes from Bettongia penicillata ogilbyi, assembly GCA_023548195.1. Lineage (NCBI taxonomy): Eukaryota > Metazoa > Chordata > Mammalia > Diprotodontia > Potoroidae > Bettongia > Bettongia penicillata. The sequence continues at coordinate 6,274,813 of JAJHZJ010000311.1, forward strand.
CAAAAATATTAAAGGTAGGTCTAAAATCAATCACATGAAAATACAAGGCAATGTAAGTAACAACTCAGAGACAAGAAGCAACATCAGTATGAAAGCTTTCCTTGGCAGGCCAAGAATCAAAGTGAAAATTAAGGAGTTGCATTATAAAGACAATTGTAGAGAAGGCATTATTGAATCTCCTAGAGGCACCTTTCTTAACGAAACACTTCCCAAACAACACATATAACTAGGAAGCGATATCTGTCACCAACTAAGAATAAGCCAATGTACCTCTCTAGACCTCAGTTTTCTCATCTGTAAAATGGGGGCAAGGAAGAAAGGTGGTGAATGAGAATTTCTGAGGTCCCTTCTAGGTCTGAAATTCTGGAGTTTCTAAGTAAATCATCTTACTTCTATCATAGAAGCTGACTGTAAGACCGAAGATGGTAACTCACTCTTCTCCAACCATTTAATGTCTCAATACTTTTTTATGTCACTAGTCATTGACAAAATGCTGTGGCTGACTTATGCTTACCATCTACCTCTCCATTTCTTCTGGGCAGAGCTCTAATCAAACATTTCCCTGTGAGGAAAGTGGCAGAAACCATACTCAAGGCAAATGAGACAAAATGATTCAAATCAATTTTGGAAGCCATGGATGATGTGAAGGAGAGGAAGCAAACATCTGGTATCTTCTTTTAACCAATCCTTCTTGATAAGTAGGTGTTGAACTAGGTTGTTTCTATTCTGCAAAAGGACTACAGGAGTTTTTGGTGCCCTAGGGTAAAATCCTAACCACTTCACCCTACTTTTCGCTCTACTTTTGGGACACTTAGAGTTGATTCTTTGAAGACTATGATATTTCATGATATACAATCACCTACCATTAACTAGGATAATACAGATTTTTTTTAATGGGGTTTTATTTCAGAAAGCAGCTTGGAATCACTAACACTTTTGCAATATTTCCCAAATGAAATTCTTCCTACTTATCTTTCTCCCAGCTCATCACCTATCTTCAGTCAGTCAGTGAACAAGCATTTATTAAGCACCTACTATGTGCCAAGCACCATGCTAAGTGTAGAATATATAAAGGAAGACAAAAAACAGTCCCTGCTATAAACAGCACGCAAACTCCTATGTACAAACAAGGGATACAGAGGGGTAAAAAATGGGAATAATCAACAGAGAGATGACACTAGTCTCTGTTCAGGATGTAGGTATGTAGTGAAAAAGTGGCATAAATGTGATTACCCAAGAAATGCATGATCGGAGGGGGAGGCAGGCTTGTCACAGGACTAAAGTAACGGTTAACAGCAATCCAAATGCTGCCTTGGCACCCACAAAATGTTAAAAAATTTGGAAAAAGGCCTCCAGCCCATTGGGTGGATACTTTCTGGAGGATTATGGGAGTATGACATTGTCCAGTAGGACATAGAAGGGAAGGCATGAATAGGTTGTAATCCCTACTAATGGAGGAAGTACTCACATGAATGAGATTATGGATCCACTGCAATGATAGGATTGGATTAGATCATCCCTACATCCCCTTTTGGCTCTGATGCATATGCTATTATAGAGGCCAGCTTTAAGGCGGAGCAATGAGGATTCCATCATTTATTGACCTTGCTATAGCAACAAAAGGAGACATTCTTGGGTCCCTCCATATCCTATTGTTTCACTGTAAATAATGTGGTTCTAGCTTCTGGTTGGCATATTCAACAAACCTTTATTAAACACTATGTTTAAGGCACTGTCCTAGGCACTTGGGAAATAAAATCAAACATCAAATAGTTCCTCCCTTCTACGAAACATATTTTTTGGGGGAGCAAATATAAGCAAATATGAAATATGTCCAAAGTGTATAAATATAATTTGAGGGGAAGGCACTAGCAATTAGGAAAACCAGGGGAGACCTCTTGTAAAAGGCAGCACTTGAGCTGAACTCTGAGGAAAACTAGGGTTTCTAAAAGGCAAAGTTGAGGCACAGAGATAGAAGAAATGTCACACAGGAAGACCAGTTTGGCTATAAATTAGAGGATGTAAAAAGGCTGCAAAGGTTGCCTAGAGCCAGAATGCAAAGAGTTTTATCCTAAGGGAAATAGGCAGCCAAAGCAGCCTCCAGAACAAGGAAGTGACATGGGCATTCTCATGCTTTATGGGTTGATGCAAAATACAAATTTCTCAAGAAATAATTTTCAATTGTCAGTAATATCATCCATCAAATTTCCAACTCTATCATACGGCTTATGGAATCAGGGTCTGTCAATGGAAAAAAGAGGATAACAAAGTATGTTACACAGAGTTGATACTTTAATAAATGTTGGTTGAATTTTCTGGGCAAGCAACCCTGGGACTCAGTAAATGAAACATCACATTCTACTCCCTTAACAAGCACTTGTTAAAAATTGTTTTTACATTTAACTGGGGAAAAATTAAATACTAAATAAATACAAAAAAAACCCAAAAAACAAGCACTTGTTGCTCAGTCATTTTTCAGTCCTGAAAACCCTATTTGCGGTTTTCTTGGCAAAGATACTGAAGCAGTTTGTTATTTCCTTCTCCAACTTGTTTTACAGATGAGGAAACTGAGGCAAACAGGGTTAAGAGACTTGCCTAGAGTCACACAGCTAGTAAGCCTGAGGTAAGATTTGAGGTAGTCCTCCTGACTACAGGCCCAGCATTCTCCACTACACTTAACAGTTACTTAAACACCAACCAAGTGCTAAAGGAGCCTAAAAAAATACTCAGTGCCTTCAAATAGCCATGCTCACACAAGGTCATATATTTCCCGTACCCTCGTTTCCATCATTGGATGAACTGGGAGCTGAAGAAGTAAAACTCAACACTCAAATATGGCTTTCCACCCTCACCAAGAGCCTGCCTCCACCAAAGAATGACTCATTCACACACCCATCACAGTGCACCAGGCACAGATTACATGCCACCCACTGTGGTAGCTTTCTTTCTTCCCTAAAAATGAGCCACTCCTCAGTGCCCTGGCAAGAAGCAAAGTCAACTAACCACTCTGGTAAATGCTCCATGAATCCCCACCAGCAGCTCATTCGCCAAGCCCTATCTCTGCCCTTATCTCCCTACATGGGCATTCCCAGATGGCAGAAACAGCAGGATGAGTAGGCTAATTAATTAACAGGAAGAATGGAGGTTCTAATGCTTACCTGCCACAAACCTCATGTGTGACCCCAAGGATATCACTTCACAGAGGTTCCATTTCCTTTACTTATAAAAGCCAAGATAAGGAAATGGCATGTTTGCCTAACTACCGTAATATAGTCCTATAGTAATGGGTACTGCAAAGATACACATAAAGATAGAAATGAATGCGTCCATATCACCAAGGCGCCCTTTAAAGATAAGTGATGACATGTTTCGAAAAGCCTAAGATCTGAATGATGTTTCCTCTTCTGTTCATTTAATGCCAAATGCTACCTACAAAGCAGATGAGAACGAATCTTTTATAGTTTTATTTAAACTATAAATCATTCAATTCTAGTCAATGAATGGACTTTTCCACCTCCACATCTTCAAAAGAAACAAGTAGAATTACAGTTAGCTTCATTTAAAACTCAAGATTCCTCTTCCTAAATTTAAAGCAACCCACAAGACTTTAAGTACTTTAAGCAACATCCGGCGTTCTAAGTCACTTATTTCCCTAAGAAAGTACAACATCATAGGATGACATATTTAGAGCTTGAAAGAGATACTAAGGCCATAGAATTCAACCCCCTCATCCCACAGGGATGAAAGTGAATAAGGATGCGTGACTTGCCCATGGTCACATAGCTAGTAAGGGTCTAAGGTAGGATTTGAATTCCAAGCCCAGAACTCTGTCTACTGCTTCCCCTAGTTGCATAAACTCAGATCTCTTATATTAAGAAAGAAATGAGACTCACAAGTTTTGAACACATCCATAGAATACATATATATATATATCAACTCTCACGCCTACTATAAAATCTTAAATAACTCATGACCTAGGCAAGTCATAACTTAGCAGCTTCCAATGAGGAATCTAAGATTCAGAAAAGTTAAGTAATTTGCCCAAGATCATAAAGCCATTCAACCAAACAGTTTCCAAGCCTAGGTCTCTTAACTGTCAGTCTCAGTTCTCTTTCTATGGCACCAATCTATGGTCTTAAGAGCAGTCCCTGTAAGATGGTGAGTAAATGAAAACCTTAATCTCTTAAACTATCTCTGCTTCAGTTAGGAATTAGCTAGTTAGGTATTAACTTCTGTAAATAATCAGTTCTCTCCGTGCAGAAAAACAACTTTGAGAATTTAATTGTAGGGGTATGTGGGTTAGTTGAGTCAGTAACCATTATCTGAACTTCATGTTTACTTTTTTCTTTTTGGAGGAGGCAATCACTTCTTGGGTGGCAGTATTACGCCAACTGCCTAGACAAACACATTTCACTCCTTGATCTTTAAAATGGGGTGGAGGTAGAGAGTAGAGTATAATAATTTGCTATTTTATAAGTGAACTAAAATTTAAATTCAGCACTCTCACCATATTGATTTCCCTTTCTGATGTCACAGATACATGTCAGATAGTTTTCCTATATATTTCTATATTAATTGGCGCTTGATAAGTTTCACTATGAGTCATATTTCGGCATCTTTGCTTTGTTTCCCTCATTTGACTTGTGTTCATCCTTTGTTGCCGAAGAAGACTATACCATCAGAGAAATGATGACATGACATGTACTTGACGTTGTTTTGAGTGAGGGGGGGCTGTGTAGGTCTCCAACCTCACTTCTGCTCCACAGCCATCTGAATCCAGTGATGAGATATTCATCAGGATGACTGGAGACAAGTTCCTTGGGGAGAAGGATCATTTTTGTTTTTCGTGTCATCCCTTCTGCCTCCTAGCCATTAGTATGATTTTCCTTCACAGATGGTTTATGCAAAAATGGACCTACCATTTGAATGTCTCCATGCGTATTCCCAGTGCCTAACACTGTACCTTGGACAGAAAAGGCACTTTTTAAAAATGCTTGTTGACTGAATTATGAAATAAATCTGTAATATGAGGGGGTTGGACTAGACTACCTCCTAGGTCCTTTTCAGCACTAACATGTTGTGACTCCCTCCAAGGTCTGGCACTTGGCACAAGCAAATCATACAATAAGCTTTTCTCTGACTCTTCCTCCCTGCTTGAGTAACATCAACAGATTTTGCCATAAATTTATACCCTAAAGCAGGAAACTTGATGATTTTCCTTCTCATTTGACTAACTATGACTCGTCATTCTTCTATATTGGACTTAAGAAAACTGCAATATTCCATTCTGATTTTAGTATGTCTGTTCCTGCAGAGATGATTTTGAGTTGTGCTTTCTAAAAGTAACCACTTCAAAAAGAAAAAAGAAAAAGAAGTTTTCTTCTGAGATATATACTTGGGGTAGATTTTTACAAGAAGTTTATTTCTCAGTTTGCTTTTGGTATTAGTTTTCTCATAGAGAAAGCAAAGACTGAGACAGCTTCCTCTACAACAGGAGTTCTTAACCTGGCTTCAGTGAACTTTTTTTTTAATCTTATAACTGCATTTCAATGTAATTGGTTTTTCTTTTGCCTTTTATTTTATGCATTTCAAAACATTTATTCTGAAAGAGAGTCTAGAGGGATCAGCACACTTAACTTGTAAATTAATAAGTATACTATAATAATATAATAGAAAGAACACTGGGTTCAGAGAACAGAGGAGCTGAGTTCAAATCCTAGCTCAACTCTGAATACCTGTGTGAACTTAGGCAATGACATGGTTTCATCATGAGTTACATAAAGTTTTAGAGTAGGGATGAGGAAGATGGAATATATATGTTATATGAATGCATTAGAAACTTGCAAGTCTCATTTCTTTCTTATTTCATTGTGCAAACCCCATTTTTCCATCCCCCACCACCTAATTTCATATCCAACCCTCCTCAACCCTCCCACCCCTAAATTCTAATCAAATATCACTTTCCACTGTACCCTCTGGAATACCTGTTCCATAGACAACAAACCTTCCCTTCATTCTAAATCTATTCCTCTCTTACTCCTTCCATCATCTAGCCATTTTTGAAACTTGGCTCCCCTGGACGACACAGCCTTGCAGGGCACCATTTCTAAAACTGGCTGTACCTTCACTCATTCCCCTTGGCTCATTGATCAAGAGAAGGTAGTTAAAATGCTCCTTAATCCGCACTGCTACTTTCAAATTCTCTAACTACCTCCATCACTCAGTAACTTCTCCTCCTTTGAGGTCCATGCTATTCATATCTATCACCCAATCAAAATCTGGTAGCTGTTGTCTACAGACTTTCAGGTCACTCCTTTTCCTTCCTTGATGAATTTGGTGTATGGTTCACAATTTTTCTCTCTTTCCCTACTCCTGCCCTCCTATTAGGGCACTTCAAGACAAATAATGACTCTCTCTCAATCACCCTGACTACTCAGTTCCTTGCCTTACTCACGTCTCATGAGCTACTCCTCCATTCTACCTCAGCCACACATAAAATGCCCTTGATCTTACATCTCCCATAAATGTAACACCTCCATGTTCAATATTTGTGAAATTTCCTCATCCAATCATACTTGCCTTCCCATTGCAAAACCATATTCTTCATGACCTCTAATCCCTTGATCCCTCAATTCTCTCCCAAGCCATTTTCCCTGCACTAACCACCCTCATTCATTTCCTCATCTTAACTCCTTGGTGAGACAATTCAGCTACACACTGTCTTCTTCTCAAGTCCCCTCATATTCCTTATTGGTCTCTGCCAAGTCTCTGCTTTGGATCACTCCCATCATCTCCTACATATGTGCAAAGTTGAACAAAAGTTGGACAAAAATATGGACAAAGTTGGACAAAATTACACAACTGTTCTGATATGGTCCATTACAAATTTATGTTGTACTGTCTCAACTTGGCCCTTATTACTGCTTGGAAGTTCACCTATACCTACTCATCAACTCACTATCCCACTCTCCACAGAGGTTTTTCCGAACCTTTTCATCCTTCCACAAACCTCCCAAGGCTCCCCTCCTCCCATTCCCTTAGCTGAGAACCTCGTATTTTACAGAAAAAATGCTGGGCCATTTGTTATGTGTTACCTCTTCTCTCCCTCATCTCATATGTCTTCTGTCTCACCTGATGAAGAGGACTTCCTCTTTGCCAAGGTTAAGCCCTTTCCCTGCTCAAACAATCCCATTCTATCTCACATTCTCCAACAGATTGCCTCCTCTGTAATCACCCTTTATCATTTATTTTCAGTCTTGCTCATGTCTCCCACATCCTGAAAAAAAAACCCTCACTTTACCTTCCATCTTCAATATCATCCTACATTTCTTCTTCCCTTTGTGGCTAAACTCCTTGAAAATGTTTCTATAATAAGTACCTCCATTTCCTCACTCTCTTCTCAATCCCTTACAATCTGGCTTCTAACTACATCATTCCATCTAAACTCTCCAAAGTTACCAATGATCTCTTAAGGTCAAATCCAATGACCTTTTCTCAATTTCTCAAATCTCATCTTCCTCAACTTTTCTGTAGTCTCTGACACTATTTATCTCTTCATTCCCCCTCCTATCTGACCACTCCTTCTCAGTCTTTTTTGCTGGATCCTCATTCAGTACATGCCCTTAAAGCATAAATGTCCCTCAGGGTACTATCCTGGACCCACTTCTCTTTTCCCTCTGTACCACTTCACTTATGATCTCATCAGCTCCCATGGATTTAATTACCATGTCTATACTGATGATTGTCCTATCTGCCTATCCTGCCCTAACCTATCTGCTAATCTCCAACTGCCTTTTGCTGGCAAAGGACCACCCAGGACGGTGTGCCCGCATCAAAGGAGGTACTGTGCTCTATGAGCAAAGCAAAACTGCAGTAGCTCAAAAGAAACATGCGATGCGCAAATTTAGAGACATCTCTACTCCAAATGTTCATCTGAACTATTTGTGCCTGACCTGTGATGAAGCCTTCCAAACTCATATTGATCTGATCAGTCACAGTCAGACACTCTGTAACTTGACATAGTGATGTCATTTTGATCCTCTTCTAGAAAGAAAGAAAACAACCAGACATCTCAAGCTGCATGTCCAGTAGACATCTTAAACTCAACATGCTTAAAACCAGACTCATTATCTTTCCCCCAAAACCCTCCCCACCTCCTACCTTCCTTATTACTGTAAAGGGCAACACTATCCCTCCAAACCCACTGATTCACAACCTCAGCCTTCACTACCTCTCACTACCATCCCCCTCATATCGAATATGTTGTCAAGGCCTATTGATTTCACCCTTATAATCTTTCTAACATGCTCCCTTCTGTCCTCTAACACCGCTACCACTCTAGTGCAGGCCCTGGTCACCTCACGCTTGGACTGCTACGATACCCTGCTGCTGAATCTGCCTGCTCCAAGTCTTTCTCCACTCCAAAACATCCTTCTTTCAGCCCCTAAAGTGATTTTCCCAAAGTGAAGGTCCAACTGTGTCATCTCCCTACTCAATAAACTTCAATGACTCCCTGCTGCCTCCAGAGGCAAATATAAAATCCTGTGTTTGGCATTCAAAACCCATCATAACCTAGCTCCTGCCTCCACCCTTTCAGTCTTGTTACATCTTACTCTCCACACCATAGTCTTCCATTCAGTAATACTGGCCTCCTGGCTGTTCATTGAACAAGACATTCCATCTCTCAGCCCAGGCACTTTCCTCTACCTTTCCTCAATGCCCGGAATGTTCTTCCTCCTCCTCTCAGCCTATTGACTTCCTGGATACTCCCAACTAAAATTCCATCTTCTTTCCCAGCCCCTCTTAATTCCAGTGCTTTCCCCCTCTGACCTCAGAGGTCAGTTGCCAATGTAGGCAGTAACTGGTTAAATTAGCTCTTGAGTAAAAGTTGAGCAATCAGAAAGAAGTAGTAACCAGTAATAAATGGCGGTTCAGACTCTTTGGGTACTAACTGGGATGGTGTTCGCTTTATGTCTTAGAGTTTAAAATTACAGAATTTCAGAGCTGGAAGGAACTTCAAAAACCATCTCTTCCAACTCCTTAATTTGATGAATGGAGAATTTTCTCTCACATACAGGCTTCAATTCCTAATCCATCATCAATCTTCCCTTCTTGTTCTGAAATCTATTAATGTTAGGTCGTAGTTTGGGTTCCTTTTCCCCTTCTAGGCAATGAATCTTGTTCTCCGCAAACTATTCAGGGTTTATTCCCTTCTCTGGCTCCATCTGATGTGTCTGCTTTGGGTAATGTAACACCCATCTCCATGTTCATCTTGAACATGAGTTGTCTAAAGTTTCTATTACTCCTCCACTGCAAAGACTGCATGGTATTGTCCTCCAAACAGATACCTATGACATGGACATGACAGGAAAGGGAATGTTATCTGACTCCAAATCTAAGTTACCCAGAATACTCTGGGACACTTTCCGTCCTGTTGTTTTATTTTACATTTAATTTTCTCTGCAAAGCAGCTACTGTGTCAATTTCATAGCTGTCAAGATCCCACAAGATGAAGTGGGATGGAACTGAGGTCATGACTCCATGGTTATTTTAAAGCCGTTATTTCAAAAAAGGCTCAAACTAGTAAAAAAAAAAATAAATTAATAATAATAGCAAGAATAAATGTATTCAAATGTGTACCTTCTTTTTAAAATATCCATGTTAACCTAAAAAATTATTCAACTCAATTGTGTCTGTGACTCACCAGTCCTACTGGGTCTGGTCTTTGTATGGGCCAGCTTTATTATCCATTATTTATTGTTATTAGAAATTACATCAGTTTATTTTTTATTATTCTGCTCACAAAGTGGAAAACAAACCTTATGATCTTACATATTATTACAGGAAAGTGAACTGTCCCTACAAGCCCCTCCAATTTAATTAACTTTTAGATTCAAAGTTCTATTTTCCTTTTGTTGTATCTTTTTATTATAATCTATTTCTCCCTTTTGTGTGAGTGAGATAAGGAGAAAGGTTTGTTTTTTTTTTTCAAAGCTCTGTTTACTGCATATGATACTGCAGCCAATTCAATCAAAGGGGAAATAGGAAAGTGTCCACTGTATTTGTGCACAGTAAGCTGTTTGTAAAATTCTTTCCAATTTCCTGCAGTCAAATGTTGGCGTCTCCTAAAATGACATTACATAGAGGGGTAAACATTTTCAAACCAAGCACAAGTACAGAGGGGGTTCTACATACAAGGAATTGAAAAAAGGAATCCTGCAGGGTTCATTTGTTTCCCTGATATAAGGGATGCTGAGCAGGACAAAGGTGGGAAACCTTGAGATGCAGTCAAGTTCTGGTGGATATAAAGCAAGTCAGAGTTCAGAAAGAGGGAGAATTTAATGACGAATGTTTAGATTTAGGAAAAATATTAACTTCTCTTTTTTTGCCTGCTGAACTCGTTGTGAAGGATGTGGCTATCAATTAAGTATCTAACAGGGACTCCCCAAAAGTTGGGGTAACCTGGGACATAAATGTGAGTCAATGTAGGAGTCAATATGGAATAAAGGCAAGAACACTTAACTAGAACTCAGCACTTCTAGGTACTAAGCTTGCCTCTGCCACAATGAGGGTAGAGAGGGAGGAAGGAGTGGGGAATCCCTTGGCTGTCTCTGGACCTCAAGTACTTCATCTATAAAATGAGTTTAGGCTAAATGAATACTAGGGTTTCTCCCAGGTCAGACAGTCTATGAGTCTTTGATTACTAAGCTACAAGAAGGGACGTTAAGATCTTTCCCCATAAATGTGAAAAGGTAAGGAGGAGTCAACTAGATATTTCTAACGTCAGGTTCAGCAACTTATGCCTTCAATGGTAGAACAATGCTGTTGTTTTTGAGCCATCTCAGTCATTTCCAACCTTTGTGATCCAATTAGGATTTTTTTGGCAGGGATACTAGAGTAGTTTGCCATTTCCCTCTACAGTTCATTTTACAGATGAGGAAACCGAGGCAAACAGGATTAAATGACATGTCTGGGGCTACACAGCTACTAAATTTGAACCCATCTTCCTGATTCCTGACTCAGTGCTTTATCCACTGTGCCACTTAGCTGCCTGGCAGAATCGTAACTAGCTAATAATAACAGATATGTCAGATGAGAAAGACTTTCAGAGGTTCAGAGGTCATTCATTTGGTACAAGGAGAAGACCACTGTATTTGGAATCAGAAGGTCTGGATTCAAAATAAGAATCTGATTTTAGGTACTTCCTATATGACATTAGGCAAATTGCTTAACCTCCCTGAGGCTGAGTTCTTCATCTGTTAAAGGAAGGAGTTGAATTTGATGGCCTGTAAGGTTCCTCCCAATTCTAAATCTGTGATCCCATGGTTTTCATATACCCATCTTCCAAATTTTTCATACATCCAGCAATTAACTGAACTTCAAAAGTAAAGGGTAGATCCCATCCTCAATCTTCTGAGTAGGGCTTTCCCTGCTCACTTTAGAAATCGGGGGGAGGAAGGGTCTTATAATAAGCATCCTTCTTTCCCCCAGGGAGGGGCACTTTTATCAAGACAGTCCCAATTCTCTCTTGTGTTGGTAATTCCTACTCATCTCCCTTTCTTGGCAGGGGATACCTGGTTGTTGAATATATGCTTGCTGACAGTTGCCTGGATCTGCTTGAGTACTGAACCCTTAATGGGGTGTCACTGAGGTTAAGGTAATAATAACTACCTGTCAACTGGTGGCTGGATTCTGAGAGCTCAGCCTCTCTTGGGAGAGGTTTGCTTGCTCTTGTTAAATCAGCCTTTTCTATTCTGTGTCAAGTTATCACTGATCTGTTCCCTTCTTAGGAATCCTTTCCTTTTTCTCTAGAATAATATACTTGCCACTAACAGAGTTCTGGGTCTGTCTCTCTTCTGGACAGTAAACTTATCGAAGTTTTTGAGGAATGAAATGTGAAGAGAAAGCGAGACGGACAGAGAGAGGCTGGGGGGTGGGGGGAGTCAGACAGAAACAAAAAGACAGAGAAAGAGGAGAGGGAGAGAGAGGGGGAGAAAGAGGGTGGAGAGGATCTTGAATTTCCCCAGATACTTCATCTGCACATTTTTATTTCTTGTCCCAAGATATTCCCCTTAATATAGAAGCTTGAAAGAGAGGTTTAACTGCACAAGATATAAGGAAAGATGAATTTTAAGAAAAGAATATGCAATTTGCAAGTCACAGAAGCTTAGTTTTTTTAATGAATATTGTCTATTTCAAAATAAAATAAATGCTTTGAGATTTCCTTATCCATTTCTCCCTTCTCTCTCCCCCTCTCTTCTCCTCCTTCCCACTCCATTCCTTCTTCCTATGACCTTTACTTAGAATTCTCCTTATAACTTAAAGTCACTGTGCTATGATCTTGAAAATCCATCCTCTGGATTCCCTGTAATCAACATATTACACAGAAAACCTCTTCTTAAAAATCCACTAGGAGGGAAGGTCCAAGGAAAAGTCTGTTAGGATTTAAAACTGTTGAGGAGCTTAGAGGTCATCTATTTCAATCCATCTATTTTTACAGATGAAGAAACTGAGATCCAAAGAAGTGGGATAAATTACTTAATCACACAGCTTGTTCAGTGGAAGAGCTGGAACTCAGACCCAAGTCTCTGACCAGTTTTAATGTTATTCCCAGTATGGGAGGCTGCCTCATCTCACAGTTAAGTCAGTGACCCTCAAATACTCAACAGGCAGAAGGGGGATAGTTCTAGAGCCTACTGAGATAAGTGGGATTACTTCTCCTTTCCATGCCTCCTCCTCTCAATGTAAAGTTCCTCTTGGATCTCAGGGACCCAAGTAATTCTGAGTGATAGATACGATGACTTGTAGCTAGAGAATTCGAGGTTGAATTCAGAGGGGTAGTATCTTAAAAATTCTTAGATGGTCAAACACAGTTATCAGTAATCATATCTTGACTACACATGGAGCTCATTGAGAGGACATTAAATATAAAAGAACAAATATAAAAGATGAAAATCATGGATAGGAAAGTAAGGATAAATGCAAAAGAGTAACCTGTTCTTCTACCAATATCATCAGGCAGACAAATTAACATATTCTTGATGGAACTATGAATTAATAAAACTGTTCTAGAAAGCAATTTGGAATTGTGGTGAAAAGTGACTAAAACGTGCATATTCTTTGACGCAGATCTCACTAGGCATATACTTCAAGGTTTAAAAAAAAAAGGAAAGGTCCCAAATACACCAAAATATCCATAGCAGCCTTTTCTGTGATAGCAAAGAAATGATCAAATAAGTGTTCATTGATTGGGAATGGCTAAAACAAGAACTTGAGGTCATTTGAAAGCCAGTCTTCCTCTAACTTCTTGGACAAGTAGCCATCATCACAGCTGCTGGCACTTTTCTCTTTTTCAAGTTTTTCTTATTCTAAACTTGATCAACACCAGCAAGTATGGAGTGCCCCAAGTCTCAGGGCCCTTTGATGCTATCAAACTAACCTCAAATTCTGGGACCCCACTATCTATATTTGCATTTCCATGTCCCAAGAACAGAAAAGAGTGCACGTTATGTGAAACTGCAAATCTTCATTACGTTCAGTGATTTTTTAAAAGCATATGATGAATTTAGCATGTAAGGTCCAAAGTTGTTCTACTTCTGTTTCTTTCTTCTGAATCTCCTTCTGTTCTCTTCTGGGCACTTAAAAAAATGGAGCATTATTTTCCATCTCTAACCAAACTGCCAGATAGAATCAACTCTAGTATAAAGAGCTGAAAGAAATTCCATGTGAAAGAAACTTTCTGAACACTATTTATTTTTTTATTTAATTGATGCCTTTTAGTTTATACATCATATTCATTTCTGATTTTATCCCTGGCCCCTACGTAGCAAGTTCCATGTCTGATAAACACTGGATATGTGACCCTGCTGGGGAGTCACTCAACCTCTAATCTCTCAGTAATAGGCAAATCTCTAAGACCATAAGAGGCAGAGAAAGTGCCAACCTAAAGTGGCAGAGGAGTCCAGTCCCCATCCTAAGTTCACATTAAGGAAAAAACATTCCTAAGTATTACCTATTTAATGCCAGCAGCTAGTAATTACTTTTGCTTCTCCCAAATGTGGCTTCAGAGTCTGGAAAGGGCCCAAACCTACCTTTCTGGCCTTATTTGACACCATTCTCTTTGATATACTCTACGGTCCAGCCCAATGGACAGTTGGCTTGTTCCCCAAACTCACCATTCTGTCTCCAGTCCAATTCATCTTACCCAAGCCATAGTGTATCCCTGGAACACACTTCCTCACATCCGAGCCTTTCAAACATCCTCTTTCCCTTCAAGACCAAGTTCAAATACTACATCCTCCCTACTGCCTTCCTTGATCCCTCAGAGAGAAAGTTCAGAAATTTCAAATTTCATAGACATCATCACTGTTTTTGAGAGATAGAGGGAGACTCAAAAATAGGAGAAGAAGAAGGGAAGGGGAAGAAGGATTTATATAGGGCCTATTATGTGTTAGGCATTAGATTTAGTGCTTTTTACAATTATTACCTTGCTTAATTCTCACAACACCCTACAAGGTATTATCCACATTTTACAGTAGAGAAAACTGAGGAAAACTATGGTTAAGTGACTTGCCCAGGGTCATACAGCTAGGAAGTGTCTGAGGCCAGATTTGAACTCAAATTTTTCTGACTCCAGGCCCAGTAGAGATCATTACAAAGGGAAGGCACTAGAATTAAGTGGGATTGGGAGAGAATTCTTATAGGAGATCAGATTTTAGCTGGGAATTACTTAAAGGAAGATAGGAGATCCAGAGAAGCCAAGAAATAGAAGTGAAATGGGAGAGAACTCCAAACATGGAGAACAGCCAATGAAAATTGCTGGATTCTACAGGTGGAGGGTTATTCTTGTATTTGAGGAACAGCAAAGAAATTGTTGTCCCTGGGTCATAGGGTACATGGAAAATAAGGTATTAAGAAAACATTGAAAATGGAGGAGACAGATTATGAAGGGTTTTAAAAGCTAAAGAGAGGATTTTATATTCGATCTTGAATGTGATAGGGAACCACAGAAGTTGTTTCAAATGGGAGTGGGGGACTTCACAAGATCAGACCTGTGTTTTAGGAAGATCAGTTCGATGACTTGGAATGGAGAGAGACTTGAGGCACTGAGACCAACCAAAAGGCTACTGCAAAAGTTCAGGTAATGAGGTGATAAGGGACTGACCCAGGATGATGGTAGTGTCAGAGAAGAGAAAGATGTGCATATCAAAAGAGATGAACAGAAGGTAGAATTAATTCCTGAGTCATGTCTAACTCTTTGTGATCCCATTTGGGATTTTCTTGGCAGAGATACTAGAAAGGTTTGCCATTTCCTTTTCTGGATCATTTTACAGATGAGGAAACTGAGGCAAACAGGGATAAGTGATTTGCCCAGGGTCACAAAGGTAGTAAATACCTGAAGCCAGATATGAACTCAAGAAAGATGATTCTTCCTGACTCCAGACCTGGTGCTCTAGCCACTATACCACCTAGCTGCCTAAAATCAATAGAACAGGGCAACTGATTATATTTGGGAAGAGAGGTGTGTGTGTGTGTGTGTGTGTGTGTGAGTGAGAGAGAGAGAGAGAGACAGAGACAGAGAGAGACAGAGAGAGACAGAGAGAGACAGAGAGAGACAGAGAGAGAGATTGAAAGAATGTCTATATGTATTTCTGTATAGTATTTATTTTTTCATACATGTATTTTCCCCCATACCTCCCAAAGAATATAAGCTCTCTGAAGGCAGAAAGACTTCATTTTCTTTTGTCTTTGTATCCCCAGTATCTAATGCAATGCTTGCAAATAATAAATGCTAGTTCTGTTCTTTGGCCTACTTGTCAGGCTGAGAAAAACTAAGAATTTAAAAAATAAAAGAAACATGGTCTTGAAAAATAATCTAGTTTATAGGTTCTTTGAAGATAAAATTGTATGTTAGGCTTTTTTTTGGGGGGTGGGGGAAGCATTTACCATCCTTCCTCTATTCCCAAGCATAGTACGAAGTACAATATCGTACTTTCTTCAACTGAAAGGATCAGTAATTTTGGAAGTATGGGCAACTCTCTCCATATCGTAAGCCCTCTCTCTCAGAAGCCAGTCTTTACAAGTTGCTGTGGTAGCGCATAATAATCCTTTGCCCCATGGTTAACCTTCTGCTGATGAGTCACTCCAAATCTAGTCAGCTTGGTCCTCTGATGAGAAATACACAGTCCATCACTGGGCCCATGCTCAAGGTCTTTCCAGCTTCATAGGACCAGCCAGAGCTTGCGTTCTACTCCACAGTCTCTGCAAATCCAAGGTCAGTAACCTCCACGCCACAAGGAAGCATGAAGTGAAGATGTTAGCGTTGGCAGAGACAGGACATAATAAGCCTTAAATAAACACTTGTTAATGAACCGATGGGAAGCATTAGTAGTAAAAAAGTAAAGAGCATTGGCCTGGAAATCAGGAAGATATGAGTTCAAGTCTTGCCTCTGACACTGCCTGGCTACGTGACCCTGGGCAAGCTACTTCATAAGTCTTTCAGGCGATTGTCTTAGCCAATGATTGTTAACTCTTTTTGTGGCATGGACCCATCTGGCAACCCAATGAATCTTACTGACCCCTTCTCAGAACAATGTATTTAAATGATGGGAAAAATCTGTAGGATTACAAAAAAAGTCAATTATATTGAAAGTTATTCATTCTTTTTCCAAAACAAGCTCACACACATCAAATTTAAAACTTCTGCTCTAAGACTATAAATTGCAAGAAGATGCCAACTTGGGATGACAGAAGAGATCACGTTCCCAATAAAATCACAGGATCAGTCTCTATCTGAATATTATTAGTCAGATATGGAACCTCTTCAAATAACTCTGTTATCAGGTGCTGCTTTGTTTTGCATTACATTGTCAAACAAAGAAAGGGATGGGCAGAAGTCATTTGTCTAAAAAACAAGTTATCTTCAAGATTCATACTATCTCCTGGTATTTCCTATGGGTTACAATATGGTTGTCAAGGGTTTCTGGGAAAAGTAGCCGCTTCGAAGACTAATCTCCTTCATCTACTCATATCCTACCAGAGAATTATAGAGTGGCTTCAAATCCACTCCCCAAAAATCTACCCTCCTAAAGAATTTGCCAATTGCACAGCCCACTCAACCACATGAATTTTTCCTTTCTGAGCAATGTGTGGCAAAATTGTCATGGAGGATTGCTGATGAATATGACTCCCAGAATACCTCAAGGCTAAAAAAAAAAAAATCCTTCAATTTTCAGGCAAAGAATTTAGGATCAAAGCACTACTGATTTAGAGTTGCTCTTTTTAGCCCAGGTCCTGGGGCTAGGAGAGAAGGAAGCACAGTGCTTGATAAATGCTTGCTGAATTGGAGAACATTTAATCCAACTCCCTCATTTTACAGATGAGGAAACTGAGGCCCTGAGGGGTTTACTGATTTGCCCAAGGTTTTCCAGCTCATTAGCAAACGGTAGAGTCAGGATTTGAAAGCTGGTATCGCTCCAAAACTTGCTCTTTCCCCGCTAAGATTTCAGACAATCTCAGTGGCCTTTCAGTGCTATAATATAAATGTACATTTCATTTTTAAAATTTTTAAAAAGAATCAGTTGCTTCACCAGCGTCTCCGTCTACAACAAAATGACAGGGAAGCAAATGAAAGAAGCACCAAGTGAAACCCCATGGAGATTCAAATTTACATTTCACAGCCTGCACTGCAAGGGCTCCAGAAACTCCAGAAACTGTAACTTACTGTACCCTCTCTCCTCAGCCCTCCACCCCCAGCTACTCTCCAGTGAATCCCTCTTCCCACCCCCAGCGTGCCCATCCCTTTCCAAAAGTTCGGTTCTGCTCCACTGGTGCCTACCGAGCCCATTCCCCCATCCACAGCCTGCCAGGGCTAGCGACAGCTGCCTGGGCTCTCTCCGGCTGCGCCCCGGGACCGCGGCTGTGAACCCCAGCCTCAGCCGCCCCTCCCGCGGTCCCGCGCCAAAGGGAACCCCAGCACCCGCCCTTTCCAGGCGGATCTGCCCCAGACGGAGCTGGAACGGCACGGGGGAAGTGCGGGGCCGCGGTCGGAGCCGCCGGTAGCCCCGGCCGGAGGATAGGGAGTCCGAGCCCGAGCGAGGGTCTTGGGGCGGGCGCCTTTCTTCGCTCCCCGCTCCCGGCTCTCCCCGGCCCGGCACCCCGACCCGCTCACCTGCGCTCCTCGCAGCGGCTGCTCGCTCCCGCTTCGGGCCGCTCTCCGACAGCTCTCAGGGCTCCCCCGGCGCCCCGGGACAGGACGCGGTCGGGCTGCCGAGCGCAGAGTGGGGCGGGCCCGGCTGGGGAAGGGCCGGCGGGGCGGGGCTGGGGGCACCTTGCATCACCTGGGGCGGGCTGGCCCCGAGCCCGGAGGGTGAGGGTGGAGGCGGGCAGGCGAGGGAGGGGGCGGGCAAACCCCAAACTGCCCCTAGGAATCGATCTGCCTCGGCTCCTAACTTGGGGCTCCCGTTTGGAGAGGAGCAGCGGGGCGGGGAGACCGTGCGCTTTGGCCAGCGGGTGGGCAGCGCTTTTGGGGTCCTGACATGCTTCCTTGGGGTGGGCATTCGGGGAGCTAGAGGCTAAGGGAACCCCGGCCCCGTGCTTTTTCTGGGCCTTTGTCAGGGCGCAGTCTGGGAATGCGGGAGGCGGGAATGCTGCCCTCGGTCGCGGAGACCCCGGACGAGTTTTACGGTGATTAGCTCTGGGTCTGTGACTTGGTCAAAGTCACTGAGGATCACTTTCTCCATCTGTGAAGTGGAGACGTTAACACCTACATTACGGATCTCCCAGGATGGTTGTGAAGAGAAAATGGGAACATCCAGTCCACTCAGCAACCATTTATTACTACATTCCGGGAATATGGATTAATTAAACTGGGGTAACAAAGAAAACCAAAAACAGGACCCCAACCTTTGAGGAGCTCATATTCTAGAGGAAAGACAATAGGAAAACAACTAGGCGCTTACATGTTATGTATATAGTCCTTTATAACATTTTAAGCATCATATAGATTTAATATATAAATATAAGTTTCAAAACAACCTGGTGAGATGGAAAGACATGACCTAGGAATTAGAAAGACTTGGATTCAAGTCTTTCTTCTGACATATGTGTGACCTTGAGTAAGTCCCTTAAACCTCTTAGTGTCCCAGGCAACTCTTTAAGATTACCAATTGCAGAGCAGGTCTCTGCAATTGGTAGAGGGAATTTTCTCAGAGTTCCTTTTACTTTGGTAAAATTACATGCCATTTTTTTTAAAGCAAGTTATGGGAATTATTGTCATCCTAAACTAGTTCTGCCTTCTCATTTTTTACAAAAGGAAACTATCAATTGAGAGATGAAGCAGCTTACCCAACTTGGCACTAGTTAATTCCAGAATAATCTAAATTTGATCACTCCCAGTTCTTCTTTTAGACCACAGCTGTCCACACAACCCTGAACTCAAAAACCTAGATTTAAGCTCAGGGGGCAGCTGGTTGGCTCTGGATAGTGCTGGGAATGGAGTCAGGAAGACCTGAGTTCAAGCTGGGCGACCTTGTGCAAGTCATTTAACCCTGTTTGCCGTAGTTTCTTCATCTGTAAAATGAGCTGGAGAAGGAAATGGCAAACCACTCCAGTATCTCTGCCAAGAAAATCCCAGATGGGGTCATGAAGAGTTGGACATGACTAAAGCAACTGAACGTCAACAACAGAAATTTAGGGATTAGTCTGAGGTTGCAGTATTAAGTAGAAGTTGATCCTCTGCTCTTTTCCCAATCCTTGGAATACACTATTCCTGCCTACTAAAAAGTCTTTGCATAATATGTGTGCTCTATATGGGCTATGTGGTGAAATGGGATAGGACTATCCCTAAATCACCTAGTTTGCCACATCTTGGCTGTTTCATTGGACCGGTCTCTGGCTGGTGGAAGGGAAAGAGAGCTCTGGTCCTGAGAAATGAATAGCCTTGCAGTATTACTGTCATGGAAAGGGAAGGAGAAGAGATAGCAAACTTCTAAAGAGTTGGTAAATCAAAGGGAAGAGGAGGCACTTAGGAGATCACTCATAGACTATCCTTAGTGTTTCTTGGTCCTGTAACACTCTTGTGGCTGTTTGTGCCAGGGCAATCTTTCTGCTGCCTATGATCTTGGCAGCAATAGAGGTGCCTGCTAAGTGTGAATGCCACCCAAACAGGACTGAGAATCAGTCAGGATTGTACAAGTTCTCCTCCCAGCATCCCGCTCTGATTTGCTAAATGACCTTGATTGGGTGTGTTGCTTCACTTTTCTTTTTCTCCAACAAGAAGGTCGAGTAGGATCTCAGAATCTGAAGATCTGGAATCTACATCTTTCCTCCCAGACCTGTTTACTTCTTCAGGTGGATAATGAGTTTGTGAACATAAGCCCCAGCTGGTAGTGGGCAGGAGGACCTGATAGAAAACAGTGATCTGCTTCACTGGGATATTTTTAAATTCATTAATTCTAGGAAACCACTTTATTCATTACTCATTCAGCCTTAATCCTCTGCCCTGTAAAGCTACAGAATCTTCTTTTGACATTTTTAATTTAATTTTTCCCTGTAGATGCCTTTGTCACTCTCAAATGGATGGGAGTAGTCATGTGGGTTGCCCCCACCCACCAAATAAATCACATGTATTTGATTACATTGATTTATTTTGAGGAAACACCTACCTCCCTAACTGTGTTTTGCTTAGGCTAATATTAAAATTGGTCTGCAACTTTCTGAACCATAATTATCTCTAAATAATACTGTATGACTTCTAATCAAAGAAGATGATTTTACTCTCCAAAGAATTCAAACTATAGGTCATCCAAAAGGTTACTGGTGGATGTGAATAGGATGCAAGCTATTCTCATTGAAGAACTGCACAGGAAAAGCACCATCAAGGATCTTGTCATAGAGATGAATGACCAGAAAAGGAAGTAGACCCATTATATAGCAAGAAAAAGTGAGACCCAATAGGTGTAATACTGTATGTGCCTCTAGTCTTTCCTTATTCCAACCCATCTTTCACATAACTACCAAAGGGAATTTTCCTAAGGTAGAGGTCTAACCATGTCAATCCCCTTATTCACTAAACTCCAGTGGCTCCCTATTGCCTCCAAGATTAAATATAAAATCTTCTCTTTGACAGTCAAAGGTCATCAAGACTTGCCCCTTCCTTCATACACTCTAAGATCCACATCCACTTGTCTGATTGGTATTCCTCACATTTGATACTCCATCTTTATCTCTCTGCCCTTTTCTCTGGCTAAAATCCCACCTTTACAAGTAGCCTTTTCTGATCACCCTGAATTCTAGTGCCTTCCTCCTACTGATTATTTCTAATTTATCCAGGATATAGCTTGTCTGTAAAGAGCCATTCCCCATTGGACTGTGAACTCCTTGAAAGCTAGGACTGACGTTACCCTTTCTTTGTATCCTCAGTGCTTAGCATAATGTCTGACACATAGTGTATTTTTTAATAAATGTTTATTAATGGAATGACTGTCCCTCAAACTTGGAATGCTCTCCCTCTTGATCTCCACTTCTTAGAATAATCCGTTTACTTCACAAGGCAGCTCCAGCACTACTTTATCCATAAAGTCTTTGCTGTACACACACCATACCTTACTCTCTAAGGTTTACTTTATATTTATTCTATCTATATTTATATATGTTCACCTTTACACACACATACCCCTTATATACACCCAACATAAACTCCTTTAAAGAGTAAGTACTATTTTCATTTTGTCTTTGTATCCCAAATTTCCTGGCATATAGTACGAAAATTGATTTGTTATTGATTCATAAGACAATAGAGCCATTGGTACTTTTACTTAAATGTAAGGGAGAACTAAAGGATTTTTCTCTTTCTTTTTAAAAAAAAAGTATTTTTTAAACTTTTCTCCAGTATATGAGTATTTATTTTAAAGTTAATTTTAAAAAAGTATTCCTTAAGAAAATATTGCAAGGAGATATGGGGAGGGGAGGATTAACAGAAACATAAAGAAGTGGGAAGGGTATTGTACAAAGGCTCTAATTCAATTAAAATGTTATAAGTAAAAAAAGAAAAAGAAAATATTGATCCTTCTCTACCACAAGGTACTCCAAGTGCTTCGAGGCGAGGTTTGACTTACTGTTTTCCCTCTTTATAAGCCCAACCTCTTTACAATGAACTCTAAGGAATGGTACCCTTTTTTGCTGTTGTTCTACTAGGATTTTATGTCAAGTACTTTTAGAAATAAATGAATGGTCTGTATTTGGAGGTCTTTTGTTAAAGAATTATTATAATAATAATATTTGATCAACAATATTTGCCCTTTGAATTCCGGCAAGGATATAAAGAGTTGGGAGACCTCACTCAGTTGTGATGTCAGGTTTTTGACTGTGTAATCTTGGACAAATGACTTCCCTTCTTCAGGTCTTGCCTTTTTGCCATCCCTCATAGAGAGAATTTGAGAGCTGGTAGGGTCCCCTGCAGCTAGCTAGCCTAATGCATACATGAAAGAGATCCTCACGCTAGCATACCAGACAAGTCCAGCCTTTGCTTGAAGTCCTCCAGTGAAGGGGAACCCAGCCCCTCTGGAGGTGGCTCATTAGGCTTTGAATCAGTTCTCATTGTGAACATCAAGTCCCACTTCCTCCCACTACTCTTAGTGGGACCCTGTGGGGCCAACAGAAGCAATTAATCCTCTGTGTACATAATAACTTTTCAAATTCTTGGAGATAGCTATCATTGCTCCTTGCCAAATATGTTCACTTCTTTCCATTGATCCTCATCTAAGATGGACTCGAGGCCCCTTCACTAACTTGGATGCACTGTGTGGAATACAATCTCTTCTCCCTCAGCTCTTCCTCAGGCTTCCTCCTTTAGGAAGCCTGTTGTGCCCTCCCCGCAAAATCACATCATTTCTACTTTGTCTTTATTTTGTATTGACTTTGCTGGCTGCATGTTGTTCCTCACCCCTCATCCCCCAATAGCCTGAGAGCAGGGACTGTTTTGTTTTTATAACCCCAAGACTTAGCAGAGTACCTGGAATACAGTAGAACTTTTAACAAATGCCTGTTGACTTAATGAATAAAAACCATAATGATTTTTAAAAATCAAACATTTACAAAGCACTTTAAAGTCTGCAAAGTTCATTACTTCCATGACCTCATTTGACCCTTACAAAAAACCAATGAGTTAGGTATGACAGGCATTACTTAATTGTTCCAGTGGTG
This sequence comes from Bettongia penicillata ogilbyi, assembly GCA_023548195.1. Lineage (NCBI taxonomy): Eukaryota > Metazoa > Chordata > Mammalia > Diprotodontia > Potoroidae > Bettongia > Bettongia penicillata. The sequence goes on from JAJHZJ010000311.1 coordinate 6,298,015, forward strand.
CCTCACTCTTTGTGACCCCATTTGGGATTTTCTTGGCAGGTACTGGAGTGACTTGCCATTTCCTTCTCCAGTCCATTTTACAGATGAAGAACTGAGGTAAAGAGGGATAAGTGACTTGCCCAGGGTTACACAGTCGGAAGTATCTGAGACCAAATTTGAACACTGCAAGGTGAGTCTTCCTGACTCCGGGCCCAACACTCTACTGCACCATCTAGCTGCCACGTGGTAGGTATTCCTATTTCCCAGATTCATTCAGGTATCAAAATAAGTTTACAGAGAAGAGAACAGAGGTTCAGAGTTTAAGTAGTCACACAGCTATGTAGTAAAGGGTCAGAAAGCAGGGATTCAAACCTGGTTATCTGCTGATTGCAAGACCAACATTTTCCACCATGCCAAACTGCGTACTCTTAGTGGACCACAAGTCTTAACTCCAAGATCTTTCTTGGAGTCACGCAACAGGAGCCTTCATGTCCAGTGTCAAGTTTGGTTAGTCGCACAAGGAGGCCCTGTTAAGAGGCCAGGTAGGGTTGGACACTTCTTTGCAAGGAACAGATGCAGACAGGGGTTGCTGGAGCCAGTTCAAATTGTCTCATGGGAATTTTCAGTGTGAGCATTTATAGTTTAGAAACCAACAAACATACAGCTCAGGGCAAGCATTATTGTTTTGTTGATTGTCTAAACCTATAGAAGTGATAAATAAAATGTTAATAATCAAGATTGAAGCATGTCCTAAAAATATGTCACAGTCACATTCTCTCCCTTCTCCCCCAGAGTTTGTTGTTAAGTATGGACACTGGTGCTCATCCTGCCTACAGAAGCTGACACCCTCATGCCTCAGAAATCTGTAAAATCAGCATTCACTGATTCTTCATTCATGCCTCTTTTTGGAAATCCTCAGGGGTGAGGAACCTGAGGCCTTGAGACCACATGTTGGCCCTCTAGGTCCTCAAGTGCAGCCCTTGGACTGATTTGGCTGCACTTGAGGACCCCACCCCCTACTCTAGATAGTCATCCTTGAAAGAGGCCAACTGAAGGAAGTAGAACTTGATAGTCATCCTTGAAAGAGGTGGAACTCATCCTTGGCTTTGCAAGTCATCTTTTCTTAATCAAATGCGTTTGTGTGTGGTATGATTGGCATGTTTATTTGACTTAAAGTGTAAAGCACTACTATGAGATCATATTAATCATCACGCCAGAGTTAAGAGGTTAGGTAGGAGGCAGCTGTTGTAGTTCTTAGCCCTATAATGAAGCTGATAACTACTGTTCAGAGGACTCGAAAAACTTTTCCCTTGTCTCATAATTAGTTAATCACATGAGTAAAAGCTAATACTCAGGTGTCTCAGAACTTCTGTATTGGAGTCCCTTCTATTCCTATAGAATTTTCACACGAGGGTAGCATAACTGGCATAGGACTACCTGGCAGAGGAGGAAGCAAGCCAGTTGGTTCTTCATCCATAAAATGAGGGGAATAGACAAGATGACTTCTGAGACCCCTACATCCCTACAAAAAATGGATCCTTCATCTATGTTCCCATGATCATAAGAACACATGGATTTTTTTTAAGCCAGAGGCACTCTGAAAATGACAATTTTTAATAAAGTCAATTGGGTATTTTAAAATAAGAATACAGAGCTAGCTGGAAGATACCTAGGAGACCAAACTCCTCATTTGGCAAATAGGCAACTGAGATCAGTCCAGAGGTCAGGCAACTTAACTAAGGTCACACTTGAACACATAGATGTTTGATTTTCTCTGTGTAAAATATTCCTGGTAAAGAAATTCCTTTCACCAGTGCAAATCAGGAATTTCTCTGCAGCTTTCAGTCAGACAATTATCTGGAACACTATTGTCCAAGGTCAAACAATCAGTGTGTGTCTTAACTCTGAGACCCAATTTCAATTCAGTATGCCACCTGACTCTGCTATTCTTCCCGTGAGCATAAATAAACCTGGACAAACATAACACATCTAAAAATGGTATTGACATTAGTACCTTAAAGAGCAAGACTATATCAAGGCCTTAAATATGTGTGTGAGTATACATACACTCATACATACATATGTATACCTATGTAGTCAATACCATACTTTTAATAAACAAGGTCTTTTGCAATGAGGTAAACTTTTATCTCATTCATACTTGGTTATTGCCTAACTGCATTAAATTGATTCCAGAAACAATTTGGTTCCAATAACAGGAAAAAAACTCAACTCAATTATGTACCTACAAGATGCAAGATGTGTGTGTGTGTTGCAAAGGTAGAAAATCTTTTTTTGTTACTGTTTTAACAGTTTTAAAAGTAGCTAGAATGGAAAATCTGAAATATTTATACTTCTGAATGGATTTTTGTGTTTTATGTCATGACCGTCTAAGCACTGTGTGATATTGATGCTGGAGGACTAGAACATCATCTCATTCTACTCTAGCCCACAGACATCTACTTCCGTCTTCTCTCCAATTCTTTTTGTTGTTGCTGTTCAGTTGTTTTCAGTCATATTCAACTCTTCATGACCTTATGTGGAGTTTTCTTGGCAGAGATACAAGAGTTATTTGCCATTTCTTTCTTCTGCTCATTTTACAGATAAATTGATGGAAACAGGGTTAAGTGACTTGCCCAGGTCATACAGCTTGTAGGCATCTGTGGTTGGATCCGAACTCAGAAAGATGAGTCTTCCTGATTCCACAAATGGTATTCTATCCCCTGAGTCACCTAGCTGCCCCAACTCCTTAGTCACCTCCTAAGTGACTGGAGGTTGGCTATACTACTGTCCTAATGCCAACTAAATTATCCATTCTAAAGGATGGAGATTTCATCATGAGTATTTATGTAGGCAGTCTAAATATCACTGAGAGACAGGGAGGGTTGTACTTGGGAAGGAGGTTACAGTTGAGAAATGTTCCTGAAACTTAATAGAAAACTTACAATCAATAAAAATTCAGGAACTCATTGTAACTAAAAGGATATGTCCTGGACTTACCAAACTTTCTACCACAAGGGAAAAGTGGGAAGCCAGTCTATGTTGTTTGTAATTGGAGTCTTTTTTTTTGTAAATCTTAGGAAGAAGAAAGTGCCAGAGGGAAATCAGAATCTCATGGTTCAGGATGCCTTTGTAGAGCACATTTCAATCTGATGTGTCACTCTGATGAGACATCCTACTTCTCTATGATTTATAGTGTATATAAGACAAATTGCAAGACTTGACCTGACATGAACACTAGAATTAAACCTGCCATTTATCTGATGCCAATGCAAACCTCATTCATAATTGCTTTTGCTGATGATGGTCCAGTCCCACTTTCCCTATGGGTACTCTAGCTTTGCAGTGTTGATTCCAAGAAAGAGTTCAGCAGAGCTCAGAGGTGAAGGTAACAGGAAACCATGAGTTAGTTTCAGTAACGTAAGTGAATACCGAACATGAGGGATATTCTGCTATACTTCATTACCACGCATTACATGAAGTTTGGAGATGGGGAGGGAAGAGAAGGAGGCATGTCATTCCTTTCGGTTCTGTAATTTGCTTTACCATCTCCTTCTATCAAATTGGTATTGTCATACAGTTCTGGCTTTCCAGGAAACAGAACTTTGATATCAGCAAAATAACTTTTCTATTACAAAGCCACAACATTAGTACTAAAATCTTAAGTGACAGCTCTTCTAGGACAATATGAATCTAGGGAATCAGACAAGATAAAGTTTAATTCAATTTTATTTTCCACTTTTAACATTTTTCAAATTATACATCATGCAGTCTGCCAGTGTATCCATACATCTTGAATAGCATCTTAGGACCTAAAAGATAAACAAAACTCATCCATGAGGCAGAGAAGGGTTATTTTCTGATCTTCTGTTAGGTTTAATACATTAGAGCATCATTACTTGATGCAGATGATCATTTTCCCCCTTGTACCACCCAAAAAAAAAGGTCGTTCCACAATTTTTTTCCTAAAATGAAAGCTATTGTACAGATAACATAGAGCCCAGAGAATACACATCTGCAGTACACATTACACACTTTACAAACTAGACATGTACAATTCTACAGAATGCCACATTCCCCTTATATCTGCCCACATTGAAAAGTATTTAAAATTGATACATAATTTTTTTTCATGAGTAAAGAGAAACTTCATGGAGTGTGGCTTCCTTCTATGGTTAACTGGCCCCCATTCAGTACATTTTAAATCCAAATTAACACTACATGAAGTAATTAGAGATCAAGAAGACTCTTGTAGGATAATTGAAATACTCAGATTAAGATTATAAAAGGTAATCCTTTTATTCCCCATCTATGAAGTGTTTCCCCAAAATGCCATGAACCTAGACTTTTGAACATCTATTCTCTTCACACAAATGGAATCCAAAGATGGCAATCTGAGTTTTCATTTATTTTCATTTTCCTACTAGGAAAAAAGAGTTACATCCTTATCTCCATATTATCCTTATTTATCCTCTCCTTGAATAGAGACTACATTCAATGATCTTACAGTTTTTTGAAGGAGAAGAAAGTCCAATGGCCACTTAAGTCTATTCTAGGTAGATTTCATCTCCTCACTTGTCCCCCCAAATTTCCATAAATTCTAGTGGATCCCCCTCACACATGTGCACACACACACATACACACACTCACACACACAATGTAGTACATATTTACCTTTAGAAGCTTTTAATAGTCCTTCTTTCTCAGGCTACTAAGCATTCCTTCATTCAACAAAATTAAAATAATAAATAGTAATTTGAAGAAATACATTTGTACAGAATTCTTCAGTAACTGAGCAGCTAAACACATTTGGCATTAATGAAGGTTTTCCCCCACCCATAAATCTTGAAGTCTAAAACTACACTCTTCTAATTTAGCAAACAGTTATCCTGTATGTTAGGTTTCTCATTTGAAAGTAGATTGCATTTATTTAAACTACCTGGCTATCCCCTTACAACACCAAAGAACTCTCAAGAAATGGCATGAATTAGAAAATTATTCACAGGAAAGAAGAGGAGGAGCACATTAGCATAAAACTGTATAAAACCTCAAAATGTAAGTGTAAGATTCAAAGAGCAGAGATCTGTTTTCCATTTGTGTACAAATTTAAAGCAGCAAAATACAAAAAATTCAAGCAATTTCTGAAACTGAAAACTAAGATTCTTCCTTCAATAAGAAGGAAACAAAATTTGCAGAGCATTTGCTACCAGGACAAGCAAGTTATTACATAAATGTAAGTTTAATGTACAAGGCCTTGGTTTATATAAGTAATTTGACTGTGCAAGTATTTCAGAAACACAAAGTTACCTTGCCATCACAGTGTAAAAATTGGTTTGGAGGTCCCGTAAAAATGCAAGCTAGTTGAACTGACTGGCTGATCAGCAGCTAGCAGCATCATCTTTATGAAATGTCAAAACCAACTTTCCTTGTGAATAAATAGCTTTGTGCACCCCCTTTTAACAGCAAATAACCACTGCATCCATTTGCATTAATGAAAGAAACATTTTTTAATGGAAGTAGATTGATTACTTCCGTAGGCCTGCATTTTTTTCGAATAAAAATTTTTTTAATCAATTCATAATGTATACAAATAAACAATTGAGACTCCAAATTACTGACCTCTGCCCATTTAACACAAAGTCAGTGCAGAAAAAATAATATAACATACACCATGTACAATTATATTATGGCAATTCATTAATTGGCATTCTTCTCTAGGACTGATGTTTTAGGAGAAAAAAATCAGAGCCGACTTGGTATCTTGTTGCTAATACACATTCTGCCATACGTAACTAAGTGATAAGGTAGCAGAGGTAACCCTAGGCTGGCTCCTTCAGAAGACTGCAAATGTCAGTCTACAGTTTCTTTTTTCTGGCAGTGTGTATCTGCAGGAACACATACAGGAAACGGGGGGAAGGGAAAGAAGGGGGAGAGAGGAGAAATGAACCAACACAAAGTGATGAACTTTATTAATAATACAGCTATCTATCTCCTACTCACCCTTTCCTCTCGCTCCCCTTGTCCCCATAATAAAAGTGCAACAGTTAACCAGTAAATAAATCAAGAGTGTTTTGCTATAAAAGTTACTAGGCTAGGCAGTCTTTAAGGACAAAAGCTAGGGGAGATCTAGGCTAAACAGTTGTTTGTTTGAATACCAGGTTTGAAGCCAACTTGTTCTTTAGATGGTTATGCACATATGCCTGCAGGTAGACATATGCAGAAACGCCCATTTAGTTGTTCCTTACCATCTGCCTACACACAACAGCACTGTTGGCATCAGCTTCCTTCTGCTGGTGGCCATGGCCAGAGATAACAAGATTGATTTGCAATGTTCGTTCCTGATGGTGTAGGCATAATACCTTGTTCCAGGTCCATCTTGAACCATCATTGACTGCTACAGACATGTCCCAAAATGAATCACATACAAAACTCAGCAACTAATTGTTGGTTTACATAATAAATTTGTCATAGAAAATTGCAGCAAGCAAGATTTTGTGTGTGTGTGCGCGCACGTGTAGTGGGGAAGGAAAGAGCAAAACAGGTTAATGACACTTTGCTTGGACAAGTCACATCTTAATCTACACATCTAGAATTAAGGATGTATGGGTGTGAAGCCAAGGCAGTATTAAGCACTTAATAACTTTCCCTTCTCTAAACCCCATTTATACCAATTTCTTCCACTTATCATATCTATCTAGTGCCAAAAGAGAATACTGACGAAAAAGAATCCTGGACTAAATGAATTAGAACAACAGAATCCCTATACAGAACTATACATTTATAGTCAGGTATGAAAATTGTCAAATTTTAATCTTCCTTTTCCAACTGTTGGGATGTTCCTGAATTTGCTCAAGAACATCTTTACAAAACCTTCCTTAAAGGAAGCAAGCATCTTTAATTCCACTTCCCAGAAGAACAGATCATGGGGAATGGCCAAGGGCTGGGGAACAAAATTCTCCATTTCCACTGGTCAGATTTTGTAGCATTTTAAATACTTTTGAGGGATTGACAGGTGAACCAGGCTGGTCATCCCCATTAGGGGGGCCAATCACTTCAGGTACAATTGCAAGCAGATCAGACATGGATGCTATGACCCTCCATTTACATAAATGTGTTTGTGTGACCAAAATCTAGATCTCTACTAACAGATGGCTTTTTTCTGGATTTTGAATAAATTGGCTTCATCTTTTAACAAGTACCATATTAAAGGGTTTATTATACAGATCCAAAGATTTCACCAGGATATTAAAAATGCCTCTTTGGGGAAATTCGTTTCTGAAAAGTGTTCAGAATTAAAATTTTAAACCATATAGCAGCACATTTTTCATCCCCTAAAAATATAAAGTAATATGTTTATTATACAGGAAACCAGACAGTCATGATGGAACACAATCACCTGCCTTATCTGGCGCTTGGCTATTGTAGTGTTACCTCAGATACAGAGAAGTGGGATTTACAGGCATGAGAGTACTGCTGAAAGGCCTGGTGCCAGCGGAGAAGCCCATAAGTAAGGCAGCCAACACCAAGAGTCAGTGGTAGAGATTCTAAGTGGTGAACCTTCTGCTGTCATCTAGGTGGAGATGGTAAATACATTGTTCAGGTTTCTGAGGGAAGGGTGAGTCCAAACACACTTCTGTACACGTGGAGTTTCTACACAGTTCAAAATACCTGAAACTGATGTACTGCAGATGGCTGGAGGAAGCGTGTATAAAAGAAAATGGAGATCGTGTAGGAGAAAAAAAATTGGTGAATAAATGCAGTCTTTGACATGCTAAGTGGAGTCACATCTGCAAGGAGGAAGCAAAAAAGGAAAGAGGAGTAAGTAAACATGGTGAAAGATGACTTTTTTTTAATCTCTTAAGTTCTACTTCTTTATGTTTGGGCACCTTCCTCCCACCCCTCAAGGCAAGTGGGACAGAAAAAAAAAAAATACTTGACCCATTTAACCCACATCTCAACCTATTTTCCTAACAATTCATCTTTTGCTTTTAGCAACCACTTTTTGCATTAATTGCCTTGACCACTTGTATTAAAAGTAAATAGCCACTGTAGGGTTGCTAGCTGCCCTCTATCACACAATCATGTCCCATGCCCAAGTAGGATATGAGATACTGAGTTCCAGAGGGACGTGAAAGAACTCAGAAGAATTCCCAACTGAATGCTGTGCTAAACACTTGCCCCACAAATGCCTCAGAACCATAAAAAAACCCAGAGAATTCAGTGCAACCCAAAAAACCAGCAAACTAGATGCATTTCTTTGCTAGATTACAAAGCTTGCTATCAAGAAATTCAAGGTTGTGAGGGAAAAAAAATTTAATAACACATATGTGTGGAAACACAGCTTCCCAACTCAAGGAAAAAAATTTTGCGTTTCTCATTTGGTAGCTACACTCTTTCTTTCATATAGTACAAATATGTGACAGTCACACAGCTGTTTGGTTTAATATTTTTTAAAGATATAATCATTGAACAGTTCTAAATTGAGCACTGCTTAAAAAAAGGAAAACACAAGATCAAGATGGGTAGTGTGATATAACGGAGAGACAGCTGGTCCTGGAATTAGGAAGACCTTGGTTCAATTTCAACTATGACACACTGGTTATGTGACTTCAGACAAACTATTTAATGTCTCAGTGTCCCTGGCACTCCAGGTCACAGATTCTAGGCTGCAGAATCCTTGACAATCTTCCTTGATAGAGGAAACTCCTCATCAGGAGAACCTCTTACTGATGAACTCAGAGGCCTGACCCAAAAACAAAATCCAGAAATAAACCAACATTTTTTCATAGGCAATCTCAATGCATAATCTTTCTGGAAACTGGTTTCTTCTAGAGCAAAATTCCATGAAACAATGGCAAACAAACAAAAAAGATGCAAAGAATGGTAATAGTTATTCATGTAACATCCTTTTTTGAGCTGACACTCAATAGATCCAACAATGCTTTTTGAATTCAGCCCCCGTTTTCCTCTTCCTTACAAGTTCATTCTTCCCATCACACTATCGCAGAATCAATTGTATGTCATATTGGCTGAATAAACTTTTTCCTGCTTGCTTAAGGGTGGGGAGGTGTTGGGAACATACCATAAATTTCAGGATTACAGGCCCACACAATGATACATGACCAACCTGTATTTACACAGCAGGTATTAGACACACAAACCCAATACAAGCTGCTTCAATAACTTCAGCAGACCATGAAGAGGCATTATTTTCACGGTGAAGGCCCTTTCATTGAAATCCCTCTCTCCCTGCTCCCCTTCTCCGTACCAAGAAAACCAACCTGCAAGATTCAACAAGTTTTAGCTATTCTTTTGGAACTGTAACTGAGCACCATAAAGGAGAAACACATATCCCAAATGGCTATTGGTGTACTGGTTCAGGGTCACCTCAGGGGGAGAGAGAAGGAAAAAGAGAATCCCAAATTGTTAGAGGGGACTAAAAGTAAAACTTCTGTGGTTCTTTTGGTAAAATACTTTAGCAAAGAGCACTTGATCTGCGTAACCTTGGGCAAGTCACTTTACATTTTTGAACCTCATTTTCCTCATCTGTAAAATAAGAGCTTGAGTCAGTTGACCTCTAAGGACCCTTCCAATTTGAAATCTCTGAACTATACTAGTATCTACTGTCCTTAATCAACCATCTTCAAAGGCCCTCTGTGAAGAAAAGTTGGTACTTAGAAGTTGACTATGCACTGGAATAAGATACAGAAGATGTTGAAATCTCTATCCCTACACATTTTTTAAAACGGGATCAATGTCTCCCCTTTCCTAGATCATCGGGAGCAAAATGACATCTGCCTGATGGCATGTCTCCATTTCTTTGATTCTCTGCCATTACATAATATGCCCTTATAGGCCAATATTTCATGGTGGCAGTGTCACAGATTTGTAAGGAAATGAAGTTTTTTTTTTTTCTTTTAAAAAGGTGGGAAGAGTGTCGAAAGAAATTTTATACATGCTTTGCAAGAAAGACTTACAAAAGATTTTCCCCAGATTCTGGTTTCTGTAATTACTGTAGATTTAATCCTAGTCCAAACAGTATGAGTTTTATCTTTTCTTTCACCCCCACCCTAATCCAATATTCACTTTATAAGAGGTACCAATTGGGCTTTACATCCCCCACTGTTGAATTTAAGTGTATTTATCCCATTGGAGCAATTGCAACCCATCAGTCAGGGTAATCTTCTCTGGAGGAATAATTTTACTCATTCTGCATTTATGAATGTGAGAAACATGAAGAATTTCTAAATAAATGCATGAATGCTAAAATGGAAATAGGCTGGGCTACCACACTGTAGAGAAAATTAGGAATTAACCTTCTTCTAAGACTTACAGTTTTTCTCTTAAAGAATCAGCATGGTACAGTGGAAAGAGCACTGACTGATGGCAGAGACCTCAGTTCAAATCCCCACCTTGATACTACCTGTGTGACCATGGGCATTTAACCTCTCTGGGCCTCAGTTTCCTTATCTGTAAAATGAGGGTGTTGACCACGTCTCCAGAAGACCGATGGTGAATCATGCTTCCCACCTCTTCACAGAGGTGAAGGTCTAGAGGTGCAGAACGAGACATATATTTTCAGATATGGACAATGTGTTGGATTGTTTTGTTTGACTAAACTTGCTATGAGAGAGAGCTTTTATTTTAGGGAACTGAGAGACACTTATGAGGAAAGGGAAGCAATATTAATATCCCCCCAAAAAGAGAGCCAATGAAACCTCTAAAATACATAGAAAGGAACAGAAGGAAGTTCAAAAGAAGAGATCCAGACAGAGGACAGTTTTAGAACTAATGCTAAATTCATTATATACTTTAAAAGATCTAAGCTGTATATAACACAGTTTTGTGGTTTCATATACAATTCTTTTTTTTGGTTCTTCTTCATACATGGAAGTAAGCATGTTTGTTGGTGTTTGTTAAGTTCAAAATAATAAAAAAAAAGTATTTTAAAAATAAAGTGGATATTCTGTTAATTTTATTTATACAAAATCCTTTCAATTTCATGCCACTAAAATGGCCTATTTTATCTTTTGTGATCACATCTATCCCTTGTTTAGTAAAGAATTTACTCCCTGGTCAGAACTATAAAGGCTATCTTACTTGATTTTCTTCTGGTTTTTTTTTAAATGGTATAACCCTTAATATTCAAGTCAGGTCCATTTCAAATTTACTGTGGCACATGGTGTAAACTGCTCATCTAAATCTAATTTCTGCCAGATTGTTTTCCTGTTTAAACAGCAACTCTTATCAAACTGGAAGTTTTCTTGACTAGGTAACTTGTATTTTGGAATTTTTTGAACACTGTATTATTGGGATCAACTGTTTCTGGTTCTTTCCTGTTGATTGTTTCACTGAGCTACTTTTCTATTTTGATTTTTACTGCTTTATAATATAATCTGAGGTCTCTAAGTACTATTCACGTTTTACTCTTACTTTTTTTATTGTTCCCTTAATGTTTTAGCATTTTTGTTCCTCCAAATAAATTTTGTCATTATTCTGTTGAGCTCTGTAAAGTGTCACCTTGGTAATTTAATCGGTATAACATCAAATCTTAAATTAATTTCAGTAGTATGATCATTCTGAATGTCTTTCCGGTTTCTCAAGGAGTGTTTTATAATTGAAGGAAACTGTGCGAAGTCAAGTATATCAAGTTTCACCTCTGATGTACATGTGTGACCATGGAAGGGTTAATTAAGCTTCCTGTGCGTCAGTCTTCTCATCCCCAAAATGAAGATGCCAGACCAGGTAGCCTTTGAAGTCTAGTCCATCTCTCAAAACGTGATTCCATGACTAGATGGCCTCCGAGGTCCCTTCCAGATATAAAACTATAATCCTTGAGTCAACCCTACCCTCAGCCCTCTTCTTTCACTACAGAAATAGTCTCCATTCATCTTTCTTGACATCGCCTACTTGCTCTTTTCTCATTCCAGTCTAACTGCATGCTTCCATTAATGGTATCATCATGCTCAAGAGTTGCTCAGGCTCAAAAATCACAGCAGCATCTTCAGCTCTTCCCTTTTCCTCTTCTCACATCCCTCATATCTGGTCAGTCACCAAGTTCTATGAGTCGATTTCCTCAGTATCTCTAAAGTCTGTCCTCCCCAGGAACATGACCACCAGTCTCATTTAAATCCCTTCTCAGAATCTTGAGGGAAGCCTTAGAAATGTGGGATCATAGAAGGAGAGAGCTAGAAAGGACTTCAAAAGCCACCAACTGCAAACTCCCTCCATTTTAGAGATGAGGAAACTGCAGCCCAGCTAGGTTAACTGACTTCCTCAAAGTCACAGAGGCAGCAAGTATGAGCCATGAGCTATGAACCCTCCGATTCCAGTCAGTGGTCTTTCTGTTGTACAATCTCTCTTTCTGCTTTCAGCCTATCCCTCTCTACAGTGACCTTATGAACACTACAGTGCTTCCCACAGCACTGTTTTGATTAGTTCATTTTCTTGCTTTCTTATCACTGATTCTCTATTGCTTTCTGAAGACAATCCAGGTCTTGAATCTGGTTTTGATATCCCCCAGAGTGTCTCCAACCTGCTTTTATATCACATACTTACTTTATATCACATAGTTGATGCTCCTGCCAAAACAGACTCTTCATTTCTTGAATGCATCCAACCTTATGCTGTCTTTACCATCCTGCATGCCTAGAATTCACTTTCTCTCCATTTCTTCTTGCTAAAATCCTAATCATACTGATTAGGAGTAATCTCCATGACACTTTCCCTATCTTCACTCCCAATATCCCCCACGTCATGCCCATGGCTACTTTGAGAACCCCCTCCTAGGAAGACCTATAGCAATTACTGCCTGTACAATATGAATACTTGAAACTTTTAAATAATATTTGATCTCCTTTATACTATATTATAAAACTGTACAATATGTTACACTATATATATACATTATGCTTCAGTACTATATATAATTTCATATTATATTATGTTTTTGTACTTTACATTATATAATTGTATAATACATTAACCTGTTTTATCTCCCCAACTATATTGTAAGTTTCCTGAGTTCAGAAACTTTGGTTTCTTCTAAATCTTTGTAGGTCTGGACATTAACACTACGTCTTACGTCAGAGATTCTTAATTTGGGGTCTATGAACTTAAATTCAATGCATGTTTGTTGAATTTGGTTAGACTCTTTCACCACAGTCAGGACTCATTACTCCTAGGAGTTGTCTAGTTCCATAAAAGTTGAAATTATTGGCTAAAAGGAAATTTGGAAACCTTTCAGAAGAGGCTTTTTAAAAAAAAATGCAATTATCCATAATATGAACAAATTAAAAGCATTTATTTAGCGCTTACTATTTTATTAGGAAAAAATGTGAAAAATAGGTTCTACATTAGACCCAGAAGTTCTCAAAGTGGGCAATACTACCCCCCACCATGGGATGCTGGAATGATCCAGGGGCAGTCAGTGTAGCTCAGGTGCATTTGGGGGACTCTGAATAAAAATAAGGGGGTGGTGGAAGTATAAGGAAAGAAGAGAAGAGAATTTTGTAAAACCATTTCATGTGTTGTATAACAGAGTTAGAGTTGTAATGATTGCATTATAAATTTGACTGTTCAGTGGTCAAGTCTGCCCAATAGGTCTTAACAAGCATGTGTTGGCAGACGAGTATGTCTCTCACTGTCAGGAAATCCAATATGCATCAGCAGGAATATGTGCATGCATGTAATGATTTGTTTACAATATGATACTACATGGTTACATGACACAATATTGCATCATCAAAATTTCAATGCAGAAAAAAATTCACAAATTTATAATAAATTATTAAATTTAAGATGCATCATTTTTTTAAAAAATTATTTTTTTGAAACAATGCAAATTTCAAAGAAAGTTAAAGGGTTAAAGAAAATAGATTTCTAGAAGACCACTGAGTAATTGTTTTTTGAAAAGGGTGCAGGAGGTCAAATATATTTGGGAACCTCTGTTAGTACAACAGAAAGATGACTGGATTTAGAATAAAAAATCATTGAAGCTACTAATTCTTAGAACTCTGTGACTTTGGACAAGTCACTTAACTACTTTGGACCTCCATTTCATTATCTGTATAATGAGGCAATTAGAGAAGTAAAGAGAAGCAGGATAGTATAGTAGGTATAGTACTGGACATGGTTTCAGGAAGATTTGGGTTCAAGTTCTGCCTCAGATTACTCTTTTAAGGCCCTGCTAAAATTCTACCTTCTACAGGAAAACTTTCCTAATTTTTCTTAATTCTAGTGTCTTCCTTCTGTTGAGTATTACTAATTTATTCTGTATATAGCTTGATGGTACAGAGCTATTTACATGTTTTCTCCCCCAATGTATTTTGAGCCCCTTCATGGCAGGGACTGTCTTTTGCCCTTTCTTTATAAGCCCAGTCCTTGGCACAGTGTCTGACAATATAACATGCACTTAATAAATGCTTATTGACTGACTTGTGTGACCCTAGACAAGTCATTTATCCCCTCTAAATCTTAGCTTCCTCATCTGTAAAACAGAGCTAATAATAATAGCACCTACCTCATAGGGTTGTTGCGAGGACCAAATGATATAATATATGTAAAATGCCTTGCAAACCTGAAAGTGCTATATAAATGTTAACTATTAGTTAAAACTCTCTTTTACCCCTGAACTCTGCTATCTCTAGATCCTGTGACTTAAAGATACAACACAATGGAATTATCTTTAAATTTCTCATATTCACAAATGGAAAGCGGTATTTGGAATAAAAGAGAGTTTAGCCCCTTCTCCATTGCAGAAACGGTCTATATATTTACTTAGAAAGATCACATTTTATACATTCTATGCCAGGGGTGGGGAACTTCAGCTTCAAGTCCATGTGTAGCCTCTAGGCCCTCAAGTGCAGCCCTTTGAATACGAAAGCTGCACTTGAGGACCTAGAGGGACACATATGTGGCCCCAGGGCTGCGGGTTCCCCACCCCTGTTCTGTGCAAATAAAGGTGCTCACAAATGTTTGTGATGAAAAACTATAGATCTCACAGGACAGAGTACAAGTGGCAAAAGATGGACTGAACCCAAATATGCTTGAGAGAAAGACATAAATAAAGAGAAGAGGAAAAAAGGGAAAAACAGATTAATAGTAAAGGACTATAGACTGAGATTGAGAATATGAGATACTAGAATAGCTGGAGGGAGCATCCTTTTTGTATGAAGAACCACTAACCAGGAAGCTTTTCTCTTTGGTATGTTGGGAACTCATCTGGGATCATGATTCCACATATTCTAGAATTCTAGCCTACTCTAGTTCAGAGTCTAATCCATCCCTAAAGAGAGGTTCCCTGCATGAGTTCCCTCCACAAGTAAATGGTCTTCCAGCCTCCAGATAAAGACTTCTAATGATGGGGATATCACTAGGTCCTGAGGCAAGGTTTTTGGACCATTGCTCTTGAATAGCTCTGTTTAAGTTTTCATTCTCTGAAGGCAAATCTGCCACTCTAGAACCTCCACCCATTGCTGCTAATTTTGCCCTCTGGGGCAAAGCAAACAAGTCTAATTTTTTTTTTCTCACATAGCCCTTCAAATACTTAGGCCTCCATCATGTATATTCCAAGTTTTCTCTTCTCTTCTCCAAGCTAAACATCTCCAGTTTCTTCACCAATTTTCCAAGGGCATCATACCTTCTTAGAAGCATATGAAATGAAACCATATTTCCATCAGACTCACAATGCAAACCACAGCCACCTTCAACTATTTTCTGCCAGGAGGTCTTCTGTCTTCTTACCACTGAAGAAACATCAGGGATCTTTACTTACATCTGGCTTCTTCACTGTCTCGGTATCTTTTGTTTGAAATTTAACTTAAGACCAAGAATAAGATCTTTAGAACTAAATAGGAGAAGCTTTGTTTTTCTAATGATCCAAGAAACTGAGAAGGAAAACTCTTTTCTGGGGTAGAGGATGGAAACTATGCTTTCCATGGAACCATGAAGAAAATAATCTGAGAAAGGGAACAATGAGTTTAGGGAGCTAGACAGAGAAATCCAGAACCAAAGAGGAAATCTCCAAAGACTTTCTCTTAAAATGAATGGGATTAGTCTCTGTAACTGTTCTATAACTTGGCTATTTATATATAACATGTCCCCCCGAAGAAGCTTCACAGGATAATAAAGTACTTTGTGCGTTCTGTCTGGTTGAAGTGTAATGTGACTAGGAATTGAATACTGGGCAAGGATGTAGAAGCCAAGGGCTTCAGTCTCTGTGATAGAATGCTAGCCTAGGAAAGGACCTCATAGCCTAATGATGGGAGTGGAAAGAGATAATAATAATACTTTACAGTTGTTGTATCCCTCTATTTCATTACATCATATAAGAAAGACCCTGCTATTACTGTTATTAGCAGGAAATAGAAGTAATAGCTTTAATATAGCCATGTTCTGCTGCTAATTCTCTTAGTACTTGTCTTAGTCTTGTCTACCTGCCTCTTTCAATGAGCCTTTTGCAACTTCTATTCCATGGTTAACAAATTCTTCTTCATCTTTAATGACTTCCTTTCATTCTTCTCAAATGAAACAAAATCTGGCTTTCCAACATATCACACATCTCCAGCAGCTCTCTCCAATCATCCGTGGATGTTTCTTTTCATATTCTAGCCCCTGTCGTTACTACACACCTAACCCTAACTCTGCGACCATAGTTACCTCCCACTTCTTCCACTCTCTCATTCCTCTGAAACTTGATTCTCACTATCATCATGATTTCCTGTTTTGTTATCTTTCCCTATTTCATCAAACCAAACTGTTACTTGCTCTTCTTACCTACTCCTGATCTGATGATGGATCTTTTCAATCACATGTTCTCCATCTTCTAATCTCTTGCTCCCTTGACTTTGCAGTGTTCCTATCCTACCAACTACTAAACATGGATAACTCCAATCATCTCCTTTTTCATTCATACTTTTGAAGTATACCAGAAATTTATGATAACTCCAAATGGGTCTGCACTGTTGTGCAGGCAACTTTTTTATTCATTTTTTTATGGCTGTCACAATTTCCCAGGGAGTAGATATAAATTATTCTTATCCTCAAGCCCCCAGGAAAATTCTATTCTTACTTGCAAGAGCAGGCCTTACATTTATTTTTACTGAGAAAGTTTTGGCCATATTCCAAAACTCCTCCTTCCTTTTTCTCTAAGCTAGTCTATGTTCACTTTATCCCACCCCCCTCTCCTTCTCTCTTGTCTCTCTATGCCAAACTATTCTCTATCCCACACTTTCTTTCTAGACTCCTATTTCCACCTTCTTTTTATTGTATTACTTCCCATTCTTAAAATGGATTACCAAAATTACAAAAAGTAGGCAAGGACAGACCCAGAAACTTAACATACACATTCAATTCAACAACTACTGGCTATGTGTAAGGCCCTGTGCTAGATGCCAGTGGTACAAAAACAGTCCTTTGCCCTCAAGAAGCTTACATTTTACTGAGGGAGAATAGCAGGAATACAATATGTACACATATAAGTAACCATAGAGTACAAAGTAATTTTATAAAGTGATTTCAAGTAGAACTCCACTTACTACTAGTTGGATCAAGAAAGACCTCACATAGGAAATAGCACTTGAATTGTGTGTTAAAGAAAGCTAGGCATACTAAGAGGTAAAGCTGAGTAGGTGAGCACCGACTTTCACAAAGGCAGGAAATGGAATATTTAGCAGGTCAGAGACTGAAACAGAGATCCTAGGAAGGAGAATAATATGACAAACACTGGAAGATGGGAATAAGATTTTTTTGAGGGCTTTGAATGATTGAGAATTCTGTATTTTACCCTAGAGGTAATAGGCAGCCACTGAATTCCACCTTTAATGTGTTACTATCTGAAATATCTACAGGATACCCAAGGGAAGAGATTCAGTCTTCATTTAGTACTGGAGTTCAGAAAAGACATTAGGATTCGATGTTCATTTAGGAATCATCTACATAAATATGATAATCAAACCCACTGGAACTGAGATCACAAATGGTGGATATAAGTCAAGGGAGAAGAGGACCTAGTTCATGGGACATGAAAGATATCTAGTAAAAGGAGACTGAGAAGGAAGAAGTAGGAGAGACAAAAAAGCCCAAGGAGGAATGAGTATCTAGGAGGAAAGGTTAGTATCAGATACCATGTGAGGAGTCAGATAGAATGAGGACCTAGAATAGGTCATTGGATTTAATAGCTACAAGATTACTCATTACTTTGGAGAGAACAGGAGGGTGTAAAGGAAGAGCGAAGAAGAGAGGATGAAAAGGAATTTTTAAGATGTCAGTTAGGAAGAAGGAGGGACCTGGTGACAGAGTCCATTTTCTCAGTAATGCAGAAAGTGAGGTCTTTTGCTAAATGGAATGGAGAGGAGGTATTATAAGGGATATGGGACAAGTCAGAAGCTTTAAAATAGATGCTATTAAGAGTGTGATGGAAAAATCAAACAAGAAAAAATGAAAAAACTGCCATGAAGTAATGAAAGCACAGTAGAAATTAAATAATATCAATTTACAGTATACCCTGAAGACATGGTTATATGACTTTCTTTGCTAGCATCCGGCAGCATATGAGTAGGAGCAAAGGTGGTAGATGATGAGGTGATTCCAGGTTAGGTTTAGGCAGGGTGTGAATGGTGACAGGACAGATACAAGGAATTCAAGTGTAGAGGATAGCATTTGATTGAACTGGTCAAGCATGAATTCAATACTATAAATAACGGAAATAGGCTGATACTGAGGTGCATGGGAGAGTCCTTTAGAGTCAGCTCTCTACTTTTACAACAACATTAATATTAATACGACACTTTATGTATAGATAACTCATCCCCCTTAATAAATCCTGAATAATATATTATACCAACAGAGTGAAGGAGGCAAGAATTCTTTTGAGTTTTTAGAAGGAGCGATAAAGTAAAGAATACTTTAATATAGCCAAGTTGCACCCACAACTCCTTCAAACCTTTGTGGAAACAAGATTTCAGAAACATCCCATTAGCTCCATCTGGTGGGAACATACAAAAATGCATTCAAGACTTTTTTTTTTTTTTTAAATTAAGAAAAAACCAAAGGGAATAGAGAAAAAAAGTCTCAGTAGTTAGGGAAGTGGGAAGAAGTTAAGGTTTAATCTTTCTGGCTACTGTCCCTTATACCTAAATCAATCTAATGTAGATTCTTGCCAAGTATTACTTTTGCCATAGGCTAAATGCCCTAGAAATGGAAATAGAAAAATTCAAAAGGATCAGATGATGGAGGATTTTCGCTAGATGTTTTTCTCCCTCAGAGGATTTTTCCCCCAATCAAAAGAAAACCCCTTGCTTTCGCCCCATCAAAAAACCATTTCTGTTCTACTCCTTAGTTCTTTTTTTATACGTATAATAAACATGCTAAATTTGTGAGCAAACTTTTGTAAGTTATACCTTTATGTTCCTAACCTAACAAAATAACTTTTGGTTTATAAAGAGTATGAAAAAAATATGCATTGGATGGATTTCAGGGTTTTTTAAAAAATGTCCTATGGTTCTCCCATGTTCCCCCAATAAATGTTTTGTCTGTCTTCAAAGTTTTCTAGAGAAATAATATTACCTGCAGATAAGTATTATATCAACAACCAGTAAGCTTTTTACTTCTTACTGCCCACTCTGAAGCTACATAGTGTCTATAATGCTGACAAATCTAAGTAAGTTGCTAAATAGTAATTGTTTCTCTTTTACCCAGGAACCCTGAGGGTTTTTCCCTCCCAGTTTGTTTTTTTTTTTTCCTTTTGATTAAAGGAGTCATCTGTCCTCTTGAATAACAACTTAAATAAGCCTATTCGTTGAATGGGTGTATCTCACTCATAGTGAGAATGTCATAAGACCTTAGCCTGAAAGGGTCAGGCTCTCCCATTGCATCCTGGGCCATCTCCAGTTATCCTGATGAATATCAGACCACTGGACCCAGATGGCTCAGGAGAAGAAAGAGAGGTTGATGACCTTGCACAGCCCTCCTTCACTCAAATCAAAGTCAAATGCAAGTCATGTCATCACACTGATGTCATGGTCCTCTTCAAGAATGAAGAACAAACAAATAAAAAAGAGAAAAAAGGGATAACAGGCAAAGAAAAGAGGAAGGGGAAAGAGAGAGAGAAGAAAAAAAAGGGAGAAAATAGAATTGCACTTTGTGAGAGAACATGTCAGTGGGCCACCAAGTAATTTCTAATGGTGCTAAACAATATGAGTGCCATTTGTTACCTACTCTGATGGTAAGTGGTAATTGAGATTAAAGGCTAATGAATATAGATTGCCATAGACTCAATAATACCCAGATTAAGGCCTTGAACAGAGAAGAGAAATAAAGGGAGATACGACAAATTGGGAAGTGGATTGAGATTCTCATAGTTTCTTAACTTCTAAGAGATGATATTTTCTATGAGATCTCTTAAAGCGAAAGCTTGGCTTCAATAGTTATATTTGTAAGGATCCTCTTTTCACCCCATGACCCTGCAATACACTTCTATTCCTTTTGAATATTGCTTCTTCCATCCTAAAGAAATATCAAAATCCCTTCCCTGCATAGGAACATAGAATAAGATGTCAAGCAGAGGGAAGTCAGGCATCGAATCTGCCTTTTAGGAGACTGTAACCTAAACTAATCAACACCAATGTAGACACACTAAAAGATATACAACAATTGGACTAATACCTAAAATAACAGAATATTTGTATTCTCCACAGAGTAGAAAGCAAGCATCTTTTGCGGTTGTGAGTAAAGTAAGATATTATGAGAGTTACATGTTTAATCGAATGAAATTAAGAAGAACTATTTTGGGGGGTTAGGAAGGGAAAAGGGAATTTAAAAAAACCTTCTGTTTATTAAAACTCTACCAGTTAAGAAACCACAGTGGCCTGGATGGGACCCTTCCTTTGGAAGGTATTAAGATGCCCAACAAGCTTCTGTACAGGTCTCTGATCTCTACATCTATAGGATATATAAGGGACATAGTTGGTGGGCATTTTTAAGACAAGCAACCATAAAATGTCATAAACAAATCACTTAAAGGAAACCTGATTCTGAAAGCGAATCAGTCAATCAATTACCTGGCAGGATTGGCAAAATAAATGAATGCCCACTGAGCACCAAACTTTCACTTACAATACTCCAGATAAATAGCTATTGACTAATGAATCAACAAGTTATGGGTTGAGCATAACATACCTAATAACCTTCTGTGTTACTGAGTTACCACTAAAGAGATTACGATCTTCAAAGCAATCTAATATTCAAGTGCTGATCCAAAGTAGAGCTCTAAATCCAAACTAGTCTACAGCCAAAGTCATTTCTCACCTCAACTACTCGAGAAGAGTAGCAGTTTATGGAGGAAAGGCTGACCACTAGAGCTCTGGCTTTCCTTCCCATTTTGACCATTCTATATGCCCTACTCCATGGCACAAGTCAGTTCCTCTGAACATTGTTTGGATGTAGCCCTTCCAGAAGTGACCAAAGGTTTGGCAGCATTCCTTCACATATTAGCAATTTCATCCAATTCCATCTGATATGCCCTCTGTCATATATATTCTTGCCTTTGATGATGCAAAAAGGACAGGATAGGAAACAACAATTGTCCCAAAGGTAGTACAGTACCTTTTTTGTCTTGATTATCTTTTCCTCTCACTTTGAAAGTCTGCTTTCTTTACAAGTATTTCTTAGCAAAAACATACAAACACCAAGAATTATAATTTTTCAGTTCATGTTCATACACAGTGAGGATTCATCTACTGAAAAATCAGAAATTTCCTAGATACTAGTGTTGCTAGATCTCTAAGTCTTCTCACCTTCTCCTCCCTGTTGGTAGCATCTTTCCATAGTTTTCATTACAACAGGAAAGATTTCTATTCTCCTTAAGAGCACTGAAAAAAATTGTTAATGTAAGGATGATAGTTAAAAAGCATGGGGTTTTTGAACTTAAGAAATGTACACACCACAACCTTGAAGGAAAAAAAGTAACTTGTTTATACATAAGGTATAACCATTTAAACTCAACCGGTGACTTTTAATAATAATTACAAAAATACTCCCTTCTATTGCTCAGCTCTTTATCTTACACACAGATCTTGTGTACAGCAACCAGTCACCCAAATTCCCCATCAAAGCCACCAAAGAACATGAAATAATTCTTTTGCTGAGAATCATGAAGCCAAGTGAATAACTGATGAATAATTCACCACACACTTTCCACCCATTCCTACAGGCTATTTAAGTCCCAGCCTGATGATTCCCAGGGTTAAGAAGATTCATAGGATTTAGAAGCAGATGAAAGTGGCTTAGGGATTCTGATAGCTTGGAATCTTTGAGATCGGCCTAAAGCAAATGTGATCTCCAGAGAAAATTCGAGGAGGGATGTGGCTTCATTCTAGGCCTCACCTACCAGAGATCCAGACCCTGGAAAAGTGGATCAGACCTGTCCAAGGTATTTGACCCAGAGCTTGTCAAGTGAACACGTCCAGACTAGCTTCTATTGGGGTAACTATCACTTTTAGCAGAGACTTACTTCTTTCTTACTTCTGGTAGTAGGCAGATGACCCGCCTCCTCCTCCTCCTCCTCCTCGGATGGCATGTACAGCTGTTGGAGAGGATGCAGGGTAATGGCCTGGACGTATTGGCTTGGCTATATCAAAAAACAAAAAGAAAATTAGAAAAAGAAAAGAAAAAAACAAGTTCAAAATGTATTAAACAACAAGCCAAGCTGCCTTTTAAGATAAAAGTTAAAATGAAAACATGGCACCCAGTGACAATCCCAATGCCTAGCACTAGTGTCCTTTTTTCCTCAACAGCAAAGTTAGGCTTTCCTGGTCTGCCAAATGTGTATGGGCATGAGGCACTTCATATATCATGTGAAACAGATATATCTTATAGAATCTAAAAGCTAAAAGGGACCTTAGAAATGAACTGACTTGTCTGTTTTAAGAGTTGCACAAAACAGAATGATATGTCAAAGGGAAAAAAACTAAGGATTTTCCATTAAAATGTAAGATCTGACTTTAAAACTGAATTTTAAAAAAGTAAAAGTATCAACTTATAACATGAGTTTATAAAGGAATACCTACTTATACAAGCTTTCTGTATCAGATGTTTTGCTTAATATTTTTCTTTGTAAAATGTAAGGGTTCAATCTGGAGGGGGTTAGTTGGTGGGGGTGGAGGGGAGAATATCTCCATGTAAAGACAAAAGATATCAATATTTTAAAAGAAAGGAATATCACGTTTCATTGTGGCTGGAAAAGATTTTTTCTTTAAGAAAAAAAAGTACACACACACATCAGAGGGACTACAGAAAGGCAGTCCCAGTACTGTATGATTGGTAATGCTGTGGATTAACCATTCTGGAAAGCCATTTGAAATTATGCTTAGAAAGTGACTAAAATATCCATACCTTTTAACCCAAAGATTCCACTGTTAGGCATAAAGTCCAAGGAGGCCAAAGATAGAAAAGCCCTATATACACTAAATATTTAAAGCAGCATTTTCTGGTGGCAAAAAAACAAAAACAAACTGGAAACAAAGTATAAACTATACAAATTGTGGTACATAAATGATGTTACTGTGCCTTAGGAAACACTATAAATACAGAGAAATGTGGGAAGAATTATATGAACTGATACAAAGAGAAGTAAGAACCAGGAAAATAATATACACAATGATTATAACAATGTAGATGGAAGGAACAAATAACAAATGTAAGGGAGGGAATTGGTTTCTGAAAACCCTTTCCCCTGGCCCAAAAAGCCTGTAAAGTGTTAAACTAATTGTAAAAATGTGCCTGTGGCATGTATCGCTTTATGAAGTATGAAGATTGAATTGAATTGAAAGGGGGCACTTCTATTGCTAAAGCTTGGCCATCCCTTTATGGCTCCTTAAAAGGTTGAGCTTACTAGCTCTTCAGCCAGTCCAGACTGAGAGTAGCTCTGTTGAGCATGATCTCCTACACCACAGGGCAGTTACAAAGGGCAAGTGGATTTTTCCTCCCCTCTCACCCCCACTGTTTTTCACACCAGAGCTAATGACCCAGTAGGAGACCATGCTTCCATCATTTGGTTACTGTGGAAGTCAGACATTGACCCAGAGAGGAAGCCGTTTAAAAGACCATGATCACTGGAAATAGAGAAGAGAGCTGACCATAGTTTCAAAGAAGAACTAGCTCTGGCAAATATCAAGCTATGAAGAAAAGAACCTGGGAACTCAGAGAAGCAGTCCACCCAGCAAAGATATGGGTCTACAGAGGAGTTGTATGATAACTACAGAAAGAGAGAAATGTTATTAGGGTCCTGTCATTCTGGAGGCATGAGTTGCCCTGGCCATATGTTACCCATATGTGCCAGAGTTTATGTCCACTCTTTTCCTAGACAATGTGTGTATCTGAGGAAAAGTGGGCCCACATTTATGGGGAGAATGTTTTGTAGCTACCATTCTTATTTTGCATTTTTAGTAAATACCTCCTACCTTTAACTTGAATTAATTGTGTCCACCGACTTATTAGTAAAGGTAAGCTCCATGGTGAAATGCTTATGTGTAGGAATGTGTATGTGTTCATCCTTCGTTGCTGAAGAAGACTGTGCCATCAGAGAAATAATGACATGACTTGCACTTGACTTTGTTTTGAGTGAGGGAGGCTGTGCATGTCACCAGCCTCACTTCTCCTCCAAAGCTATCTGAATTCAGTGACCAGATATTCATCAGGATGACTGAAGATGACCCAAGATGATGCAATTGGGGTTAAGTAACTTGCCCAAGGTCACACAGCTAGTGAGTGTCAAGTGTCTGAGGTGAGATTTGAACTCAGGTCCTCCTGACTCCTGCACTGGTGCTCTATTTAAGAATACATACCCACAGGATATTCTTAGAATCTGAAAAAGCAGTTGCTATCTGGGAACCCAAACCCCTATTGTGAGTATAAGTTGTTGGAGTAGCCCAGATGGACTGCTACACACAAACAAACACGCACGCACGCACGCATGCACCATGAAACCAAATAATCTAAACTTGTTTTATTTATGAAGACTGAGCTTGGTCCTACAGATGAGATGTGAAAATGCACCTCCCTCCTTTAATTATATGGGCTATGGATATTGAATTTTTTATATACTGCCAGACTCAGTTGATATGCTGGTTAATATTGTTGAACTATGTTTTCTCTCTTTTCCTTTTAAAGAATTCTTTGCTATAAGGGATGGCTCTCTGAGTAAAGGAGAAAAAAGGGATATATTTGGAAAGAAAGGTAGCATAACAACAAAAGGCAACAAACTTTTAAAAGAATAAAAGAAAAAAGAGAGAACCTTGGCATTCACATCACCTTTCACCATCAGTCCCCAAGATCCTGGAATATAGGCTTCAGGTTGTGTGTCAACCCCTGACCTAGGGGTACAGCACTTATGCATGGGATAGATATATAAATATGTTGGTTAAAGGGGTTATTCCAATATCACTAACTGGAGACTGGAAAAGGAAATAGGTTATTATCTACAACCAAATAACTTCAACCCCCCAGACCAGGTAAGTGCTGATCTAGCAGAGGCTTCAGAGAACTCTGTATTAGACTCCACACTTGTGAGCAAAACCAGACATATGAGAGATCCAGAGTAACAGGTTCAAGGGGGTGATTATCTGCTTTTCAGAAAGATACTTCTGATTCCCTCTAGGTCTCCTTTAAGTAGTAGGCTCTTCCCCATGGTATTTAAAGAATGAATCCATTGACACACAGCCTTTTAGGAACATCTCTATTAAGGCACAATGATAAGACACCAAGTCCTTACAGGATGAAGATAAGATAAAGATGAAGCGTCAGGACTGTTTGCTTTTCTGCGGTGAGTTCATCTTTCGCTAAATGCAAAGGTAGAAGTCATAGGATTCGGACCTTCGTGAATACATACCAATCTGAGCGGAATGGGCTCTTCTTGCCATGTTCTTGGCTCTCACAGCCTCTTTGATGCGATCTACCTCCTGTTGGTACCGCTTGCGGTCACGCATGGCATTCTCCTTGGCTTCCTTCAGTGCGCTCTCCAGTGCCTTGACTCGCTCCGCCGTAGCACGAAGTCTTTTCTCCAGCTTAGGAAGCTCACAGCGAAGATCTGCATTATCACGAACCAGCTAGGATGGAGGAGGGTGATAAGGAAAGCCACCGTGAGTTACTAGAGAGGCAGCAAAGCTTACAGAAATATTTCATCCAGGGGAAAGAAAGGATAGGACTTTAAAATTAGGGCTGTTAGAAACAAGACAGCAGCTGACTAGCCACCTGTTTAGTCTTCTTTGAAAATCCAAATTCCCATAAACTCTGTTAAATGACTCCAAGAGAATAAAAATCCCACACAATATGTGTGACCCTGATTTGCTAAACACAGACGACTGGCTGAAGGCAGTGGGGAACCAAATATCATTTCTAGCAACATTTAAGTGCTTTACCTCAGGCTGTGTTTAGGACTTTTGTATATTTTTGTCCAACTCTGATATTTTTCTTGTTCTTTTTTTTTTTAAGTCCAATGCTATTCCGGTATTTATTTAACTGTGAATTCTCTTTTCTTTCTTGATATTTGAAAAACTTTTCTTTGTCTAATTTTATAAATCATTTATAAGTCATTTTATGTGTCAGTAAGTCTTGGTAGTCAGAATTTCTCCTTGCTAGTGTCCTCTGCATTCTCTTCATACATAGAGTGAAGAAAATACCTGATCTTGTACACTCAGAAAAATTTTCTTTAATTATTGGCTCCTCAAACATAATGCCTAACTTTTTTCACCTTTGGATGGATCAAATGGTAATATTTTTTGCTTAGTCTTCCAAATCTTTTATGCCATATAGATACTTAAAGATATAAATATCTATATGAAGTTGAGCAAAAGTAATAGATAAAAAAAATTCAGTTCTGTTAGTACCTGGGTTTGCTCTTCAATTTCATTTATTTTTAAGCTATTACCTTTGTTTGACTTCATGTTTACATTATGAATATATAACATCTGTAACAGAATTTTAAATCTTGAACCCAATTTTAGTTTCCTTAAATTTCCCTTTAGCTTTTTCTTATTTTAAACTGCTTTATATCCTTTTTTAATTTCTTAAATTCACACAAATATTTATTTCTAAAGAAGTGACAACACCGAAAAACACAGCAATGACCAGTATTGTTTTTTTAACTGTGAATATGAACTATGCCAACTTAAATTAATAGCTTAAGTTTATGATACTTTCACATTTTACACAATGATTGCTTCTGAAAATTCTGAAATAAGAAATGTATAGTTGTGCTATTTCTGAACAGAACATATACATATACAAATCAAATACAAATGATTTTCAAATAGTGAAAATTTCATTATGTAAACATATAAGTGCTTTATAATCTTTTATTTCTATTTGAGTAAATTAATAGTTAAAATTTAGAAATCTAATACTATTTTTTTTAGAAGTTTCCATGTTTATCCTTTTTTGTGTTTGGTATCTTTATTTAAACACTTGAAGTAACTTTCAGTTTAACTTAATCCTACAGTTTCCCCAGAATTTCCATGTGTGTGTTTGTGTAAATATTGGAGGTATTATCAAAATGAGACTGCAACCTAAAGAAACTGAAAAGGAAAAACAGTGTTGTATCTTTCTGTAGGTTTTGTCTCCCTGAAATCCTCAAACCCTTTACTAGTTAGGGAGGAAAAAAAATTTTCCTTAAATATCTGATTGAAGTAATCACAATACAAAACATATGGAGTTAAATACAAAAAAAAAAAGCTAACATATTCCTACTTCTCTTGAAGGAAAATAATTCTGAACCGTTCATTTAGGAACACATCAAACTTACTTACCACGCTTCAGAGTAAAGCAAGAGTTCCAAGATGGCAACTCTTGAAAATGGCGATGTTTTTAAAGCAGTCAATATTTGTAATAATGTTTTTTAAAAAATTTCTCCCACAAAATTAACTGATACTTTATATCATCTATTTTCATTCAGTTCATTTGTCTCACATTCTACTGCTGGGTCATGTCAAATATTCTCTTAAGGTCTCTACCTTCTTCTGACTCATCCCCTGAAATTTTGAGATCTTTAAGGGAAGCCTATCTGTGAGAATCTCTTCTATGAACATATTGAGATTTAGGTGGTATACATCAGGAGGAGATGGGAAGGGAAAAGGTTCACATATCACAAACACCTTCAGCATCTAGAAATGCTGCTTTTTTTATAGTTTCACCTCAAATCTGGTTCCCAATGGAAGGTCCATATGAATATCTGGGACACTTCTTGGTATTTTATCCTAATCAGAATTAGGAAGCAGTCTGCTATGAATGTCACAATTACTCTAAATGTTATTTTCAGGTTATGTTTATTTTATATTTAGGCTAGTAAGAAGAATTAAAACTGTACCTTCAAGGGATAATGAAACAGAAAAAGTGATAACTAAGTTTTACAGAACAGATTCTTTTATTAAGAGAATTTGTTAGGTAAAGTTTGGATTCAGTCAAAGGGCTACACTTGAGGACCTAAAGGGCCACATATGGCCTTGAGACCACAGGTTCCCACCCCTGAAGTGAAATTGAGACAACTCAGGGTGTGGACCAGAGATTGTAAAATCAGTAACAGGATCCTGAGAGGCAGATAACAAGGATCTTGGGTCTCTGCTTTGAGACTCCTGGCTAAAGTTTTCTGCATCTGTTGGAGCTCTAACTTTGGCCAATTGATGACAGACCCCATCTTTGCCTAAGAAATCTAAATCCCTGAGAAGCCTCTTGTGTCCTTTTGTTGAAACTTCAGAAAATGAAGTTAGGGTGTTATGAGACTGTGAGAGTCAGAACAACAGAAGCATTTTCAGACTACTTTGTATTCAAGGAATTGTAGCTTCATCTTCATTTTTAAAATGTAAATGACATACTAGAAGCTACAGAAGGGAACAATTGCCCAGTTGTTTGCCTTCTTAATGTGACAAGGAAAGTTCCTTTACCTTAATGATCTTTGGGACAAACCAATCCCTTCAGGGCTGCTTCTGGTAGGAATTTCATCTCCATTTGGGATGTAGGAAAATCCTGCCTGTGTGCTCCTTTGGGGAGATTCAATTTCTTCTAGAGAAAAGTTTGATCTTTAAGAATTTCTGCTCAGATGCCCAGAATAAAATGAGAGCCAGTGTTCAAAAACCCAGCAGCCATCTGTAGTCAATCTTTGGTCTTACTTGTTGAAACTATGGAGAAGAAACTGTCCTGAAGAAAACTACCAGTATTACTATGACAAATGTAACCACTGCTTCAAAAGACTCTTCTACAGAAGCTATAAAACTATTGTGGTGACTTTTGAGGAGAGACGCTAATGGAGTTAAGCTATGACTACCCTTTTGTCAGGGGCAGGTAGGTGTCACAGTGGATGGAACACTAGGTCTGGAGTCGGGACAATTCACCTTATTCAGTTCAAGTCTGGCCTCAGACACTGACTAGCTATGTGACCCTGGCAAGTCACTTAACCCCATTTGCCTCAGTTTCCTTATCTGTAAAATGAGCTGGAGAAAGAATTGGCAAATCACTCTATCATCTTTGCCAAGAAAACCCCAAATGGGGCAAGAAAATCCAGATGTGACTGAAACAACTGAACAGCAAGCTTTCTTTCAAGCTTTTCTTTGTGTGGAATTGTGAAGAGTGTATCTGAGTTTAACTTTAATCAATCTATGAACTGTGAAACACAGAAAAATTTATTTTCATAAGAACTGTCTTAACTGTTATTTTATGTGGAACCATGATAAAGAAATTTTATGAGGAATGAGTCTGGAAAAAGAAAATTAACAGGGCTTGAGAGATGCTAAAGATATCATTTTCCAGTTAGGTCTAGAGAGATTGTGAAAAAGATGAGAGAGAAAAAGGGCTGGAGACACCTTCCTTCTTTCAGAAAACTATTGTAACAGAGAATGAAGAGGGTTCTCGTGAAGAGATTCTGCTATCCTGAATGAACTAAATGGTGTGACACTGTTTTCGGAAGAAAAAATCATATGCCTAGTATTTCAATGAAGATTTGCAGTGATGATTTTTACAGCTAAAATAATGTAAAGAAATTATCTTTGTCTTTATTATTAACTTCATTACTAATAAATCATATTTTCAATAACTTTAATATTTTTGTAATCCTAAGAAAGTGATTTAATAGATGAGTACAATTGGGAAGAGAGATTTTTCTAGTTTGTTCATTCATATTTAATGAACTAGGTAGGGTTTCTGAGCTCAGTTAATTGAAAGTTATTGAAATAATATTAATTAAGAAAAATATAAACTATCCCTCGATCTAGAGCTCTGGCAAAAAATGAGATTAATTATAGAAATGTCAGGTGGCAATGACCATAATGATAGCTAGCATTTATGTAGCTACCTCTTTAAGGTTAAGATTCACAAAGTGCTTCACAAATATCTCATTTTTTACCTTCCTAACAACCCTGGGAGACAGGTGTTATAATTCCCATTTTACAATTGAGGAAACTGAAGCAAACAGAGGTTAAGTGACTTGCCCAAGGTCACATAACTAGTAAATGTCTGAAGTCAAATTTGAACTCAGGTCTTCCTGACAGCTGTCCCATTGTAGAAGGCTAAGGTATGACTTATATGGGAGTTCGTTCCTATTCCTGGTACAGTGATGGGTCATATTCCTAACTGTTATGTAAAAATTAACAAAAAAGATCTTTTCTCCTTTGCTCTCACTACTGCAGTCTCCAATGATCTAAGTACCACTAATGAAGATCTTGGAATCTGGTTATCTCCAAGATGATTCTGGTACTGTATGTAAACCATTTCCATTATGCTTGAATAGAGAAGTCTAGCTCTTTGAATCACAGTGCTATTGCTGGTTTTATCATCTTTGTCATGACTCCTGATTTATCTCAGGATCACTGCACCAAGAAAAGGTGAAGTCAATCATGATGATGATAGAGGTAATCTACTTCCACCTCCCCAAATGCTTCCAGATCATGGATATTCATGCTTCTTAAGTGTGAATTGAAGAACAGATAAATTTCCACCAAGTCTCACAGCCTTCTTTTGCTCCAAATCCCTTCTCTACCAGAAGCATACAACTGATTGGACTCCTTGGAGCAAGTCCCCCAAGTGAAATATAGTCTCAAATATAATTGAGACCATTGTGTCTCAAATGAAATGAAAGGAATATGCTAAGGTGTTATCCATTATAGCTATTTCAATTTGTAACTCAGATAAATTTCCATTATTGAAATATCTATTATTCCATTAAACCAGTCAGGGTTAGACTTCATACTCAAAATTTAGTCTGAATGAAAATTCTCTTGGCTGATGTGCATCTCTTAAACTGTTAGACATTGTCTAAGCCATTGAGGAAAAATTAGAGGATTCGATAGTTATCCTTCAAGAGAGCCTTTAAAATTTAGATTTTATTCTTAAGATTCCCTACTCTTAGGATAATGCTAAGTAGACTATCTGGCTCAAACTCAAAGCCTTTCTCTTACTTCAGAAAAACCTGCTCCAGGCAAAATGGTGCCTGACTCTTTAATATATTTATTGTCCAATTTAAGTTTTCTTATGGTACTTCTTCCATACTGTCCATTGATGCATTGACTTAAGACTTCTGAAAAAAAAAATTTCATCTCTGGTCTTTAATGACACTGAAGCTCTTTACTGACTTGGAATTGAATTTTTAAACTTATTAATTTTTCTATCCAGGAACAGGAGCAATAAAAGGATCAGGTTCTTCAAATGTGCCCCAAGTGTGAGCTGGAGCTGTTGTGCAAAGTAGCTGCTCACAGTGGGAGGATCTGTTCAGACTCTGGGGTGGGAATGGAATCAAGACCTGTCATTTGTGGGTTGGTGGTGGGAATGAAGAGAGGCAGGGAATCCCCTTGTCTAGGGATGAGATGAGCTCCTACTAAGGGTGTCTCAGTCACCTGCACTCTACCCTGGAGAGTAGAGTTGGGCCATACTGAGTCCTGGAAGTTTTCAGCCCCTGCCTGAGGCTTTGGGGTAGAAGGAATTTGGGGTAGGGCTGAGTAGCCCTATTTTCGGCTGGGTTGGGAGGATTATATAGGCTTTGTTACTTGGAGCACAAGGAAGTCAGAGACTATCTCCTCCTCAGGTCTGTGACTGGGAGGAATGAAGGGAGTAAGTTCTCACTGTCCAGCAGTTTTCAATGGCTTTGATTGGATTATGGTATCATGATGATTTGGGAAAGTCTCTGGGTGTTGGGGTCTTCTTGGTCTCTGATAGAAACAGACTCCAGACCAGCTATTTGGACTTGTCCAGAGGTAATGTTTCTATGAAGTTAGCCTGAAGATAGTACACAAAGCAGGTAAGGCAGGAAAAGGATTCAGCAACTCTTGTCCATTTAACCCCAGGCAGGGATATGATTGTGATAGATTATCTCTGGGCCACACCTCATCCCACAAGGATTTGCAGACATTGAGTCTTTCCCTTCCCTCTGCGAACTAACATTTAGTCATCAATATGGCAGGATTGTGTTAGAAAATTGAGATTTCTCTCTATACCACACTTTATATTTTCTGTGTTCATGCCTCACCAATTCTTATTCCATCCATGCCAGGAATACTGAGAACTTGCCAGAAGAATGGCAACCCAAACAGCATGGATATCCACTATTTACTGCCTCCCCAGATTAGGTATCAGGTATTATAACTCCAACATGAGGCCAGGAATAGAGTGAATTCATAACTTTTCATTCCAGGGGGTTGGGAGATATTTTGTTTGGGGAAATGGGAGTTGAGAGTGCTTCCTGTTCAATGTATTTTCTTTTGTGGCACACTTTTCTAATTTAAGTAAGTTGTCCATATTATTTTGGGAGGGAAACAGAGAAGAGAAAATGGGAACCCAGAGAAAAAAGTTTGAGAAAAAGGAAACCTATACCAGGTACAAATAGCTAGAGATAACAATGAGTGACATTGCATTTATCTTCCTTTTTTAGTATGTTGGGTTTTTTTCCTTTTTTTGGTGAGATGGTAAGTTTATCAGATGACATTTCTCAATCAGTGAAGGGATGTGGGTAGAAACTGACTCCATGGCCTTTTCTCCTTGGGCTAGATGTGCTTAATCAGTTACCTCCTGGTTTCCTTTTGTTTTGGGAAAGACAATATTGGAACTTTTGCGGGAAATAAAATATAATAAATATCTGAGAATTAAAGGCAAGTTAAAGTTGGTTGCCTACAACATATAAGTCAAAGAAAAGAAAATTGCATGTTTTTAACCCTATACTCTCTGACTGCTATGGTATAGATGTCCTAGTCTCTCTAGTTACAATTAATTCTATTAGCTTATTTAAGTGATAAGAAGAAAATATGGATTCAGACTTCTCATTCTAATTATTAAACTTGGTCACTGTTTGTTTCCACTTATCCACAAAGGACCTAAAATTTCCTCTCCAAAAAAAATGTGATTTTTTTCCAGACTGCATAGTGGATACAGCATTGGACAAATAGTCAGAGGACTTATTTACTGTGTTACCTTAAGTATGTCACAGTCTCTCTAATCCTCTATTTTTCTGTCCTGTAAAATGGGGACAAAAACCCCACCTCTTAGGGTTGCCATAAAGCTCAGCTGAAATAACAAAAGTACAAATTTTGTGAAGTTAATAAAATATTACAGCTATAAGATATTGCTATTTCAAAATACTAAGAAAACAAAACTATAGTTGACTCTGTGAACTCTTGCTTTTATATTTTTCATCAATAATTCATTTGTATAACTTTATGCAGAAGAGTTACCAGTCTGCTCTGGGGAAGGGACTGTCATCACTAGGAATTGTTTACACTGATGAAATTATAGGAACAAAAACTAATAAAACTTCAAACATGTTTTATATGTCATTCCTTCAAGAGAAAAATCACCAGCAATAATGAAATGAGATAGGCTAGTAAACTGAAGAGAAATAACATTTATCCTATTGGTCATGTAGTCAACCAAGTTGGCCCACTGAAATAAGTCCAATATGATCCATATTGAAATATGTAAAATAATGAAGAGAAGAAAAGATAGGATGGCAAGAGAGCATCAGTGTAGCAGCTAACCCACAGGATTGCTGTGAGTATGAAATGAGACAACATGTATGGTGCTTTCCAAACCTTACTGTACCATGTAAGTGTTAGTGTTCATCATAAAGTACTTTTGGATATTACCATATTTTCTTTCTTTATAATGCTGTAGACCTTGTTTTACCATGGGTGTCTGTCCAAATTATAACTGAATCTGCTTAGAACTAAATCCACTAAACTATGCTATGAAAGAGACTGAAGTAAAATGGACATAAGTGAAATATTTTTAAAAGTTATTAATTCCATCAGATATGGCCATGTTTAGATTATCCCCAAAGAATAATTCTATCACTAGTTAGCTGCATAACCTTAAACAAGTCATTTCACAATTACAGTACCAGTATCTGCACCTATGAAATGAGACGGTTGGGCAAGATGATTTCTAAGCTCCCTTCTGGCCTTAACTAAGACCTTTTCTTGAGTTAATGATGACAGGAAAAATTAAGCCAATAGTCCTACCTGTTTATGAACCTTAGTAAGTTGTTCCAAGTTGTTCTCAAGAAAGGAAATTTTCTGCTTCTGGGCAGCACTTCCCCCTCCATCATCACTGTCCAGTTCAACACTCTGAATAAACATCAAATGATAATTAGAAAAGCTTCTGATGCCAGATCCAAAAACATAGAGCTTTAAAACAGAGTCTCTATTTAAATAAACAACCAATTCTGGTTTTCTTTTATTACTATTCAAAAAAGAAACAGGGCCATGTCCAACTGCTTTATACAAAAATTTTTATTTAGGCATGAAGTTGTATTATCTTACACACACACACACACACACACACACACACACACACACACACAATTACTACCAATACCATTCCCTTCCATCCCTAAACAGGTTAATCTGTCAATAGAAAAAAAGAAAAACACTAAAATGTTAGTCTACCTTATGTGCAACTTCCTAACTCTTGACTGGTTTTCCAATTCTTCTAAGATAGAGGTATGGTTGATTTGTTTGTTTTGGGAGGGTAGAATTAAAAAGCAAAAACCAAAACTTTAATCAGCCATAAAAGTCATGGGCCAGATTAATTTGTCTAGAATGTGTCTGCCCCACCAAATAAATATAAAAAGACATTCTTTTTTAAATGGTACAGTCCGTCCAAAATCTGCAAACTAGACACAAATGCCAGACTGAACCTCTAGAGTCATCTCCAGTAACAGATGAATACAGTAGTCTTAATTAGAGATACTCAAAAACAGCACAACTTCTTAATGAGTGGTAATGCTGTCTAAAACGTAGATGACATCTAATTCTATGAAAATTAGAAAGAACAAATGTTTAAAGGCTCTCAGGTTCAGAAAAATATCCCCAAACTCTACAAATTTATTACTCTCAAACTGAGCCTGTCAAAATCTTTTTTTTACTTCTGACTCTGCCTTCCAGTATGTTACCTTTATCTCCTAGCATTAAGTCACTTCCAGGCCTGGTCATCATGCAATTTATATTTTTTTCCAAGTCATTGATAAAAATGTTAACCATCACATGTTCAATCACATATCCTGATTTACTCACTGGGAACTGTCCTTCAAAGTTGGCTTTGAATCATTAAAAGCTATTTTTTATTTGACCATTTGAATGGATTTGACCAACCAACTGTGAATCCAACTAACTGTATCATCATTACTTTTCTACAAGAAAACTGTTAAGAAATTGTGTTAACGGCTTTGCTAAAAATTATTTTTTTAATAAAAGGCCAACAACATTTCTTGATTTTATAATCCTGTCAAAAATGGAAATACAGTTAGTATGACATGGCAACCTGTTCTTGAATTCATGCTGCTTCTTGGTGATCATAGCCATCTCTTTAAGATACACTTACAGCTTTACCTTTGATACAAGTACACTAGTGCTTACTTTTTTAACTCTGGTGGTGAGATCCTGGACGAAGAGTTTACGCAGGTTATGAAGAGTCTGCAGCTCTCTGGACTGGAAAATAAAATTTTGAAAATCATACTCAAAGATGAATCAATGAACATGTTAAATCTGTGAAACATGCATATATACATATACATATATACACACACACGATGAAATGCCTTTAACACATTCCTCATATATAACTACTACTGATGATAAGTTTAGAGCTAGAAAGGACCTTAAAGACAAGATAGCATTTTACAGATGAGGAAAATGATGCCCAGAGAGGAGTGGCTTCCTAAAGGCAAACAAGAAGAGAGAGGATTAGAACTCAGGTCTCCTAAATTCTAATCCATTGCTCTTACCACTGCATATATCAAAAGGATAGGAAAGTGAAGAAAATGCATACTCACCTAGCCCAATTTATTAAGAAAGCAAACCAAGATATTCTAAATTGAGTCAAAAATCTAGAACTTGGAATGAAAATAAAATTTTGAATTCTTAATATTAATAAAATAACTGATAATAAGGATGATTAATAAAATAGAGCTTTCTTATATAGTCTTTGGGCCTTCCATGAGGAAAAGTGGTTGAGCTCTGAAACAATACTAATAATTATCATTATTAGTAAGTGCTTTATTCTGGCACTTTTTATAGTTCATCAAGTATTTTCATATTAATCATTAATCTGATCTTTATCATAACTTCATGAGATAGGGAGGGCAAATAATATTATTCCCTCATGGAAAAGTGTGTGTGTGTGTACACACACACACACACACACACACACATATTTTAATGGATGAATATATGGTGGCTGAGAGAACAAGTATACAAAATTGCAGAATTCAAAAGTGGCAATTAATGATTTGGCCAGAACCCAGGTCTAAAACAGTCACACATTACCTAATATTCTCTAAGTAATGCCCACAGTCTATGTACATTCAGAATTTGTTCCAAAGTGAAGAAACCAGCAGCTTGAGCTAAAGGCTGCATCAAAGCATACTAATTTGGTGAATGATGATCCAAAGCTCAAATTAATATTTACAGTGAAGCAAACCGAACCAAAGGGTACTGTGGCACTTTACAGTTTACTGGACTGTAAATGCCTCAAGAGCAGAGACCCTCTTTTAATTATCTTTGTAGGTCTCTTAAGTAAATAAGCCCAGTGCTTCACATTTAGAGAGTTGTCGAATGAATGAGCTAATTTGATTCAGAAAAAAACTTAAAAGATTTTCAAATGCTACTGAAATGGAGCAATGCCAGAACATTAAAACCTTTCCTATTTCTTTCAGTTTAAGCTCTTGGCAAAAACACATTATTCCACATGCATCATGACATAGGGAAGAGCTTGCAGGATGTTCTCTGAGAAAGAAGACACTGCCTACTCAAATTTCAATTTGTCTGGGTTGACTAAACTCAATTTAACAAGATAGAAGATGCAGATGATTCAGGAGGATATCACCGCCTAAATCTTTTCCTCTTGTTGAAGCAAAGGAATCTGGGAACTGCTGAAACACTCAGTGATTTGGAAGGCAGGGGCTATATTAAATTAATGTGTTCTTACCGGGTGCAGTCCTCACTGGAATATGAGGAATAAAATGTCCTTACTCAAGCCTGGAAATCAAATCCTTCCTTAACGAGGTTAATTGCTTTTTTGAAGTGAACCAAAGAGTTCTTTTATTATGAATAATGTGTTATATAGTTCATATCCAAAGCTTAAGTCTCCCAAACTAGTGCTTTCAATGCTCTTACTTTTTTTTACTTCCAGTTTATATATATGGTAGGCACACCCTAACAAGTACCCTTTTCAGAAAGCTGCTCAATTTCCTGATCCTTAATGAATATTATTTGATTAGATATTCTGTCGTTTACCTTGAAAAATTTAAAGTCAGTTGAAATTTTCCTTGAAAGGACACTTCTGCACCTTATTAGGTAAAAGGTGGGGAAATTTATGACTATCAAGGAAAGGAGACTTCCTTGGGTACATGTGAGAACCAGGTACTTTGAATAGACTTGAATTGGACAAAACTCTCCTGGGACTTGTTTCTTTTGATTTCTTTTGTTTGTTTTGGTGTTAATCTCCCTCTTCAAAAAATGAACATTTGAGGGAAATGAAAATGTTATTAGAGAGTGTTGGGGAGTCCTTTTAAAAAAAAAAACGTGAGTTGTTTATTTACATCTACATTTGGTTCTCATAAACTTTCCCTCTAACTTCTCTATGAAATCACTGCCCACTGAACATATCCTTTACATTCTTCTTCCACATTCCCCTCACCCTTTTCTACTTTGCCTTCTGCTTTTGAAAAAATGCTACAGGAAAGTGAGTGGTGCCCCATCTTGCCTGGTGACACTACCCACCCATTCTCAGACGTGCTCTCTCCCAATACTTTAGAGTAGACCTTAAAACTGTGGGTCATGACCCCATATGGGGTCAAGAAAAATTTGGCAACAATAAAGGTTTCTGAATGTGCAACAACCAAAACTTAATTAAAAATCAAATGCATAATGAATTCAAAGTGTTTCTGGAAGCACTTAGCTGTGTTGTAACATGTGACTTCACTATAGCCCTGGTTCTGAACACAAAGCATGCTGTCACACCAAGTAACACCCAGGAATACTGCCAAAACTCAAAAAGGGCTGGTGAGAAGAAAAAGCTTAAGAAGCCTTGCTTTAGAGTACATTCTTGTGATGTACTCTCATCTCTAGGAATAGTCTGATGAAAGAATGGACCACACAGATAAGTCGAACACACCCTGATTTCACATAAACCTCCAGGGAGTGGCTGGGAGCCCAGAGGCTTTTCTTTGGCTCAGGGTGGTGGCCAGGGTAAATGGCAGTCAAAAGAGAGCCAAAAGGCACTGGAATGGAGACCAACACTTTGAAGTAGAGAATCCTGGAAAAATCTAGAAAATGTAAAATTAAAATCCAGATGGAATCAAATGAACACCAAATTAGTGTTCATTAGTGAGGAACTAGGAATCTAGTCATGGTTCTGCCACTAACTTGGAATGTGGTGGCATGGAAAACTGCCTTACCTCTCTGAGCTTGAGTATTCTCTTGTGTAAAATAAGGGGTTTAGTCTCAATGATCTCTAAATTGCCTTTCACCTCTAACAGTTCATAATTCTATGCCTTTATGAAATGGATTTTGCAAGGAAATAGGCCACTATAAAATAGAAC
Source organism: Bettongia penicillata ogilbyi (assembly GCA_023548195.1). Classification (NCBI taxonomy): domain Eukaryota; kingdom Metazoa; phylum Chordata; class Mammalia; order Diprotodontia; family Potoroidae; genus Bettongia; species Bettongia penicillata. The sequence goes on from JAJHZJ010000311.1 coordinate 6,337,058, forward strand.
TTTACAGATAAACCAATAAAAAAATCTGAAGAACTAGTTCAATTTTAAAAAAAAAATGAGTAAGGAACATAAAAACATATTTATTATTCACATACCACAGTTTCCTCTAATCCTTTAAGGTCTTCTCTTGCTTGTTCCCTTTTATCATTGAGCAATCTTAAAACAAACAAACAAACACAAAAATAGGTTCATGAGTCACAGACTGAGATTGAAGGATTTGCAATAATCCCAAACAAATAACAAACTATGTGGGTTTGCAGAAAAGTCTTCCCAAACCCTCCAACTCATGGCACCAAAAAACTTTCACATGTCTTAAAATTAATCCAGTTTAACAAAGGACGGTTGGCTACGTTCCTCACAAAAGGTACTCTGGAAAAGCATCCCCAGCATCCGTCTTCTCAGACGAACACAAGCACTTATGCTTTAAGCAGGCCTCAGCGGCTCGTAATGATCAACTTACATCAGTTTCTCCAATCTCATCTCTCTCTCCTGATCCTCTGTTTTCAGTTTATCGTAATCACAACTCAGTTTCTCTTGTTCCAGCTGCAGCTTCTGGTTCAAACTGAAATTGAGAGGAAAAAGCAATTGTCCCAGCTTCCTTTGGGACTAGAGGGCTTTCATAAATAAAGAAATTTCAGAAATACGTAAAGCACTAGGCCTTTATCGTGGTTCACTTTAACTCCAGTTAAAGCCTAGAATGACGTCCAGGAGTGGGGACAAATGAGAGCATATGTGAAGCAAGAGGGGCTCAGGGCAAAGATACCAAAGAAGGGTCAGTCACTACAGTTAGGGGTGCGATAATCTTCAGGACATAGCGGAAGAGGTCAGCAATGATCTCTCGGGGAGTCTTCCTTCACAACTGTCATACTCATCTTTGCCAGCTGGGTGGTGCAGTGGATAGAGCACCAGTGCAGGAGTCAGGAGGACCTGAGTTCAAATCTCACCTCAGACATTTGACACTCACTAGCTGTGTGACCTTGGGCAAGTCACTTAACCCCAACTGCCTCATCCTGGGTCATCTCCAGTCATCCTGATGAGTATCTGGTCACTGGATTCAGATGGCTCTGGAGGAGAAGTGAGGCTGGAGACCTGCACAGCCCTCCCTCACTCAAAACAAAGTCAAGTGCAAGTCATGTCATCATTTCTCTGATGGCATGGTCTTCTTTGGCAATGAAGGATGAACACACACATACATCTTTGCCAAACTCTCCATTATTCCTAATCAATGTATGAGGTGTCTTGGGTTTTTTCATCTCCACAATCAAGCAACTAATCCTTTTGCAGTGATCATGACTTTTTATAGAGAAGGGGAACCAATTTTATTTCATGCAGCTGGAGGAATCCTTGGATCTAATCCAACTCATTCATTTTACAGATAAGCAACAGAGGCCCAGACAAATTAAGTGAATTACCCAGGGTCACATAGCTATTAAGAGCCAGGAGTTGACCCAAGGTCTTTCTGACTCCAAGTCCAACATTCTATTCACCTGCTACATTGCCTCTATGCCCATTAGATGAAGGGGAACTAGTCACAGCAAATAAGTATTTGGTCTGATCTCTGACCTCACAAATGGAAATAACTTCCAAAAGTATGGTATAAGCGGCTAATAGGAGTGATTACAAAACAGTGTGAGTTTCAAAGCACTTCTATTCATGTACAGATGTTTATAAAATGTTATATAGGGGGACTGATGGACAATAACTACAATATTGTATTACCAGACTTGGTCTACCTTAGTGATAGACAACAAATTAGTCAGAAATTCCGAGCAAGCCAACTAAAAACCTTATTCAGTTTGAGACTGAAAACTCTGAGATCTGGTATGAATCAGGCAACAGCAGCGAAGTACCCCACCTACCCAAAGTGAAAACTAGCTTAGGAGAAGCCCCAACAAGTATGAAGTCATGGGACCTATGAAGGAGGGAGGACAAGATCATTATGCTCTGGAAGGGGCAATAAAAATAAAAGAAAAAAGGAATGATGTTTTGAAATAGAAAAAGAAAATTTAAAAACTCCTCCTCCCTCCACTTCCACTGCAGCATAGCTCAGGAAACCATGATTTCTGCTCTTAACCCTTTCCTATTGCTTTTCATCCCTTGAGCTAATGTTCTAGTCTTAGTTTGAGAAGCATTGTCAATATTCTGGGTGCTTGGAGAATCTCAGGCACCATTGTACAGTTTGATCACCAAAGAACTGTCAACTTTTTCTAGTCAGTCCCACTGTAATGTCCATTTTGTACTGAGCACATTTGGAGGTACTGTTGAGACAATGTGATAATCACAAGATCATGGACTTGGAGTCAGAAGGGAATTGAGATGAAGAATCTAAGTACCAGAGGTGGGGCCCCAGGTGATAAGGAGCACAGTCAGGATCTGAATTCAAGTTTTCTGACTCCTGCCTCCTTATGAATTAGTGGGGAGATATTTACCATTACAGCGTCATGTATACCTACTCCTGCTTTCATTTCTCAACTCTGCCCTTAAACTACCATGTTCATGACTTTAGGAAAGTCATTAAGCTTCTATAAACCTCAGTTATCAACTGTGAAATGACCAAAGACGCTCAGGAATGAAACATTCCTATTATTTCTTACTTTGTAATTCTGGCAAAGGTCCTAGAGGCAGCAACAGCCTGTGTGATACTATAATTAATGCATCAGGTCCCTTCCTCATGTTCCTCTAAGGTGGCAACTCACAGAAATACTTAAAGGATTTGTGATCTTGTCAGTATGGGGAGTTTCCAGTATAGGAACTCCTTTCTCCCTCCTCCAAGCAGATTATAATATATCTATGACTTAGTAAATAAGTCTTGGGGAAAAACCTGAGACACAAAGGTTACTGTTAGAGATGGGATTTGAACCCAGAGCTTCCTGACTTTGAGTCTTGCACCCTATCCACTCTTCATCATGCTGTCTCTAACCACGAAACATCTTACTGTGCTAATGGAAACAATGGTAACTTACTGCTTAAAGTATGGATACATAAATCAATTACAAATTCATGAAACAGAAGGTACAACTGCATACTCTCTGGAATTAAACTATCAAAATCCCCAAGTCAAGAGGAATTTATTTTATGCATGTAATTACATGGAGGATTAGGTTAGGCTGCATCACATTTGGGAAATTTCAATGATTCCAAGATGCTTGATACATCCTTTCCACACCAATAGCCTTAACTAATGCCATATGGCTACAAGTCATAGAATACCACAGTCTCAGAATCTAAATTGCAGGTGACTCAAAGGACCACAGAAAAATGCTTGGTGCATAATAATACAGTGTTTGTAGAGTTGAGGTTGAAGCACTCTAGAAAACAATTTGGAACTATACTAGAAAAATCACCAAACTATTCATATCCTTTGACCCAGAAAAGTCCCTGTTGGGCATTAATCCAAGTAGATCTAAAGAAAGGAGGAAATGCCTCATATATAACAGAATATTTATAATGATCTTTTGTGTAGCAGCAATAAAGGAAATAAATAAAGTAGGTGACTATCAATGGGGGAACGACTAAACAAATTCTGATGAATGAAAATCATGGAACATCATGCCATAAGAAATAATGACTATGAAGAATTTAAAGAAATATGGACATACTGCCATGAACTGATTCATAGCCAACTAAACAGAACCAAGAAACACAATGACAAAAAATGTAAAGGAAAATAGTAATAAAATATATTATAATTCATATCAGTGAATAGGCCAGCCTTAAATTCCAGAAGTCTAAAAAATAAAGCCTGTTTCCTTCTTCTTACTAAGGAGGTAGTGAACCACAGATGCAGAATAAGGCATATGGTCTCAGGCATGACCAATCTGTTAGGGTTTTTCCCCTCTTAAGTGGGTTTTTTTGTTGGAAGGGAAGATCAGGGGTGGGTACTAGAAAATGCTGGAGACATACCAAAAAAGTATCAATAAAACACTAAAAAGAAAAGACAGGAAAACTGCATGGTGAGGGCAAGTAGGCTGCAGCAAATTACGGTAACAGCTATACAGGAAGTGTCATAAAAACTTCATCAAGGGCGGATATGACCAGAAAATGAGGGACCCTGTCCATGTAATTAGAAGCAAAAGAAACAAGCAGATAGACTAAAGCATTGTAGTGGTACCCATGAAACATTCAAAGAATCAGAGGAAGCTCTTCAGCATGTTAGGTGAATCCTCTGAGGAAGATTTAGGAATAAACATTCACAAGAATTGCACAGGATGAAAAGGTGGGTTGCAACCTATAACAGATGAGAGACTATTCTCATAAGTGACCATCACAGACTCACTTTGATATATCCGCACAAATATACCTCATGGGACCCCATCATTCAGAAGTAAGGAGTAACTAGTGAGCTTCAAATTGTGGAACTAGTGCTTCCACCCATCAAAGTCACCAATGTCTACCCTGCCCTGTGGATCCTAAGAATGGCAGCTTGTCATGACTGTCCTCCTAACTGTTCTTGGAGCCCTTGGGAATTCCTGTCCCTGTGGGAGAACATACCTTGAAAAGAGAAGTACAACGCTACCTTGTTATCACAGCAGGAGAAAGAAAACAAGCAGAGGGCACAATCCTCTAAGGATTCAAGGGGAAGAAAACTTCTTTGATTTCCTTCTGGCTAAAGAACAAGTGTCTGCATTTTAGCTACCCGCAATCCCAAGGGACCAACAAGGAGAACTTACTCCCGAATCTCATCAATGATTTTCTGCTTCTCTTCAATCTCATCTCGGAGCCTGGACAGCTGCTTCTGGTGGGCTTCCCTATGGCTCTCCATCTGTTGCTCCAATGCTTTCTGCAGACCATGCAAAGAGAAATGACATCCGCATTTTTGTTTTTAGGTTTTTTAAGCATTGTATAAGCCTAGATCTAATTTGCCATCCTTCTAGGACCACATATACTAACCAAGGAACATTCCTCTCTTCTGCTCACAGAAACCACTTTCTCTTCTTCTAGGACTCATCAAACACAAAGTATTTGTAATGAAGTTGTGTGACCAGACCAGTTAGTAATTTAGCAGTTGAGGTGGGGAAGGAAATATATGCCAATAAATAAAAAAGCTGTCCCTTTGAACAGTAGTGTGCTGTCACACAAAATTGAGAGTCAGACTTGAATTTAAACCTGGTTTTTCCTACTACTTGTATGAATTTGTCATTCTTATTGTTCAGACATTAAAGTCATGTCTGATTGACCCTCTTTGGGGTTTTCTTGGTAAAGATACTAGAGTGGTTTTGGTCATTTCCTTCTTTAGCTCATTTTACAGATGAGGAAACTTGAGGCAAAGAAAGTTAGATGACTTATCCAAGGTCATACAGCTAGTAAGTGCCTGAGGCCAGATTTGAACTCAGAAAGATGAGTCTTCCCTTACTCCAAGCCTGGTGCTCTCTCCACTGTGCCACCTAGCTGCTAGTGACTTTGAGCAAGTCACTAACTTTCTGGGCATCAATTTTCCCCTTTGGAATATACTTCCTTCTAGGTTTCTCTGGTTCTAAATCTATGGTCCTAGAATCTCTCTGAAACTTACCTGACCTACTAGCTCACTATCTACTGTGTCATAGGATGAGAGAAGTACACAAACACAGTACAGTGTAGTCAAAAACAACACATCCCCAAAATAACTAGGAAGAATTCAGTTTGAGTCCTGGTTTCACTGCTTTATTTATAGCATGACTCTGAAGGCTCAGTTTCCTCTTTTGTAAAATGGGAATAATGAAATGTGTCCTATCTACCTCACAGAGGGTGATCATAAGGGTCAAATAAAATGTGTGTGAAGATGCTTTGAGAAAGTCATGTACAAAGGCTATGACATGACATAAAATGGGGACAGAGGCTTGCCCAAGGAAACTTATTTTTTCCACATCAGGGCCTGCTTTGGCCAGAACAAGCAGCTGTCAGCCCAGTTTAGCTAATCCACTTGCCTAACAGCTGTGCACACCTGTTTTTCCACAAGAAGCAAAAAGAACAATATTTTATTGTAAAATTCATTCACATCTACTGTCTCATTTGATTCTAACAATCTCGCAAGGCATGTAGGAAATAAGCTATAGCTAAGGTCCTCCATTTTTATCATCAATAACATTTACTGAGGATTTCCCATGGTATGCACATGAAACAAGAAAAAAGGAGAAACCTCAACACACCACTTATGGTCAAGAAGGCTTCTCCTGTGGGTTTTTTTTCTAAATTCTAGGGTAGTTTTGGCAAAAAAGTAATTTATATAAAGGTCCAGATCTTACAAGGACTAAAACCTCAGGTCTTGTGACTCTGGAGCCCAGTGAGTAGCATGGTGTAGTAGTAGGAGGAGCCTTCTACCCCTGGCCCCATTTTGGCCACATGACCCAACACAACTCCCTCAGTGTCTCAGGGCTTTAGGCAACTCTTGCAGAGAAGGTGCCCGTCTACCTTGGTTGCAGTTTTCTCATCCAAGAGCTCCCAATAACTAAGAAATCACAGACCCAGGCCCTATTCTCTATGCTGAGCTAACTCAACAGAGAACAGTCAGAACTGGAGAAGTCAAGTGTGCAAGAAAAAAAGTTAAGTCTCAAATCATGGCGTTAGTGGATTACTTCCATGGGAAATTAAGAAGCACACTAGATAAGCTTCACTAAGCTTTGTTGTTCTCTGACCTTTCTGAAGTATTAAATCCCAAGTTCCCATTTTTTCTAACCAATAGCTGTGCGAGCCATCTTTCCATTGCCCCATGGTTTCACTTTGTGTTACAAAAAGCTTTTCAGGGATCCTCTCATCTCATTTTTTGTCTCTTCTCTTTAACTGCCCCCCTACCTTTTACCTTCTTGTCCTGAAATAACCAAAATGGTACTACAGTAGGAATCCTTTGTTTATCATATTTGTAAGCTTTTTTAATAGTACTTATTTTAGAAAGTTTAATATTTTAATGTTGTTTGCAAAGAAAAAAATTTAAAAATGGAATGCTCTAGAAATTATATATATATATATATATATATATACATATACGCATATACATACATACATATATACATACAAACCTCTTTTGTTAGCTAGCATGCTGTGCTAAATGGCAAACCCACAACAAACGAGCCAAAAACAGGAAATGCTCTGCTCATTTCCAAGGAAACTGTCCAGCTGCCACATAACTACCCCATGTTTGGCCTAGATTTGAGTCTTCCTTTCTCAGGAAAAGGCAGAGATGGATACATTTTTAACTCCCACTGACCCTGTTTTAAGAGGTTCCCTCCTCACCATACCTGACCATGGAAATGATAAACTACTAAACATCTATTAAAATTATAAGAAAGCTGCTATATGTTCATCCAGTTCCATAATATTTTTTAGTGACTGGTTTAGAAAACAAAATTTCTGCTCTATTTCATTTTTTTTTTAATTTCTCCTTTTACAAAAATTTTTGAGAATGAATTTCTCTGTCTCAGGCAACTCGGTGGCCCAGTGCATAAATTGCCAGGTCTGTAGTCAGAAAGACTCATCTTCCTGATTCAAATACAGCCTCTGACACTTACTAGCTACATGGCTCTGGGCAGGACACCTGACCTTATTTGCTTCAGTTTTTTCCTCTGTAAAATGAGCTAGAGAAGAAAATGGCGCACCACTCCAGAATCTTTGCCAAGAAAATCCCAAATGGGGTCAGGAAGAATCGGACAAGACGGAACAACTCCCTGCCTCCCCCAGCCTGGAAATGCAGGGGCCACTCACCAGTCTGATCTCAACACTAATCAAACAGAAGTTTTCACTATTCTGGTTTTCCAACTTAGGCAGGCTTACCCTTCTTAGGTGCCCTTGAACGATAGTGATTAACTGCCCAGGACCCACCACACTACTGCCAGACATAGTGTGCTAACCCTACTGGCCTTGGCTCTATGACAGCTCAGAACTCAAGAGATCTATCAGCCTCAGGCTTCCCAGCAGCAAGGGATATAGGTGTACATCATCATGCCTAGTTCTGTACCATTTCAAAGTGAAAGGGAACTGGGGAGACCAAGTTATTCATCTTTTTTTTCCAGATTAGGGACTTCAACTCTATTTGGTCTATTTGGCTCTCTGGTTCATTGTCAACAACATTTATTGAGCATTTCCCATGAATATGACATATGAAATAGGATAAAGGAGAAACTTCAATATGCCACTTATGATCAATTAAGCTTTTGTTGGGATTTCTTGAGCTCAAGTGTAGTTTAGTTAAAAAAAAAAAAGACGAAGACTTTTCATCTTTCCATGGTCCTTAAATGAAGTAAGAAACTTAGTTACTACATTTTCTGCCTAAAATATGACCAGATGAAAATGCTCTGTTTAGACAAAAACTCATGTTGAGGAAGGAGAAAAAAAAAACCGTTCTGCTGTAGATGACAGCTCAGAATGGAGTAACTGGTAATGCTTCAGAAGACATCCACAAAGTGGCTGATGCGATGATTTGAGGGGACACTCTGTTTACATCTTTCCCCTTCATCTGAGATGGAGGGGAAATTATGTCAAGAGAATAATCATTACCTGTTCTATTATGTACCACACACCAGGGCCATTTGACTCATATTTTTAACATCAAAATTTAGTCAGTTTTTTCCTACCTAAGATCTACTTTCAAATCCCAACAGTCTGTCTACTTTACATCCCAAAGTCTGATGTATATCTTTAGATTCGACAGAAAGACCATGAAAAAGAGGAAAGGAAAGCAAGCCCAATTCTTCATGACTTCATGACATTATCGTACCTTCATTTCCTCTGCATCTTGAAGCCGGGTCAAATGTTCCTTTTCTTTATCCTGGAAGCTGACTTCATGCATTTTTTCTGTTTCCCATTTAATTCATATTAAAAAGTAGAAATGTAGGATAAAGAAAAAAACATTAATAACATAGCACTAGCTGTTAGCAACTATACCAGAGACTTACTAGTCCAATTCCACATAAAGTCAGATTTTAGAATTAAGCAGCACCTGGCAGGTGACTTAACTCTTTAAGATACATGTCTGCAATTAGGGAGTCTAGAAAAAACTAATTTACCTTTCATAGAAAGGAATTTTACCTTCCACAAATAATCTACTTGTTCCTCGAGTTCCTAATGTAACAACAGCAAAAATCAAATAACCTTCAAAATAATGCCCAATTTGTTACAATTTAGAATACTTGCCATATTAAAGGGAAAAAGACTTTCTTATCTTGGGCAGTGGGAGTTAGGAAAGGAAGCATTTGATTTGATTTATCTCACACTTTTTTAGGAAACAACTTCAGCCTAATGTTCTAGGAAGGACAAGGAGTCAGAAGACCTAAGTTTTCATCTCCATCAATGCTACTGTGTGTGTCCATCCTTTGGTGCTGAAGAAGACCATGCCATCAGAGAAATAATGACATGACTTGCACTTGACTTTGTTTTGAGTGAGGGAGGGCTGTGCAGGTCACCAGCCTCACTTCTCTTCCAGAGCCATATGAATTACAGTAACCAGATATTCATCAAGATGACTTGAGATGACCCAGGATGAGACAATTGGAGGTAAGTGATTTGCCCAAGGTCACACAGCTAGTGAGTGTCAAGTGTCTGAGGTGAGATTTGAACTCAGGTCCTCCTGACTCCTGCACTGGTGCTCTATCCATTGCACTACCTAGCTGCCCTGACATCTTAGAATATAGCTCATTTAAAAAGAGTGTGTGTGTGTGCATGCGCATGCACGCGCGCATGCATGTGTGTGTATTTGACCAAGAGTGTAACAAGGAAAAATGATTAGACATTCACCTTGGGCACGAAGCTTAGCCAACTCTTCACTGAGTGAGTCCTGGGATTCTTCCAATTGTCTCCTCTTTTGCTCCATGTTTTGCATGTAATCTGTCAGAGACTTGATTTTTGCTTCATGCTTAACAAAGAATATTGAATGAATAGTCATTACTTTCAGAACTACTTAAAAAAATTCAATCAAATTCTTAACTTTCTCTTTTAAAGCACAGTGTTTGAATGATATACTTAATCTATCACTCCAACTCCTTCCCGATATCTGGGAGACTCTGTTTTCTGAACCCTGAGCTTCTGCTCTGAAGAAGACCCTACAAAGAAGGTCCCCCTGCCACACAGTAGGGCCAGATTTACTGGCTCCTCTTCTTGTGGGATCCCACAAACACTAGCCTTCCTCTTTGTGATAACTGTGAAGTGCTGCTATGGGAAAAGGAACCCTGGTATCCAAAAACCAATTCTGTTATACCACAAGTTACAATGCTTCTTACTGGAGGTAAATAGGCTAGTAAAATAGCTATGGCAACATAATACTCAAGATGTGTCTAACACCAAATGTTCTTTAATATTTGGGATAGGGTATGAAAATATGCTTCTGACCATGGCTTTCCCCTCTGTTCCAAAGTATTATCTAAAGAATAGATTTATTTTTACATCCAACTAATTTCATCATTATACTTGCATGGCATGAATTATTTAGAAACATACATTGAACTACTCATAAGAAAACAAACCAAAATGTCAAACTTAAATATCAATGGTAACACAGAGTGGTGTTTTCAAATTTGTTTTCTATAATAGAAAAAGTGATAGCATTACTTGATGGCAGAGAAGTTAACATGGATGCTAGGTAATTACCTTACAAAGAGCAATTCTGATTTTCCTATAATAAACTAGATATGTAAGATAAAGAGTAACTATCCACCAAAAAGATGATTTCAAAAAGAATCTTGCAATAGCAGATTTTCTTCTAACACATAAATCATTTCAAAATTCTAGATTATATGGCATTTCTCCATTTATCAAAAAATAAGTATTAGTCTTTGACCAAGGAAACCTAGATGATTTAGGAAGCTCAAGTGACAAAAACAAAACAAAACAAAACAATTCACTTCAAGTTTAAACTTGTGCAAATTAGCCCTATTACTTCTCACAGGAAATTTCTACTAGTCAGAGCTACTCTAGATGATTCTCATGTAAAACAAGAAAGTGAACCACTATGTTAACTATACCTGACCATCTTAAGCAGCCCGACAAAGGATGGAGCTACTGCAAGAGGGCAAGGAGAGGAGATGAGGAGGAACCAAATGACATACCTGTGAGATTAGCAGTTGACAGGCAGCAAGCTCCCGCTCGCTGGCATTCATCTTCCGGTTGGAATCAATCTGTGCGCTTTCCAGCTGTTTACTCCGGTTCACCAGAGACTTCACCTCAGACTTCATCTTACTGATGTACAGCCGCGCCATGGTAAACTCCTCCTCAATCACTCCATTCACATCTGCTAACTGAGCACAAGAGGACACCACTACTTAGTTTTGACCCAAGGTAGAAGTCAAAACTCCAGATTGATCCTTCCTCTCTGGAGTCCCTTGGATATTAAAAGCAGCGTTGAAAAGTTTCCATTATTCTAAATTTTAAGGAAGAATTTTGATAAAGACATTCTCCAAATTGACAATCCACATAGAAGTGCAATACTCCACTGGAGGTGATCAAGGGGACATTGGAGCATTAGGTCAAGGGGAAAAAAGAACTTTGGAATTAGGAAATGATCTTTATAAGCCAAGTACCAAAGGCTCATGTAGTCACCTGTAACCCCACATTCAAGGATACAAAACATCCATAGCTACTGCACAGAGTTATTAGACAAAGAGAGAATATGGGAGGTGGTAAAAGAAATCAGAAAGTTCTGAAATTACTGGACCAAGTCTGCTTTGAAATAGGAGCCCCTTCAGGTGTTGGCCTTCCTTGACATTTCTCAGCAACTCTTACCCACATTCATTGGCCATCTTCCCAAAGCTATATAGGCTAATAATGATAACAACACTCATTTACAAAGAACCTTATCATTTATGAAGTACACTCTCCACAATAATCCAGTGTTAGGTGGTAGGGATAGCATTGTCCTAATTTGACAGATGAAGAAATTGGGGCTTTGAGAGGTTGGTAACTGACATATTAATGGTCAAATACCAAGTGCTTGAATCTGGGCTTTCTAAACAAACTTCGCATTGAATCACACTGATCCTCCTAAGTGTTTTCCAGGAGAAACCAAATTAACCTCTTACTAATTAAAAATCTACAGTTAAAAATGTCAACTATAATTTTGCTTCCGCTGCCATAAGAAAATGATTTATGATTTTGTCATGGCTCCACTGCAAGGGAAGTTAAGGGGAAAATCTTGTGTTCATCTAAAAAGATGGAAGTCTATTACATAGTGACAATAGTAAAATCACCTAAATAAAAAAAAAACCTTCAGAGATCACCCAGTTAGATCCAAGTTTTCAGAAACCTTCTACATAACAAGTATCACAGAATCATAGAGGATAGGAAAAGGAACAAGCATTTATTAAGCACCAACTATCTGTCAGGCACTGTGCTAAGTGCTTTACAAATTTTATTCCATGATCTTCACAACAATTCTGGGAGTAAGTTGCTATTTTGATCCCCATTTTACAGATTCGATTACAAACTGAGGCAAATTGAATGACTTGCCCAAGGGCTCACACAGGTAGAAAGTGTCTGAGGGCAGATTTGAACCCAGAACTTCCTGCCTTTGGGTTCAAATCTCTATTCACTGTGCTTCTATTAATTAACACTCTTAATTAACTAGACTTTTGGTTGTACTATTCTTTTAAGGAAAAGAGAACACAAAGAAACTATTGTAGTAAAAAAAAAATACGCACAGAACTTCTAGGGATGCATTATGGTGAGTACATGTTAAATTCATCCTTCTCTATCTACAGACTCTACCATCATAACTGACATTCACAAGGTAGCATAATAAAAGAATGTTGGACTTGGCATCCAAGAGCCTGGGTTAGAATCTTGGCTCTGCCTGTTACTACCTCAGGCAAGTTTATTCCCCTCTAAGAGCCTCAGTTACCTCATTTGTCAAATGAGAGGTTTCAAACAAATTTCTCCTCCAGTTCTACATGTAGGCTCCTATGATCTCAAAGCATAGCAAAATCTTGAGTCATCAAAGAGAGAATGAATTGAGTTGACTGTGCTATGCAAACTAAGGCAGTATTAATCTTAAAAGTCTACAATTGTCTGTGTAAATTTGGCCTAGAAGTACTATATACCAGACAACTTTTTTTTTTAACTAAAATGGTTCCTTTTTTTATGAATTCCTCTTTTTCCTAAAAGAAGAGTACTCTCTAATGGAAGAATATATGTTGAAAAAGTTTCTAAACCTAAGAAGTCACACAAAAAAAGGATTTTCTTCTTTACCCACAGTTAAGAAGAAAATCCAAATGGATAAAAACACCAATTCCCTGATTATCCTAGTATCTGAGGGTTTGCTGTTTTGTTATTTTTCTTGATTACCAGTGTAATATACTACATACCCCCCCTCACTCCTAGGTTGAACTGTTTTCCTAAAGAGTTAGGAACATTTTGTATTTTATAGATTCACAGTCTTCTTCAGTCATCCTTCAATCAAGCTCTAGTATTTAACACCAAACCAAACATTCTCATGCATTTTTTAATCAATTTAATCACATTTCAGCTCTATGACTTAGATCCCTATTGGGCAGGAGAGAAGCTAAAGCAAGGCACACAAAATAAAAGTTCATAATCCTCCATGTAAACTTGGCCATGAACAACTGTATAAGCAGATTATACAACTCACCGTACAAATATTAGTTAGATGTGTATAATTTTGTTTCGCCACCAGAGGGTATCATAGCATTTCAGCAAATAGGTTTTTATGATAATGGTTATACTGGTATGTGATGACAGGTTAAGATTTCTTATTGGGCTAGAACCTGGTTTTGTAATGCTTCAGAGTACCTAATAGTTGTGAATAAGGCATGTCACTTAAAGATAAATGTGTCAGTTTACATCATATCTACTATCATAACTCATTCTGTATTGGTATGTTTCTAAATGATCATTTGGGACTGAAGATATGGAGTCACATGAACTCTGAAGAATGAGCAACAAATATAAGTAGATGCATCATCAAGGAGGCCCTAAAGCCCAGCTTTCAGAACTTAGCAAATACTAAGTTACATGCCTTCTACATGCTTAGCACCATACAGAATTCCATTTTCAAAGGTAAAAGCTACAGAGCATAACTCTCTCTGACTCCCAGTGTAATGGCACACCTTACCTAAGCTAGTTATGCCTCTGATTAAATATAAAGCTTTCCTTCCTCATATATCCTTTTGAATGTAACAACAGCTAGTAAGAATAGTTCACATTTATGCAACACTTCAATAAAGCTCTTTTCTCATCACACCCCTTCAAGGCAAGGAGCAAAAGTGCTATTACTAACATTTAATTTGCCCACAGCCACAGAGATGATAAGTGACACATTTGGGATATTAAATTAGGTAAGACTAGTTCTGTTTCCTCTATACCACACTGCCTATCTTAGATAATGGACTGGAAGATTATGCAATTAAGACTAGCTCTCCTGGTTACTGGTACCTGGCCGACACAGGCACAAAGCTGCAGAATACATTCTGATTGTATTCTACTGGCAAATGGGGAAGGGATTAGGAGGAATGGCCTCTTTCAGCCCGACTTCATCTCTCTGATGCTGCTCTAAAAGCATCCTGTCCCTAATAACTTTTCCACATGGCACCTTCCAAAGGCATACAGCTGTAAGGAACCCAAAGGTACAAGTAGATGAGTTATTGCTTTTCCTAGTTCAGAATGAAGTCAGGGCATAGGGTACTTCATGTTTCTGAACCTAAAAGAAATCAAGGTACGTTAACAGCAACAAAAAGATCAAAATAAATTTCATTTATTTTGCCTCTCCCTTAAATACTCTTTTGGTTTGCTTTTCTTGGAAATATTTCCCTTTTTGTTTTTGTAGGTGAGAAAACAAATTTCAAGGTGGATACCCCTGATTCCAGGGGAAATTAGTCTTTTTTTAAAATAAGATTAAGTCAGTCTCCTCTTTGGACTAACTCACATAATTTTTGTTTTTATTTGGTAGCATGGCTACATACCTGCCACCAGACAGTATGGCATTGAGTAGCACATCAGAAACATAAATCACAGAGAAAAGTCCCCTATCCATTATCTTCTGGATAAAAAGGAAACTACATACTGTACTCCTACTGCCACATCAATTCGGTTCAGTCATTTTTCAGTCATGTCCAGCTCTTCACAACCCCATTTGAGTTTTTTAGAGATGTTTACCATTCCTTTATCCAGCTTATTTTACAGATAAGGAACTGAGGCAAACAAGATTATATGACTTGTGTCACATACCTAGTAAGTGTCTGAAACCAAATTTGAACTCAGGAACACTAGTCTTCCTAACTCCAGGTCTGGTGTTTTATCCGCTGCATCTCCTACCTGCCCCAATCAAATCCGCCTGATCAAAAGAGAAAAGCATATATCCAGCCAGTGAATTTGAAGACATGCTAAACTTTCTTTCCATAGGAATACTACTCCTCCTTTAAAGAAAGAATCGTAATTCTAGGTCAAGACCCAGTCATTAAAGTTTAAAATGATTAAGATGTGTCAATGAAATTAACTAGGGCTGGAAATTCTAAAATCCACTTTGAATCCTACTGAATGAATTCTCCTGGCATGTATCACATTATAGCACATACTGTGTATACCTATACTGTGTTAGTATGCAGAGGATGATTCAAACAGAAGTCATAGTTTCTGACCTCAAAGAGTTTATAATAGCTTAAAGGGAAAGGACAAATACACACACAATTATAATATTAGATAAGATATGATAAATGCAATGAGAAACATACAAAGTGCTATGTAGGCTCAGAGGAAAGGATAGACCATATCTGGTTGGTGGCAGCAAAAGATTAAGAAAAACGTTAAAGGAGATGATATCTGAATTGGGTCCTAAAAATAGGCAGGATATCAACAAGCAGAAAGAGAGAAAGTTGGGATGAAAGGAGGGGAATATCCTAGGCACAACAAAGACAAAATAAATAAAGATATAAAGAAAGAAAGACATAGGAGCGTTTTCAGGGATCAGTTTGGTAGGAAACGTAAGAGTACAAGACAAAGGTAATTAGGAGAAAGCCAGAAAAACTAGATGGGAGCTATATTGAGAAGGGCTTTGATTGTCAGGATATGGAGCCTGGACTTTATCAGAAGAGCAATGAGGGTTTTTTAAGAGAGGGGTGACATGATCAGATCAACGTATCAGGAAGAATGACGTGGCAAGTGCTATAGGGATGGACAGATTATCTTAGGAACATTAATTTCAAAGCTATTAGAGCAGTCGTCCAAGAAAGAAGCCATGATGGCCCTGAAGTAGGGAAGTAAAAACAAAGATGGAAAGCAGGGGATAGACACAAGGGAATATTGAAGGGTAAAATCAACAGGATTTGACAACTAATTGGATGTGGGGAAGAGGGGAGGGAAAGAGCCGCATCTTAGCAGCATCCAGTTGAGTGTTTTAAAATTATTTCAATCATGCTTCAAATTCCCTAAGGCAGTGTTTTAATGCTACAACACCCAGGCACTCCTTGATTTCATTTGCATTTTACATCAGCTCTATTTTGCAGCTTAACATATTGCCCTTTTTTCATTGACAGAAGGAGTCAACATTACATAAATCAACTCTGCCTTTAATTTAAAAGGGTCTTGGTAATCAGCAAAATGTTAGGATTTTGTTTATCTGTGACCAAAAAGTTCTTCCAATAACTAAGTCAAACTTTAAATAACAAAACTTGGATGAAATGGATTTAATTCCATGGTGCCTGAATACTTTGAAATGAAGTTACAGAATCATTCGCAAGCATTTGTTAAATGTCTACTTATAACTACTCAGACCATTAGAGAATACCAGAGTTGAAGGGAAGCTACCTAGTTCAACACCTCCTCTCCTAGAAAACTCAGCTTTAAAGATACTCAAATGGACTTTTTCTATACTATTCAAAATGTGCATCATTGAGAGAGACCCCCAGACATTATTTTTTTAATACCAGATCAAATTTATACAGTATTTTACATACATAATATCATGTGAACCTCAAAAGGGCCTTATATTGTAGCTAGCACAAGTATTATTATTTCCATTTAACAGATTGGGAAAATCAAGGTTCTGCCAGGACACAATTCAATGGCAGAGCCAGGACTCAGATCATCCCGTTCTTGACTACAAGTCCAAGGTCTTTCTCTCCCAACTTACATTACCCCTTTCTCATAAACTGTCTACCTATAAAACAGACGAGCAACATGAAAGCAATTTAGTAAAAATAAACATTGATACAGATCAATAGATAAGCAGATTTAATAGACAGATGAGAGAGAAAGATGGGAGAGAGAGGGAAGGGAAAGAGAAACAGAGGAGGAAGGAGAAGGAAAGAAGTTGGATTTAAGTTGCATTTCACGTAACAGTGAATTTTCACGTTTCAAGCAGTTATTTGGAATTTATGCAGACAAAAATCTCATGCATGTCTTCTGTGTCTTAAAACTTTATCTCCTTCCTTAAAATTTAAGCCCTGATGCTTTCCTGTAAGTCTGGAATTCAAGAGGTAGATAAGTTTTTCCCATGTAACCAGAGTCAGTATAATTAATTCTAAGCCCTTAATTCTTCAAAGGCTGATTATTCGTATAACCTCCTGTTTCTTCTTTAACCAATGGTTGCCTAAATTTATGACATTTTGCCACTTCTTATCATGCCTACTGGATACTAGGCCTGTCACGAAGAGATAACTCAAATCTATTACTCACCAGTTCTTGAAACAGTTTACAGTTGGTATTTCTGCATTTCCATTTTTCATTCTATGACCATTCTCCATTTATATAATTAAAAATTATTTGAACTGTTAAGTTAGCTTTTGCAACATGATGTTGCTGAAATCAGATGGTACTGATGAATCTTCACATAGGCTAGTTAGCTATACTCTTGTTTTCTGGATGTAAACTCATCCTTACCTCAGACAGTTTACATTAGCAAATGCATGCATTATATGAAGGTCCTTTTTAAAACTATTTAGCTTATAGTCTCTTCTTCTTCTTCTCCCTCTTCCCTACCCCTTTCTGTCTCTCTTCTTCCCACTCTCCCCAGTAGCTCAAAAGAAACATGAGATGCATCAATTTAGAGAATCCACCCCAAATTTTCACATGAACTATTTGTGCCTGACCTGTAGTAGGGTGTTCCAAGCTCATATTGGTCTGATCAGTCACAGTCAGACACACTATAACTTGACTCTAACACAGTGATGTCATTTTGGTCCTTTTTGAGAACGAGACAACAACCAACCTTCTCCCATTCTCCATAACTGGTCTTTTGGACATTTCCCTACATGTGCATTATTCACAACACAAAGAGCTAAGAACAAGCTTCTTTCCTATCTTCCCGCTCTAAAAAGGGAAAAATCAAGGCTGACAGGGTTTAGATACAGAATTAAATGATACCTATTACTTTACAATCCCCCTATAAGTTTTATATTTGTAAAAATATGTAACATACTGAACAACAAAAAAATGATAAAGATATACAACAGAGTAGTGAGAAAAATTTCACCCTACCGTATTTTCAAAGGAAAACAAATCTCTTATGTAAATAACTATAACTTTCATATCTATCTAGTTTTGGTTTTTTTTCTCAACTCACCATTGGGAAAAATTCTCCCTAAACGTTGGCAAATGTCTTCAGGGAATGGGGACATTTACTCTAAATCCAATCACAACTTTTATATGGCCACAATCCACTAGATTGTAAGCTTTTGGAGTACAGAGATTGTTTTTTGCCTCTTTTTATATTCCCAGTGCTGAAAACAGTACCTGCCATATAGTAAACATGTAATAAATGTTCACTGACTGACTGGTTCCCAGAATTGAAAGTCAAATTCCACCTTCTTCTCCCAACATATTCCTAACTTCATGGGATTAACTCCCATAGAATATAAGAAATTGCTTCATTTTTGTCTTTGTATCTCCAGCACCCAGACCAGTGCTTGGTATATGGTAGGCATTTCATAAGTGCTCATCCATCGACTATTTAACCTAACAGAGATCTTAGAGGCCACTTAATCCAAACTCTCATTTCACAGGTCCAAAAAGTAGAAGATTTTCCCAGTGTCATATAGACGGTAAGTAGCAAAGCTGAGATTTAAAGTCAGTTCCTCTAGCTCCAAATCTAGTATATTTTCCCACTATGTAGTCCCACTAGCTCATTTCACCAAGACAAACGAAACCAAAGAAGCAAAATGACTGTCCAAGATCTCACAGATAGTGAGTGTCAGAGTTGCAGTCTGAATCCAACATATCTAACCACAAATTTAATTGTCTTTCCCCCCCATATACCACATTGCCATTAAAGAAAGATCACCAGAATAAAGGTTGAAATGGCTTACCGTCTTCACATCATTGGTGCCAATGATGCCACCAATCTCTCCCAGGTCCTTCAGCAGTAAATTCAGGATCTCCGTGGCTCGCTTTTTCTGGTGGTTACTCAGCTCCTGCAACTGATTCAGCTCTCTTTGTGTTGCAGTCAAGGTAGTCTGGAAAGAATTCATCAATGGTGTTATGTATAAAGTATATCTCTTTGAAGAAGATTATAAAGCACTATCCAGAAAAGAGTTCTTTTATTATTAGTGGTGGTTATAAAAAAATGAGAAAAATTGGGTTTTTTTAAAGGCTAATATTGGCATCAGTTATATATTCCAAAATAAAATTCTGGGCATTTCTCAACTTGCTCTGTCCAATATAACAGGGGATACTATGGGGCGGGGAGTGAAAGGAGAGAAGAGAAGAGAGAGAAAATAGAGAAGAAAAGGGAAGAAATAGAAGAGGAAAAGGAAGTAGAGGTAGAAAAGGAGAAAGAGAAGGGGCTCAATTTGGATCGTTTAAAATTCTGAACATTCCAATTGCTAAAAATGTAAAATACATATTTCTATTTCAACCAACTTTGTACTTTCTAAGAATCCAATCATATCCCTAACCTCTGTCTTCTGAGTGAATCTGTTTTCTAGGTAGACTCTCAGATTCTTCCCTTACTTGGGAGATGGAAGTCTTATTGATCTAATAAGTCTCTTAACAATATAGCTATTAAGTTTTTAAAAACTTTTTATTCAAGAGATACACCCACAGAAATACTACTAAGGGAAGAATTAATTTAGAAATAGTTGGCTAATTTTTTCCTATTCGCAGAAAAACTAAATTGAATGTAGATCATCTTTGCCACATAACATAAAATCAAAGAAGGAAGAGATTATTTATGTGTTAAAAAGCTCCATTTTCTTGCCAAAGCACTAAACAAACCAGTTTCTTATCCATTCCTGAAATATCATCAGAAAGAACTAGTGCTTCAGCACATATGGTAACATAAGCTTTTTGAGGGCAGATATTTTCTTAATTTTTACATTTGTATAGAAGCTAGCCCTGTGCCTGGTACATAGTAGGTGCCTTAAATTTCTTGTTGATTGACTAAATCCATGCAACAACAAAATAGCTATCTTTGGCTTCTCAGTATTTTTCTTTAATTAACTGAACCTACAAAGAAACCAGTCCCTGCAGCACCAAAGATACATAAGTTAATACAAAGCAATTTACATAATTCTTCCAAATATATCTCTTACAATATAACACATTTTACTGATTAGACTATGAAAATTACTTAAGAACTAGCTAGTAGCACTTAGCAGATGAGTGATAAGGAACGACAAAATTGTACTACAGAAAATCATTCATTGAAAGTAAGTAGAAAAAAAATCGTTCTCAATGCTGGGGACACAAAAACAAAAATGAAACAGTCCCTGCCCTCAAGGAGCTTATACTCTATAAAAGCTAATCCTGTGAAGTTGGGAATATGTTAGGAGAAGAAGGTGGAAATTGATTTTCAGTTCTTGGAACCAGTCAATAAACATTTGTTAAATATTTATTATATGTCAGCTACTGCTCTCAGCACTGGGAATATAAAAAGAGGCAAAAGACAATTATTAGCTATCAGTTAGCTTCTTACTAGCCAAATTTCTAATGGAGCACTAAACACAAGTCTCCTTACAAAAGGGATGGCTGAATATCTTTCAGTGTTTCTAATGCTTCTTTGATTTTCTATTTTAAAAGTCCAGATTGAAAATATATAAAATTATCCCAACATTTTTCTACCCTATCTTGAGAAATTATTAGAAAAATCTCTGCCAGCCCAGCTGAGTTTATGAAGTCAATGACATCGCTTGCATCTCCTATGGTGAGTAGATTAAGTTTCACAGCTCCATCTGTTAACACCCTTTGCCAATCAAGTTTGGATGACTTCCATAAAGCAGACTGGACAAATTCTCATGATGCCAAGCCATTATGCAGAGGTTCCCAGGGAAGCAGTCCACTGCTGAACCTTGTTTTTTTCTCTCCCCTGCAACACACATTTGCCAAATGGTAAAGGGCAAAAAGCAGCAAGGTACTCCTCACACAGCTAGATATAATGCTTTACAGGAGTCTAGGGTAGACAGACCTCATCACAAATTCCATGATATGAAATTGACACCACCTTTTCCAATACCTAGCAAAGGGGTGGGGGTGGGAAGGTAAGTTAGGAGGGGCCAATTTAAACAAGTAAACAACAAGCCAAATCATGCCGAACAGAATCCTAGAATAACCAAAATAAAGGTTAAGGATGGATGGGGGTAGGAGGAAGAGGAGGTACCCTTGGTAGAGAGGAGCACATTGGGTGAAAAAGTGGGCTTGAAGGGGAAGAGATGAGCACCATTGGGGATGAGATATCTAGTAGTAGGAAGTTGATGATGTAAGGACAGAGCCTGGGCAAGAGGCTGGAGATGGATATTTAGATCTGTGAGTCTGCTGAATAGTAATTCAACTCCTTCATCAATCTACAAGCATTTATTAAGCCTTGTTTGCATGCTAGCCATCATGTTAATTGTGTTTAAATGTGTAAATACAATACATAGAACAATCTACTCACAGGATGCTTGAACTCCAATGGAAGAGGAAAAAAGGAACTTAAGAGTTCACCAAGAAAGAGAGGGTAGAGAGAAGGCCAAGCACAGAACATTGGGGTAACAAGGCCATGTGCTCAAACCCAGCCATTAAAGCAAATAATTATATCTTATGTCAATAATGTCATATACATGTATATCACAGTGGCAAAAATAATAAAACAAAGGTTAAGACAAGATGTAGGGAGCAGTAGGTTGGAGGAGTAGAAAGACCTTGGAAGGTGAGAAATATCTACAACTCCTCAACTCTGTCATTAGAATTTAAAGATTTGTGTCTGTCAGATTTCAGTAAGAGACAATTACACTTTAAGTGTGGGCAAAAGTCACATCTACAACTTGCTGTCCTCATTGAGAAGAACTAAGAAAATGAATCAAATACTCCAAACGCTCAACCACACTCATGCCTCCAATTGCACCACTACGTACAATTAGTTAAGACATAATCCATTATGACACTACTACAGAATAAAATGGAGGATAATTGTTTGTTTTTCAGTTGTGTTCATCTCTTTGTTATCCAATTTGGGGTTTTCTTGGAAAAGATACTGGAGTGGTTTGCCATTTTCTTGTCCAGATCATTTTACAGATGAGAAACTGAGGCAAACAGGGCTAAGTGACTTGCTCAGGGTCACACAGCTACTAAGCATCTGAGGCCAGATTTGAACTCAGGAAGATGAGTTTTCCTGACTTCCAGTCTGGTGGTCTATCCATTGAGACATCTAATTGGCCAAAACGGAGGATGATCTCCCAATGCTCCAGGGAGTTAATGGAGATACAGGGCTCCAGAATAGATATTGCAGGGAAATAGATCAGCAAGCTGAGGAACATTTAACTAACTTTGGGAGTAATGTTTTAAATGTCTATCAGGAAGGCTTGTGTGAGATTCTCAGAAAAAAAGAATACAGTCTAGGCTTTTTGTCAACTGAGACTCTTATCAATCCCCAAAACTTTTAATATCTTTTACTACAAATGCAGAAGAACCACCAAAGTGAATAAGTAAGCCAGAGAACCTCCCCTACCCCACCTCAATAGAAAATGTCCCAACCGTTTTCTGGGCTAGCTCATCAGTAAGCTGTTCATTGGCTCGGGTCTTGTCCTCCACTTCCTGTGACTTCTGGTCATAATTGACAGCCAGCTCCTCCAGGGCCTGAAGAACCTCTTTCACCTCATCCTTGGCAGCCTCATTCTCAATCTGGAGACGAGTCAGCTCCTCCTGGATCTTCTCATAGTCTCTCCTTGTGGAAGCTAAAAGCTTTAAAAAAAAATTTAAGTTTTGGAAGAAGTAAGGACCAACCAGCTACAAAACAGAAGACCAATGTTACTATAAAATGAGAGCAATGAATTGAGACAATACTCAATTGAACCAGGGAAATACATTTATTTGTATGTTTGTGATTAGAAACCCTGTGCCGCTACAGAAGGCTGTACAAACTTTTATAAGTTCTCATAAAATGCTGAGTGCTGAAAGTCAAAAATACATAAATACAAGAAAAATGAATGAGTGAATCAACATCAAATCCTTACAAAGCAGATTTTTTCCATTATCCCCATTTTGCATTAGGAATGATTGAGTTAAACTCTACTGGGGTGGGGACTGTGTCTTATCTAATTGTTGAATCAATGTTTTGAACACAGAAATGTTTATTAAAAAGAACTGGGGGTGGCAGAGAAAACCATTACATGGTAATCAATAAATGAAGGATCGATCACAGGTAAGAGTAGGGATTAGATTGGATTGCTAAAGTATGATGAATCCATGTTTCATCTCAAAGGTGATTGAAAGAGACAGAGAAACAGACAAGTTATAGGTCAAGATGAATGAAGACTTTACTATATGCTAAAGATGATGTGATTTGATCCTTTTCTCTTGAAACTACAGCATAAAGTTGCTTTAAGATGTAACGACATATCAAAAAGCATTTCACTTTGTGGTTAACTACTCTGTGTGTGAAACAAACAATTGGCAAGTAGTGTTTAGGGTGCTGTTACAGTACCCAAAGTTTTGTTTATATTAATTTGACTCCCCACAGTAAATAAGCCAACAGAAGGTCTACCAATCAGTGAAAGGAAATTGGGCTATCCACTGGAAAAAGTTTATTACAGGCACTTGTTATACCAAGTGAATACTTAGAATAACAGAGACGCTAAGAAAGGGAGAGACAGGAGACAGGCAGAGAGATATCAGAGATGTTGCTGACTTTGAATATATTTGAATAATTTGAAATTAACTACAATATAGTTAACCCAAAAGTAGCCCTTATCAAGCAAGATCAGCCAATAAAGTGATCAGAAATTGGTACAAAGAAGGCCTTTGCAATTAGGAGGAAGGAAATGATCACACAAACATTTGTTAGGTAAGAACGAGGGACTGGGGTAAAGGACAGAGTAAAGCTCACACTTTATAGGTGGAGCCTATACAAAATATACCCAGGTGTTATCAGAAGAGGCAAAGGACAGGATAGAAAAATACTAATGCTCCTTCTTTGAACCTGCATGACTCTCCTGTTTCTCAAGTACTTGGGAAATAAACATTATATAAATATGTTTTTGAGAAGCATGGTCAACCAAAATAGCAAAAGTTGTCAACTAATTCTTTTAAGACAACTTTAAAAATGTAAGCAAGTATTATTACATCTGTGCTGGGTTTATTTCTCATTCTATTTTAATTCAGTCATTGCTATGCAGGCAACTCCAGACTACTCAAAGCCTAGATTTCCAGTTAATGTTACTATTCCCTTCTGTCATAATTTGGCTACTTCATAATTAGTAAGCTCCTTCACCAGAGCAAGTGTGCAGCTTTTCATTCTGGTGAAAAGTTAACTGGAGGAAGAAAGTCGAAAGTATACAGAAGAAATTATTTGGGGGTATTATCTTGGATTTAAATTTACTCATATCTTCCTTTCCCATATTAGCATGAGAATAAAGAGTATCCTCTATAAAGCAAAACTACAATTAATCCCTATTTGTACAAAACCATAACTTAAGTTGGTGAGTGAATGGAAGGTACAGGAGACAGGGACATGGCATATCATATCTCTACCTTCTGAGGAGGTCAAAACCATCCTTCCACTTTTTAGTGATCTAAAAGCCTTCCAGCAAGGTACCTTACCTCTCCTCTCCTCTCCTTTACTCTCTTCTCTAGATTAGTGCCAAAAGGTAATGGTGATCATGATCAGTGTTGATATCTGAGGGTAGCTGTAAATGGTGCCCAAAATGAGTGTGGAGGCGTAACAGAAGTAATGTCAGCTGGGAATGAAGAGACAGCAATTCGTGCCTACAGTACTAAGATTATGTTATACGTTCTGCCTTCCTAACTTCAAGGACTACTGAGATACAAAGAAGGAAGGAAGGGAGGAAGGGAGGGAGGGAGGGAGGAAGAAAGGAAGGAAGGAAGGAAGGAAGGAAGGAAGGAAGGAAGGAAGGAAGGAAGGAAGGAAGGAAGGAAGGAAGGAAGGAAGGAAGGAAGGAAGAAAAAAAGAAAAGGAAGGAAGGAAGGAGGGAAGGAGGCAAGGAAGGAAGGAGGGAAGGAGGCAAGGAAGTTAAAGTGTTAAGAATGTCACAGACTAAGCCTCATTTAGTAAATTCCACTCAGGCAAGCATCATCATACTATCCCAAGATAAAAGAAAACTTAATCAGAAAGTTCTATATGAGTCAAGCAAAGGTGCTTTTTAAGTCTCTTGGAAAAGTTGCAATTTGTAGAATTAAACAAAAATTCCAATAACTTTGAGTTTTTTGTCCCCTTACCTCATCCTGATCCAACATCTGCTGCTTTAATTTTTCAGCCAGCTGGCTCTGCTGGTTAATTTCATCATCCTGAAATGAAACAGCACATTTAATTTTTTTTACTAGTGATCCCACTTCTGATACCTAAGTTTCTAGAAAATAGTCACTAAGACATCAGCTATAAGTTTGATAATGGATTAGAGAGAAAATTATAACTCTCCTCCCTCCTACTTTTATTTCAGAAGATAAAGTAATTGATTCCATGTTTTTATTTATTTAAAATACCTCTAAATCCATTTTTCATAACAGGTAAAACATCTGCATGTTCTCTGATATACACTACACAACTCTAATCCTAGTCACCTGAAAACTGCAAAAATACCAAGACAGTAGAACTGAAAGGGACCTTAGGGACTTTCATGTGATGCATCTTACTATAACTTATCAGTAAAAAGGGAAAATGCTTTTTAACCATCTATTCAATTTTGCAAAGATCTAAAATCCTGACCATTTCAAGAAAAACTGCTTCATGTTACTTATAGTGCCTCTACCAGGATGTCTGCTGAAAACATTTTACTCTTAAGTCAATTGGAAAATCTAAGAATCACTATTTAAGAAGCGTGGGGGTTGAGGGAAGAAGCAATTATGGAAAAGGGACTCCTGAGTAGAAAGACTAGTCAGTTTAGAAAATGCCCAACTCAGTAAAGCTCTGGAAACAGGAGCCTTGATTGACCCAGCATGAATAACGTACAGGCATCATTTACATTTTGACTGAGAAATGAGAAACAGTAACAGTTTTATAGTTATGGGAGAGGATTTATCTTTGGCAATGAAACATTCCAGTAGAGAAGCAAATTCCATTTATAAGTAAGGAAGGAGCAGCGAGCAGAAGTTAATGTTTGGTTGAGGGGGTGGGGAGAGCGAAGAGGAGGAGGCAGCTATTGATCTCTTGGTAAGAAATCTTCTCCCCAAGCAAATTCATCATATTCATTCTCATTTTCTGCCACTAGATGTTGCTGCTGCCAAAGCATGGACGCTGTCTCTTTAAGCCCTTTGTAACTAGAGTGTAAATTTGTTTTCTCAGCTTTCACCTGGTAAACTATCCACCCCCAGATGTGGGTGGAAGAGCAGGCATGAGCTGCCTAGCAGCAGGAGATTAACCCTGCATGGGCTGCTCTCATTTTAATAGTTTCGAATAAAATTTGGAAGCCCAGACTTCAAAATGTTGCATAAAACAATCCTTATTCACATTTGCCTTTCTCTGGGAAATAGGAAGATAATCCTAGGACCTAACTGGACGCTCATCTAGTGCAAAAGGTGATTAGGAATTTGACCTGCAGAAACATGTGGCCTTGTTCTGAAAATGGACAGCATGAGGCAGAAGGGACTTGCTGCTTTGATCTAAGAGCCTGACTTCAAAACTGTCAACTCACATGCTACAGCTTTGGACACAGAAATAATATTCTAAAATCAGGGATTGGCTACCCATGCCTTCCATTCCCTGTCTACAGTATTATTTCTAATATCTCTTTTTTGTTGGAATGTTGCCTTTGAAATAACAGCTCCTCTACAGGCTTTTTTACACCAATAAATCTTCAATTATTTCACAAACCATACAGAAGAGTTCTACTACCTAACTCCTACTCCAAATTAGATCTCTATGGCATGAGTAAGTACACCAAAAGAAAGCCTCCCCAAATGGTGCTTTTTGTTATAAGGATCTGCCACTGTTTGGTGCCGTGTTTTCTAAATTTAGAATGTAGGTAACTGGAGAAGAGGATGTTTTTGTTAATGTTCTTTGGCACTCTGTAGGTGCTGCATAAACATCCAACTCAAGTAAAAGAGATAACTATGCAGGGATCTGCCAGCTCTTCTCCTGGTATCTAGAAGTGACCATGATGAGTAACAGGTAAGAAGACAAAAACAGGTAGGATCAGCTCTCTTTCTCTTACCACAGAGGGGGTAAAGTCAAAGAGTTAGATCTATTCTACCTACTATGAGACAAGCAATTTTTAATATTTTTGTGATTTCTGAAAATTAAATAATTAGTTCCAAAAATCAGAAGTGAAACATAAGCTACAATTTCAGATTCACTTTGCACTATAATCCAGAAAAATCTCTTTTATATACTTAATATGCAAAGAGAATATTTCTTTCACTCGTCCTATTCTGATGCCTCATTAGGACTTTCTCAAAGGTTTTTCTGGAAGAGCATAAGCTTTGGAAGAATCTGCCAGGCCTGAAAGTCTGTAAAAGTGTGGGCCTGCTAATGGACTGTCCAAAGAAGAACAGCCTGCTAGGATCATTGAGATTTGTCACTAGAATGTGGATGCTGTGCTTATTTGTTTTGGCCACAGCACCACATGGAACTCTCTCTGCAATGGTTGGAATAAGAGGGAAAATACCCACACCAATGAAATCACAAACATTTTAAAGTATCATTTTCTTAATGAAATCAAGACATTTACACACATGATAATAACACTTCCTTCAGCTCTATATGAATGGTTTCTGTACAAAAATCCTGTATAGGGAATAAAAAGCAATACCATGTAGTTGAAACACCAATTAACAAAGCTTTCATGGCAATGAAAGTGCATTACAGATGAACCCGTAAGGTCCAGGTCATACCCAATTTAACTGCTATGATTATAAAATAAACTTAGAAGATAACAAACATAGAAGGATCCCTTAATACAATAGACAACAGAAAAAGAAAGATATTGGCTGCTAAGCATTTATCCCAAACAGGGGGCTTGTAACAAAGCGGCTCATTGTGAGTCTTGGGAATCCATAGAGCAATTTAAAAAGAACTTCAGTAGAATTAAATTGCACCAAAAATATTAGTAACCTTTGAATAAGTGAGTTGAAAGGATTCAGAAAATACCGAGGATGAAACATCAACACAGTGTAAAACATCCATTTAGTACCTCTTACTTCTAGGATCCCTACCCTTGCTTTCACTAGGGATGGATAGACATCATTTTCTTCAAGGTCTTTTCTACTCTCTCTCCAACCAATGCATTGGAACATATGTATCTGAGCATCAAATGAATGAACATAAAATGTAGGTATCCCAACTCTGTATGTTCAAACATTCTCCATATAACATGCACCAGAACAACAGTTTTACTAGTGCAAAACATTCTGGGCTGCCTAGATTTTCAGACAGCATACCCAAAATGAAATGGCCAAATATCTTTTGGTTTAGGGGTTAAGGATGAGGCAGGATGATTGTGTACCTGCAGAATTCAAGAATATATTTTGTTTTGGGGAAATATTACTCTTAAATTCAAAATTAGGTCTAGGAGTGTGCATTGGCTCCCTTCTCCAATTCTCACTGCTCTATCTCCACGAAACAACCAGCAAGTACCCCATTGGCAATCCAATTAAATTTCATTCCAGCTTAGAAATCCACTGGTCTAATTTTTGTACCTCCTAGAATTATGAACTGGGAGTGAAAGGGGAGGGGCAAGATGGACAGAATAACAGTTCACCAACTTCTAAGAATTCTATTGGAAAGCCCTATTCATAGCTAGAGGAAGGAATCATTAATCCTGGTCTGAATGCCGCACTATTCACAGCTGCTTTTTAAACTGGACCACCCCAAATAATAGGTTTCTTTGGTACAACAGAGGAACTATCTAGGATATGCTTGCATGTTGATAATCTTGGCTTCTTGCTTTCCATGATTATAAATGTACGCCTCCCCCAAAAGAAATTTTAAGTTCCAAACCTTATCATCCAACTGTCTGTACAAGCAAGTTATCTCTTCGTCATACTTTTGTTTTTCCTCTGTGGAGATGCTAGAGACAACAGGGGTCATATTATCTATGATGGGTGTATTGTCACAGGGTTCCAAATTCTTCTGGTCTTTAGCACTGATCTGTTCATCCTCAGGCACAGCTTCCCCTGTTTAAGAAACAAATCCAAAATCATAGCACTAAGGAATACAGTATGCTAAAGGAAGCTCAGCACTCAAGGGGAAAAAAACGAAACATGTGTTTTTGGAAATTGTCATTTATGGTAGAGGGTGAGGTCAAGGTGGAAAATAAACCTCGATTCCCAAAAAATTAGCACATAATTGAAAACCATTATTATTCATTATTATTCATTATTAAGCTCTTATTATGTGCCAGGCACTGCTTTAGGATAAGGATATAAGACAAAAATGACACAAGTCCCTGCTTTCAATGAGTTATTTATAATTTCTTCCATTTGACCAGAAAGGATGCAGCTAATTGTACAAAGCAAGTCTGGAGACAGAAAAAAACCTACATGACATCAATCCTGCTATATATAGATTATTCCATCCTTAGACAAATTGACAAGTGAATTCTTTGCCTACATCTTATCTTGTTAAAAGGGTTTCAGCAGACCCCTCACTATTTCTCTACTCAGTACATAGCAAGATTCAATGCAGACTTGTAGAGGCATGCTAATTGCTAGCTATGTGAATTCTTTATTAAAAGTAACACCCAAATCAAGGGTCAAACAAGATCTATGATTATCAGAAGACTAGAATGTGAACTTCCTGATTTTCACTGTCCTGAAACCTGGAGCACACCTTCATTTATTCTGGACCCTAAGTGCTCAATAGCCTTTCCTCATTTGATACTCAAAAATATCCCATTTTAACTCCCCCCTGCCTTTGGAAATATAGCTCTTCTGGTAGCAGAAACAAGAGCTCAGACATAGCACTTGCCTATAAACCATCTGATAGGCACAGAGAGGTAAATAGCCAAATAATTATGGTGTATGAATTGTGAAATGTTATTGTCATAAGTAAAAATGAAATGACAATTTCAGAGAAACATGGGAAGGCCTTCAGGAATTGATGTAGAATGAAGAAAGCAGAACCTGGAGAAAAAGTTATCTAAAAACATAATGAAAAACAACTTTGAAAGACATGAGAGCTCTGAACATTGTAATAACTAATTATGATTCCAAAGGATTTATGCTAAAGCATGTCACCAATCTCTGGACAGAGAAATGATGAACTTGAAAGGCAGAATTAGACATGTATTTTCAGACACTGCCATTATGGAAATTCGTTTTGCTGACTATGAAACTATGAGTATTTGTTACAGGAGCTTTATTTTTCTTTCTCTCTTCTCCACTGGTGTAGTGGAAGGGGCAAGGGGCAGGGTGGGGAGAGAGAGAGAGAACACGGAAGGAAGGAAGGAAGGAAGGAAGGAAGGAAGGAAGGAAGGAAGGAAGGAAGGAAGGAAGGAAGGAAGGAAGGAAGGAAGGAAGGAAGGAAGGAAGGAAGGAAGGAAGGAAGGAAGGAAGGAAGGAAGGAAGGAAGGAAGGAAGGAAGTTATTGAAGCATTTTTCTTTTTTTAATGCAGCAAATAAAGTCCAAAAAGAAGGATAGCTTTGAAAGATACAGGATGAATACATACACACACACACACATTTATATACAGAGAAAGAGAGAATGCTTTACACAATAGAGAACAGCTTCATACATGGTTCTCTTTTTCTCTACCCTTTTTCAGTTCTTCGTGTATGGAAATAAGGATCTTATCTGGTATGTAAATTTACAATAAAAATAAATTTTAAGAGAAAATAACAAGCTAATTTTATATAATTGTGTATAATATATGTATGTATGTATATATATATATATATATATATATATATATATATATATATCTGTAATATTGTAGGGAGAGCTTTGGTATTGCTTCCCAGAATGCTAAGAATAATATCTTTTGCCTCTGTGGAGAAATAGAGAATATGATAACTGTTCAGCATTTTCCAAAAAGGTAGATATAAATTGAAGAACATTAAAAGTGGAATTCTTAAGCTGTCCAACGTCTAACAGCAGTCACATATTGTAAAAAACACATAAAAGAAACTAATTAAATATACCATAATTGCTCAGACAAGTCTTTGAAAAATGTTTTCTTAGCAATTTGGAAAAGAATCATCCACACACAAACACAGACATAAATATCGGATATTTCCATTCTACTATTTACCATTCAACGTCATTAATTATCAATCTGATAACATGAATAAACCTCCATAATGTGCCATACCCAAGCCCACATAAACAACTATTTATGGAGAACCCCTGGGGCATTGCCCTCTTCCAGGAAGGATTTTTCAAAAAAAAACCTGAATAAGTGATTTCCCAAACCCAAGATCTCATTAATAACACTGTACATTATGCTTTGAGAAAAACATTAGAATTCTACACTCATTCATTTCAATATACACAAAACACTATGATGAGTTGACCTTGGTGTTTAATATTTCTCTCTTACTTGCTAAATTGCAAGATAGTACAATCATTACTAAGTGTTGATAAGACTTTCCAGTATTCCCATTTTCTTTTTTAGTTCAAGGTAATAAGGTAGTTTTTAATGAGTTAGTTTTAATTTTTTGTTCAGTGTTTGAACTCAAAACTGTAATGACCTATAGTAATTTGCTGAACAATGAAGCAACACTTTTTCCAAAAGTACCTAGTGAACCATCTTGAATTATAAAATATATAGATTTTCCAAAATTATTGACCTCCAATATAACCAGAAGAGTCTTTCAAATTGAACCTGGTCTGAATCAATATTTCATTTAGGTTGAATGCTTAATTCAAAGTAATTACAGCAAACCCAGCGCACAAACTTGATCCTATGTGCCCATTTCATTTAGCCAATATTTGTTGGGCTCACAGCATCATAAATGTGGAGCAGGAAGGGTCATGAAATTCAACACCCTAATTTTACAGATGAGGAAACTAAGGCAGAGAAAGTTTGAGTAGCTTTCCCATGGTGATACAGGTAATAAATATCTGAAGGGGATTCTGAAGCTTTCTTCATACTCTAAGCCCAAGAGCCTCTCTCCACCACAGCAAAGAATACAAGTTTGTGTAAATCTCCATTCCCAGTGCTGGGGAGGATACAGGAATGAATAAGGTTTGTTCCCTGACCTTAAAGAGTTTACTTTCTAATAGATAGTCCAGGCAGGAGGGAAGAGAGGTAGAACTACACTTTTATTAAAAAGGTCTGTCTAGAACCAGATACACCCATGCACTAGGGAAGCAGTAACCGGATCCCCCTAGTCCTTTAGTTCAAGTGTCTGAAACCTTGGGACCAGTCCCTAAGACTATGGCATATCATCCAGGATCAATGTCCATTTCTAGTCTGAGGCAAGACTAGTGATTTCCACATCTGAACAAGACCACCAGATAAAACAGGCTCAAATAATCCCATGCCAGTTCACCTTAACAATGCTATCTGTAACTCTCCTTCCTTTTATCCAAAATAGTTCTAAAGGTAATATTCTAAGTAGGGCAAAGTAATGGCCCATTCTGGAAGGAGGTCAAGCGTTGGGTGTGAGAGTACCTAGCCTGGGAGCCTGATTTCTGCAACCACATGACCTCCAAGAAAAAAGGCTGTTCTTTGGCTACAATTCACCGGCCAATGTCTCTCTCTCTTTTTTTTTTAACCTTAGGCCTATCTCTAAATTACTCCCATTCCTCCTGATCCAAACAATCAACTCTCTCTCTCTCACTTCTTTCATATCAATAATCTTTGAAATGGGTTGTGCCACTTCTGCCTAACCTGGAGTCAACTTTCAGTGGCTGAAAGTTACTAGCCTTTCCTTCAAAGATGAAATGTGTACAAGGTTACTTTCATAGAGAAAGAGATGTAGACTGGATCTATGATTTTATTCATTTAGGGACCTCTCCAGTAAAGAAATTTCCTCTACCTATTTCAACACCTTTGCTATAATAGCAGTAGTATTAAACTCAAATAGAAACAGATCTCCCTTGGTCACATATTGACCTAGAAAGTCACAAATAAACATTATCTGCATTTTACTGCATTTTTATTTATTTTGTTAAACATTTCCCAACTACATTTTAATACGGTTTCAAGGACACTGGGGAAAGTTTTGAAAGGCAAAGGGTCTAGCTAGTTTGACATCTCTGACCCAGAGCACTGATAAATAAGTGACTTTTCTAGCCAGTAAATAAATGTCAGAGGTAGGATTTGAATCCATATCTTCATGGTTTCAAGGCCATCTCTCTAACCTCTACACTAGAGGTGTCAAAGACAGGCTACATGCAGTCCACACCTTCTCAAATTTTAAAATGTAATTGGGAAGTATTTAACAAAATAAATAAAAACATAATAAAACCTAGATAATGTTAATATGTGGTTTTATAAGTCAACATGCATCTACTTATAGGCACCCCTATATGTGATCTAATGGTCTTCCTTTCTTTTCGAGTCTGATACCACCATTGTATACCATGCTTTCTCTTTTTTCACTTTTATACAGTCAATTTCTGGGCAGGGGTTTGGAGGGGAGAGCATCACATCTTTGTGGTCAGAGCTGAGTAACAAAACAATATAAAAATATTACTAAGTCTTCCTTTGGTTGTTTTTTTATACCACAAATATAAAAAATTGAGGTTTACAGTGACTTTCTAGCTTGCCTTGAACAATACCAGCTCTGAACCAAAGCAGCAGCGTCTCCCCCACAAAGCTACCTTTGAATAATGAGCTCTTCGGAGCTGCTATTCAGAAGGTCACACAATCAGGATTACTCTTTGTTGCAGCCCATCAGGCAGGGAAGAACAAAGCTGTATCCCACAGGAGCAAAAGCCACAGAGAGGATGGTCAGAGCTTGGCTACGCTGCCCAGACATCAGGAAAGAGACGCTTTTCTGAGCCCTGCTGCCCTTCCCAAGAGCCAGGGAATGATTTCCAGAGTTACCCTTGGTAAATAAACTGTCCAGCTCACAAACACATTTGGGGATTGTAAATTCCCAGCACTAGGCAAGAGCTGACACCAGGCAATCTGTCTCCATGGCAATCTCACCCGTTAATCGAGTAATATTCCCTGCACTGCAGTGGACTGAGTCTCTGGAGAAGGCCCCACCAGGCGATTACTGAATAACTGATTGTAACAAGGAAGACAGCTACAAACAGACCAAAAAGGACAGCATTGAAAAATGGCGAGAGGGGAGGTGGGGGAGGAGAGGCAGATTAGGAGTGATGTGCATGTCCTGCACCGCCCATCCCCCCCAAAAGCAGGTTTCCCGTGTCCCAGGAACTTCTACCTGCTGTCTATAGGAAAAGGAGTTCTTAGACTGATAAATATCTGGACTGGCTAGAATGAGAGGCTTTCACCTGATAGGAAATGTTTATTGCTTTAAATAAGTATCCTGTCCTTTACACTTGTCAGGGGTGATTACTTTCAAGGGCTAAAAGACTCTGTGTGTGTGTGTGTGTGTGTGTGTGTGTGTGTGGTGTGTGTACACACAGGAGCATTCACTTACATCACATTTACACGGTTTGCAAGGAGGTTTTAATTATAAAATGAAAAACCCTAGAGTGAAGAAATAACAATTTTATGAGCAAATAGAAAAAGAACTATTTCAACAGATAATAATGAGAGACATATCAGGAATTCTCAGCAGAAATATTAATTAAAATTCTAAAACATATTTTTGTAAAAAATTATTCGTCTGTCAGTAATTCATTACAATTTCACACATGAAACAGTAACTATCTAGTTATCCCTTACAGGATTCAGGTCCCTAGGGACCTATAGAGAAAGTGCAAGGGTAATTTCATCTCTTCGCAACTCAAGTCGTATAGATTTGCCGGCACCTCACTGTTTAGACCTAAAAACCACAATACAACAGGCAAATTAAATATTTTTCTTCATATCAATTAAACAAACACAACGGTGGTCCTAATGGTACACAATTTCAACATCAACGAAGTGAAAAATAAATAGTAAAATAAAATAAAAAATTAATTAAATTAAAATAAATTAAAAAATAAATCTCCGTATAGCCAGATGGGAGACGGAAGCTAGTCTACAAGTGGCTGCATGTACTCCCTTATTGTAATCATTTTGTACGTATACAGCATCTTTTCCCCAACATGCTGAATGTACCTCTAAGTGACTTAAAAGTCAGTTATAATTTTCTGATCATATCGTACTTTACATTACAGCATTTTTTTATTCACGTCCTCTTTGAAAAAGACCGGAGAGCTGTACAAATGTCCATGCTGAATGCCACTCTTCTTAGCTATTCTCTGCACAGCAGGAAGGGATCCTGAAATACTAACAATCGCCCACTGCAATGCTAATTTCTCAGTGTCATTTCTCAGCATGACTCAGAAAGAAGAGCTACCCATCTCCCTGGGCTTAATGTTAAAATAGCAGTCCTCATGTGGATTAGGAAAGCCAAGCATGTCCACAAATCCCCAGATCTGAAGTCATCTAATAGATTAATCTAGCACCTAACACATAGTATAAGGGTGCTGTGCTAGCGGCTTCCAATTGACTTCTAAAACATATAATTAGCCTATTCAAGGGGCTGCCTGCTTTTGCTGGCTTTTTTGGTTTGTGATGGAATCATTTCTTTGCAAGGCAGCAACAGATGGGGCTAAATTTATGACTGGCCTGTTGCTCAACATAATACTTGAATTATTTATGGGGCCCTGAAGATTCACTGTATGTTACGCAGCATCTCCTTCCCACTGGCTCCTTAATTGCTAGGCCCTTGATATATTTTGACTCAAGTGCCTGTGAATGTGGTGGTAAAAAATATCCAAGTCACTATCTTTACTTAGCACACTATTTTTTAGTTCATGACAAAAAGAGCCAATCAGAGGCTTTACAGGCCAAACAATACTGTACACTATGCCCAAGTAGATCTTTAGAATGATTCCTTGATACCTACACATCTCCTAAAGCTCTCCTGTCAAGAATAGGACTGAATAAAACAAGACAGAAGCTAGAAGCTGTAAGTCTACTGTCTCTGGGCTTGTCTAGGTCAGTTTCATGCATAAGATAAAAATTGTCATTTAAAAAGCAACAGATACAGATGTTCAAAAGAAATTCCACTCCTCAATAAAAAGGAATTATTAAGCACCTACTATGTGCTAAGATCTCTGGAAATGCTATGATGGTCCATCTTTATCCAGTGAATATCTTCCTTAGGCATGACTTTTGCACATATGTTGAGTAAACTAAGGAAATTCTCATGATTGAGGGGCGCTAGAAGACTCCACCTGCCCAAGAATATCTTCTTTCCTTCCATTCTAAACTGTGAAGACATCCTATCCTGCCTGGCTTAAAATTCCTATCATTAAAGACTTGAATTTAGGTTGGTTAGCAAATACAGGACCACTATCTTCAGAAATTTCCCATAAAATTGTACACATGACCATTAGGGGAAGGATAGTTCTGGAAGTCTCCTTTTGATTTCTACCAATTGCACATATTAGTTTATGGGGTTTGGTAATTTTACATTGGGAGATAGAGAACCTGAGATCTTCCTGCCTCAAAGTCTCTCCCCACTGTCAGCTGTCTGACATTCCCAAAGTGCATCTGGTCACATCATTGCCCCTATTCAAACAATTCCAATGGCTTCCTCTTCAAGAACTTCCCCTTCTTAATTGACAAATCTAATGCCCTTTTTCAATTCTCATTATTCTTGAACTCTCTGAGAAGCAGAGATCAAATATAAAATCCTGTTTAGCTTTTAGAGTCTGCCATAACCTGGCCCTTTCTTACCTTTCCAGGCTTCTCATACCTTATGTACACCCTCTCCTCAACATACTCTGCAGTCCAGTAATATTGGCCTCCTGGCATTTTCACTTGCTGTTCCCAATCATGTAATGCTCTCCTTCCTCATCTCAACCTCTAAGCTTCCCTAGTTTCTTTCAAGTCTCAGCTAAAACCCCACCCTCTGCAGGAAGCCTCTCCCAGTCTCCCTTCTTAATGCTAGTTTCCGTTGATTATCTCCAATTTGTCTTATCTCTATCTTCTTTGTACACAGCCATTTGTATGTTGTTTCCCCTATCAAAATGTGGGTTCCTAGAGAGCAAGGACAGGCTTTTACATTTGTATCTCCTGTGTAAGGCTAATTAATTGTCTGAGGGCTATAGAGAATACGGGGATAACAGTGGGTGGACATTTTAATGAGAGAGAGAGATCAACAGAGAAGTAAGTTCTGGGTGCTTAAAGTTGACAGATGGGGACACCACTCTTGGATAGAGCACATCAGTACTCTGGGAGACCCTGAGCAACAATGAGGGCACGGGACCCAAAGAATGGGAAATCAAAGGCTAAAAAGAAGTTTATAATGAGATTAAAGTCCAGGTAGGAAGTAAAGAACAATTATCAATAGAAAGAGTCTACCTTCTAATGGGATCAAGGCAGTAGATGACTACCGACCACCACTACAACCATATGGTACCTATGGTCTGTACAGAGAAGATCATTCATTTTGCTGAAACCAACAAGCTTCCAGAAGTAAAATAAAGCATTGTGTGATTCTTGTTGGCCATGCCAAATGTCATCTCATTCCTTCCTACTTCAGTCAAATTTCATCATTATTCACTGAACCCAGGCACTGTATTATCTCAATTATTCTAGGAACTAGCTAAAGAATGATGCCCTGAAGGTAAAACCTCCCCAAAAAGTTATGTAGTCTAGAAAATTTTGAATTACTTTCATTTCTGAACCATTTTTTGTTTTTATTTCCATGTAGGTTTGCTGTAATTAAACAGTAGTTTATCAGGCTACTAAAGCTAAAATTGGCTGCAAACATGTAGCCACTCTAATCTGGCACTATCTGAACAATTATTTTTTTAAGTAGCTATAAGGTCTCCCACCCTTTCTATGCAATATCTCCTATGCCATCAAACTTACCTAAAATTTCATTGTTCACACAAGAACACCTGATTTGTCCTGAATAATTGCCCATTCTTTGCCAAGTGAATATGGGCAAGTCACCAACCTTTTGCAGCAACATCTGTGAAATGGAGGTAATATTTGTCCTTCACAGGTTTATTGTGAGGATAAAAGGAGATTATATATCCCTTATATATTTTCATTCAACAGACATTTATTAAAAAAACAAACAAAAACCAGAAAGACCGCCTGCTCAAAAAGATTATGTTCTACTAGGAGAAGTGACATGTAACAAGTAGGGGATAAGAAAGAGTAAAGAAGGGGTTGTCCAAAAAGATGCTCTGGTGATATGTGAGGAGGGAAAGTACAATATCAACCCAGAATGATGGGGGAAAACTACATAGAAGGTAATCCCAGACTGAATTTTAAGGCACCTGGGTGGTGCAGGGGAAGGAGAGCTGGGCCTGGAGTCAGTTCAAACTCAGCCTCAGACACTTACTAGCTGTGTGACTTTGGGTGCTTCACCTCTGTTTGCCTCAGTTTTCTCAACTGCAAAATGATGCTAATAGCACCTACCTTCCCAGGATCAAATGAGATATTGGTAAAGTGCTTAGCACCATGCTTGGCACATAAAATGTACTACAGAAATACTAGATATAGTAATAAGCATTGTTATTATTATTAAGATAAGTATTTTGAAAGGCTTAAAACCTCATCACTCAACAAACTATTCCCTCCAAAGTTTACAGTGACCACTTAATTGCCAAATCTAATGACCTTTTCCAATTCTCATTCTTCTTGAGCTCTCTGAGAAGCAGAGAGTAAAGTATGATTTTGGGGAAAGAGATCAGAGAGAATCCCAGACTGGGAAGATCTGAGTTCAAGTCTCTTTCGATGGTGATAGCTAACATTTCCATAGCACTTATTATGGGCCACGCACGGTGCTAAGTCTTTGTAATTGCTATCTCAATTGATTCTCCCAACAATTCTGGGAAGTGGGTGCTACTATTCCCATTTTACAGAGGAGGAAACTGGGGCAAACAGAGGTTAAGTGAGGATCACTCATGCAGTGTCTAGGGCTGGATTTGAACTTTGACCTTCTTGACTCTAGGTCTGTAGTTGTCCTTCCTTCTCAAAGAGGACCAGCACATCAAGATGATGACATGACTTGCAGTTGACTTTGATTTGAGTGAGACAGGGCTGTCTACGGTCACCAGTCTCACTTTCTTCTCCTGAGCCATCTTGGTCCAGTGGCCTGACTGGAGATAACCCAGGAAGCAATGTGAGACCCTAACCCTTCGACTCTAGGTCAAATGCTCCATCTATTTATTGCATCACCTCATCTCCTCCAACAAGCTGCCAAATCCTATCACTCCTACTTCCAAAACATGTCTTGTATCCATCTCCCTTTACACACTTGGCCACTAAGCTAGTTCAGTCTTTCAACATCTATCACCTGGACTTTTGTTAAGATTCCCCCTGATATTTCTCTCTGCATCCAATCACTCCCTTTCTCCATAGCAGCTTTTTTCTACATAGCTGCCAAAGTAATATTCCAAAAGCACAGATTTTGACTATTTCCCTCTCCTGCTCAAGAAGCACTTTGGTCTTGCTGCTTCTGAGATCAAACAAAAATCTTTGGCCATTTAAAGTACAATGTGATCTGACTGCATCCCATCCTTCCAGACTCCGTCATCCACTCTATGGTGCAAGGAAATTGTCAGCTTTGCCATCCTATCCTTCTCACATAAAAATGCAGCCCCACACCCATGCCTTTTCCCCCATATGGGAATGCAGATCATCCTCAACCCCACCTCTTGAGATCCCTAGCCTCCTTCAAAGCTCAGACTGAGCATCATTTCCCACCTGGGGCTCTTACTCATCCTGCTAGCTGACACTCTCCTCACCCAAATTACCTTGTGTTTGGTTTAGATTTTTTCTGTATAGATATTTTAAACTTCATATATGAATGTATATTGTTTCCCCCAACAGAATGTAAGCTTTCTGCAGGCAGTGACTGTTTTGTTTTGATTTTATAGCCCTGGTCCCTAGCACAATTCTGGGTACATTATAGACATGTAGTAATGTTTAATGATTATAGATCTGCCAAGGAAGCAGGGGGAAATCCAGGAAATTTTTCTTACGGTTTAACTGTTTATCAGGTTCAGCTAAGTATATCCATCCCTTTTCTTCAGGTGTCTCTCAGGTTGCCAAAGCTCACAGCTAAGTGACTCATGGATCTCCCTGTCCCCTCTATCCCCACTCCCAGAATCATCTGCAGCTAGGTCCCTGTTCTTACCATTTCTCCATCTGTTCAGTTCCAGTTCCAGATGCTGGATAACATTCTTCAAGCTCTTGTTTTTGTCTTTTTCTTTCTCATACTTCTTCTTCCATTCTTCAGCAGTTAGTTCTAGGTTCACAGAGACTGTGTTCTTGATGGTCTTGGCTCTAAGGGGGGAAAAAATGTATGAATAATCTCTAAGTACCATTGCTATTTAGCCCAAATTATCCATGTTTAATTTCAAAAGCTTCTAATTTGAGAAAACTTTTTTTATTACATAAAAACTTCCCCCACCATTTCATTCAGCTTCCAAACAAGGTCCCCTTCCCAATAAATAGTAGTATAAATAACACCACTATTTTCCCAGAGTTGAGTCTTTGAAATTGTCTGTGTTTCTTTTTCACTGCCTCCCACATCTAAGCAGTTATCAAGCCCTACCAATTGTTCTTTCAAAATGACTCTCAGATGTTTTCTTTCCTCCACACCCCCACATCTAGTCAAAGTCCTTATGAACCTTATGTCTGGATTACTGAGCTTTCTTCTAGCCTCGAAACTTTCCTCCTTTCAATACATCCTACACATCAGTGTCAGACTAATTAAAAAAAAACCACACTTTCCTCATTACACACACACATACATACATACACATGTTTCCCAAAAATCTTACTGTACACTGCACTAAGATGTTGGGGACATGACAAATGTCATGACATGTCATGCCTGCTATTACACTCTCCCTAAAATTACTAAAGGTTTTACTTTTTAAATATTCTGTTTTAACTTACACATGTACACGTTATTTCCTGTCCTGCCCGCCCCCCAATAGAAAGCAAGCACTTTGAAAGGAGGGACTGTTTCTTTTCTATCAATACATCTCCATAATCTAGTAGGAAATTGATAAATAACTATAGAATGCTGAATGAATATTTCAGCATTTATTTAGGAATCATTCAAGAATCCAGAAGAGGATTCAATGCAAGGGGAATGACCAGTTTCCAAAGGGACCACAGAGAAAAGAGATCACTACTGCACAAATGGAAACAATCTCACAGGAGAGGTTTTCTTCCTGAAATGTGTATTTCCTGTAGACAGTCCTCCCTAGGGTACAGTGAATTGGAGCAATTGCTCCCGGGCACAGACTGCATAGCTGTAATTACTAGTAGATGGATAGTGACTGA
The DNA here is from genome assembly GCA_023548195.1 of Bettongia penicillata ogilbyi. Lineage (NCBI taxonomy): Eukaryota > Metazoa > Chordata > Mammalia > Diprotodontia > Potoroidae > Bettongia > Bettongia penicillata. The sequence goes on from JAJHZJ010000311.1 coordinate 6,378,724, forward strand.
GAGAGACAGCTGGTCAGGGAGAAGATAGTGATGCTTGTGCTAAACAAGTCAAACAAAGCAAAAGAAGAAAAAGAGACCCAAGACTCATAACACATATATGCATTTATACACATATATTCATGAACTAATTACATGTACACATATACATAATTATTAGCTCATGAATATATGTATATATTAATATAGTTAGCCCATGAACACCCATAGCTTTATGTTAAAAAAGTAAAAGATGTATTTCCTCAAAAAAAAAACAACTAAAATGTACTTCCTTTTTAGGATTCACCCTTCAAGGGACCTTCCTTTCAAGGAAAAGCTTTGTGTAAATTAGGCATATTTGCTACAGGTTTGAACTTTTTAAATAGTTTCTTTGTCAGGGATGTTAAAACATGAGCTATCTGGTATGTATGTCTGGTTAATTACTGCTGTCTTCAAGTGACATTTTTGACATGATTCTGGTTCTAGTAAAATAAACTCAGTAATACTCAGCAATGGTGTAAGCCTGTCATACTAAAAATTAATTCCCAGTGTAGACAACTAATCTGACAAGAAAAGAATTGTGACACATAACTGCGGAACTGATATACTTTTCTTTAGGCTCCAGACTATCTCCCAAAGACCTTCAGCTCTAATGTCTCATAATAACGGCAATTTTGTTATTATTTCAAAGTTCTCTGGAATTTTATATCACTTTGTGTGTAGGAAATTCAGGCAGCTTTACAGATGCTTTACAGATATAAATACACTTCACTATGTACTGCTGGTATCTTAAATCAGAGAGTCAAAAATAACCAACAGGTAAAGACTGGCAGATGTTGAAGGATGAGTTTTGAATATTATTCTTCAAAGCAAAAGTATTCCCCTTGATGAATTTTATTTTAACAGTCACTATAATAATAACAGTTATAATTATTTGGCACTTTTAATAGTTATTCAGCGCAAAGCTCTTTTGTGTACAGTATCTTATTTTATCCTCATAGCCCTATGAAAGGTTACTATTGTACCCATTTTACAGAGGAGAAAACTAAAGTTCGGAAAAGCTAGGTAAATTGCTCAAGGTCAGCCAGCTAGTAATTATCTGAGGCAGAATTTGAATCCAGGTCTTCTTGACTCCAAGTCCAGCCCTCTACTCATTACACCACACTGCCTGTGAAGTGTTATCATGAGTCTGAGTTATTATTACAACAAGCATAGGATGGAGACTTTAAGAACATCTATTCGTTGTGTAAACTAGTCTGTCTTATTGCTACAGTAACTAGTCTCCCTCTAGTCTTCCAGCTATGAAGAGTATAGCTAAGTCTTTCACAAGCATTTAGAATCCAACATAGTGGGAAAACAAGACTCATTTTTCTCTCCTAGACATCTGTCAGCTCCATACAGTATTAAAGCAGTTTCCTCTTTATCTCCACTAAAGGTAGGACATGGAATAATGGTTTAAGTGGGATTCAAATCAGACATAAGAATTTTCTGACACTAGAATGTTGTGGCACATTGGGGTCACAAAGGGGGATTATCTAACTACCACGCTTAGAGTAGCTTTAAAATTGCACAGATACTCTCAGTCCAAAAATGACCTATAAGAGGACTCATATGTACAAAAATATTTATAGCAGCTCTTTTTGTGGTGGTAAAGAATTGGAAACTGAGGGGATGCCAGTCAATTGGGAAAAAGCTGAATAAGTTGTGGCATATGACTATGATGGAATAGTATAGTGACAAAGGGGATGCTTTCAGAAAAGCCTCTGAAGACTTCTATGAGCTGATGCAAAGTAAAGTAAGCAGAACTAAGAGAACATTGTACATATTAACAGCAACATTGTAACAATGATCAGACTCTGATGTGAAAGACTCCAAAGAATACAATGATCCATAATAATTGCAAAGAACTCATGATGAAAAATATTACCTGGATATATAATATTCCAGAGAGAGAAGTGAGGAATTTTGAATGCAGATTGAAGTATGTTTTTTCACCTTCTTCATTTTTCTTGCTTCCCCACCCCCACAATATGGTTAATATGGAAATGTTTTTGCATGACTTCAAGTATATAATGGGTATCATATTTAGTGTCTTCTTAATTGGTAGAGAGAGGGAGAGAATTTGGAACTGGGGAAAAAATTTTAATGGCCTAAAAGGGGCTTTTAAATAAGAAAGAAAAGCTTTATCGACCTTCTTTCCCTGGAAGAGAAATAGCAATGGAACACATGACACATTGTACTCTTTCCTTCCTACCCAAAATCATAGACAGTCAAGAACTAAAAGAGACCTTAGAAATCATCCCAAAATATCAAGATTAGAAGGAACTCCAGTGGTCACCTAGCCTAAATCTCTCATTGCAAGAAAAGGAAAAGGATTTGCCCCAATGTCACACAGGTCCAGGACTATCACCAATTCTTCTGCCCTCTAGAATAGTACTCTTTCCATTGTACCAAAATACCTGTTTGTTCCCGTGGAAGTGACAATTGTAGGTGGCCCCAAGATAAGAAAATCTATCATATCAAGACATAAAAAATTCCAGCATTTACAAATGAATAATTATTCACTTAACAAAAAAAGTTTTCTCCCTGAAGTTTCTTTAAGTCAAAAGTTCCCTTGTACAAGTAAAAGGAGGTTCCACTTTTTAAAAAATTACTTGTCTTTCCCAGAACATACCTACTCTCAATGTCAGTTTCCTAATCTATAAAACAGGAAAATGATACTTCTCTCTCCTCAGCTCAATCCCGCCAGACAAGGATTTTAGTGAAGGAATCAGAGGACCTGGGTTTCAATACTGACTCTTTTACTTTACTACTTCTGTAACAAAGAACAAGATATTTAACCTCTCTGGGTCTCAGTTCCTTAGTGTGCAAAAGGAATGGGGTGGAATTGATGACCCTCGAGGTTCTTTTCAGCTCAAATCTGTGATCCTATGAACAACAACTGTAGTGATAACAATTAAACCCTCCACCCTAGAGGCCTACTATATAATACCTCATTGTGGCGTGGAGATTACCCTGGGTTCTAATGTTGGTGAACAAGTGGTTAATTTTTTCAACCAACATAATTTACAGAAACTATCTGTCCACTGAGACAACAATGAGTTGCTAGAGGGAATAACCACAACCATTGGAATCATAAAACCTTGGAATGAATAATTTAATATGAGGTGATTGCCAATCAGAAATTCATGATGTCAGGGCAGCACTCTAAAAATCCATCCATTCTCTCAACTCAAAATTGACGGCCATCAGAATTTATCCTATAAGGTCCCATTCCAATCTGCACAGCCATGGCAAACAATGAACAAAATCCTTGAGATGAACTACTTAGGGAAAGAAGTATAATTAGTTCTTAAGTTTATGGACCCTAACGGCAGGATCCTCTTAACGCAAATGAGCCAAAACATGCAAGTGCAATTAGCAGGGCATCTGGGTTTTTTGCATCTTTTCTTTGTTTGTGCTGTGTTCAAATGAGTTAACTACAGCTTAAATCAAATATATTCTTGCCTTGTCCCAGCTATAAATCTTACTTGCCCAAAGGGGAACAAGCTATTCTCAAGTTAAACAAAACCTCAAAACTAATGAACATTAACCACAACTGGAGAGATGAAATTAACCACAGAAGATATAGACTGTAGGGCATACGTAAAAAGGAACAGATAACGGCAATGCATTTTCCAAACAGAAGTTTATGATGATGCAATCAGACAAATCGACAAGAGGGTAATTATATTAGCTAGAAAGACAGATTCCTGGCATGGGTATATTGGATAAGACTTCCTCTGCAGTTCTGAAAGATAGGATCAACATTTAATAAGGAGGACACCCAATGCCTACAAGTCTACAGTTAAAACTATAACCATTGCTTTTCCCTTTCAGCAAGATTATGGTCTTCCCTTTCACTGTATCAATAGTGTCTCAAATTCCTTTCCAAAGCGCACTCCACTCCAAAGTTTTAAGGACTAACCATCATTTTCATTTCACCTAATACCCAAGAGAATGCACGAGCTGTTATAAGGCATCCTATTCTGGTACTGTAACCACGGAAATCACTGAAGCTTGGCATTGGAAAGGACATCTAGTTCCAAGCTGACCCCATACCTGAATTCCTCCCATAACATCCAGTCTATCCTTGGACCACGCAAGGAACTGACCTGCCCTCAACAGCCTATAGAATATCTAATCTCTGAAGACAAGGTACAAATTGATAAGTTATCAAAGAAGAACAACCAGGATTGTGAAGGACTTTGAGTCTGCATCATAAAGGGACCAGATGAAGAGATTAGAGATATCTGAGACGGAGAAGAGAAAGCTTAGAGGGAAGAGGAAAACTGTCTTCAAGCTTCAAAGGGTAGTTACTTGGTGAATAAGCATTTATCATACACCTACTATGTGCCAAGTACGGATCTAAGTGTTCTGCTTAACTTCAAAGAGCAGAGCTAAGACCCATTAACAGGCAGAAGTGGCAGAGACAAATTTAGGCTTGACGTAAGGAAAGCTCCCTAACAATAAGAGTTAGCCAGATGTGGAATGGGTTGCCTGGAGGTAGCAGTTTCCCTCTCAGGGGCTGTTTAATCGTTTCAATCATATCTGACTCTTTGTTATCTCATTTGGGGTTTTCTTGGCAAAGATACTGGAGAGATTTGCCATTTCCTTCTCCAGCTCACTTTATAGATGAGGAAACTAAGGCAAACCGGGGTAAGTGACTTGTCCAGGGTCTGAGGTCAGATTTTACTTGACTCCTAGTCAAGGCCACCTAGTTGCCCTTTCCCCCTCAGTAAAGGTCTTCAGACACAGGCAGAGTACCATAGAAAGGGATTCTTGCTCATCATGTATTTAACAAGATGACCACTGAGATGTCTTCCAAAGATAACATGACTCCATATATTTATAAGACCAGCCTTATTTGTTGTCAGTAGCACGTCAAGGGATGAGCTGGGAAAGTCAGATAAGGGAAAATTTAATTAATAGATTTTGTCTTGCCCCAACTATAAATCTTACTTGTCCAAAGGTGAGCAAGCTAGTCTCAAGTTAAACAAAATCTTAAAACTAATGAACATTAACCATAATTGGACAGATAAATTATATAGACTATAGGGCAGTATTTTTAGCAGCTCTGATATTCTGGAGAGGATACTAAAAAAAACTTCTTTGAATGAGGATTTGGAGTTCTGTGGGCTTAAAACACTATGTTTACCAATCCGCCAAGTGGGAATTTGACCAACTTGTGATCCACTTCCAAGTTCTTCAAAGCAGAGTTCGTATTTGCCCTTGTTTTTATGTCAAATGGCTACTAGAGATTTTTATTTCACTTATAATGTGTTGAGATTTCATATTCATCTTCTTTAATGATAATTATACATCCACTGGGAGGTGAGTTCACTATTGGCCAACTGTCATTAGCCTTGGCTTCCTCCAACACAGCTTTTTAAAAATTCATAGGAGGAGAAGAAAAGAAATTACTTTCTCTAAGCTATAAATCTCTTCCCATTTCTCATTTCACAGCCAAAATGCAAATGATGTATGCATCTTATTCATCCTGGATCAATCAAGTTCTTTTGTTTCCAGAGATTTGCTGAGTCATACATTTCCTAAACTGATTCATCTGTCAACCCAGGATTCCCTTTTTCTTCATAAATTACCACCCAAAAGTAAAAGAACCTTTAAAAAGCTTCTATGCAATCAGTCAACTTGGGCTTAGTTTTTGGTTTTTTTTTTGACTTATGAATATCTTTTTAGAGTAGTTCTAAGAAAGATTTTTAAAGACTAATTTAAGATTAGGAAGTAAAAAGCTGACAGAGTAAAAACCATTTAAATGGAAATTATATCACTAAGTACTAAGTTGCCCTCAAACTTTTACAATGCGTGTGTGTGTGTGTATATATATATGTATATATATTTGTATGTTTGTGAAGAGGAAGATGTAGTCTGAATCACAAATTTGATTAGAGATTGTCTTGTCAGCAATTGTCCTCTGTTTTTATACAGATATACAAAGCAACTATTTTAAATGAAACCACATGGTACAACCAGGAATACAAATGCCCTAAGGGATCTTGTCGGTGACCTATTTCAAAGGAACACAGATTTGGAGTTAGAAAAAACCTTAAGTACCACCTATTCCAACTCTTTCATTTTGCTGATAAGGAAACTGAGGTTGAGAAAGGTGTCCTGACATGCCTAAATAAGTGGCAGAGCTGGGATTTGAACTCAGGTCCCCTGAATCTAATCCAGTGCCATCTCACAATTCTTGCACATCTTTTCACAGTAACTCACATGTGAGTCTTTTCCACATCTTTCTCCTCCACAGAGGAGTCATTCAGTTTGGTGGGGACCTTCTTTCCTGGGGCATAAGACCACATATTTCAAGCTCAAAGTAACCTCAAAAGTCATCTAGTACACTTCCTTATTTTACAAATAAAGAAACTGAAACCCAGAGAGATTAAATCACTTGCCAGAGGTCATACAGATAGCAAATACCAGGGGCATAATTTGAACCCAGATGCTCTGACTCTAAGCCCAACATTCGAGCCCTTCCTAGATGTTGTTGAAAGTAATTAGTTGCCACTGACTAGATAATATTTAATATTTGGTGGTAATAGTATAGCATTGGTCTGTCCACCTATTTTCCTGCTCTTACTACATGATAAGACAATTTCATTTTTCAGTTATACTTGTTCTTGATATCTATGATACTCTTGTCATGTTCCAGTCATTACTGGCAATACACTATAGTCTATTTTTATATCTACCATGCATCTTGAAGACATGCACTTTTTTTTCAGGTGTCTGTTAGGTAAGCAGTAATTTTGATTCTTTTGAGACTGGTGTTTCATGGTTCACAATCATATATTTCTTTTGAAACTGATGTTTCATGGTTCACAATCATTGGGAAATGCAGTAATAGTAGTAGTATAGTGGAAGTTGTAGTGGTGGTAGAGGAGGAGGTGATGGTGGTAGTAGTACCAGCGATGGTAATAGTAGTAGTAGTAGTAGTAGTAGTAGTAGTAGTAGTAGTAGTAGTAATAGTAGCGGTAGTAGTAGTAAGTGGTAGTGGGGGAGGCAGTGGTGGTGGCAACAGTCATCATCATCATAGTGGTAGTGGCAGAAATCATGTCATTTACCTCTTGAAGGCAACTAGCTGGCTTAGTGGTCAGAGTGCTAGTCATAGAATCAGGGAGATCTGAATTCAAATTCTACCTAAAACACTTTCAAGTTGTGTGACCATGGGCAAGTCACTTAATCTCCTGCCTCAGTTTTCTCATCTATTAATGTGGGTAAAAATAGCACTTACCTCCCAAAGCATAAAATGAAATATTATTGGTAAAGCATATGCAAACCCCAAAGCACTACATAAATTCTAGTTACAATGACGATGATGATAATGATGCCTTCCTAACAACATGCTATAAGACAAAGGTAACCAACATGATTGAAAAAATAGGAGATAGAATTCACTAATGTAATAAAAGAAAGGGGCATCATAATTTTAAAGTAAAAGAGTGTGTTGTACTGAACAAAACTAACCTTCATTCTCTCTTTAAACCAGGGTTTCTTAAACCTTGTATCTATAGAACCCCAAGGAGTTGATGGATCCGTTTCCGGCAATTCATGAACTTGTATAAGAAAAATGTACCTTTTTATTTTCACTAACTTTTGATTTCCTTTGTAATTCTATATTATTTTACACATTCAAAAACATTATTATGAAAAGGAATCCATAGGCTTCACCAGACTACAAAAGAGATCCCTGGCACTAAATAGGCTTAAGAACCTCTGCTTTCAATGAACCTCATATTACTTTTAATTAAGCATCTGTAGAATTTATAATGTCCCCTTTTTTTCCTTCACAATTGCTTCAAGAACCACATGTAAATCTTTAGAACTAGACACTTGTATCGGCCCTCCCTGCATACAACTTCAGATAAAGCTTTTGTTGAACTGAATTTGAAATCTTCCTAGTAGTGTCTTTCCTCTAAATTGAGAGCAATTAATTTCCTTAATCTCCAAGCACTAAATCTATTCTTAGCAGTGCCTGGCAATGCTTAACCAGTACCTGCTGATTTATTGATTGATTGTCAATACTCCAAAGTCACTTACCACAGCAGCTATTAGCTACACTTCCTACAAAGGTTAGGTAAATTTGAAGAAATCATTAGCTACAAGTTATTTCTGAATTTCCAAATCACTTGGATATTTCTTTTAATCCTTGTGCTTCTTCGTCTCTCTAAAGCACTTAACATTGTTGCCTACCCTTGTCCTAAATACGCTCTTCTCTCTAGGTTTTTGCAACACTCTCTCTCTTGGATCTCCTCTCTGTCTGATGGTTCTTCATTTTCCTTTGCTGATTATCATTCACTTCTTATTCTTTAACTGTGGGCTCTGCTTTGCGCTCTCTCTCTCTCTCTCTGTCTCTGTCTCTGTCTCCCTCTCCCTCTCTCTCTCTGTCTCTCTCTCTCTGTCTCTCTCTCTCTCTCTCTCTCTCTGTCTCTCTCTCTCTCTCTCTCTCTCCCTCTCTCCCTCTCTCTCTCTCCCTCTCTCCCTGTCTCTCTCTCTCTCTCTGTCTCTCTCTCTCTCTCTCTCTCTCTCTCTCTCTCTCCTCACTAGCTCCCATGGTTTCAAAAATCATCCCTACTTAGATGATTCCCAGATCTATATAGCTAGCCTTAGTTTCTCTCCTAAATCCCAGTCCCCACATCACTATCTGCTAGACTTTGGACTGGATATCCCATAGGTATTTCAAATTCAATGTGTCCAAACCAGAATTTGTGACCTTTTCTTCACCAATCTATCCATCTTTCTAACTTCTCTCCTTCCAAGGTATTCTCCTTCTTTTTTCCAATCCCTTATCCCACATATCCAAGAAACTGCTCTCCATCATCTCATATCCATCCCTCTATCTTCAGTCACACAGCCATCATTCTAATTCAAGCCTTTATTATCATCTCTCATTGGGACTAGAATAAAAATCTCCTAATTGATCTTCCTGCCTCAAGCCTTTTCCTTTTTCAATGCATCCTCAATAGAGTTACCAAAGTGATATTCCTAAAACAAAATCCTGACCATGTCAGTTCTTTGCTCAAAAACTCCCCTGGCTTCCTATTGCTGTTAAGATCAAATACAAATTCCTCTATTTGGCATTTAAAATCTTTTACAAATGGACTCCAATCTACCCTTCCAGGCATAGTACTCAGTTTCTTACTATTGTTCCTGATCTCTACCATACTATCTCTATACCTGGTCTATACCATTCAATCTCTCATCTCAGTGCCTCAGGCTTTCTTCATGCCTACAATTCACCACCTCTCTGGCTTCTTTCAAAGCTCAGTTCAAAACTGCCATCTTAAGGTTTTCCTAAACCTCCCCCTGATTGAAATTATCTTGCATTAACTTTGTGTATAGGCTAGGGAGCAGACTTGTGATTTCACTGGTATATAGAACTCCCATATGATGAAATCCCTTCTACTCACACAGGTCAGTTTCTTCTCTTCAAGAAAACAGTTTGAGAGAACTGTCTAGAGCAATAATGATAACCCCTATGACCCAGGGTCACACAACCAGGACTTGAACCCAAATCTTTCTGACTCCAAAGCCAACTCTCTTTATCCACTCTGCCACATTATATTTATTTTATATAAAGATTTTGTCTGGCATAACGGATGGCGAGTTGGCCTCAAAGGTCGAAAGACTTGGAATACAGTCCTGCCTCTGACATATTGGCTAGGTGATGTTGGGTCACTTTATTTCTCAGTGTTCCGAGTTGTCAGACACATGACCATAGGCTACTCATCAGCCCACAGCATTCCACAGTGCTACCTGAACCAGATGAAAACGCAATTGGGAAATATTTAACAAAATAAATAATAATACAACAAAACATAGACACTATTCATATGTTTTTCTAAGTTAACAAGAGGTCCACAGGGATAGCTGTGTATGGTTTTGTGGCCCTCATTTCTATTTGAATTTGATACCCCTGATCTAGGTAACACTCTAAAAGGATAAATTGCAGAGAAAGTGCTGACTCTGACCTACATTGTTAGAGGAAATTTCCATACTCAGGAGTTTCCTATTATCAGTGAAAGCATAAGTCCAGTCTCTATTCCTATATTTTGAACATATTTTCATGTAATCCTGTTGTTTCCCCCAGTGGAAGATAAGTTTCTTTAGATCAAGGACTGTTTCATTTTGGTCTGACCCATAATAGGCACTAAATAGATATGTGTGGGTTATTTGATCAACCGAAGAAATAATTAGCTAATTAAGGGCAAGGCTAGCATAAAATGCCTAGCTTCTCCATAATCAAAGGATAAAAAACAAGCCAGACAAAAATCCAACAGTACTTCTGCTCAAAATTAACTACATCAATGTTCAGCAATTAACCTAATTTTCCAAGTAATGACAGTTTTATGTCCAAGATGACATGAGTTTGTATACTGATTGACTTTCATATGATGGTGTAAAAAATTATAGGTTTTATTTCCATTTTCCAGGATTTCAAATTACATCAACATTATTTCTTCAGAAGGGCAAAGAGCATAATGCTTTCTTGACTTTAATCTCTAGCTAAGACACCCGAAATGCTGTCAATTAATATGATTTTTCCAAAGGCCACTCTTGTCATAGAGTTCAGGGTAAAGTGAAACTTGGTGTACTTGGTCAAGTCCTCTAGGTTATTTAAAAAGAAAAAATGTGGACTGGGCACAGCAGAAAAACATGTACTTGACTTTGTACCTGAATCTTACTGTAGAGAACTCTGGCAGCTACAATTATGTACTTACAACACCACCAAGACAGATACAGATTCCCCAGGCCCAACCTGGGTTGCAAAAAGCAGAGTATGTTTTTGCTTTTGCAATCATACCCTTTAAAAAGAAAAGTGTGTTTCAAATGCAAATATATTCTGTGCTGGTTCCATTCAGGGTGCTATTAGAGAGTATCATTAAGGTTTTCACGAACTTCCCAATGCCAGGCAAAGGAAAAAGGTACAAGATGATGCCTATAAGATAGCATCTTTCCCTAGGGCAGATGCAATCTTACAAGAGTCCTTTAACCCTCTGAGATTCTGTGCTGAGAACACAAGGTACTGTGTGATAAGCATTTGGCTCATCACCAAAGTGATTCAGGAGAAAGCACAGGACCAAAATCAGGTTAAGAGGGTACATTAGATGCATGATGTTTTGATGTAATTTTATTTTACCAGTCTATAAAGGCAGGAACTGGGTAATTTTATGTTCTGTTAAGGGCTCAGGAAATGGCTGAGGCTTAATGCAATTTAAATAGATTACAATAACCTCACATTATAAATAGCCTATAGATTATAATAACCTCACATCATATATAACCTATAGATTATAATGCAATTTAAATTGATTATAATAACTGCTCATTGTGTATAACCTATAGATTATAATGACCATTATTATATATTATAATACAATTTTAAATAGATTATAATAACCTCACATATTATAATAGGTTATGATAACCTATGTTGCCTACTCTGTTTTCTTGGCTTCTTTCTGCTGCCTCCATCCAAACCTCCCCATTTATCCTTTCTTCTTTACCATTTCACAGACATGGAACATCACATAAATCTACAAAATGTTATGGGGAGGAAAACAGAGAAAAACAGAATAGATGAGCCATAGAGGAAATTAGCATTTGCCTAAGATCATCCAGCTAGATGGCACAGTGAGTCAGGAAGATCAGAGTTCAAATCCAGCCTCAGCACTTAGAACCTGTGTAAGCCTGGGCAACTCATTTAATCTTTGTCGATTTCAGTTTCCTCATCTGTAAAGTGGGGTAATGATAGCACTTACCTCCCAGGGTTGTTCTGAGGATTAAATGAGATATAAATGAAGAATTTTGCAAACCTTAATGTGCTATATAGATGCTAATTATTAGTAGTAGAATTGTGAGTATAGATAGGAACGATATACTTCTCCTGAATCTCAAGCTCAGTACTTTTCACATTAGACACTGATTACACTCAGCTTATATTTAAACTGGTAGTACCCCAAGCATTTTGGCACCCAAGGCTACTATGGTTGATATAAAAGGAAGAGGAAAATACACTGAATAATCTAGATTAGGAATTGACAAACTATGGCCTGAATGGACCAAATCCAGTCTACCACCTACTTTTGTATGGTCTGTAAGCTAAGAATGGTTTTGTCATTTTTAAAATAAAGTTTGATTATATTTATTTTATCCAGATTCTAAATTAAAAGTATACATACAACACTGAATGTATGTGGTAGACTAGCCAGCAGTACCCTCTAGAAATTCATCCTGAATCTGACAGATCAGTGTTAATACTCAGTTAATGGTCAATCAATGAATATTTATCAAAAGCCTACTAAGTGCCAGGAAATGCAAAAGAGAGTCTCTGCTTTCAAGGAGCTTGGTGAACTAATAATGGCATTAATCTATAAAAATAAACAAACAGGAATCTGTCAATGTGGACATTTTGGGGATGAGAAGGCAGATTCCCATATTCATGTGTCCTGTCCTAGGGTTGGGCCCAAGTTACTATTCATTTCACTACTAGGAATAGTGCAGTAAGAGGAGAAAAAACCAGTAGCTCTGGCTGTCATTCTCTTTGGACTATTTCCAAATGTTTTTTCTATTAGCATCTTTGCAAAGAGTCCAAGAATCTAAAGAGAACATACTCACAAAGTTTAATAAAACTTAGTAGGGGTGAAGCCAAGAAAGCAGAGTAGATGGACAGACCTATAGAAGCTTTCCTCCCACAGCCTATAAAATACCTATAAAAAATGACTAAACAAATTCCAGAGTAGCAGAAGCCACAAAACAATGGAGTAAAAGAGATTTACAATGTAAGACAGCCTGGAAGGCCAACAGGGAAGAGCCATCACACTGGGCTCAGGGTGGAGCACAGCCCAGCCTTGGCCATGCAGTGCAGCTTGGACAGGACTGGAGCAGGCATCAGGGCAGCAGCTGCAGTTCCCAGATTTCTCAACCCACAAATGCCAAAGACAGCTTCAAAGGTCAGTGAGAAAGCTCTTTCTCATGGGTGAGAAGGGAGCAGGGTCCTCTCCTAGCCCTGGCTCCAGGTGGTGGTAGCAGTAACAGCCCTTGGCCTAAAGACCCTGAAGAAATTGAGCAGTTGATCTGGATCTCAGCCCTGAGTGGCAGTGCTGGGGCGAGGAAGAGCATTGGCATGGTGGAGTGGGAGGCAGCTGTAGAGAAGGAATCCTACTCACAGATCCTGGGCAGAAAAGAGTGCTTGTGGTTGCTCCCAGACCAGAGCACAGACCAGTAGAGGACTGTGCCTTGATTGTGCCACCTACGAGGAACTTACAGGTCCCTAGAGTACACCACCCTCCTCTTGACAAAGGACTCAAAAGTCAAGTAACTGGCTGGAAAAATGCCCCAAAAAGGGAAAAAAATAAGACTATAGAAGGTTACTTTCCGGTGAACAGATATTTTCTTCCATCCTTTCAGATGAGGAAGAACAATGCATACCATCAGAGGAAGACATCACACTCAAGGCTTCTGCATCCAAAACCTCCAAAATAAACATAAAATGATCTCAGGCCATGAAAAAGCTCAAAAAGAATTTTGAAAATCAAGTAAGAGAGGTGGAGGAAAAATTGGGAAGAGAAATGAGACCAATGCAAGAAAATCATAAAAAGTGAGTCAACAATTTGCTAAAGGTGACCCCAAAAAATGCTAAAGAAAATAGCACCTTTAAAAATAGACTGACTCAAATGGCAAAAGAGGTCCAAAAAACCAATGAGAAGAAGAAATTTTTAAAAACCAGAATTAGCCAAATGGAAAAGGAGATTCAAAATCTCACTGAAGAAAATAGTTCTTTCAAAATTAGAATGGAGAGATGGAAGCTAATGACTTTATAAGAAACCAAAAAATTACAAAACCAAATCAGAATAATGAAAAAATTAAAGACAATGTGAAATATTGCATTGGAAAAAACAACTGACCTGGAAAATAAATCTGGGAGAGACAATTTAAAAAGTATGAGGATACCTGAAAGTCATGATCAAAAAAAGAATCTAGACATCATCTTTCATGAAATTATCAAGGAAAACTGCTCTGACATTCTAAAATCAGAGGGTAAAACCAATATTGAAAGAATCCACAGATCACCTCCTGAAAGAGATCCAAAAAGAAAAACTCCTAGGAATATTGTAGCCAAATTCCAGAGTTCCCAGGTCAAGAAGAAAATATTGCAAGCAGCTAGAAAGAAACAAGTCAAGTATTGTGGAAATACAATCAGGATAACACAAGATCTAACAGCTTCTACATTAAGGGATCGAAGGGCTTGGGATATGATATTCCAGAAGTCAAAGAAACTAGGATGAAAACCAAGAATCACCTACCCAGCAAAACTGAGTATAACACTTCAGAGGAAAAAAATTGGCATTCAATGAAATAGAGGACTTTCAAGCATTCTTGATGAAAAGACCAGAGCTGAATAGAAAAACTGACCTTCAAACACAAGAATCAAGAGAAACATAAAAGGGTAAACAGGAAAGAGAAATTACAAGGGATTTAATAAACTTGAACTGTTTACATTCCTACATGGAAAGATAACATTTGTGACTCTTGAAACTTTTCTCAGTATCTGAGTAGTTGGAGGGATTATACACACATATATAGATGGGGGACATAAAGTGAGTTGAATAGGAAGGGATGATATCTAAAAAAAATAAAATTAAGGGGTGAGAGAGAAATATATTAGGAGGAGAAGGAGAGAAATGGAATGAGGCAAATTATCTCTCATAAAAGACGCAAGAAAAAGCTTTTTCAATGCGGGGGAAAAGTGGGTGGTGAGAGGGAAAAAGTGAAGCTTACTCTCATCACATTTGACTTTAGTGAACAACATGCACACACAATTTGGTATGGAAATCTATCTCACACTACAGAAAAGTAGGAGAGAAAGGGATAAGTGGAGTGGGGAAGAATGATAGAAGGGAGGGCAAATAGGAGGAGGGAGTAATTAGAAGTAAACACTTTAGGGGAGAGACAAGGTCAAAAGAGAGAATAGAATAAATGGGGAGCAGGAAAGGATGGAGAGAAATGTAGTTTTTTGCAAAACTACGCATATATTGTGTAGCCTATATTGAATTGCTTCTCAGTGGGGATGGGTGGGGAGGGAGAAAGGAAGAGAAGGTGGAACTCAAAGTTTTAGGAACGAATGCTGAGAATTGTTTTTGCATGCAACTGGAAAATAAGAAATACAGGTAATGTGGTATAAAGAGAGAGAAGATGGGGATAGGGAAGGGAGAGGTGTGATAGAAGGGAGGGAAGACTGGAGGAAAGGGTAATCAGAATGCATGGTGTCTTGGGGTGGGGGAGGGGAGAGATGGGGAGAAAATTTGGAACTCAAAATCTTGTGGAAATGAATGTGGAAAACTAAAGTTAAACAAACAAATGAAAGAAAGGAAGAAAGGAAGAGAGAGAGAAGGAAGAAAGGAAGGAAGGAAGGAAGGAAGGAAGGAAGGAAGGAAGGAAGGAAGGAAGGAAGGAAGGAAGGAAGGAAGGAAGGAAGGAAGAGATAAGCAGGGCAACTACATTTTGCTAAAAGATACCATACACAATGAAGTAGTATCAAAAGTTTGCACAGCAAGTTTCTCTGATAAAGATCTCATTTCTCAAACATATACCAACTGAATTTTATAAATACAAAAGCCATTCTCCAATTGACAAATGATCAAAGGATATGAACAGGAAGTTTTCAGAATGAATCAAAACTCTAATCACATGAAAAAATGTTCTGAATCATCACTGTTTAGAGAAATGCAAATTAAAACAACTCTGAGGTACCACTCCATACGTATCAGAAATGACAAATGATGGAAGGGATGGGATAAAATAGGTACACTAATGAACTCTTTCGTGGAGTTGTGAACTGACCCAAACATTCTGGAGAACAATTTGGAACAATGCCCCAAGGGCTATAGAACTATGCATACCTTTAACCCAGCAGTACCACTACTAGGTCTGCATTCCAAAGAAATAAAAGGGAAAGAAGATACATACATACATACATATATATATATATATATATATATATATATATATATATATATATATATGTCCTTTTCCCTTTGATTCCCTTTGATATAATATTTATATGTATGTATGTATATGCACATATACATATATATATATATATATATATATATATATATATTTAGAGAAGCTTTTTTGTGGTGGCAAGGAATTGGAAATTAACAAGATGTTCATCAATTGGGGAATAGCTGAACAAGTTGTGGCATATGATTGTGATGGAGTGCTATTGTGGTATAAGAAATGACAAGGGAGGTAGTTTCCAAAAAAAAAATTGTCAAGATCTTTACGAACTGGGGGAGGAGCCAAGATGGCGGAGTAGAAAGACTCACGTATGCTAGCTCTGAATCCACAGCCCATAAATTTCCTGTAAAAAGAACTCCCCACAAATTCTGGAGCAGAGCAAGCCACGCAGAAACACAGTGGAAGAGATTTCCATTCCAGAGAGCCCTGGAAAGCTATCCCCAGGGGTCAGTCGTGCTCCGGACGTGAAGCCCACCCCTGCGCTGCCCTGGCCTCGCGGCCCCAGAGGAGCAGATCCAAGCAGGCTTCAGGGACGGAATCTCCGGTGGCCATGAAGGTCTCTCCACCCACAGGCGCTCCAGGTCAGTGAGAGAGACTTCTGGGCTGGCCGAGAGGGGAGTGGGGTGTCTCCGTGACTCGGGCCCCCTCAGGAGGCAGCAGCAGAGGCAACGGCAGAGGCAGCTGTGTCCTGGAACTCCCGGAGCAGCAGGCAGGAGCTCAGGGCCATTACTGAAGGTCTCTGCATAAACCCCTGAGGGAACTGAGCCTGGGAGGCGGCCCTGCCCCCACCTGAGCACCAGAACTTAAGCTCACATTGAATAGCAGCAACGCCCGCCACAGGAAGCCCTGAAGCTGGGAAGCAGCTTTTGAATCTCAGACCCCAAGCATTAGCTGGGCAGATCTAGGAGGGGGTGCAGAGGAATCTCAGAAGTCAAGTAACTGGCTGGGAAAATGCCCAGAAAAGGGAAGAAAAATAAGACCATAGAAAGCTACTATCTTGGAGAAGAGATGTTCCTTCCTCCTTTCATTTCTGATGAGGAAGTACAATGCTTGCCATCAGGGAAAGACTTGGAGGTCGGGGCCTCTCTATCCCAGACATCTGAGGTGGATGTCCGGTGGGCTCAGGCCATGGAAGAGCTCAAAAAGGATTTTGAAAAGCAAGTTAGACAGGTAGAGGAAAAACTGGGAAGAGAAATGAGAGAGATGCAAGAAAAGCATGAAAAACTGGTCAATACCTTGGTAAAGGAGACCCAAAAAAATGCTGAAGAAAATAACACCTTGAAAAATAGGCTCACTCAATTGGCAAAAGAGGTTCAAAAAGCCAAGGAGGAGAAGAATGCTTTCAAAAGCAGAATTAGCCAAATGGAAAAAGAGGTTCAAAAGCTCACTGAAGAAAATAGTTCTCTTCAAATTAAAATGGAACAGATGGAGTCTAATGACTTTCTGAGAAACCAAGAAATCATAAAACAAAACCAAAAGAATGAAAAAATGGAAGAGAATGTGAAATATCTCATGGGAAAAACAACTGACCTGGAAAATAGATCCAGGAGAGACAATTTAAAAATTAAGGGACTACCTGAAAGCCATGATCAAAAAAAAAGCATAGACATCATCTTTCATGAAATTATCAAGGAAAACTGCTCTGATATTCTAGAACCAGAGGGCAAAATAAGTATTGAAGGAATCCATCGATCACCGCCTGAAAGAGATCCAAAAAGAGAAACTCCTGGAAACATTGTGGCCAAATTCTAGAATTCCCAGGTCAAGGAGAAAATATTGCAAGCAGCTAGAAAGAAACAATTCCAGTATTGTGAAAATACAATCAGGATAACACAAGATCTAGCAGCTTTTACATTAAGGGATCGAAGGGTGTGGAATAGGATATTCCAGAAGTCAAAGGAACTAGGACTAAAGCCAAGAATCACCTACCCAGCAAAACTAAGTATAATACTTCAGGGGAAAATATGGTCTTTCAATGAAACAGAGGACTTTCAAGCATTCTCGATGAAAAGACCAGAGCTGAAAAGAAAATTTGACTTTCAAACACAAGAATGAGAAGAAGCATGAAAAAGTAAACAGCAAAGAGAAGTCATAAGGGACTTACCAAAGGTGAACTGTTTACATTCCTACATGGAAAGACAATATTTGTAACTCTTAAAACTTTTCAGTATCTGGAATTGGTGGGACCACACACAGACATACACACGCGCATGCACACACACATGTACACGCATGCACGCACACACATACACACATGCACGCACATACAGAGACAGAGAGCACAGAGTGAATGAATTGAATAGGTTGGGACCACATCTTAAAAGAAATTAAGGTAAACGGTGAGAGAGAAATGTATTTGGAGGAGAGAGGGTGAAATGGAATGGGATAAATTATATCTCATTCAAGAGGCAAGCAGGAGACTTTTTAGTGGAGGGAAAAAGAGGAGAGCTGAGAAAAAAACATGAAGTTTACCCTCATCACATTTGACTAAAGGAAGGAGTAAAATGCACACTCATTTTGGTATGAAAACCTATCTTACAGTACAGGAAAGTGGAGGAGGAGGAGATAAGCAGGGAGGGAGGGATGATGGAAGGGAGGGCAATGGGAGGAGGGAGCAATTTGAAGTCAACACTCAGGGAGGTACAGGATCAAAAGACAGAATAGAATCAATGGGGGGCAGGATAGGATCGAGGGAAATACAGTTAGTCTTACACAACACGACTGTTATCGAAGTAATTTGCAAAACTACACAGATATGGCCTATATTGAATTGCCTGCCTTCCCAAAGGGAATGGGTGGGGAGGGAGGGATGGGGAGAATTTGGAACTCAAAGTTTTAGGAACAACTGTTGAGTATTGTTGTTGCTACTAGGAAATAAGAAATACAGTTAATGGGGAATAGAAAGTCATCTGTCCCTACAGGACAAAAGAGAAGATGGGGACAAGAGAAGGGAGGGATGATAGAAGAGAGGGCAGATTGGTGATAGGGAAAATTAGAATGCTTGGTGTATTGGGGTGGGAGGTGGGGATAAATGGGAGAAAATTTGGAACCCCAAATTTTGTGAAAATGAATGTAAAAAGTTAAATAAATAAATTTATATTAAAAAAAAGCTCTTTATGAACTGATGCAAAATAAAGTGAGAAAAAACAAGACGTCACTCAGTAACAGAAATATTAAGATTATGATCAACTGCGAAAGACATGACTACTCTGATCAATACAATGATCCAAGGCAATTCCATAGGACTCATAATGAAAATTACTATCCACCTCCAGAGAGAGAACTGAGGAGCTGATTACAAATTGAAGTGTAATTTTTCCACTTTATTTTTCTTGCTTTAAAAAAATATGGCCAATATAGAAATGTCTTACATGACCTCACATATATAATTAATATCATATTATTTGTGTTCTGAGTGGGTAGGGGAGGGATGGTAAGGAGGGAGAGATTTGGAACTCAAAATGTAAAAAAGAAAAGAGTGCTAAAAATGAATAAAAATAAATTTGAAAACAAAAAACACAAATGATTGAATGGTTTAAGAAGAAAAAAACAACTTAGCTCGTAGGCACCATGCAGCTAAAACTCAACTCCTTGATAAATAAGGTAAATGACATGCTCCTAAAACACGAGCAGAGTCAAAGTCCCAGTGATTATTTAAAAAAAAAATCAAATCTTTGCCTACTAACGATCATCATTCCAAAGCATAATTATTCTTCTGAGCCTCCCAAATAAAACAAACATTCTAGGAAAGGTTATTAATTAATAGCTATTCCCTCAAGGAGGTCAAAGACAGAGAGAAGCATTCTTTATGTACCAGCAGCACTTTTTGTAGCACCAAATGACTGAAAAATAAGCACATACTCATCCATGGGGCTAAACAGGCTAAACAAACTGTGGCATGTGGATATAATGAAATATCACTGCACTCTAAGAAAAAGTGAATTCAGAGAAGAATGGGAAGATGTATAGATGCAGAGTAAAGCAAGGAGTGACAGGAAAATAACATACACAATGATTACAACAATGCAAATGAAAAGAACAACCACAAAAGAAACTAAAGCTATGATACTTGATAATGTCCATTGGTCTCCCCAAAAGAGATGAGAAAATGTATGTCCCTTGATTTTTTGCAGAGGTGAGAGACCAGGAGAGTAGAATATTGTGTATCCAGTCAGATTTTGTCAGTGTGTTTGTGAATTTTACCAAACTGCTTTTATTTCTCCTTTAAATTTTTTTTTAAAGAGATGGCTCATTAAGCATGGGACGGATGCATTCAGAAAAGAAGGTGATATAAAAAACCCTAAAACAGTAATAAAAATGTTTAAAGAATTGGATCAGTGAAACTAAGAGGAAAAATAGCTTTAGATGACACAGTAGCAGGAGGAAGCTTGCCAACACTTAAAAACTTAAATTATTTTTTCATTTTTCTAATTCTCTCTTCTCTCTTCTCTTCAGCCCAGTTTCTAAAACCAAAAGCATACTCAGAACCAAGGGTCAGAAGAGACTGCTAAAGGAGTAGATGTCCAGTGTTTCTCCATGCCAGACCAAACAGTCAGACCCACCTTTGTCCAAACATCAGTGTGGACTTGGTTTCAGCTTCATTGAAAATAGAAGGAGAACAGCAAATAACAATGGTGGTTCTGCAGTTCCCTCCAAGAGAGTCCTGAAGGATCCGGGTCATCTTACTATCTCGGTATGGTACATGAGTTTTCTAGGAAAGGAAGTAAGTGGAAAAATGGTTGTTAGCTTGTATGGTTTTTTTTTTCTGGGGTGGGGAGGAGGAGAAGAGAATAAATTCCCCCAAAACTTTAATTCTATCCAAACTATAAAGCTAAGAAGAGCAGTGACAGGACATGATGAGTTTGAAACTCATTTCAAACAATTAGCACAGTGTAATGGATAGGCCACAGGACCTGGAGTCAAGAGGTCTGGGTTCAATCACTTACTTACTCGGTATGTGACCCTCTCTATGCTTTACCTGCTTTGGCCTTTTGGGGTAGTGTTGGACTTACTAGCTTCCAAGGTCTCTCCTAGATCTAAATCTATGATCTATGGCCCTGTCTTTGGTCCCTGCCAGGTTCCACCAGATCATTCCACCACTGGGGTCATAAGCAATTAACATTCACCATTCACAGATTGTAAAATATGGTGCAATGATGGGAGAGAGTTCACAGCCAATATCGCCTTTGTTTCCTCCTAGCATAGGAAAACAAATTCATCTCCTTAGGTGTGTGGCCAACTACCAATGAGGCCTTTCTTACATTACCATTTAATAGCATGTGGAAGGATTACTTACTGTTCCCTCTGCCAAGGCAGAGATCACGTTGCCCAGAGCAGACAAAGACTTATTGATATTTTTAGCTTCATCAAGAACGGCTCCCTCTGCTCCAGTTTTGCTGACCTACCAGAAAGGAGAAAAACCGATGAGCCTCATCTGACAACAAAGACTTGAGAACAGGGAAAGAAAGCAAATTAGCATAAAGGCCAAGAGGCATCCTCCTGGAGCGTGAGTCAAAATAAAAGGAATTCATTTCTTTCCATAGGAAAATAAAGACCATTTCAAAAGACCATACTTCTTCAGTGTGACTAGGGATTTGTTCCAGCTTGTTTTCATTTTCTCCTCAATTAGTTTTAAGGGAAACTGCTGAAACGCTTCAAGTTGCAGCAGTGTGGATATATCCACTGGTACTCTCTCCATCCTGGGAGAGGCTGGGCTCTTGAGAGACTTGGCATCACACTTCAGACTCTCCACCAGCTAGGGAGGCAGCAACCCTCAGGGCCCAAAGCATCCAGATAGAAGGATTTTCTTCATCACTCTATGCTGTAAATAAGGAGGTTAGGAAAACTAGGCAATTGATAAGGACAAAAATTCCAGCTATAAAGACAGTCTTAGAGCATTCAAGGCTTTTCCTCCCCTTCTCCATTTCTTCCCACTGCAAATAACAAAGAATGAATAGAAAAAAATATCCAAGGGAGGGAAAAAAGCCTTGCAGGAGGAAGGAATTTCAAGGTCAGCAGAATTACACTGTATATTTTATTTTTCTCTCTTTTACTATGTAAGCTCTTAGAGAGCTAAGTCCAGTTTTCCCTCTTTGCTAAATACATTCATTGCCACACAATGATTACTGGACAATTTCTGATCCTGGAGCACATATTAGGTATGATGCATCTTAATGAGTATTTCAGAAAAGATAACCTGGAGTTCACATAAGGTGGCTTTTAATTCCAGCGAATTGTAACCAGCTGAGTTCGAAGTGACAAGTCATCAACTCCCTAACTATGAGGGCAATTTAAAAACTTGATCAGAAAGGATTTCTTTTTATTATAAAGGGAAGGATGGGAAATGTGGATGATGAAAAGACAAAAGATAACAATAAAATTTTATGTTAAAAAAATAGTGGGCTCCAAGGGAAGGTCTTTAAAAATAAGGTCATTAAAACCTGGAAAAAGTTAAATGATCTGATGCAGAGCAAAGTGAGCAGAACCAGGAGAAAGAACATCACTGTATGATGATAGATTCTGAATAACTTAGCTATTCTCAGCATTACAATGATCAAAGAAAATTCCAAAGGGCTTATGATGAAAAATGCGAGATACCTCCAAAGAAAAAACTGATGGTGTATAAATACAGACTGCAGCATACCATTTTTCACTTTCTCTTTTTTTTTCCAAGTTTTCTTCCACCAAATGACTAATATAGAATATTTTACATGATTGCAAATGTACAACATATATTAGATTGCTTATCTATTTCAAGGAGAAGGGAGGGGAGGAAGGGATAGAATTTGAAACCTCAATTTAAAAAAAATTATTACTGAAAACTATTTTTACACGTAATTGGGAAAAAATAAAATATTGCTTAAAAATAAAAATGAGGTCATTGCTGGGAATGGTTTCATGGTAGTCTTGCATCAAGATGAGGGCAAAAGAGTAGTCGATGCTCCTAAGAAAGAAAGTTCTTGCACTAATGATATCATGTTACATTTACATAGCTCTTTCCAAAGTTCTTTCAAGTACATCCTCTCATTAGATTCTCACATGTGCCTGGCCACTGTTAGAGGCAAAGGGGAAAAAAAGAGATGTGAACAAATGTGAAGCCCTGGGGCGATGCACTTATTTCAAATGCATCATAAATGTTTATTATTAGCAGTAATCATTATCAGCACCATGCAAAGGAGCGGCATCTCTCATCAGAGCTGTTAATGCGAGGAAAGAGCCATCTGTATGGTTCCTCAATTAGACTGTCAGAAAATAGCTGTGCTTAAAGTACAAGTGGGGGCAATGAAAGGTAGGACAACAGGATCCCTACATGGTATCTCCAAGGCATGTTGGCCCACAGGTGGATAGGATCATACCACAGGAAAAGTTAGCTGAGCATGCATACCCTTCTCTGGCTAATCTTTACAGTGGAAGAAAGTAGCACTGATCCATTATTTCTACATTCCATTAATTAAATCAACAAGTCCCTGACCAGTAATTTTTTTCTTCATTACCATTAAGGAAAGGTCCAGTCTTTTCATGCTTGCTTCTGTATGAACACTGCCTTACAATACTCAGTCGGCAAACAAGAAGGTTTTAAGATATTACGTTTTTAAAAGCAAAATGCAAATGTCCCTCTTCTCCTCCCCCCTTTGTGGACATGGAAGGCATGGAACACGACATATAGTGTCACACATAGTCAGGGTCTTAGTTGGTTTTGCCCAACAGCTTTCTTTTTCTGTTGGTTCTTCATTATGAAGGGCAGCTCACTTGGTAGGTTTAGGGGATGTATGAAGAAATAAAGGTCATCTTAAAGTGAAAGATAATAATAATTTTTTTGTATTGTTTTTAGAACAAAATGCTCCCATGGACTGTTCTGGTAGTCAACTTCCACTTTCTCTTCAGTTCATGTTTTCTTCAGACTTTTCCCTCATTTCTATTGCTTCCTCCTCCAGGATTATTTCACATGAAGGGGTTTCTAATGTTTTCATTAAATCCTATTAAGTTTAAATCAGTGTGGGACATCAAATATTTTTTGGGTAAAGACTGAAAGGAGGGCTTTGTACCAGAAAATGGCACAGGAAAATAATGGTTAAATTGAGTTACTTCCTGGATTAACTTCTGTGATTTTTTTAAACTCAGGAATTAGTGTGGCACTGAGTCTAAATCATTTTTATGTGGAAGCAAATAAAATACTGAAAATAAAATAACCAATTACCTTTTCGCTCCCAGCCAAGTCAACCAGATAAAGCTTTCCACTGAGTTTTTTTTCGGTCTCTACGTTCTCTTGTTTAATATTGATCAGGAAGATGCTGTGACTCCTAGAGCTGTGCTCATTCATGTCTAAAAAGAAAAATATTTCATAGCATTGCAAAAAAGCACAAAGATAATAAAGTGTCCATTTGCTAGTTTAATATGCAATGGATGCCATCTTCATGGATGAGGAAGGCAGCACTGGACCTATGATTTCATAGGCATACAGATTCCCTAACTGGAAATCTCCCTCTACCAAGGTAGATGGACACTTGCTCTGAAGCTTCTAGTCTCAAAGAATTGCCTGGGACACTGAGAGCTTAAATGACCTACCTATGGGACTTGAACTCAGGTTTTTCTGACTTAGAAGCTAACTCTATCCATTAGGCAATTCTGCCTCTATCAGCTACATATCATAACACAAGTTTTTCTTTATATCATAGTCTTCATCTGCCATCCACCTCTCTACTGCTCACATCAATAAATTCTAGTTCAATAAACTCCAATGGTTTCCCAGTACCTAGAAGATCAAATATAAAATCTCATCTTTGAGCACTCATACCTTTTAAAGCCCACCATAACCTCACCCCTTTTTAACTTTCCAGTCTTCTCCTCCATGTATGCTTCAATCCAGTGGCACTGGCCTCCTTCCTATTCTTTGCACTAGACACTCCTATCTCCCAATTCCAGAGCATTTTCATTGGCCTGGAACTCCCTCCCTCCTTGTCTCTACTTCCTGCTTCTGTCAAATCTCTGCTGAAGTCTCACTTTTTGCAAGAAGCCTTTCCAAGTCTTCTTTCAACTTAACGCCTTCCCTCTGTGGATTATTTCCAGTGTACCCTGTTTTATCTTGTTTGCACCTGATTGCTTACATATTGTCTTTTTTATTACAGTGTGAGCTCTTCAAGAGCAGGGACTAGTTTTGGCTTTTCTTTGTATTCCCAGAACTGAGCACAGAGCCTGGAACATAGCAGGGGCTTCATCAAGGCTAGCTGACTGTTCCTATATCTACCTTCTAAGCTAAAGCAAAATAAGTCTATTCTCTCTTCCACATAATAACTTTTAAAGATTTGGGGACATCTATGATGCTTGACTATTTTTTCTTTAGATTAAAAAATCCCTATTTTCTTCAATCCTTAAATGGAATATTTTCCAGTCTTTCCACCAGTTTGGTTGCCTTCTATTAGACACTCTCTTGCTTACTATATATGGCATTTTTAAAACATAGTACCCAGAACTAAGAGGTGACGTTGTGGATATGACTGCTAGTTAGCAGGTCAGAAATCACCTTCATCCCAGGGCATTACTTTCTGGCTGTCAGACTTTGAGACAGTTGATTTAACAGTAGTTAACTATTAACATGGTCTTCTTTCTTCTACCCAATCGTATCTGACTTCATTATTGGTTCTGATGTTTTGGACAGTTCCATAGTCAAGGGTGTATGGGCCACCTGAGAAAAGCTAGATGAGAAAATTGGAGCTATATAGATGAACCATTGGATATTCTCTAAAAATGCTTTTCTAGTTTTGGTGACAGTTTGGCTGTACTGGAGAGAATGCTGAAGTCAGAAGGCCTGGGTGTGAGTGCTAACCCTGTTACTAACTCTAAGCCATTAAATAAGGAATGGCACTTGACTGACCTATGTCATTGAGTTGTCATAGTAACCCATGCATGCAAAGCACTTTGTAAGTTGTCAAACATAGTATAAATGTAGATCACCATGATTCTGATATCATTTGAATCAGAAAACAACTTTGTCAGAGAGGAATTCCTAAAAATAGAATCCTGACTACTTACTTGTCACAGCCACGTGGCGATTTGCTTTTCCTTCATCAATGACGTCCATGACTTCTTCAGGGCTTGAGACAAATCGTTCTGTGCACCCCTGGAAGAGAGTTGATTCAGGTTGACAATGTTTTTTATCTAAAATATCCAAATACTTTCCCACATCATCTTCTCAAGGGATCGGTAATTCAGTAAGGCTGTTGCCTTACTTATGTTACTTATGGTTCACAAAGCTTCCTCTCCTTTCCCAGTGCCAACTTTCCCCACTAGGAGAGAAGTCTGAGTAAATCTTCAGCAAAGAAATAAACCATCATAGAAGCATCTAGCTTTACTAGATTTTGGGGTACAACTAATTCAAAGGCAGAGAGACAGGAAATCAAAAGAAGGAAGTTAAAGAAGTAGGGAGGATAAAAGCATTCATCATTTTGCAACTTTTTAATCACTAACTCAACTTTAACTAGACAAACTCAAGTTATGGTATACATTCACTATTAATATTACAGCAATACTGAAATTCTTCTAGTCTGCAATAGCAACTCCTGCATTTTATTCCAAGGATGAAATCCCTTCAATATCCTCTTAAATGTCATTATTAGATATTTGAGCAAATTTACAGCTTTTAACTATAAGCAAAGCCCAACGCTAGAGGAAAGATAAAATTTTGAAAATTAATATTTTTTAAAATACTAACTATAAAGAGCATAATTTAAAATCCATAGACATTTTACAGATGCTTAAGGAGCTTTAAATATTGCATAGTTTTAGCAGTGACCAGAAAAATAGACTGTATCACCAATCAAATATGTAACTTGGAGAAAGTCACTGAGCCTTTCTGGATCTCAATTTCCTAATCTGTAAAATGAGGGCTTTGCAC
The DNA here is from genome assembly GCA_023548195.1 of Bettongia penicillata ogilbyi. Classification (NCBI taxonomy): domain Eukaryota; kingdom Metazoa; phylum Chordata; class Mammalia; order Diprotodontia; family Potoroidae; genus Bettongia; species Bettongia penicillata. Next base: position 6,405,674 of record JAJHZJ010000311.1, read on the forward strand.
AAAATAGGATCTGAGGTTCCTCCCAGATCTAGCTCTATGATGTCTTCCTCCTACCTTTACATATGGGACTCTGTTTTTATCTTCATGTACAGCCAGGTTTGTCTTGGATACTACCAGGAGGAGAAGGACAGCATGCAATGCAAAGAAGAAAAGCAGAATTAAAGAACCATCATATGGGGCTGGAAAGAGGTGGAGAATTGGAAGGAAATACAGCAGAACTATAAACAAACCCAGTCTCTTTTCAACATCATGCCTCTTATGGAATAAAATTTCTAAAAGTTTCATGAACAATAATAAGCCAGAGCAGCTTTCCTGGGAGGTTGTTTTTTAATAAAACCAAAGACCTCTGGATCTGGTGTCTCAAAGATTCTTTAAGACATCACTCATAGTAATTTGAAGGCTGAAAGAAATAAAGTAACCTAAAAAACCCCCACAGCACCTAAATTCCTAAATTAGGCATTTGGCTGCAAAATTGAATTATTTGACTTATCTTCAGATTGTTTTACTTTCCCTCTTCTCCAGGTACAATACAAGTGACGGGCATGCATTCAGATTACTCACCATCAAGTAAGTCTCTTATTTTGTCCAAGTAGATCTCAAAATAGGAAACCTATTTCAAAACAAATGGAGTTTGATGTGGAAATGAAACTTTACACCTCAAAAATCCCATTATCTTACTTTTTAAAAGATTGTTATCTAAAGAATGGTAGAGAAAAGAATCTTAACACAATTGAATTAGTTCTCTTTTTTCTAAGCCCACCTATTTTCTCCATTGATCACTTTTTTTTGCCTTCAGCATCACAATTCCCCTAAACATTTGTATTGAGCACGTTAGCAAAATGCTTGCTGATGGAATTAAACCTTATATACTTGAAAATATATTTCTGGGCATAGATATGTATATGACATTCTTGAAAATAGTTTTCAGAAATCAGTAGAACCTGCTAAAAATTCAACTTGAGAAACAAAGTACACTGATCCCACGTTACAAGTTGATTATCTTATCAACCTTGGATACTCTTGGGTAAGAGTAACTTGGGTACTCTTTCCTTTTTGGGTTTTCATGACACTGTTCCTCTACTGGTTCTCTTCTGACTAGTCTGACCATTCCTTTTCATTTTTATTTGCTAGACCTTAATCTGTGTCACAACCACTAATTGTGGGCATCCCTTTACAAGCTCTGTCCTGGATCCTTTTTTTCCTATATAACACATACACATATAACATATATAAACATATATATTCATGTTAAATTATGTTATACATGTGTAACATATATACATACATTATCCTATATCTATGAAACACTTGGAGTATTGTCATCAGTTGCCATCGGTTCAATTGTCATATCTATGCTAATGATTCTTAGGTCTATGCATTCATTCTTAGTCTCTTTCTCCAGCCTTGAATCACCAATTGCCTATTAGAAATGTCCAACTGGATGTTCCATAGAGAGCTCAGACTCACCAAGTCTATAAGGAAATGCTTTATCTTTTCTCCAAACCCACTCTTCTTCTGAACTTTCCTATTATTGTGACAAGGACCAATATTGCTCCAGTCACTCAAATTCAAAAGTTCTGCATAATCCTCAACTCCTGCTCATTCAACACATGTATCCAACAAATTCCCAAATCTTGTCATTTTTACCTCCTGTTTCTCTTCCTCCCTCCCCTTTGTTCACACAGCAAACACCCCATCTCAGGTCCTCAGTATCACTCAACTAGACTATTGTAATAGTCTTCCACTAGGTTTCCCTGCCTCAAGGAATCTCCCCACCTAGTCTAACCTCCAAGCCACCATGCACCTTCCTAAGGTATATGTTTGACCATGTTATTCTCCTACTCAATAGATTTCACGGGTTCCCTATTACATTTAGGATCAAATATAAACTAATTTGTTTGCACTTAAAACTTTTCACAATTTGGCCTCTCCCTACCTTCCAAGTCTTCTTTTTCTTCCCTCTCTAAAGTTACTTTCCATTTACTTTATATGTATCATTTATATACTTATTTATATCCAAGTTGTCTACCACTCTAGACCATAACTTTCTTGAAAAGAGCTATTTGTTTTGTTTTGTTTTTCTGAAACACCAGGGCTTAACACAACATCTGACATGCAGTCAACATTGAATAAATGCTTGCTCACTTATTTTATCAATGCTTTTCACTCCAGATCACCATGCTAAGAGAGTAATAGAGTAGTTCTGAAAGAATAGTCGTTGCATATGTATGTGACATGATCAGTGTTAGTCTGGGGAAGATATAAGGAATGAACTGGAAAAGACTTGACATAGGTTATGGCGACTAGATTGGGAAGATTCAGGTGGGGTTAAAAGGCAGTATGTTCTACTGGAAAGAACATGTAACTAGGTATCAGAAGGCATGGGTTGACATTCTGGCTCTGCAATAACCATCTTTGTGACCCTGGGCTGACTTGGGTCTTAGATTCTGTATCTGCCAAGTAAGAAGATTGGACTAGATGATCTTAATGGACCTCTCTAGCTTCATAATTCTATACTCTTTCTGCCTACAATAGTTTCTCTCTTCCACAACACATTTATTTTCCTTTTCTCTTTCTTCTGTCTCTCACTCACATTCAGTCAAAGATTCCCGCGAAATGCAAAGAATGGAATAATGAGGAGAGGTTGAATACGTTCCTTTTAATTCAGACTTTTTGCCAATTCCATTAGGCTTTTTCTGGTGTCTTTGACATTCTGGATATATGGGCTTATTTTCACAGCTAACACAGAAAATGTGTTCTAGATTAAGATTCAAACTAGAGATAGCTACCACCTACATTGAGATTCTGTTTAGATTTCTAAGTTCAAGTCTAATCCTTTGTTAGTTTTACTTAACTTCACCCAGTTTCATTAGTCACTTATTCTGTCCACAAGTTACAGTGAACTGGAACTTCCATAGCTATGTTTGAATTTCATGTCTTCCATTTTATCTCAGGAATCCTAGTTCAGCCAATGTTTTCACAGACCAATGGATATAAAGCAAAGTATAAGACTCTCACTAGAGTTGGCAAATGATTATCTTTTACAATGCATATAGGGAGAATTATTATTCATTAATTTGTGTTTTTACTGTAGACCCTACCTATTTTCAGTTATTAGTTGAACATATAAAACCAATATAGAGAAAGTTCAACTTTCATTTTAAGAGGAAAACTGTCAACAACACATTAATCAAACTTCCATTTCTGCTCTAAGAAATTGCTAACGAGTAGTCAACCTTTAATATTTGCATGCTCCAAATAAAGCTCCAGTAGCTAATTAATCCACTTTTAGCCATCTATTATTCTAGTCAGTTTAAAAAGTAATGAATACATTTGTCAAGGCAAAAAAAAAATCCTGTATCTAAAACTTCAGTCCTTGGTGCTTAAAATAAATTCTTTTCTTCCTGCCATGGCTGTTTTTATCTTAATAAGATTCTTAAGGGCAGTAACTGGTTCAACATCTCACCCTAGAATTAATAAGGAAGGACTGTGTTAGCATTTTGAAAAATTGAAGTGAAATTGCCCGGAGATAAGTAAACACCGGAATCTCAATCTCTTCAAAAGAAAGTTATGGGCCTCTACTTCCTGCCACCATCAAGAACCCCAGAAAAGCATGACTCAAATATGATTCTGGTCAAAGGGGGGGTATAGAGGAAAGATACTTTTCTTTCAGGTATAAGCCATACTTGAACAATCAGTTACCAACATGTTTTAGTGAAATATGAGAAAGGAGCAGGATAAAAACAAGTATAAGTCTAAGAAGAGATCCAGAAACTCTCCTTTAATTTGATTTCACAATTACATAGTTCAGACTGTAACAGTCTAAGTCAAATATAAATTCCAGGCACACATTTATACAGGGTGAAAAAGTCAAGTTAAGGAGAATCCAGATGACTAGGGAAAACATACAGAAAATGCTCAAGTACTGATTTTGGTTTCAACTGGCAGCTCCAGTTAAGTTACATATTTTGATCCTAAATATGTAAGTGTCTATTTTTTCTCTACTTTGTACATGGAGATACAACTAAAGAGTTTGCTCCAATAATAATTTTTAATGACTTTATTCCAGTCACTTGATATGACAGCTATTTTTCTTGCACTGAAAATATAAAAGGCAGATTCATGATCTTTAATCTGTAGATCAGTCTCAGAACTCAGCTAAAGTTCAAAGCCCTAGCACAGCTTTCCTTCTCAGAAACCAACTAAGAGCATTTCCATCTGCATTTACCTTGATATGAAACTCCAGGTTTTCATCCATAGAGTAAATGTGATCAAAAATGTCATGTGCAATTCTTGGGATGATTCCCATAAGCTGATGGTCATGCAGCTTCCCCTAAAGATACGAAAGAAAAATGGAACAGGTAAATTTAGAAAGCCCTGGAGTGGTATATAGAAGTGTGTGTGTGTGTGTGTACGCACACGTGCACCTGGGTTTCTTCAAACATACCTTCCCTTCATTGTAGCACTTCAGAGAGGATTGGCTATATATCTTGGTGTATCTGTTTGACATTGAATATATTTAAAAGGATACAGTGAATAACTCAATGAATTATTAATATTTTCCACCAAGAATAGGAATGCTTGTCAATTTCTGAAACATAACGTTAAGACTCATTGGGAAGCTTAAGTTTTCATATTTTTTACTTAAAAAAAGATTCATTATTTTAAAGACATATCTCCTATATATAAATATGAATCTGGGAAAGGCAGCAGGAAAGAATATTTTGAGGGTTTCAAAAACTGACACGATTTATGTGCCCATGAAATAATATCTTATTCCAAAGCAATAATCAGAACCAATAATCACTGACATGTTTATACACACTAACGTTCTGTATTGCCTGAAATAAACATTACAGTTTTAAAGATTTTCAAATGTTTTAAAAAGCCACTTGACATGGACTATGTCTCCCTTCCCACAGAGGGAACAGATTTGTTTGAAGAGATAGCATGATTTTAACCTTTTTTGACTGCTCTTTCTCCTCTCCTCCCCACCATGGGGACCAAGCATCCAATCAGGAGCCACTGGTCATGTGTCTCCTTTAGCAAAGGGGTAAACATGTGACCTTCCAGAAAAGGGTCAGAACACAGGTGCATCTCCACACTTGTGCTATTGGATGGACCCTGTTACACTGACAAGAATGGGAAGTCTGTCACATGTGGGTATCGAACAATCCTTGGAATCCTTTGCTCCCAACTGCTCTAGTAAATAGAGGATTATTTTCACTGGGTGACCCCAAGCTCTGGAACTCTCTTCCTCCTTCTCTCCCCTTCCTCACTTCCCTGGATTCCTTAAAGTCTCAGCTAAATGCTCACCTTAAGCAAAAATCTTTTCCCAGTCTTCCTCAATCTTAGAGCCTTCCCTCCTCCCAGTTTATCACATGTATATCTTGTTTGTACATAGTTGATGTATGTTGTCTGCCCCATTGGATTGTGAGCTCCTTGAGAGGAGGAAATACTTTTTATTTGTTTACCTTTTTTTGTATCTGCAGCATGTAGTATAGTACCTGGCACACAGCACAAGCTTAACAGATGCCTGGTGATGATTTGATAGAGGGTCTATTTTGGTTCCCTGAGGCATCCTCTTGCCCCACATTAATTTACTGTAGCTGGTGCCACACTTTTGTAATGTTCAAGGCTGAGAGAGCAGTCACCAAACCAATATTACCATCAATTCAATGGCTGACAATCTCTCTCTCAGGCTCCTTTGTATTTAACTACTTTGAATTGTATTCTCTTTATGCTTATTCCTCATATACTTGCATATTTCCTTGCTGTCTCTCTCATTAGAAGGTAAACTCCTTTCCAGTAGGGACTCTTTATTTCATTGTATTTATATCCCCAGCGCAAAGCATAGTGTCTGGCACATAGTAGGCATTTAACAAATTGATCAGATGATCAATGTTATTAACTCACTTCCTCAACAAGTATCTGCTGGCTTGAGTTCATCTGGATAATAATTTGAAGTTCAAGAAACAAAAAAGTGCTTTCAGGGGACCATGAGGAAAAGACTTGTCCTGGACCACAGAAAGGTTAACCAATTGATTTAAACCAACAAAAAGAGTTCACGACATCTTAGCATCTGATTTCTTCCAAGAGAAAGAGAGCTGACAATGTAGGTTTTCCTTAAGCTTTTCCCACATTTTCCCAAAGTGAAAGTCTAGTGGTGTATAAATAAAAGCAAACCCAATACCTATTCCCATTACCACAGAATAAAACCTCCTTTGTTCCAACTTGAGTCCCCTCCCACAATCTCCCATGCAGGAGATTGAACAAGAGAACATAGGGCAGCCAGTCAGCTCATCCAAGAATCAATGAACCTCCTTAAAAGCACTTGACAAGTTGAGGTTCACAGCCTAATATTGTGACAAACAAAAAAAAAGGACCAGGAAAAGTGGATGTATTTGGAGGTGTGCTAATTGTAATTCTCTGGGGAGGATCAGTTATATTCCTGTGATGACATGTTGAAGGTAAACCATAGCAATGTCTCTATCAGTCTAGAGCAGGGCTTCTTAAATTTTTTCCATTTAAGACCCCTTCAGCATTTCTAGAACTGTGGGTCGCCAAACCATATGGGGTTCACAGCCTCCAGTTTAAGAAGCACTGGTCTAGAGAATTCCTTGAAAAAGTAAGATCTAGACTGGGGGAGGGGTTGGGAAGCGATGGGTGGGAAATTTTATCCAGAGCCATACCCTGAAAAAGAATGGCACTACTTGTTTTTTGCCTTGAGCAGAAGCACCCCTGGACTTGCCTCCCCATGAGCATGAGCTTCAAAGACCTGAATCACTGTGTTCTACTGTGTTTTGTTAGGCATAACACTAATATTATCATGGGTTTAATGCTTTTACTGAAAATCTTCCTTAAATACTCTACCTTAAGGAGCTAATCTTCCTAATTTTATGTAGGCTTATACATTTTCCCCTTCAATGGAAGTAATGGAATTATTACGGGATGTTAGACCAAAAGAAGTTAGGAATTAAAATTGAATATTACCTTGATTTACATGTGACAGCTTTGACCATTTTTAGGGAATTAACATCCCTCCCCCTAAGGTCTTTTAAAAAATAAGTATTTCTAATAAGCGATTTTTAAAAATCCTACTCATGAAATGGTACAAACCCTGCAGATATTTTGATTTAATTACATTCCAAGTTAGTGGATTACTCCACTATTCCACCATCTGTGTGGGCTGAGCCTGTAGCTTCCCAGGAGGCAGAGAATACTTAATTAGAGAACACCACCAGTGATTAACCCCTCAGAAAGAGGGTAGGTTAGACCATACCCAGGAAGGGAGCTGAAGAGGAACAGCAGCACTTCATTACATGAATCCCTTTCGAGCTAATATACAAATAAACAGCTTATTTTTCTACAAGCCATACTTGAAATAAATGCTGTTCTATTTCAAACCTTAAACCAAGAGGGGCAGTCATGAGATGGAATGAGCAACCTAGAGTCCAGATTTTTAAACTCAGAGGTAGAATAGAATTCAACTTTTCCTTTTCATTTTTGACAGGCAAATGATACTACTTTAGACACTCTTTAGTTATGTTCTGTGGATTACACAAAGGGATTCTACCCGCAAAGAACTTAAGGTCTTTTAAATATTTATATTTGCATCTCTGGACCAAAGGCAGAATTTGAATTTAGGCTATCCCTATAGTCGGTTTATTCCATCTTTTTTAGTAGTGAGTAAAGGAAAGAATACTAGATTTAGATGTCGAAAGATGTAGGTTTAAGTAAACTCCACAATTTGGCAGCAGTTCAAGCAATAACTTCTCCAAACCTCAATTTTTTCATCTGTACAATGAAAGACTTGTACTTTGCACAAGTATAGATAGTACAATCTATGTACTAATCTATCTACTATAGTAATACTTATATTTAATGCTACCTACTTAATAGAGCTGCTGTAAGGATGAAATGAAAAAAAATGTATATATAAAGCACCATGATCTCCCTGAGGTAGGGATATTCCCTCCTCTAACACAGATTAAAATTCTTCCACACCTTAGTAGATGGTTTCATGAGTCGCTATGGACAAAAAATTCATCATCCGGTGGTCAACTTTTCAATGAAATGACTTTCCAAACTCAACCATGTTGTTCCTCTGGCAGTAAACAATCTCTTAGACTAGACATTCTCTTAGGGTTCTTTTCAACTCTAACCATCAATGATTATTTCCATGATGAAGTCTTCCCAGTTTGGTAGACCTACCAGAGTTTACATTCTATTGGCATAGCTTTCAAGAATCCAGAGTCACCCCCATATCACAAAGAAGTATTATGATAGGACCACAATGGAATAATCCACTACATTACTGTTAGTCATTTCAGTCATGTCTGACTCTTTGTGACCCCATTTGGGGTTTTATTGGCAAAAAATACTGGAGTGGTTTGACATTTTCTTCTCCAGCTCATTTTACAAATGAGAAAACTGAGGCAACCAGCTAGTAAGTGTTTGAGGCCAGATTTAAACTCAAGAAAATGGGTCTTCCAGGCTTCAGGTCAACTAAGCTGCCCTTCACACTATATAAACACTGATTATTTTTCTAAAACAAGCTTCTTGCTTGAATAGGGATCTCTGAATTAGTTGTCGTTTTATTCTATTAGATTATTTCACAGTTAAAATAAGAAAAGTCAATAGGGGTCTGTCAAGTAAAAATAATCATGAAGATTATAAGGATGACAGCCAACATTTATACTTAAAGTTTTGCAAAGTGATTTTCATACATTATTTCATTTGTGTTTCATAATTCATAGGAGTAAGGTAACTTCTTATACTCCATATTCTAAGTGAAACATTTATGGACTACTAAACATTTAAGGACTTTGAAATCTCATCTCACAAGCTAAAACACTTCTGGAGTAGCTTGGCCTACTTCAGCAATATTCTCAGGAGGTGATTATGAATGAGAAAACCTATGGATGAAAGATGAATCTGACACCACTCCTTGTGAGCTGAATTCTCTCAAACTTTGTTAGTAATGGAGTTTCATATGCAGGACTGAAAACTATCCAATGACATTCTTCCCAATTCCCATCCCAAATAACTAGCAAAAAGTGTATGGTATTTAGGACTCAAATGGGGAAATACAATCTAAACAGTGAACCCCTCCCCCCAAAAATTTAGGATTCTTATGGAGAAATACCATCTAAACACTGACCATAACCCCAAAAGAGAATCACACAGCAAGTTAGTCATAGAACTAAAAATGAAACCCTATACCATGCTATCTCTCTGCTGTTGTTGAATTTTTAGGTCATTTAAAAAAGTCAATCTTATTAAAAGCTAATCTTAAAAGCTAAACTGAGGTTTGGAGAAATTAAATGACTTGTTTGAAGTTAGGTGCTAAGTGGTAGAATTGACTTGAACCCACGTTTTCTGACATTGAAATCTAGTATTCATTCCTTTACATCACAATTTTTCAAAAAGGAGTAAAAGACTGCAACTATATTCTAAAATCAAATTTTGCCTTTGGTCCAGAAAGCCAAAGCCTGTACTGGCCAAAGGGCGGACCAAGTTTCAATTCCATTTCTTTATCTAAATAATAAGTGAAAAATGTCCTTCCCTCCCAACCCCACCCTCACCATCAATACTACAATCTTACCTCCATGGTATGGGTTTTTCCTGAAGAGGTCTGTCCATATGCAAAAATAGTCCCATTGTAACCTTCCAGTACATCTGCAGAAAAGGAAAATAAATATCCAATCCAGTTATTTCTTTACTTGGTATAGGCTGTTAAATTTTGTGTCACATTTAACATATATTATTATATCCTCAAACTTTTCAAGACAAGAAAATATTTAAGAACCAAGTCAGAAATATTAGGACTTGCCTTCTCCTTCTCTACTGAAGACCAAATGAAAGGGGAGATTGGCACAAGATGAACAAAGGTATGAGGAGTTAATGAGAATGGACTGGGAAGTATTTTCTCCATATAGCTCTAAGATCAAGAAGCTTGGAAGATACTCTAAAAGATCTTTTGAGGCCCCTTCTACAAATGAGTGTGCATGTGTGTGCATGTAAGTCATAATATATTTATCACTATAAAGATATGTATACTAATATAATAAAACTGTATATATATTCTTATTAGATCAGCCAAAATCAAGTCACAGGTGCTTTGAATTTCTGGAGAACCAGGCAGAATAGGATTTCTTTCCTCGGATTTGATCTATTTAGAATATTGATTCCCAGTTAGATCCTTAGGGAATTCTCCCCTGTTAAAGTCCACACAAGAGCTTCCCCAAAAAGGAATTCTTTCTGGGGTGAGGTATCAAGAGATTTCAGTGGGTAAAACAAGAAGCAAGGCAACCACTGGCTGAAAGACCAAAAGGAGCTCTGACTTAGACCTGAAAACCTCCTGTTTCCTCCGTGACAGTACTAGCAAAGCTAGCCAGCCACATTAGCATCAGACTTTTTTTTTTTAATTATACAATGAGGGCACTCACTGTGCAAACCCACACACATTGCAAGCTGTCTTCCATTTCACACAGGGAAAAGGAAAGGCACATGGAAGGAGGATGTTTTTCCTGAAAGAACTGAACTTTTCTGCAGGAAGTGTTTCAAAGCAGCAGAGGTGATTAAAATATATTAGTAGTCCTTTTCCCTAGTTACTCTCGAATACATACAAATATCTCAGAAAGGAAAAAGAAACATAATTAGTCTCTCTAATGCCAGCTAACTTCCCTATGGGGAGGAAGTCTTAATTTGCCAAAGGCAGGGGGAAGGGACAGAGAGGTGTGCACTCTGGTGAAAGAAATCAATCAGGCAGGCAATCAGCTCAATCCATTTAGTTGACCAAATAGCTTTTAAGCCTCTGAGACCTTGATATGATTTCATGATGCTGATTCAGATTTCCTTTTTCAAAAGTCATCTTATTGATCTCGGGTTGATGGAGTTTGAGCTGAGACAGGAAAACAAATTAAGAGTTTTTTGACTGGAATGGCAGGGAGAGAGGGGAAAAGGGAGAGGAAGGTAATGGGAGAAACTGTGTGTAGAAAAGAAAGGAGAGGAGAGAATAAAAAGAGGAGAGGAAAGTACAGAGAACAAATGCTTGCTAGTTACAGGTAATAAATAAGTAACAACCTGTGGTTTGGGGACAAGGGAAATGTCAAAACCTAACTGTCCACAAGAGCTTACAGCAGGCTCTAACATATGCGCCATTATCAATCCTTATGAGAGTTCATTTGATGACTGGGAGCATCAGTAGCCTATAAAACACAGTATCAGGACCAGGAGCCCTATCTTTAATTTTCCTTACAATTTTAACTTATTTATGAGTAAATTTACTGAGGTATCTCCATTGAATCAATGAAAGACATTTCAAGGGCAGCAACAGGAAGTGTGGTTTGACTGAGAGACTGTTCCATGGTCTGTGAGTTGTGTATAAAATCATCAAGATGATGACTCAAGCACCTGGAAATTTTGTGGTGAAAGCCTTCTAGCCAAGCACCTGAGAAGGAAGCGATTGCTTGGTGGTGAAGGAGAGAGCGCCTTGCCCCTTTCCCTACCCCCTCACTAAAGGACAACCTTTAAAATTTCTGACATTTGGAGTATTTGGGGACTTCCTATAAATGCCTCAGGATTTCAGAATCTCTGGGAAGAGCTGACTCAGCATCTGTAATGTGAGCCAAAGACAGAAGATATTGAGGAATGGCAACTTTAAGACTCTACAAAAAGACCAGGAGAAAAACTATACTATGTCTGAGGGGAGCTTCAGGAATACCTCATGAAGAGAAGCAAAGGATTCCTAGCCATCGAGAAGTATGAGTTATCACTTGGAAACATTTGCTGTCTTATGCCCACTTTTCCAGTGTATTGGTGGGAGAGTATGTCAAAGCTTTCTGGAGGGGGAAGAGAAGAAGGAAGGGAGGGATATTTCCTAGCAATTATTTTTATTATGCTATCTTAGTAAATGTATTTTTCTTAAAAATGAAATCTGTCTGACCAGACTAATAACAATTGATAACTATGGGGGAAGCACACTGGTAGGGACTGAAGAGATAGAGTACTAGAAAACCTCTGCTACCTCTACTCTTTCAGAGTCCTTTAGCACCCTAAGGGAAAAGTAGTAGCAAGTCGATCTGTGACCTTTGGTCTAAACGATCAATGCTAGTGTGGATGGGAAAAGTAAAACCAGAGGATGAACATGAGCACATTAAGGGCCTCCTAACTCTAAATCCAGGGTTGTTTCTATACTGTACTTTAAGTCCCATTTCATTGTTTTCAGGAAACACTGATTTTAGAAATGGGCATAAGCTACACTGATACAGGAAGCACAACAAAATTTGAGTATTAACAGTGTCATTAGCTTGGTTGCTGAACTGATTTCTCAATTAAAGCTATATAATCTACAAAATTAAACCTTTCTTCCAAAGGGAAATAGGACCTCTTCATCTTGAACTACTCCTCAAAGAAGTAGAAAGAAATCATAAACCACATCTTCATAGAGTCCATTAGCTCAGTTGACTGGGGCGTGATGAGAGAAGGACTCAGCATGTTCCTTCCTACCTCTACCATCACCAAGATCCTGTGAAGTTCACCCACCCAGATTATGTGGCTATCAGTCATTCAATCAATCCACAAGCATTTGTGCTCACTGACTTCTAGATTACCCAGCCTCTTTCCTTCCTCAATGACTTCAGCACCTAGATCACAGGCTTTCTATCTACCCTGTTCTTCAGATTTGGTGATAAGGATTTTCAGTATTCACAGTAACAACACCTTGAACAACAGGGCCTCCCAGTTCTCCTCAATTTTCACAATCTCCATCACCACTTTACCTCTGACTGCCACATACAGAAAGAAGCATTCAAACCTTAGACATCACCATCACCAGAAACGGCCCTGTCTCCATGACTCTGAATGCTGAAGATTTCCTTTCTGACTATCATCTGTCCTACTTCTTCTGGAGGTACCATTCTATGGTAAAAGAGCTTCACTTTGGAATTAAGGGACCTGAGTTCAAATGCTGGTTTTGCCACTTCCTCCTTGTGACCTTGGGTAAATCATATATCCTCTCTGATACTAAATGATCTCTAAACTTCACTTGAACCTCGACCAATTCTCTGCCTCAATTCTGATGGTACATTTTGTAATTTTATGCATTTTACTTTATGCATTTACCAATATTACTCAGAGAAGGGGCCATAAGCTTTCCCAGATTGCCAAAGCAGTCCTTGACACAGAAAAGAACCTTTATGCCAGAGGAAGTTGTGGAATTTGACTCACTAGCTTCCCTGGATTCATGTTATCAAACACCAAGTATGCCTTTATGCTCGTATGGAGAAGCCTTTTTATTCATCTCTTATGGACTCCCTACCATAATCTCCATTGGCTTGTTCTAAAATCTTCTCTCCCCTCAAATCCTCAGTGTTAGACACATCCCTTATCTCTCACAACAAAGACCATTACTTCCAACTTTACCAAAGAGAATAAGGGCATTCATTCATTGTGAGTTCCCTCATCGCCCCTCCTCCACACTTAAAATATTCTCTTTATTTCCAGTTTCAGAGGTTGAGGTGACCTTCCTTACCAAAGCTATTACTTATATTTCTGTCCAGAAACTCATCCCCTCCCATTATCTCTTGAACTTTGCACCACCCACATCAATCTCTTCCCTTTCCTTCCCCATCTCTCGAATTTTTAATAAATTCCTCTTTACTGGATCTTTCCTTGTGGATTAAAATATTCTCAAGTTTTCCCTAGCCTCAAAACAAACCAAAACTAAAAAGCCTTGACTATTTATGCTATTGTCCTATATCTCTTCTCCTCCTTCTAGAAGGCAAGCTCTTGATTCATCATCATTTCCTCACCACCCACTCCCAAGGTCATGCAATCTGACTTTCACCCTATGACTCTTATTAACACAACTTTCTCCATCACCTAATTGCCAAATCTAATGGCCTTTTCTCTCATTTAACATTTTCCTTGACTTCTGGACCACTCCATTCCTCTTGGTACTCTCTCTTAGCTTCTTTGATGTTTTTTTTCCTGGTTCTGTTCTTATTTTTCTATTTTTTTCCTTCTCCCTTATTAGTTCATCCTCCTCATGCCACCCCTTCAGTGTGAATGTCTCAAAAGCCTCTAGACCTCCTTGTCTTCACTGTCTCTCCTGGGAATTTCATTTATTCACATGATTTCAATGATTACTTTTATGAAGATGGCTCCCCAAAGTCACTTAATCTAACCTGAAGATAATGATAATAGTTATACCTGTATCAGAGGATAGATAAGAGAGTCAAATGAAATAATGGATATAAAGTGTTCTGTAAACCTTAATGTAATGTATGAATGCTATTATTTTTAATTTCATTCTCATGTCTTTTTATGGAGTTCAATTAGAAAAAGTCATAGAATCTTCTGTCATTCTTTTATATTTAATGTTTTGTATTTTGTTGTACATGTAAATAAAATGTTTTTGTAATTAAATCAAGTATTGAGATGTTATCTCGCTTTTAATAGCTCACTAAAAGTATCTTCACTCTTATGGTCCTAGCCATAAAATATTTTTTAATCCTACTCAGATGATCAAAATAAAATCACAAGTGTAACAAGTTAGGGTAGCAAGAAAGACCTTAAAGCATGGTGGTTCAGTTTAATGGAAAGAAAACCTAGTTTGAAATGAACACACACACACATAACCTAGGTTTGGAGTAAGAAAAACTGAGTTGAAAACTTGACTCTGCTACCTGTGTGACCTGGAACAAGTCGCTTAACCTCCCTGGGTTTGGGATTTTTTTAACTATAAAACGGTGCTCCTAGCCTCTCCCTCCCTCTTATTGAAGATGATGGAGGGTGGATCAGGAGAGCTCCTCCCAGATGCTTGACTGAAGGACTCCCACGGTAGCCATCTCTTGAAGGACTCCCACGGTAGCCATCTCTTGAAGGACTCCCACGGTAGCCATCTCTTGAAGGACTCCCACGGTAGCCATCTCTTGAAGGACTCCCACGGTAGCCATCTCTTGAAGGACTCCCACGGTAGCCATCTCTTGAGGGACTCCCACGGTAGCCATCTCTTGAGGGACTCCCACGGTAGCCATCTCTTGAGGGACTCCCACGGTAGCCATCTCTTGAGGGACTCCCACGGTAGCCATCTCTTGAGGGACTCCCACGGTAGCCATCTCTTGAGGGACTCCCACGGTAGCCATCTCTTGAGGGACTCCCACGGTAGCCATCTCTTGAGGGACTCCCACGGTAGCCATCTCTTGAGGGACTCCCATGGTAGCCATCTCATAAGCTCCCACTGGATGCAGGATTTCATCTTCTCCTTCGCCCTCCCTCTCCCATCACTTTCCAGATTCTTTTTATGTGCTATAAGCTCCTAGGGCACAGGGGCTGTCTTTTGTCTTCCCTCCTATTCCTAGCATTTAGTTCAGTGCCTGGCACTTAGTAATAAGAGTTTACTGACTTACTGACTCTTGACTATAAAATGCAGGGATTAAACTATGAATGTCCTTTCCAGTTCTAATTCCTATAATCTTAAAAACAAAAACATACAATTTCAACAACATAAAAATTTTTAAAAATCTTTTCATGAAAAAAATCAATTTAGCTAGAATACAAAAACAATAAACCAACTGGGGGAAATGTTTCCATTAACTATCTCTGCTGAGTATCTGAGATATGTTAAAAGTTATTTTTAAGAGCTAAGGTTATTCTGTTAAGAATTAGCATGACTAGCTTCATATTGTTCCAACATGAACTGTAATTACTCCCTAATTACTACAAAAAGAAACAGAGGATTTCAATATTCATCCATCCACTTCTTTCTTTATCTTGTTTTATAAGTAATATATGCTACTCTTTGATTAGTATAAATAGCCGTACCAACAAGGATGCATTTATTTTCTATCTCCCATAACTAGTGATGAATATTCTCTTCAACAAGCACATGCTGCTTTGTAACAAGCAGTCATTTTTTAACCTTTATCTCACATAAAGATTATGAGCTGAGTTGTTGCTACTAGGAAATAAGAAATACAGGTAATGGGGAATAGAAAGTCATCTGGCCCTACAGGACAAAAGAGAAGATGGGGACAAGAGAAGGGAGGAATGATAGAAAAGAGGGAAGATTGGTGATAGGGGAAATTAGAATGCTCGGTGTATTGGGGTGGGAGGAAGGGAGAAAAGGGGAGAAAATTTGGAACCCAAAATTTTGTGAAAATGAATGTAAAAAAGTTAAATAAAAAAATTAAAAAAAAAGATTATGAGCTGAATTGTAAGACACACACATGTCCATCAACTACTACTGAAGTATGAATCATTGAGTAAATAAACTGCTGCCTCTATATGATGGTTAATTTCTAAGCAGAAGCCATTCAATGGACTCAAGGAGAACCTGAACAGACAGGGAATTAACATTAAAAATATATGATCAAGAACCATTTTCTAATACATAAGAAGTCAAATAACAAATAGTTTTCAAACAATGAAATGCAAATAATGGACATCAAAAATTTTCTAATATTACCAATCACTAATAACAGAAATACAAATTTAAATAATTTTTAAAATATTTTACCTCATGCCCATTAAACTGGCAAAGATAAAAGTATGTTGGGGAGCAGTGAGAAAGAAGACTGGATATACTGGTGGAAGAACTATAAATCAGTTCAAATAGTATTCTGGAATACCACTTGGAATTATATGTCATTAAATTATTCATACCCTTTGAGTTATTTCACTCCTGGATATATACTCAAAGAAGCCAAAGTCATAAAGAAAGGTTAGTCCTATGTATAACACAATATTCAACTAATTACTTTTTGTAGTAGCAAAAACAAACCAGCCCTGAAACATGGATGCTCAATGGTTGAGCAAACTATGGCATATGAATGTAATGAAATAATGCTGTGGTTTAAGAAATGATCAATATGAGGAAATCTGCAAAACCTTGGAAGATTTGAATGAATTGATTCTACATGAAGAAAGCAGAAGCAGGTAAACAATATGCACAATGACTATAATGTAAATGAACATAACACTAAAAAGCAACTGAACTCAAATTTCGATAATCCTCAGTTTGGGGAAGAGACAATGAAACATACTTTGTTCCTAAGTATAGAAGTAAAGGACTAGAGAGTCAAAAGGTTGCCTACAATATCAGAACAAGTTCATCTTATCCCCTGATTTTGTAAAATAGTTTTTGCTGCACAGGAAGTCTCCTGTAAAGAATGATATATAGTGGGAATTTACTGTGAATAGATACAAAGATATAGATAGAGGATAGAGACTAGAGCTATGATTTCATTGCTTTGGGTAATTACCTGTAAGGAAACTCCTATCAATACAGTTCAATAACTTCTGAGGACTTTAAAATGTTAGAGGTCATGTATAGTAAGATACAGAATTAAAACTTGGACTTGAGTTCTCCTGGCTCTGAAGTCAGCTCCTTATCAACCTAATCATACTACCTCAATTAGAAACCTAACGGAGGTGAATGATTAATAAAAAAAAAAAAAAGGAACAATCTAAAACATATCTAAATTTAAAAATCTACAAATAAGTACAATTAAGGTGGAAAATAAAATATATTTAGAAGCTTAGGAAAAAGAAATATCTAGATTTATCTATAAAATATCCCAAAAGTTTACATACAGTTTTAATCTCTAATAGCTTTAACACTGCAGAGGAATATAAATGTATTCATTAAAAATCCAAATGTTCTAAGAAGGAAGGATGAACCATTGCTCCCAAGGGGAAAGAAGAGAGGAGGAAAAATAAAATTAAGCATTCTTTGCCTCAAATTTTTGCCTCAGGGGATGCCAAGACCTTGATCTTTGTGTTATAGGCCTTCCCTCTTATGAAGAGAATGCTTTGCTGTCTGAGAACCTGGCGAGAAGAATGCCCACCCAGCATCACCCTTAGGGTCAGCTGCCTCCTCTCTCACCAGCTTCCACAGTGAAACAATCGTTGTTAAATGACTTGAAGATCTATAATATCCTGCCAGTACTGTCCTTGGAAGCAAAGGGACCTGTCAAGGCTGGAGCCCTTGGTAGTTTACAAAACCAGTTCACTTAGCTAGCTGGAGAGCTGGCTATAGAACAGAAAGTAAAGGCTCTGCCAAAACAAACAAAAAAGGGTGGGGCTTTCATGATAGAGTCTAATGAAAATAAATCAACAAACTCAAGGGATCAGCCCTCTTAAGAAAAAGAACCTTTTTTTCACAAAGTTAAAATAACTGTGATGCTGTGGGATCTCTGACCTATGACAGAATATTACATTTTTTTGCAAAATCAGAATCATGAGATTCCAGAACTATTTTTTCCTTTCTTTCCTCCACCTGTACTATCATGTCTGGCCACCTCACATTCAGTGCTATCTTTCTACAGTACTTGTCTATTTGGCCAAAGAAACAATCTCCCACAAAGAAACATGTCAATTACGTAGTTGTCAAAGACTGAAGACTTAGGTTACCATTAACACATTAGGCAAACCGCAGGGCTGGTTCGACTCAACTGGTTTTTAGGCCCAGGGATCCTGAACGAGATGGCACCAGGCACAGAAGCAGCCCACTGACTACCCCTCAATTAGATAATAAACTGCTATCATGTTGATAGCACATTTTACATATTCAGAGAAAAATACTGCCACCAACTCCCAGGACAATTTTTGATTAAAAACTATTTCTATTCCATCCAACAGCCCTCTATTTTTTCAGAGTATTTACACAACATGCAGGATAAGCAAAACTCAGGTGTCATACAAAGATTTGGAGTCATAAAACCTGGATTGAAATCCCAGCTCTGATACTTAATATCTGTGTGACCTTGGCTGAATTTCTTCACCTCTCTAGGGCACAATTTCCCAACCTGTAAAATGAGGGAGCAGGATTAGGTCATCACTATTTCCTTCCATCCATAAATTCTATGAAATATAAGAGTACTATACTCATAGTACTTTGTTTAAAAAAAAATGATTTTTAAATCCACATTTATTATACAAGTTATCAAAAATGTCAGATGTTGAAATGGAGAATTAAGAATTAATTGAGGAAATAATCCTGTGAATTGAGATGAATTTCCATAGTCTTCTTCATCTCTAATTCTGGCCATTAAATATTGAAAAGAATTTAGTCCCCAGCTATTCTGATAACCAGGAAAACCAACCTGGATATGCAGAGGGGAAAAAAATCATTACTAGAATGAATAAGACATTTTAAAAAGGTTTAGGGAAAAGAAAAAATGTAAATAAAAAACTGTTACCCCATAGTCCTCTGGGTACTTTGCCTATAACCCATTTTCATGATAGGAAAAGCAAATATTCTAAATAATCAACCGATGTTGCCTGTTACACATATTTATAATACTTCATGGTGTTTAATTCTCTGTAGCCAGTATTCAGGGAGGAAGAGAAAGAGAAAGAGAGATAAAAATAGAAAGAAATACAGAGAGTGCTTCCTTAGATTTAAACCTGTATTTCTTATGCTGAGATATATAGCCACTTCTCACTGCCTTAATGGAAAGAAAAAAATACTATAAGAATCTTTCATAAAGATGCCCTACTAGTTAGGAAATCACCCTCTGCTAACAAGGTAGAATAAAGCAATGTTTGGTTCTAGTAAAGAGGCAAGCTAATGGATAAGATTTTGATATCTTAAAAGATTTCCTTCAGTACTTCATTCATGAAAAAGGAAAGTGTTCTATTACTTTATGACTATTAGGTGTATAATCATAATCATGACCACATCTATCTGAAGGACCAAGTACACAAAGGTGCCCTAAGTATCTTCAATGAACGGAGGTTATAATATTATTTTTATATTAAATATTGATTTTTATAATTGCTTTTGCAATTATGATTCAGAGGACTTTCCAATGGAGGCCATCCAACCCAAATCAGTATCAGCTCCTAGAGGACAAAGAAGGTGCTTAAACTACTGTAACAGCAAGCACAGAAGTTAAAAAAAAAAAATAGATTCTGCCTGAGATACTCAACAGATGTGTGACCTTGGGCAAAATCACACAAACTATCTGAGCCTCCCTTTCCTCTTGCAATAACTGGGGGTAACTATATATTTTAAATGGGGATAATTATAGCATCTACCTTACAATGTTAATGTAAAGGCAAGATGAGGCAGAGCTTTGTATAGTGCTTTGCAAACCTTAAACCTATATAAACGTGAGTAATGATGAAGATAATAAAGAAAGAGTAAAAAAAGAAATAAGGAACAAAGGAAACCCTAGTTCATCTATGATCACTTACGTTTAAAATAAAAAAAGAAATTATATATTGACAACAGTGAAACAATGACAGCTTAAGAAAAACAAGGAGAAAAAATGTACACACACATATCTGTTAAGAGACAAAAAGGATGAACATCAGAGGGGAATAACAAAAACCTTTGTGTGTCCATACCCTTTACCAGATCAAGTAAAAGCCCCCAAACTTCTCTTAGCAGGCTCTATGGGCTGCCCAGGTAAGCAACCTTGGAGTCATCTCCTCGTCCTTTGCTTTTCTGGTGAAGCCCAAGGACCCTTTTACAGAATAATATTAAAATAACTGAAGAAAATGCTAAATTTCAGTTAGAGGTCTATAAAAAAGTGTTAATTTTTTACCTATCCAACTTCATAGACTCCCTGAAATCTATCCAATTAAGAACATTTGAACAAATAAGAGACAAGGAGAACATAGAAAACTCAGAACTTGACACAGACTCGTGCTTCTTTATTCAGAGTAAGCCCAAATTCACTCATCATTTTCTCTGCAATTTTCTACAATAATCACACCACTCAGACCATCACAATAATAGCTAGCGAGCAAAGAACCACTCAGCTACTACAATATGAATTAGAAAGAATCATGGCCCATTATAGGATTAAATCTACTTATCTGCAGAGCTACCAAAGAGCTGAAGCATATTGTTCAGAGAAATACCTGCTGCTGCACTTCATGAATTTCAACAGACTTAAAACTACTGATGTCTTGTTTTGTTTTTTTAAGAACTAAATCTAGCATTGGGGGAGTCAGGGGTGGGAACCCTCCAAAACTGTTCACAGAGGTGGTGATATCTGTGAATTTGAAGTAGTAGTTTCCACAGTATTTAAATATGTTAAAATGGAAGTTCTGAGGGGGGAAATGATAATGAAAAGCAAAGGAACAGGAGATGACCCCAAGACTGCTCATCAATACATCCTGTGGAGTCTGCCAAGAGAAGCTTTAATCTTTTCCCTGATCTGAGATGACAGGTAGAGTAATTTTTAAATGACACATCTTCCTGCTGATTATTCTACCATAAACCCATCATAGTCAAGGGCAGACCTAGAGAAAAGGACACATTTCCAAATTGTGAATGTAAGGCTGGGGGCCACTGAATTTGCCAGGCAAATGTAGGGAAGAGAGTTCCATGGGAAAGATGAAAGCACTACGGAGACAATGCTAAGCAGTTCCAAGAGTAAGCCAGTTATCTAGCATTTATGAAACACGTACTATAAACCAGGTGTTGTTTTCAAGTGCTAGGGACACAAACAAGGCAAAAAAAAAATTCTGCTCTTAAGAACTTCACAGACTAAAGTGGGAGAAAAGATATAAACAGTGATGCTCATATAAAATAAATACAGCACATATATTGAGAGAGGATAAATTGGAGGCAACCTCACAGGGAGAGCACTAAAATTAAGGAGGACTGGAAGAAGCTTCTTGAGGTTGGACCTTTAGCTGATTCTTGATGGAAGCCAGGGAAATAAGGAGCCAGATGATAAGGAAGGAGAGTGTTGCAGGCATGGAGAACAGTAAGTGAAAATGTTCTGAATAGAGAAACGGCGTGGCTAGCGCCAGAAAGAGCTCGAAGACAGTCTAACAACCTCACACACAGTAAGAAAAGGTAAGATTATTGCATTCTAGAAAAGTGCCCTGGCTATACAGTTCTAATTAATACTTAAAGGACCTTGAATGACACTTTTTAAAATAAGACCCAGATAGAGTAAACCAATTGAAAATGTACCATAGGAATAATATTTGACATCAAGAGCTTCAAACTTTATTTTCTTAAAGGAGACATAGGAAAAACAATAGTTCAGATGATATGGCAGCGGTGGGGGGAGGGTGCATTTTCATGAGTGCTTTAACCGTAATGGACCATGGCTGGAATATCTTCCTGCTGTCCTCTCCTCACTTTTATCTTTTAGAATATCTGGCTTCTTTCAAGACTTAGCTCCAATACCCAGAAGGCTTTCCCAGTTGCTACTGTTTTTCTCTCTAAGATAGCCTTCTACCTCTCCTCCATATCTAACTTATATGTATCTTTATAAGTACATGGTGCTTCCCTCATTAAAATATAAGCTCCCTGAAAACAGGTACTGTTTCACCTATGCCTTTGTATCCCTATACTTATTAATTAGTGTTGTGAAACAATGGAACACTGAAGGAGACTCAGGAGATGTGAATTCTTCCACTTCCCAGGTGTATGATCTTGGGTAAGTCACTTCACCTAAGTTGGCCTCAGGTTTCCTCACCTGTAAAATGAGGCTGGGGAAGCATTGGTAAGCTTTCAGATGTTCTAAGACTAGGCTTATAGATTTCACTTCTACACTTTGTCTAACAAAGTCCCTCTATCAAGATGTCAGCAACAAAAGAAATACAGTGACTTCCAAATCAATCACCGAAATATTAGGTAACTCATCCAACATTGGCCACAAAGTAATTGATTGTCAGAGCCAGGACAAAAATTCAGAATTTCTCAGTTAGCAAATCTTTGTGTACAGTCAAGCCAAATCAATTACTAGGCAGAAAAGTAACTAAGTGTTCTCAATGCCCTGGAGCTTAAGGAAATAAGGAAGCCACACTTACCTTTAACGATTTGCTTAGCACAAGCATTGTAAACCTGTTCTTGGCTTGTGTTGGGTGGTAGAACTCTGTCAAAGACATAGGGCTTGCCTTGCTAAAATGAGAAAAGGAGAGAAAAGAGAGAATAGGAGAGACACATATTAGAAGATAAGAATATACACAGAGTAAACATCAATATTAATTCAACAGAATCCAATCTTCTAATCTGTCCATTTAGGATAAATCTACCACAGGAGCCAGCATGAAAGACTCTACATGAGTCACTTTTTTTCCCATTCTAATTACACAAAATGTTTACCCCATCTGTTCATAGAAATCCATGCTTTTCTATTCCCAACTCTCATTCTCCTTTAAGGCAGATGTACCTGAGAAGCATCAAAGGCATGGCTCCAAAGAGAATATTTCTTTGTAGATGTAGGGGAATGACAACTCTGCTTTTTCCTCTCAATGCTCTGAGTGACCATACCCCCAACCCCCACACAAAACCAAACTGAAAGAAAATAAAATTTATCCTTAATGTATAATGAATAGGACAACTATTCAGGGCCTAAAGTTTTTTTAGGCCAATTGCTCAGAAAAGCACTTTTTTTATAAGAAAAGATCTGAGGTATCTAGGTATAAACTCAATCCAAAAACCTTATCTCTCCCCTCACCACCAAGGCAAAGCCAATATAATTACTCTTCTTTTCAACATACAGTCCTACAAGCTGCCATTTTGTATTTTCTTTTCCCCATTCAAGGCTGCCTATATTTTTCGCTTTAATTTGATTTTGCCCTTATAAAATTGCATGTTCATCTATTGGGAGGTGAGTTTGGGGGGTGAGGTGGGAAATGAATGGTGGAAGAGAAGAAAACATTGTGATTCGTCCATCTCATCAATCCTAGGGATGGTCATGGGTTGAACATTTCCCTGGAGACAACCCCATCTCTAGATCAGGGCAACAGTTCAGAACAGAATTAAAGGAGAAGGCATGTTAATTCTTGTAAACCACTCACTCAGGCGTCTAGGTCTATTAGTGGCATAACCTTTTGAGTTTTATGATTCTATCAGTGGCACAGAATTGTCAAGGAGTACCCATTCACCACTGAATCATGTATTGACTCCACAGGATTCCATTTAGCCAGTGCAAATGAATTTTAGTTGTGAAAAAATAAACTGGATCATATCTGCGAACTCCTTTTCAATATTTCATACTTTAGTATACCTAAAGAAAAACAGAATCATCTCTCTATGGGATGATCTGGACCAAGGTCAGGCCACTAAAAATGAGTAATATGACTTAAAATTTTATTGAGGGAAAGAACAATTTATTCTGTTCAAATATCAATCAGCAGTAAAACTCCAGTTCTTCCTCCTTCCCTTTATTAGGATACAAAAAAAATCCCTCAATATTAAAATATTGTAAAATTGTTTAACTCTTTTTCTCATGATTAAGTCACATTGATTTTATGAAATCAGTTTCTCTCTTCAAATGACATTAGGTATATGATATTCTTATAGCCAGTACTCAAGGTCAGCCCTCTAGTCTCCTACTTGGAGGGATTTTAGGGATTCTGGGAAGGTCCTACCCCGCTCCCTCCCATTGGCTGATGCCAGAAATCGCAACAAAGTTTGAGGACTTTGGTTTAATGCTTTGTTTCCTATTTAAAATGCAGATAACTCGGGAGGCGAAAGTACTTGAACTACTATCTATAATTATACTACAATGTGAATTTTTTTCAGATCCTTGACTGACCAAAATTCCTGAAGGTTAGGGAGTCACTGATTGTGTTGCATTTTGTAGGAGAAATAAGGTTAGACTATAGAAAGGCATACATAACTGGAGTTCTAAGAAACTTTACCTATTTCACAGTTATTTCTTGAACCAACCCAGTCCACAGCCCAGCTAAAAGTTTGGCTTTCTGTGATTTGTACAGCTGAAATGAATAGTCTCAAGCATAAATTTTAGCCTGGATCTGAGATTTCATTAGTATAGGGAACTTCCCATAAGAACGAATATTAACAACAGTTGTGCGATGTATAGTGTTAGAGAGTTGCCTGGGACAAAGATAGCTAAAGCACCTTGCCCAGAATGACACAACCAGTGTTATGTTAGCAGTGGATCTTCAATCTAGGTGTTCTCTCTCTGCTACGCTACATTAACTTTCTCAGCCAAAAATTATCTTAATTTATCAGCATTCCATATTCCTACTGGCTTCACCTGTTTGTGAATCTATTAGCAGTCAAATGAGGCAGGGGGTGTAGTGAACAAATAGGAATTTGACTAATTATTCACTGAACACTATGGAGAGAAACAGAAATGCAGCTTATGGTTCATTTAAAACAAATACAACATATTTACAAATTTGATTACAATCACCAAGATGAATCATCATGCCTACAAGAATATTCTGGTTTGGGGGACAGGATCAGGGTAAAAATGCTAACCTATTAAATATTGTACATAGGAAGAAAAAGATGTTCCTCTCAAGCTTCCTGATCTTTTTTCAGCATTTACATTAGTAAGAGAATGGGGAGAAAAGAAAGGAAGTCCAAATATATTCCCCAAGCTTCAGTCGAATGGTAGGCACCATTTGTCAAGTGTCAAGGAAGCAATGCAGCAGCTTCCTATAACCTGTTATTAACTGCCAAAAAGGAAATGCCTAAGAGTCATTACAACTCCATATTGAAAAAAGGCAGAAATTAGAAAATGAACACCTACAAAATCTATCTTGTCAGTACTAAACATTAACAGAATAACAATGAAGCCAAAAATTAAAACATTTCCTTCCTTGTCTTGAATTGGTAAGTGGGGGTGCATCTGAAGTGAATGTGAAAGTCTTACTGAAGTACAGAATCCATTCAGGAATTTAATTTTGGTTTGAGAAGAACTGAGGGACTGTGTAATATAGTGGAGAGAGAGCTAGCCAAGAAAATCAAGATTCAAATTCCACCTTTGATACATTCTATGTCATTCTATGTCATTTGACACATTCTCACTATGTGACCTTGGGCAAGTCATTTAACATTTCCGTGCTCTTAGTAACTTCTAAGACTGAGTTATAGAAATAGGATCAAACTGTACTGGAAGAGAGAGTTTCCAAACTTAGATTATTTCCTGTACCAATGAAATCAAGATCTAATCCTTATCCCTTTTGAAGGGGATGTCCTTGGCCACAACAGTTAGTCAACAGCTGCCACAAATAACACTTTATTTGGGTAATATTATGAAAAGTTTCATTAACCAGATGCACTGGGTTCCAAAGAAGAATTCTCTCTCTCATCTTGAATATGATGGGTTTCCCCTTATCACAGATCCAGCTTCAAAATTCACACTTTTTTACACAGATAATAAAAAGAAGTCAATGAAGAGAAAAGTGTGTCAATCCTAGAAAATTCAGCGGTGAGAGGAAAGGGAAGTGTGACTGCTTCATGAAGATAGTAGATCTCATGTAACTAAAAATAAGGGACAATGAATTTTCCCCACAGCAGTTAAGTTCCATAAAAGAACAGGGAGAAAGGTTTCTATCTGTCAAGCAAAAATGAATACTGTAGTCAGCATTCCAGAAATGTGCATCTGGATCACATTTCTTCTATTGGTTACTGTTTATGTGAAGAGAAGCTAGCTCATCTTTTTTTGATCAGCAATTCCTAGCAGCAAATGCATTCATTTTCAGCACCAGTACCCACACATACTATGAGGACAGCTCCCCTGCAATGTTGTTGCACGTTAGGTGGCACTAACTGGCATCTTCCAGGATTTTAAATCGAGTCAATGGTTTTGTTTCTTTTCTTAAGGATTCCTGAAGTGATCCTACTGTCTATCAAGGTGATATTTCATTTAGTAGGACTTCTTATTCTGATCTAGTATAGGAATAAAACAAATCTGAACTTAAGTTGCTCAGTATCTTATAGAGTAACTTTGATTTTAATCAACAATTAAAATATCAAATGTCTGATGAGTTAATTTTATTCCAACAAAAGTACTTTTTTAATATTTGATAAAATTATAGGATTAAAGGAGATAGAACTGGAAAGTATCATAAAGATCATCTATGACCAACCCCTTCATTTTGCACCTTGATGCATATTCTTTGAAACTCAAAATTTGATGTAGATATTATTTTTTAAGTATGTTGAACATCTAAAATTAGAAGCTTTAAAATTTTTCTCAGATTTTGCATCTACACTCAGAAAGCTATAGGGTAACTTAGCTATTTCATTTACCCAAGTTAACTGAAGCAGACACCTGTATGCCACTAGAAGGAAGGTTAATGTAGGGAGAGGCATTTTTGGCATATTAAAAAGAATTCATTACTAAGACATTTAAATGGTTTTGTTTAATTTTTAAAATGTATATTTACCTTTTTAATTATACATGAATTATATTAAGATTGCTGATAATGTTTTTATAGAGACATGAAATATTTAAAGATAGGAACAATTTTATTTTTGTCTTTGGATCCCAAGTGCCTACTATGGTGTTTTTCATATAGAAGGTACTTCCACATTTTTCTTAAACTGAAATGCTTTTTGAATGCTTTCATTTAAAATTAGGCCTTTCAGTTTGACACAAGAAACTTAAGATAATTAAAAACTTCAACTTTATTCTTCCTGCTTATTCATAAATGGGACAAAGAAAGAGAAGCTTTCCTACTTTGTAAGGTTTCCATTAAACTCCTTGATTTGGAATGAATTAATTCAAATAAGGAAAATATTCTTTCTTAACTTGAAGAAGCAATTGCGGTCAAAACAGATTAGCACACCTCACTAGTCTCTGATAAATCCACATGTCTTGAGTCACTAGTATAATTTTTTTAACTTCATGAATGCAAACATAGGTTTCTTGAATGAGTCATTCTGGGTCTTGAAGTACATGAAAATAGATGTTATAGTGGATGGTTGCTAAATGACCATTATAACCAACTCTTCCATACAGAAGATAAGAACTGATCTTAGTCCTGAATATTGATAATATTGGTAACAAAATGAATTTGAGTTTTTTGTATGCCTGTTGTAATCTGTATATAAAATATTTCTTGAAAGAATATATTGTTTCAAATAAAGAGGCATCATGATGTAATAGAAAGAATGCAAGATTTGGAGTCAGAGAATCTGGGTTCAAATCCAGGAACTTGCCTTTGTGACCTTGGACACATCACTTAAGTAATCTTAGCATCTGTTTCCCAGTGTGTAAAATGAAGGGGTTAGACTGAATGACTTGTAAAGGCCCTTAGAGTTCCCCTAGACATTTAGATATTATAATCACTATTCCAAAATTATAATTTTAAATTTTTGTTGTTCAGCCATTTTTCAATCATATTTGACTCTTTGTGACCCCACTGGAGATTTTTTTTGACAAAGATACTGGAATGGTTCACCATTTTCTTCTCCAGATCATTTTACAGATGAGGAAAACTGAGGTGAACAGGTTAAGGGACTTGCCCAGGGTCATAAAGCTAATAAGTGTCAAATCTGAACTCAGGAAGATGAGTCTTCCTAACTCCCTGGTACTCTATCCACTGTGCCACCTACCTGCATGTCCATTTAGATTCCATGTGGTGTAATGGTTAGGGTTGCCAATGTTAAACATTTTCCACTTTTATTCTAATAAACATATTTAAATAACTAGTTTCTGGTTTTTCTTTCCAACTACCTTTAACCATGGAAATAGAACATCTGTGTACAATACTGTAGGATGTGCTGTGTATGCAGTACTCAGAATATCTGGCTTCAAATCCCAAGTTTGTTGTCTACTCTTTATGTGACTTTAAGCAAGTCATTTAGCCTTTCTGACCTGTTTCCTCACTTCTAAAAGGAAGGGGCAGTTTAAATGATCTCTGAGCTCCCTTTCATCTCTAAATCTATGCATTTGTAAATAGGAAGATCTGGATTCAAATCCTGCCTAACACTTTTGAGCTGTATAGACATTTTCTCCACTGATAAAAATCACAGATCTTTCACATATTTCCATTTCTTCAGTTTAAAGTAACATTTACATGGATTGATTTTCTTTTCCCTCTAAAAAAATAGTTAACCAAAGCTTAGTTTAATAGCTAATTTAATTTAAAAGTTAATTTAACCAAAGCAAAATTTAATTACAATTGTTTTGATCCAATTTTAAAATATTAAATCCAGTTTTATACATACTGGTTTCAAATAGCCAAATTTTCAACCATCTAGCAAATTAATAAATGCCCCCAAATTCCTCATAACAATGATTTTTAAACTTCTATGGCTATTATTATGTTGATGTATCTAGTTAGCATGTCTACTTTGGAAGAAAGGTATTTACCACCACTGAATGCATGAATGCAGCTCTACTCAGATAATAATGTGGATTATTAAGCATCAAATCCTCTGAGATTACGCCTTAAATCATTCCTCAGGGGACACAGCTGGGTATAGTAAACAAAGGTTGTGAGATCACAAAAGCAGCTGAATAATTAGGAAAAGCAATGTGTCCATAAGAAGCTAAAATTGAGAGTTGTAGGGGATAAATGATGCAAAGAAGAGAATGTCTTCATGAAAGATAATCTACCTTCTGCTAATTAAGAATTACTGAAGTGGGTAAACTCATAAAACAAAAGGCTGAAATACCAAACCCCAATTGCCTCAAGTCAAGGTTTGCAGTTGAAGGAAGGGAAATTCTGATTGCTACAGTCACATAAGCACTAATCAGTTCTGAAGTTGAAAGAAACCCAAGAAGCCATCTAGTTCAAACCTCTGGTTTTTAAAATGAGGATTCAGAGGCCCTAAGTGATACAGCCAGGATTTAGACCTCCAGCCTCTTAAATCCAAGCACAGCGCTTTTCCACTATGCCATTTTGTCTCCTATACAAGCACATCCTTCTCTTGATGAAAATGAAGTCTACCTACTTTTACAGTAGTGCCCTGATTTACAGTAATTCTTATTATTGCAGAGCTAAGATTAATAATAATTGTGAGCATCCATATGATGCTTTGAGGTTTGCAAAGTGTTTTACAAATATTATCTCATTTGAGCCTCAAAAGGGTCCCACTGGGCCAAGCTAGTTGCCTCTGGCTTCCTAGGAATCCTACACAAACAACAAATGGTGCTTCTCCACATCTTTGGCCACATTTCTGCATCAAAGATTCTGAATGTGCAATTCAGATTAATCTCAGAACAGAGGGAAAAGTAAAGAAACATGTAAATAACCCTGCCAATACAATTAAAACTATTCAGACTCTTGATTCAAATGCAACTCCAGAACTTGACAGAGATATTCTTTTCGACCTGTAGAGTACAAGGGAGATGAAATATTTGAAGGGCTGGAAAATAGAAACTATGAAGAAAAAGTCACACCCAATTACAGAGGATTCCATTGTTTACAGCTCTTGAATGTATGGAAAGTATCAAAAGAAACTTCACCTTTTTAGTCCCACACATTTAGATACCAAGTTGCCATGGAAATTTTCCTTTCATTAACATCACAAAATTAATTTGTCCTGAGATAATTTGTATCATTTCATCTTTTAATGTTCTTGAAATCTCTTAAGGCAACTTTAGAGATTTTTGATTCCAGATTAGTCCAAACTCCAACGTGTTTCTTTGATGCCTTGTGCTTTTAAAGCAAAGACAATGTATTGACATCTTCAGTATTAAGGTCCACAGCCATGTTTTCAGTGTATATTGAGGCAACTAAACTCCAGGGTACTTTAAGGTCTTCAGAGAACTCCTTTGAATTTAGACAAAGGATTCCAAGGATATTTATAGGAAAGAAGAAAGGAAGTCAAGCCCAGTTGTCATGATACAGAAGGTTCACATTTTGTGCCCTAGGTTCCAATTATGAAATTGGAATTCTTATTCGAGTGTGGATTAGACTAGACGGCCTCCAGGGTCATCGTGATGCTGTGAATTGAGATTAATTATTTCTCAGGAGAGAAGGTTGAGAATCAACATGGTAGTCTCCCTGGGCAATACAGTGTTGCTACAAAGAAGTCAGTCATTTGATCAAAGTTGTTCTTTCATCTAGTAAGGACTAAAAAACCTAAAACTGCAATGAAAAGGATTTAGGCTACTACTGAAGCTAAGCCTGGAATATAGGGCACACAGCTTCATCCAATTCTGCTGGAATGGGGAGGAGCAGGAGGACGGGGGAGGAATGCCACCAGCCATAAAATAATCTGCCTCCAGCTGATCCTTTGTGTGAAGTAAATAGTCAGTATGGAAGCATCAGCTTCCCTCTTCTCTTTGTTGTTTTCCTTCTCCTGACCCACATATAACTTCCTCCTTCTGACTTTCCATCAATAAATTCAGATAGTGATAGCCCCTAGGTCTGACATTTCTTGGCTCCTTTGAATTTCAGGCTTTGAATTTTCAGTAGTGTTTGTACCTTTAATCCACTGATGCTCCAAACTTGGACTGTTCTTGAGGGTATCCTCCTGAGATTTGTAGACTTTCTTAGATTGTTTACTTACCAATTTCTTGTACTAAACCTAGCATCTTGTACTAAACCATCACAAACTTGTTGGTACTTCCTGAAAGGTTGGCTAAATACAACACAAAGTTTAAGGAATACTTTTTCTTGTCAACTAAGAAGATCCATTCATATACCATATTTACTGATGGCAGAGGACTGAACTAATTACTTTCCTTCACAAGACCATCAGTACCATTATCATCAAATAAAGTACCCATTTTCAAACTCTTCACAAAATTCCTCCAATTCCTAACCATACCATGGATACAACCTTGAACCCTTCAAGATTATGTCAAAGAAGCAATTGCCCCTGGCAGATCCTTCCAAGTTATAAAGACCTTGCTTCAAGGTCTGTCATAAAGATCTGTCAGAAGGTCCAAAGAGGTTTATCTGCTAGAGGGGGTCAAGTATCAGGTAATAAAGTTTTCAGTTTATGAAGACAATCTACTAAAATGTGGATAAATTTGCAATTTCATCCATTGAGGGAGTTCTGCCTACAACAAAACTACAGCTCTCTGAGGAACTGAGATATGTGCTATGCGCTCAAGATAAAAAGAGATGTATCATGACTATCTGGTCCCTGGACTCAACTGAGATTATGATGGTAATCACAAACCTGTATGAGGTAAAAGAGATAAAGACATATATAAAAGTGATAATACTACAAAGCAGTATAATAATAAAACTTGATTGGCACCTTGATGGATCTGTGATCTTATCTGCCTCAATGTGCAGATGAAAACTCATCTATTACTTCACATTTGATGCAAAGTTTGCTCATCGAGGTCCATAAATCCTTTTCTGAGCTGCTTTCTAATAAGCTGGTATCCTTCCTCTAAATCTCTTGATGCTACATAGGTACCAATGAAACAAGTAGTCTATACAGTGGTCATCCTGGGCTCCTGCCACATGACCAGCCCACCTCTTTACTCAGTCACAGTTCTTTCATATAAATGACAAATGCTATAAGAATTCAGAAGAGATAGACCTTGCTGTAGGCTAGGGCAGTGAGGAAGGGCTCCTCTGAGAATATGAGACCTGAAGGAAGGGTAGGATTTAGAGATGTAGGAAAGTCATGGCTGTTGTCCAGACCAAATTTTGCTGCAAAGAGTTGAAATTTTTCAATGAAAATTATAGAATCAGAATTTTAGAAGTGAAAATGATAATCATCGAGATGATGTTAAAGACCAATCCTTTTACAAACAAAGAGAACAAATTTAGGAAAGTGAAAAGACTTGGTCAAAATAACATGCCTACTTAGTGATGAAGCTCAGAATAGATAGAACCCATGAACTTGTCTAATAACACTCTATATTTTAAAATGTAAATTTAGTTTAGCTGAACACCGGGAAAGTTCACT
The DNA here is from genome assembly GCA_023548195.1 of Bettongia penicillata ogilbyi. NCBI lineage: Eukaryota > Metazoa > Chordata > Mammalia > Diprotodontia > Potoroidae > Bettongia > Bettongia penicillata. The sequence goes on from JAJHZJ010000311.1 coordinate 6,438,246, forward strand.
GAGGACTGGGATGATGTCGTTTGTATCCTTATGCTTCTCTGCATACTGACCACATTATATCAGACTTCGTAGGCACTTAATAACTAAATAACTGAAGAAATAAGCAAAAAACACTCTGAAAATTTATCTTCCTCAATTCAACACTGGACTGTCATTTTCCTATTTCCCCCAATTTCCAAATGACTTCTCAATCTATCATGTTAGACCAAAGAATGAAAAAATGGCCTTTCTACTTAAAACAGCAACTATTCCACTTTTGAATTCAACTTTCAAATAATGTAAAAGTTGGGAAGGACCCTAAATATCATTTACTTAATCTTCAAGCTAAGGCACTAATTCTTTCTCCAGCATTTCTGTCAAGTGTTCAACCAATCTCTATTTATTTCCATGATGGGGTATTGAATTCTATGATGAAGTATTAAATTAACACTTCACAAGGAAATCCATTCCATTTTAACAGCTCTGTTATAGAATCCTTCCTTCCTAATTTTCCCTGAAACTTGCCTTCCTACAATACGTAGTTTAGAAAACTCTCTCCTCACAACCTTGAGAAAGTGAAAACATTATTCCTTTAAACATCAAACTTTTACTAAGCTCCTACTACATGTGTGACATAGATGAGAAAACTGATTTTCACAGAGGTTACAATAAGTGCCATCAATATTTACCATGTCTGTGAATGACTGTAAGGGGAAGAACTCAAACCCAGGTCTTGGCTGCCAGGCAGTGTTGTAGATGATGACTGAATTTTGAAGACAGGAAAATCCGTCTCAGACATTTACTAGAGCTGGGCGACCCTAGCTTCAGTCTCCTCATCTGATATAGAACTCATCTGTAAAATGAGGGAGTTGGATTCAGTGGTCTCTAATGTGCCTCCAGCTCTCAATACGATCCTGGGATCTAATTCCAGATGCAATGCTCTTTCCACTACATTACTCCATTCCTTAAGAGAATCAATTCTCCATCCATGTGGTGGACATGCAGATATTTGAAGGCAGCTCTCACCTTTTGGGTCTTTTCTCTACCTGAATCATTACTGAGAGGAGCAACCCCTGGGGAGAAGGAAACTGCCCCATTATCATCTATGACTGCTACGAACAGGGCATACGGAGCAGCCTAGTTGAAGAAGGCATTCTGCAAGAGAAGAAGCAGCATATGCCAGGCATGTCAAAGGACCCTCCTTTCAAGCCATACTGAAAAGAGTCTTGGAGCAGAGAATTTTCCTTAGAGTCCTTGGAATAGCAGTCCCTCCCACACCGCTGGTCTCATTTCCACCCCTCCTGGAAACTCTGCAGCCATCATCCAGGGAAATCACCATTGTAGACACTAATCTGGCAATTCCCTTTCCCATTTAACTACAGCCTCCACCCCCTCCGAAACCACACCTAGGGGCGGCTAGGTGGTGCAATAGAGCACTGACCCTGGAGCCAGGAGGGCCTGAGTTCAAATCTAGCCTCAGATACTTACTAGTTGTACTAGTTGTGTGAACCTTGGTGGGGGGTGAGGGAGAGGGAGAGGGAGTGGGAGAGAGAGAGTGCACAACCACATCTAGTGAAGATCTGGAAAAAATTCTCATCAACAAAGTCCTAGGCATAGTCATATGATGCAGTGTCAGAAATATACATGATTTTAATCCGTAGAAATTACATTAAAGAAAATTTGCAGTTACAATCTATGTGTTTTCTCACCCTGTTACAATGTGAGCTTTTCTAAATCAGTGATTTGCATGTTACATTTAATAATTCCTTCAGCTGTTCCTCCCTGGTTTCTAGATCCTTTAGGATCCAGATTGCTTTCCTCTGGTGGTATTCCAGGGACTCTTATCAATGACTTTTTAAAATGTGGCACCTGTAACTGACCAAAACTCTCCAGATGAGATCTGAGTGCAGCATAGAGTACAGCATAGAGTGCAGTGAGTCCCTTCTGCCCTTTATATTCAAAATTATACTTTTACTAATGCAACCTAAGAATGCAATAGCTTGTTTTGGCAATGTCACTTCACAATATAGTATGGCTTCCCATTGCACTTTTGGTCCAAAATTCCTAGAGTAAAGGAGCTGTTTCAAAGCCACATCCCCTAATGAGAGCCATGGAAAGGAATCATTGCAAAACACAGAGCTATCCTTAGGGCATAGGCACAGGGGTTGATAATTTCAGTCTGATGCTTTGCAGCCTCAAGGAGCTGAGAGTGGGGGAGTGAGGAGTTGCCTAGGGCGACTGGAACAGCAGCAGGAAAGAGAAGACATTGTTAACTGGCACCAAGACAAAAAAATACCTAAGGTACTCATACACAATCAATAAGTTAACTTTTTACTCCTCTACCTCTTACTATCTATATCACAAAAGCAGTTGTGAAGAATGTTGTCTATAAATCTTGGAGTCTAAAATAAATATTTTAGGGTGTATTGGGAGTGGGAGGGGAGAAGCAGGGCTGAATCTAGACCTGGAAGGAAGAGTATTAGGTTTAACTATTACTTTGTGCTAAAATTCTATTCCAGAGTTTTACCATGGTTGTAAGATCTAGATCATAGTTTTAGAGCCTGAAGGAACCTCAAAGGTCAACTATTCGAACCTTTTCATTTTATAGATGAGGAGACTAAGTCCTGTGACCTTGTCCAAGATCACACAGGTAGCAAGCATCAAAGGTGGAATTTGCACTGTGATGGGATGAAGGGAATGCAGGTTCTCAAAGGGCAGGATGGTAAGGCAGAGCGCTGTGATAGATTGTCCCAATTTAGAAGGTCTTTGAGAATGGGTCCAGCGATCAAATTTGTATCGGTCATGGGAGCATCAGCATAACTAAAGTCAGATTACTACACATCAGTGTAAATACACATTACTAGAAGATGGGCCAACAGATGGTTCATGCGTTTTGGCCACAGAACCTCATGAAACTCTGTTGGAGTCTAATTTGCCTCAGCAGAGAAAATACCAAGACCAATGAAATCACAAGTCTTTGACATATTAAAACATAATGATACTATTAATATTACTATTAATAGTTAAAATAGGAAATGGGCATAGTTTGGAAATTTACAAATTAATAACAAATTAATAAAAAGCATTTATCAAATATGACATGCAAAGCACTGTGCTGGGAATATATTTAGAAAAACAAACCATCCTTGTTCTGAAGGAGCATACATTGTAATAGGGAGAGGTAACACATATAGATTTCAGCTGCAAGTCAGATGGAAAAGTCATGTGGTCCTTAGGGTACAGAGGCAAAGCAGATGGTAATGAATCTTTTTAAATGTAATTTCCACAGATAAAACATATGACAATGCATCATTTGAGAGTGCCTAAGACGTTGCTGGTGAGAGTTTTATTTTCTGTTCTGTGTCTTCACTAGATGTGGTTTCTGAGGAGGCAGAGACTTTCCTGGACCTCTCTGCCCTCCCATCCAAACCCACTTTCAGCTGCTAATGCCTTCTCCTCTTACATTGCTTTCCATTTACTTGGTATTGTTTATTATGTAATCTCACTGTACACACAGTCTCCCTCCTTAGAACGTAAGCTTCCTGTGGGCAGGGTCTGTTTTTGCCTGTTTTGTTGATTCCATTTGTTTAGCACAGTGCCTGGTATGTACTAAGTGCTTAGTAAATGTTTGTTGATGCTTCTTAAATAGGAGTCTAGTCTCATCTCATTTTGGCAAAAACTGTTTCTCCATGTTGGATTCTGGTACTCCTTTTGGATATATAGTGATAAAAAATACTTGCTCTTCCCACAAGTTTGTAGATTTGTAATGGCAAATTTACTTTAAAAACACTATAAGAGTAGGCAATCCATAAACTTTATGTGGAGGTGAACTAGAGGAAAACAATTACACTCAGTTTAAAGACTGTGACGGTTCTGACAATCTGAAATAACATATCTAAAACATTAATAACAAAGCACAGATCTCTTAGGTGAATGTGAAAGTCCATTTACAAAATAACTTGCCTTAATGTGACATATTTTATGGAACCTACAAAATACTTTGCAAGAGAACTCTTACTACTTAGGGGAATAGATGAGAGAGGAGAGCCAAAGGGCTGCAGTAAAAGGCTTTGATAGATTCCCTCCATATTCTCTCATATTAAATGACTCCAGCAGAACAGTACCTGATTGATTATACACAGCACTACAAGGCCTTGCTGGTGAACTATGAAAAAATCATGAGACTTGGAATCAAGAGACCTGGGGTTTGCTTTTTTTTCTCCTACCCCTGACCTCAACCCCAGCATTTACTAGCACTGCCTAATACCTCTAAACTTCAGTTTGCTCAGTCTGTAAAATGATGATGATGATAGCACTTTGCATTATTTACTCACAAAGCAAGAGTGGGGAAGGAACAATTTTAGTCTTATAGTTCAGTATATGAGATTTTTTCAGTTTATTTTTAATAATAAAATAATGATGAGTTACACTGGGTGGGGGGGACGGCTAACAAGGCCACCCCTAGCTTTGTTAGCATTTCTCTCTTCCACAGTCTTGGACTGCATGCATCTTTCTAGCTTGAACCTCAGAATTCAAACTTAAAGTATTACGGGTAACATGATTAGAATACTGGGCTCAAAAATGAGCAGCAAGGGGTCTTAGAGGTCGTCTAGTATAATCTTCTCATTTTTTCAGATAAGAAAACAGATCCAGAAAGTTTAAGTTACTTTCCTAACATCAGACAGATAGCATGTAGCATAGCTGGGCTTTCAAATCAGTTCTTCTGACTCCCAATCCTGAAGTCTTTCCTCTAAGCCGTGAGACATCTGTCTGATGATGTCACTAGGCTTACCAATTTTTCCATATCTGTATTCTTCTATAATATTTTATGATGCTGCTAATTTCCAGGGATGGATTTTTTTTTCTTCCAGAATGGAAGCTTAAGAGGTTGATTACTGGCCCACTACCTTGAGCATAAATGATGCTCAGTAAAGATTTGTTGGTGATGCTTCATACCAGCAAGTGGAGTAGAAATCTGGAGAATCTGGCCGATAGGAAACAGAGACCAAGAATGTAAGGACTGGAATATTAACCATCTTCTCCCACCATCATCACTAAGAGTGATGGGATAGTATAAACACATTATACTTTCTACCACCAGGTTCTTCCTTTCAAACTTAAAATTGTAGCATAGTTGACTGGCCGGAAAATGGCTAAGCAAAAGTCAACTTAATATTTAACATGGCAGCCTCCCACGATACAACTCATTATATAGTTATCCCTTCCACATTGTGGGGGTTAGGGATGCAGCACCCTTCAATCTGAAAAATCTGAATAAAAGTTTTTGGTCCTCCTTTTGTACCAGAAAAGAAGTCTAGTTTGATTTTTTTTTTTCTTTTATGGGTGTTTACAGTACCTTATTGTAAAATTTGGATTAAGTATTTGGTTGTAGGCTATATTATACAATAGTATGCATACATTTTATGCATTTCTGACTTTCTAAATTTTTTTCTGTATCATCTGCTGGCCTTCATGTTGTCTATGGCTTCTGTTAAACTCCGCCAAAATCCCCATTTCATTTCTTATGCTGACCCATGAAACCAGAATGGGCAAAATCACAGTGTGGAAGGGATAACTAATATAGATCAGGTTCCTAGTTACAAATCTCTGCTTAATTGCTATTAAAATTGCACCCCAGGTTGGCAAAGCTTTGTACAACTGCCACATTTTGGTATTCTTAAACCATTTGGCCTGGTAAATGCCAATAATCCAGTTACTGGTTAAAAAAACCACAGACTATGTGCAAAGACCACTGACCACTCTAACCCTGAAGGGTGTCTGCTGTCGTTCTGAGCTTCCCACTGCTTTTTCATGTTCCCAACTCTGCTTTTTCATCTTCCCCCACCTACGCTAATGTCAATGGATCTAGATACATGTAAGATCCCTTAAACTAGGGTGGATATTAGAAAGGTTCCCCTCCTTTCCTCACACCCACATAGCACCCTTAGGAAGTTTCCTGTTATCTTCTGTAGGCAAAGTTGGAAATTACTAAAGTAAAATATCTAATAAAACATGCCCACGAAGTAACCATTAGGTTCTACCAAAGTCATCAGGTTGACCTGATCCTAACAGCTTATAGTATGAAAGAAAATAAAAAGATTATGAAGGAGTTGACCATGTCTTCACATTTCTTTGTACACCTGGTGTTTAGCACGTAGAAGAAATTTATTAAATGTTTGCCGACTAACTAACTGACCTTTTAAGACTCATTACTAAAAGAATGCCAGGCTAAAATAGCAAAGGAAAAAATGAAACAAAATCCTACTGGGAGACCTAGCGTAGTTGACTGGCCAACTATGGTCAAACTCTAGACAGTAAAGAAAAAAAGACCCCAGTTAGGCACATAAGGTAACAATTCAAAAGTGATAATAAAGGAAAAGACTATTGTAGGTCTAATAGGCATTTAATGAAGACTATTTTCAGTCTTGCTCCAAAGAATGAAATATTTGCCTTAAAAATATGATGCTTATTTCCATATGTTCTGTATGTTTTTCATTTCATGTCAAAATAAATGGAAATCCCTAGCCCCAAACTCTTCATCTCTTAAATCCATAGACTTCTACCCATGGTAAATTTGCTACTGCAGTAATTATAGGCTGGTTCCATCAGAATAAGTTCTAAGTTCATGTGTCCAGCCTCTGCTGCAATACTAGAGAAAACAAACCTGAAGATGACAGGAGTAGTTTCTGTGTTCCACGCATTTAAAAAATATGCATAAAGAAATACTGCTCCAGTTACTTTGGCAGCCCTGGTTTTCTGCCAAGTGCGGTCCCGAGAGCAAATATTCCATACTTAAGGGGGGAAAATGCACTTTCATGGAGGACAGTTTGTAGGTTTTATTTGGTCAAACGGTAAACACCTAAGAAAACTCTAAGTACTCTTGCTGGTACAGAATGACCTTATCTCTACATTTCCATGAAATTATTCAACCAGTTTACCAAAGGAAAAATTTTCCAGTAGTGATTACGCTCACAGAGCCTCTAGGGAGCAGAAGATTGGCTCAGCACCACCTGTTTTGTTCACTGATGACACATACTGAATCTTCTTTCTTATGAAGAAAAAGAAACCTTTTTGTCCAGTTTTTGGGGAGGAAGAGGTATGTATTCACAAATAAAAATGAAACATGAATAGCACTTTCTGGATATTGTTATATTATGAGTAATGACCACTCTTCAGAAATACTCCAATGAAGGTAGTTTCGATAATAACTCTATCTACTTGCATAGTACTTTGTATTTTTCACTTGGATTGCACACAAACACTTTGTATTTTCCCTAGAAATTTCTCATTTGATACCATAGCCTGTAGACAGGTAGAACTAAAATGATTCTCCTCCTTTCATAATGCTAAAACTGATAAAAATTGGTGAAATGATTTGCCAGATACCAAATCTTCCACTGTGGCATTTAAAGCTATTTATTTATTTTATTTTTAATTTATGGAACAAAACAAGTATTTTTATAATATAGTATAATAAAAAAGATGATTTCACATGAAACTGCAAATCTGTTATGTACAAGTTGCTATTTCTTTTAAATATAAATAAAGCTAGCTTGTAAATTTCTCTTTTCCCTTTTTTCCTTCCCCCCCATCCTAGAGATGGCTACCGTTAGACACAATTATGCATATGTATATGTAAAATCATCCTATACATACTTATTTTTATCAGTTCTTTCTTTGGACGTAAATAGTATTGTCCTTCATATATTCTTTATAGTTAATTTGGGTATTTATAATAGGTAAAGTAACTTATTTACTCTATTTACAATGTGATTCTTAGTCAACCTTAATTGCACATTTTTCTTATTTTTCTTTCTTATTACTCTATGTCTCAGCCCAACTAACCTTACTTTTTCTCATGCATAACATTCCATCTTCAATCTGTCTCATGCCTGGAATACATTCCCTTTTCAACCTACAATCCTTACCTTCCTCAGCTCATGGGCTCCTGCCCATCCCCTAAAAAAAATTATTTCATATATATTTTGTATTTACTTATCTGAGGAAGCTGTTAATAAATAAATGTTTATTGACTGACCATACATATTGTTTTCTCCCAAATAGAGGATAAACTCCATGAAGGCAGGAACTATTTTTTTTTAGTCTATGAATCCTAAGCACCTTAAAATTAGTAGTTGTAAACAAGAATCTTGTTTTTCTGAGATTATGCATTTTTTCATACTACATCTCCCTTTTAACTGTTTCTCTGAGTACATATTTAGAATAACTGAATTTTTACTTTATATTACTATCCATTAGAGAGTTTGAGCATGCATTCGTAATTAATATATGCAGCTTGCTGGATCACAAAGTAAATATCTATAAGCTATGAAAAAAATCATCTGGCATTAAAAACTACTTGTATTTTTTTAAAATACCCCTCATAAAAAGGACCCATATGTACAAAAATATTTGTAGTGCAGAACTGGAAACTGAGAGGGTGCCCATCAAGTGGGAAATGGCTAAAGGTCAGGTCCACCTGCTAACTCTGGTAGAACTTAATTGCTACTTTATGGACATTTCATCAGATACTGTACTTCGGTAATTTTCAACTTTGCCTACAGAAGATAATAGGAAACTTCCTAAGGGTGCTATGTAGGTGTGATGAGAGGAGGTGAATCTTTCTAATATCCACCCTGGTTTAAGGGATCTCACATGTATCCAGATCCCTTGACCCCAGCACAGGTAAGGGAAGATGAAAAAGTGAGATTGGGAACATGGAAAAGCAGTAGGAAGCTCAGAATGACTGTGGACACCCTTCAGAGTTAGTATGGCCAGTGGCTTTGCAGATACTCTCTTTTTTTATCTGTTGCTGGATTATTTACTCCTGGAAAAACACAACTGCCATCTAGAGTTGCTTCCAGAACTCCCACCATCCATTTCTAAAGCCAAAGATTTCTTAGGCAAGGAGGAACTTGGCTATTTATGATACCTGCCATAGGGTACCAGGTTCCAATGACTTCCTTAAGGTAATAACAACACACATTTAAAAAGGACTTTCAAGTTTACAAAATGCTGACCTCACAACCACCCCATTATATCAATGAGGCACCTGACTATATGATTTGCCCAGAGTCCCACAGCTTCAGAGGTTTAGGGCCAGGCATGGAGCAAGAGCTCTCAGTTCTTCACTTAAGTCTCTTTCTACTACCCCACCATGCTCAATACTCAACACCAAAAATCACTCTTTGGGTACCTCTTTCTTGACCCCAGCTTTCAAACGCTCATTTGATGGGAATTTTAATAGGAGAGAGTAGCCTCTTTTTTTATTCATTCCCTTGATGAGGAAAAATACTGTGGTACTATGGGAAAAGAGCTGAGTTCAAATTCTGACTTGGCTTGCTACCTGTGCTATCCTAGGCAAGTCATTTCATTTCTCTAGGTCTACCTCCTCATTTGTACAGTGAAAGAGATAAGATCTTTAAGGTTCATTCCAGTTTGATCATGTAACAGATTCCTTATCATATTGATGGACCACAGCAGAGGATGTCTCTCCTCCCAATAAAGATGGTCTTTGGGCAACATTTTCCTTCTTTAAACCTCTTGAAACTTCAGTCAGATGCTTCCTTCTTCGTTCAATCAACAAAAAAGCATTTATTGTCTATAAGTTCTAGGCATTGTGCTAAGTGTTGGAGATACAAATCTGAAAATGAAACAATTGCTTCTCTGGGGACTTAGCATTAATAAAGGGGACAACAAATAAATGTGAGTATGCATAGAATAAATATAAAGATGATAAGTACAGGGTAATAGTACAAGGGTTCCAGACCTGCAGTCTGTGAACTTGGTTTTTAAAAATATATGATTAAAAAACAGTTCAGAGATCCTAAGTTAAGAACCTTTGTACCTTGGTGCTAGTGCCCTCCCTCCCTCACTACCTTGGTTCTATAACTACCTTATTTCTACTAATTAGGGTGTTTTTGTTATCCTGTATATTTTATGATATGGATTTAAAAACATTATTCTGAAAAAAAAGAATAAGGTCCACCAGACTGCCAAATGCATCCATGGTACAAAAAGAGTCAAGAACTTTTAGAATAGTCGTTGGGCTTTGGCGACGGAGGGCACAAGCCCTCCTTGGTTCTTAAGCGAGTCTACTAATTAGGAATTCTTAAAAAAAAAAAAAAGTCTGTGCTCATCAAGATTTCCTCAGCCTCAATTGAATACGCTGAAGACTTATCGGCAAAACACTTGGGCTCTGTCACAACACACTTCTATTCTGAGACATCAACTGGGAAGCAAGAGCAAAACAAGAGAAGTCAACTGGCACAGAGGAGTGCCTTTTTTTTTTTTCCTTAGGAAAAATTGTCATCTCAAATCAATCTAAAACAGCTCAAGCAAGTATTGATTTAAAGTGGGTCTTCTCACAGCCTTATAACAAGGGTAACCTGTATCAATCTGGTTTGCTTTCTTGGATATTTGAAATTGATTTCTGAAATTCTGGAAACTTTCCAGTCAAACCCCCATAGCCCACTTTAAAGAGCTATTTCATATCATCAAAAATTACCAAGAATTTGGAAATAAGTTGAGTCTGAATCCCCAACTACACCCTGCCACCTTTCACAGCAGAATGTCATTTGTGATTCAGAAGCAATTCCCTGTTTACCAGCTTTAAAAAAGCATGTTTGTTTTCCCCCTCACTCATCCTCTTCTGGTCTCATTAAATATTTACATATTTTCATGGACACTGACATAATCACCCTATCACATCCTTCTCTCTCATACACATATCTTCTTACATATATCCATATTTTTTTCCAGTACCTAAATATTACTCCATACACAGAATCTCTTGAATTTACAAGTCTCCCACATCCTAGCCACTAGCTTGGAGTCACAAGTCAGACAATGATATAGGGATTTTCACATGCCAGTCTTTAGCTAGCTTTTATTGCTTCACACGAGGAATACACAATACTCTAAACCTGTGAGTTTAAGATCTTTTATAAAGATTTGGCAATCTCCAATAGAAAAGGGAATCTCTTCACTTAAGAGTTCCCTACATATATGAAAATGTATATGATAAAGAGCTCACATTTATATAGCATTTCTGTACAAAATATTTTAGAAGTAAGTAATGCATTATCTCTGTTTTTACTAATCAGGATCCCACAAGGGTGGGTGCCTTGCTTAGTTAGGATCACATACCTAATAAGTGGCAGAGCCAATATTCAAAGTCAGGTCTTCTGACCACTCCTTCGTTCTCTATATGACCTCACATGGGGACAATCTGTAAGACCACAAATGTAAGTCTCCCAGTTCTCTTCAGAAGCTACTCCAACTAATTTTGGCCACTTAAAAAATGTGGGTCTCTTAAGGATTTACCTGAATAACCTATAAATCCAGAAGAGAAGATCTATAGAGTTGATCAATGTTTTGGAAAAAAGTAGCTTTTCAGAGGACAATATGAAGTGGATGTGGGGCTTCTTGTGCTATGAGTACTGACTCAACATGTTATCCCTTGTCCTATTCATTAATTTCATGTCTCATTCAAAACCAAAACATCTGAGCATGTTAGGACAAAACAGGAAAGAGAGAGTAAAAGGGCAAGAAGGAGAGACAGAAACCAGGATCTTTTTCCTTATATGTACTCCAACAGTACAATAATGACAAAGGGTGACAACATAAACCTATCTCTCCAGGAAAGTATCATTTGGAAGTTAAAAACTTCCAGATTTTTACCTCGCAGTGGATTCATTATATTTGCAAATTATTAAATGATTTACAGATGAAGAGGTATTGAAAACCACTGCTTTAGAATGGCATTTGAGTTCTAGATTAGAAAGATGCACCACAGCCCTACCACTCCTGTGTCATGAAACTCCCGCCCACCTCCCTGAATATCTGGGCTCAAATCCTGGCTCTTCCATTTACAATACGACTTTGAACAAAGTACCTAATCTCTCTGGGTCTCAATTTTCTTATCAATAACATAAGGTCCTTCCAACTTCTAGATTTTATGGTCTTATGACCTTCCATTTTAAAAAAAAGCATTCTTCCACTATATTTGTTCATAGTATATGCTTTGAGTCAATGGGCAAAATCAGTTTATGTCAATAATGTCACAGTCTTACCTATCGTTCATTTTTTACTTAGTTGGCACTGAAAGCTTAGTAGATACTCCCCAACTTTACTGAGACTCCTAAGATCATTACTGAGAATATCTAAGAACTGTGACACAAAAACAGAACCTACAAAGCACCTATTTGATCAAGGCAGAATACACAAAGTTTCAGAAAACACCAAAAGGAAAATTAATCCTCTCAACACCCACACCCAAGAACACAGCAGTAGAAGGGCACAGGGGCAAACTTATTAAATCCACAAAAAAGATGATTCCAATGTGATTGGCTCTTCAAGATGCCCATTGGCTATCACCAATAGAACAGAGAGCGAGACCCAGGTGAATTATGAGGAAGAAATTCAAACAGGATCCTGATGATGCTGTTTCTAATAGTCCTAAATGAAACAATTACTGAAGTGAGCTAGCATTTTGTTCCATACATACTAAATTAATGCATAAAACCATCTTTAAAAAAAAATTAAATTAGACACTGTCTTCCTGTTTCATGCAGCCATATATTTGGAGGTTGAGGGTAAATAAAAAAGATGGTATAACTCCCTGGATAGAGAGTTAGCTGTGGAAGGAAGACCTCAGTTGAGGTTTTACCTTTCACATTTATTGGCTGTGTGATCCTGGGCAAGTCATTTTACCTCTCAGTGTTGTGGACCAGTGGCATGAAACTAGTCATACTGAGGTAGAAAATCACAAAATAATATTAGTTAAAATGTATTTTTATACATTTTGGCAAACATTTTGCAATTACATCTTAATCTGGTTCAGGTCACAGTTGCAAGTTTTGTCCTTGGTATATGACCACTGACTGTCAGTTTTACATCACTGTATACTGGTAACTTTCTAAGAATATAAGTTGTAGAGGAAGTGTTCCCCCTCGTTGGTAGATGGAGTCACTTCACTAGGGAGGAGTTCTCTATATCAGTGAAATCACAGGGTCAGTTCCTAGCTTTAAAAAACAAAAGCATTCATAGGAAATTAGCAAAAACATTATCACCCCAAAATAAGTCCTAACACTTGGCACTTACTTAGCACATGCTACCTTGTGCTATGTTAAGCATTTTTAATAGAACTACTCTGACTCCTTTACTAGGTTTATCAGCCCATTCAGCTAAAGGGTTATGTCTTATTTTGTTGTATTATCAGTCTCTAGCATAGTACCATACACATAATGGACCTTCAGTAAATGTGTTTATGAAGAAAATATCTTCATCTGTCTTTTGTTTTTATTCAGTTGTGTCTGACTTTTGTGACCCCATTTGGGGATTTTCTTAACAAAGATTTTGGAGTGGTTTGTCATTTCCTTCTCCAGCTCAATTTACAGATGAGGAAACTGAAGCAAACAGTTAGGTGGACCACCCAAAGCATACAGCAAGTGTCTGAGGCGTGATTTTAACTCAGGAAGATAAGTCTTCCTGACTCCAGGTCTGGCTCTCATCTAGAAGGGTTTAATAATATGGCTCTAGACGTTGGGTGTGCTGGACATTTCAAGCTCCTTACTGTTCTCATCATCATCATCCTGACATTACAGTAAACCCAACAGTTCCAATCCATAATCTTCCCACATAAGTTACAGGTCACAAGTGACCAGGAAATATGTAATGACATAGGAAGACTTCAAACTTATCAGAACAACAATCAACTGTGACTTCCGACGCCTAACAAGGAAGCATGCCTCCCACCAGATAGATGGGGAACTAAAGGTGCAAAATGAGGCATAAGCTGTTAAACATGCCCAACGTCTTCATTTGTACTTTGTCACATGGGAGGGTTTTATTGGGTGATGTGGTTGTTGAGAAGTGTCAGTATAAAAAAGGGCAATCATAAGACATTTTTAAAAAGGAAATACAAGTGGTAGTTTGGAGGAAGGTGAATTGACTAAAGAAATTCAATGGCTGATTTCCAGCTAGGTGGTGCAGTATATAATATGGGTACTAGAGTCAAGAAGACCTGAATTCAAATCCAGCCTCAGATATCCCCAAGATCTGAAGTGAAATCTAGCCTCAGATACCTCCTACCCACGTGACTCCAAGCAAGCTATTTAACCTCTGTCCACCTCAGTTTCCTCAACTGTGAAATGGGGATAATAGTATCTACCTACCATTGTTGTTGTAAGGATCAAATGAGATAATATTTGTAAAGTGTCTAAACACAGTGCCTAGAACATTGCAAGTGTTTAATAAATACCTGACCCCTTTCTTTCTCCTAGTGATGACAGGATAAGCTATGGCATAACCAGTGGAAAGCAGCCCTGCTCTAGCCATAGACACTACTGAATCGTGCTGCAATGGCACAATTCAAAGACAGTGGCCACTTGAAGTGCCTCTAAATTTTAGAGGCTGGATCAAAAGCTCCCTCAGCCTCCGAGAGTTCAGAGACATGAGACAGGTACATCCCCCTTCCCTCTCCCCACATAAGAATTCTCTTGACCATGACCATGAGGAAACCAGAGTCTCCAAAGCCTACTCTTCTGCTACTGCCGCTGGTGCTCTAATTTAAGAAGTAATGGGCTAGAAAGTTACTAGCATATAGAAAGCAGCAGGTGACTTTCTCCTTCCTTCCCCAATTCAATTTCCATTCCTCAAAGTGTGTAAGTTATTTAAAGGCACAACTAGCTCATGTTCCAGAACAGGATCGACACTCATTTCTCCACTTTTGAAAGGAGAAACTAGATTCAGGAGAATGCCTAGTTACTATGGAGACAGACATTGAGGTAAAAGTAACATGGAGAGAGAGAAGCAGAGAATTGTTTCAAATTCCATAAATAAGCGATGGAATGCTTAGGTGACCCTAGTCAATCCTATGGACTGGATTTTACCCTTCTGTCCTATGGCTTTACAGTTGGATGTTTCTGGCTTTTAGACTTTAGAGAAGGCAAAATTTCTACAAGAAATATTCAGCTAAGTGAAGGTTGCCATTTCTGCACGTTGTATTTTTTATGGAAAAAGTCTCTGTGCAGAAGATTGGCATGTATATCAATAGGGTTGACTATTTTCATTGAAATGGTATGCATAAATTTGTCCCTTCTTTCTTATATTAAAGGAGGCTAATTGCTTTCTGTGTGCCTAATTAACAATGGTTCAGGATCAATATCCTATTCCAATGCCTTACTATGGAACAGATGTGACCCTGGGTTTTAGAAGACTATGCCAATGGAATACAAGAAAGTATAACAACTTCCTATCAGGCCCTCTCCTAGGTCCAGGAAAGCCTAAGACATGTCCAGGTTCTGTGGTCTATAGTCATATTTTTTTTAGTGGAAATTCATGAAAAAAGGACACCAAAAAAAGGAGAGGAGACAAGATTTGAATTTTTTTTTTATATGCCAGATGTTCACCTCATCGTTTTCTGGGCAAATGGCCTAATTATTAAGGAAAATTCAACTTTCATGCATTGTCCCAATCTGTATTGCACTATGAGATTATTCAAATGTTCTTGTATAACAGATGAATTGTAATCCTTCTTTAACTTCAATGCTTCTTAAATTTAAGGCTTCCTTTTGAGCTTGAAACTATTCTTCCTCCCCACCATCAAAAAGAAAAAAATCTGCTTTATTCCTTCTTGGGACTGACCAAACTAGAAATTTCAAATAGAAATGCAGTGACAGACTGTTTTGTCTGCCAAAAGTCTGAGGCCTTGCTCTCTGCCTCCAGATTAGAATACATTTTTCCTTAATATAGAGAATGACTTCCCTGCCATCATTATTCCAGAACAATTGCTCTCCCAGTCCCCTTTTTAAAAAATGCTATCTCCTACAGGAAGCAAACTGGGACTTAGCATATTAAAGACTCACCTCTCTCCTATTTAGCAGCTGCAAGACTTCCAGCAAGATGGCATAAAGAGATATTTTAGCCCAATACCACCTTCAACACCTCAAAACAAGAAATACACTAAATAAAGTAATAAAAATGACAATAATGAGATTAAATCTCATCAATTTCCTATAAGTTGATTCCTACAAAAAAAAAGAGAAAAGAAAAGAACAGAAGGCTACATTATGAACTCTTGGCTAGTAGTTCTTCCCATTGCTCTCTGCTGACCACCCTGCATGCTGACCCTAAGCTCTGAGCTCCACATAGCTAGGGCATCATCTGTCATTGCTTCTCAGTCTCCCCTCGGCATGATCCAGCCAGATTCTGCCACCCCTTACCCTTAGCAGATGAAAGTCCTTGAAATCACCTAGACCCAGTGGTCTAGATGGGAGAGAGGCCCTTAAGTGCCAGTTTTGCTCCAATATTACCTAGTACAAAAGGGAACTGGGATCTGGGAAGAAGGCCAAGATAAAGGATAAGATAAGCCTTAAACAGCTAGAAAGGCATACTTTTTTAAAAAGGGGGAATATACTATATTTGGGTGGGGGAGTAAGGAAACAGACTTCTGCCAAGATGGCCAAACACAAAGGTCACAAAGCTCTGAAGTCAACAATCTCTGAGGCCAGACTCAACGTCCTTTCCACTGTATGACATTGCATCCCTAAGTGAAGAATTTAAAGTAAATGACAGAGAAACTCTCTAGGGGGAAAAAAGAACAGCAGATTTGGAATTCAGTTTAGTAAATGTCCTTTTCTCTATGATACACAAAACTAAAGAGACCATAACAATTTTTTTAAAATTCGAAAGAAAACATTTAAAAGTTATAAAGTGATTGATGATAGTAATAGCTAGATTTACATACAAAATGCTTTCTTCACAAAAAAAAAAATCCCATGAGATATATGGAGCAAATATTATTATGCTCATTTGACATTTTCCTTTGTGCTCCAGTATTTTGGGTCAGTCATACTACCAGAAAAGGTCTGGATTGAAAGTGTTATGCATTCTGCTTCCAAAAATCTACCCTTAAGAAAATGGAGCAATTATAAGGGACAATGCAGGGTTTTTTTTCTTTCTAATGGGCTCTTTAATCATATATCAGAGTGATTCATCTACCCTCTAAATCTTCTCTGTCAATCTCAGAGACAATTATTCACTAAGGTAGAATAAGAACAAAATGTTCACTGTCTACACTGCAAATTAGTTTGTCTCTCACCCCTCTTTTCTTACATGTTTGACCTTAGGAAAGCAATTTAATCTCTCTAAGCCTCAGCCTCCTTATTGATAAAATGACGTTGAATTAATTGACCTGTAAGATTCTTCCCATTCTAAATCTATGATTCTGCTGAATTATTATACATTATGAATCAGGAAAGTATTTGGTAACCATGCTAGTCTTGTAGGTAAGATGGAGAGATGTGGAGTAAAGAAAAGAAGAATTAGGTCAATTCAGAATTGGTTGAATAATTTGACCTAAAGACGATTATTAATAGATTGAGGGAAGCTTGAAAATTGGTTTCTAGTGGAGTGGCCCAGGAATATATATTTTTAACATTTAAACCAATGGTTGGAGGATAAAGGTACAGGTGACACAGTCATCAAATTTACTAATGATACAAAAGTGGGTAGGGAGATGACTAACATTTCAAAAAACTTGAGTGATGGGTTGAATATGAGAAGATATTCTCATATTCTCAACTTAAAAGGCATAATTCTACTTACAGTTGGATTAAAAAACCACCACTATATTATGGCTAGAGGAAATGCAGATTGGTGAGGAAAACATATGAGGGACTGAAGCAATTATAAACTCAATTTGTATCAACAATGCAACATGGCCAACAAAAAAGCAAATATGATTCTTAGACTGCATCAATGGGGATATAACATCCAAGACATGAGAAGTGATAATCCTGCTGTCTTCTTGCCCTAATCAAACCAAATTTGGACTACAGGTGGTTCTGCTATAACTGAACATATACATTGAGCTGCACAAATTTTCACAATACAAACCAAAGAACTTATGGGAAAGATGGGATTAGAAGCATGTCACCTAATATATCAATCAAATTAGAATAAATTCATGTTTTGAAAAAATACCTTTTAACAGAACTGATTGGTTTTTGTTCAATTCAATTCTATTTTATTCAATACTGGGCACCATATTTTAGAAAGAATATAGACAATCTGGTGGTTAACTAAGATAGCAACGGACTATACTATACTATACCATATGAGGATAGTTTAAAGGAAATGCATATGCTTTGGAGAAAAGAATACTTGGAAGAACATGATGGCTGCCTGCAAGCATTTGAAGGACCATCATGAGGGGCAGCAAGTGGGTGCAGTGGATAGAGCACCAGTGCAGGAGTCAGAAGGACCTGAGTTCAAATCTCAACTCAGACACTCGATGCTCTCTAGCTGTGTGACCTTGGACAAGTCACTTAACCCCAACTGCCTCAGCCTGGGTCATCTTCAGTCATCCTGATGAATATCTGGTCACTGGATTCAGATGTCTCTGGAGAAGTGAGGCTGATGACCTGCATAGCCCTCCCTCATTCAAAACAAAGTCAAGTGCAAATCATGTCATTATTTCTCTGATGGCATGGTCTTCTTCAGCAATGAAGGATGAACACACATACGAGTAAAAGGAATCGACCACCCTTGTTCTGCTCTGTACCAAAGGGCAGTACTAAGGATAATGGGTAGAAGTTGCCAGGAGATAGGCTGTGCCTGAAACTAAAGAAAAACTTCCTATCAATTCAGATTATTCAGGAGTAGAATGAGTTCCTTGGGTTTCCCCTCACTGTGCCTTCAAGCAAAAACTGGACATGAACTGGTGTGGGATGTTGTTGTCCAAGAACAGGTAGGATTAGGGTGGCTTCCAAAGTTCTTTCCAATACTGAAATTCTATAATTAGTCTTCTTGTGCACCAGGGACATAGGTGGAAAAGAATGAATTAGAGCAGTAGGGAGGTAATTCATCTAGCCAATTAATACTAGTGGGGGAAAAAGTTTGGCTAATAAACTTTCTAGAGAATGAGAAGGAACCATAAGACTACGTAATTCATTTCATAAATCACCCCCATAACCATTATCTTCTTATGCTTAGCCTGCTGCTTCTGAGAAAAGCAAGAAAACACATGAAGGCAACTCTTGAACTATGTCTAAAGGAGAAATCCTAGCTTAATGAAAGCCCAAACCCTAATGAGCTGGTGGTGGAAAAAAAATCTGCTTCAAGATCTCTTTCAATACATACTATCTATTCCAGTTGGCATCTCATTTGCAAAATACCAGAGTAGGACTTGATGATGCCTGCGGTCCCTCCTTTCTAGCTCTAATAATCTTTAAATCTACAAAATGAACTTACTTGGTTTCATTAATTCAATTAGCATAAAACTGGTATTAATGAGCTTAAAAATAACCACATGGGCTGCTTAGCTTTGCTCTCTCCACAACCACATTGCACGCTTACCCTTAATTCAACTAGCTATACTTCAGAAATTCATACTGATGGTCATGAGTAATCAACATCTTTTTTATATGCAAAGGACAGCACATTAACTACTATTACTACTTGTGGCAGGTAATATGTCCAGCTGCTACCCGCTTCATCTTCCTGGCAGACTCACAAAAGAAAAGCAGGAGTGGCAGGGCAGAGATCAGGAAGTAGAAGTGCTTTCAAAAGAATATATCTGTTAGATTAAAGAAGGAAAAATAATGACCTGCCCTCTTCTTGGTACCATGAGAAGTGGAACTTATTGGATGGAATAGGTGTGCGCTTGGAAGTTTGTGTGGAAGTCAAATTATTGCAACTTAAGTCATTTTACGTTCAGTGATAGAACTGGCTATTGGAATGACTCCTGTGGTAAATCCTCTTGTAAAGCAGAGGATCCTTTTCCAAAACAGTCATTCCCTAATTTATTGCTTGTATAAATCCAGATTTCCCTAAAACATGGCTCATTCAAGGAAAAAGTAATTGATACAGGAATCATTTTCCTCCCCTTTTCCATATAATTTTCATCTTTGATGCACACACAGAAATTTAAATATGGAATTAAAGCAGAATACAAAAGGTACAATTTTTAGTTCCTAAAAATAATACCTACACACCACCTCCATGAGCCACAAAGTTGGGAATCTGTTGAGGAATCCTTCAATAGCCTGTTGCTTCACCCACCATCTTTACATTGTAACAAATAAGACAGGAGTAGAGGAGTGGAGGGAGTGGTTCATCAGGGAGAAAAACTCAAGATTGAAGGGGAAAAATTATTCTTTTCTCACAGTAGATATAGTACTGGGTCTGGAGTCAGGAAGACCTGAGTTCAAAACCAGCCTTAAATACTTCTTGGGTTACTCGGGGCAAGTCAGTTAAGTTCTGTCTCCTTCAGTTTCTTTAACTGTAAAATGGGGCTAATAATAAAACCTACTCCGCAGGATTATTGTGAAATTAAAATGAGATAATATTTGTAAAGCACTTAACACAATGCCTGGTACATAGCAGATATTTAATAAAGGCTTCTTTCCTTCCTTCACTTCCCATTACAGAGAGCAAAACAACCCAACATTGTAAAATATTATTTAACCTTGATAAACATCCCACTGCCACATAAGAAATAGAACTAAGCTAACATACCCTGAAATGATCTGTGATAGGCAGTGTGGTACATTGGAAAGAATATTAGATTTAGAGCCAAAGAACCAGGATCTGAAAGTGGCTCTACCACTTACTACCTGGGGGCAGGTAGGTGGCACAGTGGATAGAGTGCCAGGCCTGGAGTCAGGAAGACTTGCCTTTCTGAGTTCAAATCTGGCCTCAGACTTTTAATAGCTATGTGACCCCGGGCAAGTCACATAACCTTGTTTGCCTGAGTTTTCTCATCTGTAAAATCATCTGGAGAAGGAAATGGGTAAACCAGTCTAGTATCTTTGCCAACAAATCCCCAAATAATGTCATGAAGAGTTGTACGCAACTGAAAAACAACTGACAAGAAATCTAAATGCATAAGAATGCACATTTTTGTCTCTCTCATTAGAAAGGAAGCTATTTGATTGAAAAAAATTATAAATTTTTCTTTTGTATCCCCAATGTTTAGTACAGTGCCTGGCACTTGACAGATGCTAGATGACTGATATGCCGCAGGGCTGAATTATATATCATTCAATGCCCCTTCCACTTTTAAAGCTCTGATCATATGAATACCTGAATTTCATGGATGAGTTATTAATAAAGGCAAAAGTAATCCCTTAGGGCCAGAGGTTGGCAACAATGCTCAAAGATATCTGAAATGCCCAGTAATCAACGAGTCCTAAGCTACCCAGAAATTTAAAATATAGCAAATCTTAAAATAAGGGTCCTTGGTGCTTAGGCACAATTAACACACTAAGCTAAGACAAGAATGAAGTGGTTCAGTGTGTAATTAAACATAATTACTAGCATTCTCTAATTGGTTGGGGAAATAAGATTCTCTCAGTTGACAGGCTATAATTCTGATGCATAAGAGAGAAAGCTGAAGCCCTAACTGACCTCCGCCTGTGGATCCTCAGCACGTGCATAGTTTAATGGCCAAATTAATTCTGTGATTAGCTCTGAGATGACTCAAAGGAGCTTTCAGCACTCAGCTTAGAATTATAAAATGCTAGCACTAGAAGAGACCTTAGAGATCATTGAGTCCAATCTCCTCATTAACAGATTAGGATACATGAGCCCAAAGAGATGAAATGACTTGAATAGGATCACACATCCAATGAGAAATAGGGGCCTACAGCTACCAGGGCTTTTCCCATTTTGCTGTTCATATATGAGACAGAGGCATGGATAGAGCATGCTCAAATATGCACTTCATGGTTTCAGTTGACCAACTTTGGGATCCTGCTTTATGCCAAGCATGATTCAGGGACTCACATTGGGAGGCAAGAGTCCCCTATTTGGCCAAAATATGGAAGCTGATGAGTCCTTGGATGTACAAAAAAAAGGCATTGGAACATCTGCCTTTTCTCTGGCTGCAAAATGTAGGAAATGGCATAACGTGTATCGGAAACAAGTTCCCTGTTTCCCCACTTGACCTCCATGCATCCTTGAGTGCATGACTACCTCAGTCCCTTTATGTGTTTGTCCTGATCTCAGGTAAAAGAATATCTCATGGTTAGCATGCCCAGGTCAAGCAGAGACCCTGTGAGTCCCAAACATTGTGAAGGTCCCAGGAAGTCTGAGAATGCAAAAGATCTGATGTTCCTAAAAAATGGCAATAGCTGATGGTAGGGGAAGGTCTATATCAAAGTGATCATCCACTGGAAAGAGTGGATCTCAGCTTTTGCCTGGAGATGATCAAGCAAAGCTAAGCCAAGGTGAAATGTGAAATGTCCTGATAAGATTTAACTCTCAGTCTCCCAACAGATTGTAACAATAGTTCAAAGCTGAATTACTGAAACTTGTTTAAATTGTTCTGTTCCTATGTTATGATTCTTTCTATATTTAGCATTTTCTTCTGTGTAGGAATAAACTACTTGTTCCATACTTAACTCATAGTGAACAGTGAATATATCTTTCATTTTTCTTCCTTTCCTTCTTTCTATCCTCTTTTCCTCCTTCCTTTCTACCCGCTTTCCTTTCCTGCTCTTTCTGCAGGAATGAACCCTAGGCTTGAGCCATAAGAAAATTATCCTCAGGGATAAAAGTCAAGCTTTTCCCAAGCTAATCCATAAAACATGAGAAGTGGGTGCAAAACAGGGTGGGACAAATAGATCCAACTGCTATAAATCCCAATTGCAGTGTATCAAGGCTAGATATAAATAATGCTTTACAAAATAATGCTTTACAAAATTTTCCCCTCTTCAAGTGAAGAATTCACAGTTCTAAAAAGGGGAAAGGGAGGGATCTTCCCCCCAAACTAGGTGAAATATCACATGTATTTGTATTGGTATCTAAGGGCCCAGTTAGTGGTAAAGGCAATAATGTTTAGAGTAATTAACAAAGGGAGAGGCCACATCTGACTAGGACAGAAAAGGATTCCTCAAGGAGATGTCACTTGAGTAGGATAAGTAATATGGATAGAATTTGATAGAAGGGGGAGCAAAACTATTTCCAACAGGGAAAGGGCAATGGAAAATGCTTATGCTAAGAACAGTGGCTAAAGTAACTTGGCTGGAGTAGAATGTCCTTAAAAGGGAGTCATGAGAGAAAAACCTAGAAAGGTACCTTGCGATTGGTCTTCAGTGATGGGCAAAGGGATTTCAATTTTCACCTACAGGCAAAGAAAGCCAATAAAGCTCTCTGATAAGGAAATTGGCACAGTTTTCTTCCCTTCCTTAAGAAGATGACTTCAAGAAGGTATTTAGGTTTGTGTGAGAAGAAACTAGAGTAGTTTCCTAACTGGAGATCCACAGATGCCCTGAGGTGTTCATGGATAGATTCCAGAGGGTCCATGAATTTGGATAAGAAAGAAAAAATGCATCTGTTTTTCCACTAACCCCTAACTGTAATTAAGCATTTGTTTCTATTATAAATGTAAGCAATAAATTACAGTAGTATGAGGCTTCACCAGCCTATCAAAGGGATCCATGACATAAGGAAGGTTAAGAGCCTATGTAGAGTAAGGTAGATATGATAAAATGCTCCTACAGTAGTGTAAGTATGATATGGGAAGGGTCTAACCTAGTATGGAGGTAGCAGGACTGGGAAGAAACTAACTGAGAGATTTGAAACACTTAAGATCTTGGTGAATGACTAGATATTAAAGGGAAGAAAAGTAAAAGGAAGAGTCCAAAATGATTCTGCAAACTGTGGTATCATTGATATAAATGATGATGTCAAGGACAGAAGCCTGTTTGAGGAAAAAATGAGTTTGATTTTGAAAGTGGACAAGTCTAAAGCAGAGGTGTGTCAAACCCTCTGCCTGGCACCTGGCCATATGCACTCCACCACACTCCACAGTGCTGACTGAACCAGACTGGTATGTAATTGGAAAATAATAAATAAAAATACAATGATGTCATATGCAACTCACAAGGATTCTCTTTTATAGATTAGTGACCCTCATGTCTATTTCTTATCTAAAGGAGAGCAGATACTGACATTAAGAAAAAAGTACACCATTCTTAGGTGTACTGTACATCCCTAGGTGTGCTATACACCTTCTATCAACACAGATCAATAAGTACCTAGAGAGTCTTGTGAGGGACACAGAGGCTGACTTGCCCGGGATCACACAGCTAAGAATGAGTAAGATTGATCTTCTTGATTCAAAGACCAGCTTTCTACCCACCACATGAACCTCCCCCTATTCTATAATCAGACACCACAGCTAAGACACGATTTCATCCTAGGCATCTCAAGAGAGATTACAGAATTAATGGAGATGAATGCAAAATATCCAGAAATGAGTAAATGCAAAAAATCCTTACTCATAAGTCAATAAAAAATCTTTGGGTTTAAAGCCTGGGGCCGCTCTCCAGTCTGAGTTGCACATAGCTAATATTCAGAGAAGAAAAGCCTTAGACTGCTTATCAGAGGCTAGATCACAAATAATAATTTTCACATACATAAAATAAAATAATGCTTTAAAGTTTACAAAGTGTTTCCCTCATATATTGGGAGGAGAAAGAGAGATATAGAATGGGGTAAATTATCTCATATAAAAGAGGCAAGAAAAAGGTTTTACAATGGAGGGGAAGGGGGTAAATTGAGAAGGAATGAGAACCTTATTCTCATCAGATTTGACTTAAGGAGGGAATAACATATACACTTAATTGAGTATCTTACCCTACCGGAAAGTGGGGGGAAAGGAGATGGGGGTGGGGGTAATGATAAAAGGAAGGGCAGAACTGGTAGAGGGGTTAATTAGAAGCAACATTTCAGAAAAGGGACAGGGTTAAAGGAGAAAATAGAATGACTGAGGGGCAGTATAGGATAGAGGGAAATACAGTCTTTCACAACATGACTATTATGTAGGTGTTTTGCATCACTACATATGTATAACCTATATTGAATTCCTTGCCTTTGCAACAGGGGTGGGTGGGGAGGGAAAATAGGAGAGAATGTGGAACTCAAAGTTAGAAACAAATGTTTAAAAAAAATTGTTTTTACAGGCAACTGGGAAATAAGATACACAGGCAAAGGGGCATAGAAATCTATCTTGTCCTTCAAGAAAGTAAAAGAGAAGGGGACAAGAGGAGGAGACTATAAAAGGGAGGGCAGGGTGAGGGAAGGGGTAATCAGAATGCATGTCATCTCAGAGTGGGGGAAGGAGAGAGATGGAGAGAAAATTTGGAACTCAAAATCTGTGGAAACCTAAAAATAAATAAATAAATTTGAATTTAATAAATTTAATCTTAATAATTTAAATGTTTTCCTCATAGCACTACCACTAAGTAGCACAAATGTTATTTTTCCCGTATTTCAGATAAAGAATTTGAGACCCAAGTAGAAGCAGTTTGCCCAGGGTCAAAGTGGCAGTTGAGTTAGAAGTAGGCTAAGGGAACCAGGGATTCTCCCAGGGTTCTGAAATTGGGAAGGGCATGCTGCTTCTTCTGGTGGTACAACACCATTCCATCCTGCTGTTTTCTGTGCTTTGTGGTCTCATTGGCCCTATGCCACAACACCTTATGTTATTCTCACTACGGCCAAGAGTCCAGGAAGATGAAGAGAACAGCACAAGATTGTAAAAAGAATGCAGCCCCCAAATTATGGAGGCCTGAATTTTAGTCTCAGTTATGCCAACAACTAAGTGTGTGATCTTGGGTAAGTAAGATCACTTCTCTAGATCTTGGAGAATCCATCATCTTTAAAATGATGATCTCCTAAATTCCTTTCAGCTATATTATTATATGATGCTATAACTTGTAACCAGAAAGGACAAGGCTTAACACAAATGAATAGCTCAGGGACAGCAGACATTCCAGTGTCAATGAGAAGACAAATGTTTTATTGTCATTACTATTATTGCTGTGCAGTCATATCTGACTCTTCATGACCCTGAATAGGGTTTTCTTGGCAAAGATCCTGGAGTAGTTGGCCATTTCCTCCTCCAGTGGATTAAGGCAAGCAGAGGTTAAGTGATTTTTGCCCAGGGTCCCGCAGCTAGTGAGTGTCTGAGGCCAATTTGAATTCAGGTCTCTCTGTCTCTATCCATCAAGCCATCTAGCTATCTCTAACTATTATTAGCATTTATAATAATAGCTACCATTTCTATACCACTTGAAGATTTGCAAAGCAATGAGCACTTGCTATTTCATCTATTTTGGTGGGGGCTTACACAGCCCTTCATGACACACTGCATAAGGTGTCCTGGAACTCAGCTTAAAGCTACTCCTGGATTCATATATTTAATATCACTGTTATGAGAAGAAATCTCTTTGTAGAGAAAGATTTCTCTCTCAGTCCAATAAGAATGCCAGAACCTATGAAACTGCTGCACTAATAGCTATCCAGATAAGTTATTTGAGCTGGAAAGATGTAATGAATAGCCCATTAGTCTAACTTTCCAAAAATTTGTGCTAAAGATCACAGTTCATCAGTTACTTAGTTCTTCTAGATGCATCTCTATATCAAAATGAGGGAATGAAGATACCACAAGCACTCACTCATTCTTTGAGTTATTGAGCCTCTTCTATAGAATAAACATCATACTTTTGGAGGGGGGAAGACAGGAAGATAAAATGGGGGGAGAAAGTACAGAAATCTAAAATATGTCCTGCAAGTTTGTAGTTTATTTTAAGGGACAGCCCAACACAAGAAATAAGGAAATGGAGTATGCCAGGTTTTAGGTGCTATTTGCATACAAGAGAAGAAAGAGCTCCTGTAAGCTTGGATGGAAGAGGTAGATCTTGACCAATAGGTATGTGACCCTGGGCAGGTCACTCGGTCTCTCTGTCATCTGTGGAACCAGGGACTTGTATGTAATGCTTCCTCTAAAGTCTCTTTCAGCTCTAAATCTATGATTTTATGACTTGACTCTTGGGCTACAGAAATTCCAAACATTTGGCTATCCGCAGCCCAAGATGCCTTTTACTCTGGATAATTTTTTAATTAATAATTTTTGGGTTTCTTTAACATAACACTTCCAAATATAGCCAAGTCACTCTCTCAATGAAACCTTCCCTTCCTTTTAACTGAGAAAAACAGTTAAGTAAAACCAACCCACTCATATGCATCTTCAATTTATGACTTCAGGAAATTTATAAAGGATAAAAAAAAAATTCCAAAGGAACAATTTGGAAACCAACATCAAGAAACCATCCTAATAATACTAAGCCAACACGATGTCAACATTACTCTGCATAAGCCTGGTGTAGAAACCAGGGACACAGAGTCATCCCCACAGGTTCCACCAGAACCCTAATTAAGCATTCTATCACTGGAACAGAGTTTAATAGTGGCACAAAGATCAGTCAGGAGCGAAAGTTTAGTGGCAACAGTGTAATAGAAGAAAATCTCCCTGTAGGGTGACCTGTCCCAGCAATACACAGTCATGTGTCCAAAGTGACTGGGGAAGGAAGGTTGACCTAAGGATAGGAGCAACCACAGCAACAGGACTGGGAGTGGGGAAGGGGAAAAAGGTAAATTTGTGCCCTGATGCTCAGTTTGGAGAAAGAAAGCAGTCCCTGTAGAGTATAAGTCAGGGGGAGTTTCAAAGAAGTAAGTGTCCTCCCAAACTCTGAGCAAGGCTCCAAGTGGCCTTGTCCCACTTACTAAACTACAACCATCCCATTATATCTCTGAAGATGACATTTCTTCATCAGTCTCACTTAAAGAAATGGTTTAAGAAAAAAACAGCTCTTTACTCTAAGAATTCTAAGGTCCCTCTTTGAAATCCTCCCCCTTCTCCCTCCAAAGCTTCAGAACATACTCAAACATATTTGAACTGTATTTCCTAAGCCAGAAATGAAGAATGGCTACTGCTAAGAAGTGAGGAAAAGAAGAGAAGAAAAGCCTTATAGATGATGGCTTTGCCCAAGTACTAGAAAAGCAACTATGAAATGAAACAGACCATCATATATTCCTTTTGTCGATGCTACAGAATATTTCTCCAGAAAAGTGACTTCATCATGAAAGCAAAAATATGGTGGTGGTGGTAGTAGTAGTAATAGTAGTAATAGTAGTAGTAGTAGTAGTAGTAGTAGTAGTAGTAGTAGTAGTAGTAGTAGTAGTAACTGCTGCTACTGCAACAACTACTACCACTATCACCCACTATTCCCAAACATAAAAGCCTACATTTACAGCATGCTTTATGTTTCACTAAATACCTTACAGGTATCACACGGATGAATAAAGTCTATTATCACATAAGTACTTACATTTTACATCCCAAGAGTCCCACAAAAGCCAACAGATGACTCGGGCATCTAGGGAGATAATGTCATGCCTTGCAGTTGACTTTGATTTGAGTGACAGAGGGTTGTGCAAGGTCACCAGTCTCACTTTTCCTCTAGAGCCATCTGGGTCCAACGACCAGAGGTTCATCAAGACAATTGCAGAGGATACAGTGGGAGACCCTGGCCCTTTTAGGCTAAGGCGTTTTCAGGTTCTCACTTAGAGTGAGTAATGCCCCTTCAGTGAATAGGACTCTTTAAGAAGTAGTTAAGGTTTGGCCCCTTTAATTAGAAAAAAAATAATCAAGATGGGATTTAATGACGCTATTAGTAAAGAAGCCCGCAAGGACTTTGTGAAGGCTATATATACTAATATGATGATACTGGTAAAAGCCATAACTTAGGTCATAACAGTTGGTGGAAGAGGGGATCATAAAGATGTTAATTGTGCAGTAGGAGAAATAAGTTTTATCAAATTTAACAGTAATAAAACTAAGATTTCATGGTGAACCTAAATCTAACCACCTCACCCGAAAACGCAATTTTCCAAATATCCCTTAGTTCGAATCAGTGAATAAATTCATAACTTAACTCATGAACAAGAAACTCACTGGAGGATCATCTCATGAAAGAATAAGGTAATTGAACCAGTTTAAACTTAGAAAGTTGGTTCGAAATATCCTGTTCTATGTAAACAATGGTGACCCTTAAAAAACAAATTAGGCACCTAAAGCAACTTTTAAAAAAGGTAACTCCTAAAATGTGTTGTTATAGTGTTGCTAAGAGGAATTGGCTGAGAAATAGTTAATTAGGAAAAAAATAGACTGTGCAACGACATGAAGTCATTTATGTGTTTGAGACAACTTATATTTAATGTAATTTTTAAGTGGACTTGGCATTAAGAAGCAACTTGGAAAAGAAAGAGGTAGTAGTGCCATTGAGAGATAATTAAAGGACAGCCCCCAAGTGCTCTAGAAGTATCTACATGCCAAAAGACCTAGAGAAAGTCTCATGGTGTGTTGGGTATACTTCTTGCGGATGATTTATGGGGGAGGACATGGAAAAGAGACACACAGAATGACTTTTGTTCAAAGAATCATAATGATCAATAATGATGCTAAATTACCAATCTCAAAGTAATCCAGAATTTTTCTCTCTCCTTCACAGTCTATGTCCAGTTGCCAGGTTTTAACAATCCACAGCTTCTTTCCTATTCATCTCTTTCTTTCCATTCACATATGGCCACCTCTCTAGCTCACTCCCTCATCCCCATCACCACCTGGCAGGATTATTGTAATATCTTGCTTGTTGGTTTCTCAGCTTCTGATTTCTCTCTTCTCCAAATTTCTCCATACAATGATTCAAATAAATTTTTTCTAAGTACCAGAAGTACTTGCTAAGGCAACAAGGATTTCACTCTACATCCTGAAAATTTTCCAATGGTCCCTTATTGCCTCTAGGATAAAATACCAACTCTTTACTTTGATACTTGAAGTCTTTCATCATATGACTTTACACTACATTTTTTTACTTTTCTCCACCTTGTTGATCTTCACCTATGTAGTAGCAAGCCCCATAGCAACCCCAGGATGACTTGCTAGATCTGCTTTATAAAGGAAAGACAGCTACAGTTTCAATGATTAAAGGATTAAAAATCCTTCTTTAATTAAACATATCTAAGCCATTCTCTAGTTCAGGGGAAAGGTCAACATCCTGAACATGGAGAAAATACAAATAGAGAAAATACAAATAGAGAAAATACAAATAGAGAAAATACAAGGAGACAAATTAGCACAAAGATCAACAGACAGGGCTCAAACTTACATACAATCACTTACATACACCACCAGATAAGGGAACACCAACAACATCTGAGTAGTTGGGGGACTCTTAACAAACAGCTACTCAGAGTCCTATCCAGGAAATCAAAAGGTCTTTCTCATAAGCAAAACTCCCAAAGCAAAATACCAACCTCCTAGTATATATAGTTTTCAACTAATAGGCTTAGAGCCAGAAGGCATCACAACCTACATAACTCAGCACAGCTGTGAACTACCAGGATTCAAAGGAGATTGGCCCTTCAGATGTTTGCAATTTAGCCTGAGCCTAGGAAACTGAACTCCAAAAAGAAGAAAACAAAAATCCCACTTTTCTTGCTCTTACAACTTACTATATGTTCCAGAGATATTGGCCTATTTGCAATTCCCTGAATTTAACATTCCAATTCTCACCTCCTCCATTATCCTTGGGCTAGATGCATATTCTTCTCACCTCTGGCTCTCTCAATCCTCATTATCCATCAAGACTGAACTCATAAACTCATACATAAACTCCTATATGAAGCCTTTCCTCATCCCCCTAATTCTTAATGATCTCCTCAAATTATCTTGTATGTATTTATTCTCAGGCTGGCTGCATTCTCCATTAGTTCCTTGAGGACAGTAATTGTTTTTAACTTTGTTGCTTAACACAGTACATTTAAATAAATGTGTGGTGAACTAAAGACCTGGATAGTTTTCTATTTATGCCAAGGGCATAACCTATATTGATTATTGAATCCTTGAGATAATGTATCCATTATCAGGTAACAGATTCACTGAAATACTAAAGGATTATTTTGGAAGGGATACACTAGGCCTTTTAATATCTCATACAAAAATTTCAGCTATAACCCCACGCCTTTTCAGAAGATGGTTAGAACTAGAAAGTAGGGAAGTATTTAATGATGCATATATAATGATTGCTATAGAAATGACTGAATATAGCTTTCAGTTCACATTAAATGCTGCTAAATATGAAGAAAGTTTTAGTCAAGTTGCCGAGAAACTTTCTTCTGATCAGAAAAACGGATTCACAGGTTTCATGTGACAAAATTAGAGATGTCCTTGGGGCTATAATCTCTTTCTTTGGCTTCTCCATATGGAAGAAAAAGACAAAGAACTAGATGTTCGAAACCTGATTACCGAACCACCTATCTAAAGTCATTCTTGAGAGTAGGGGAAAGGAGCAGATAAGACTCCCACTCCTAAGAGATAGCAAACTTTCAGGCCAGACTTGGATTCAAACTTGAGAGGCTCTGCTCCACCCCCAATCAAAAGCAGTGCTGAGATGGATCTGACAGTTGAGGTTCTAAATTAAATATAACAGAGTTAAGGGAGAAAAAAAAAAGGCATCAGAAGCTAGGGGGGAAATGACTCCAAACTTCCAGAAGGGTTTCTGACACAAGACAGACTCAAGGCAGAGAATTTGCAAGTGGAAAGTACCTTCAAAGTCATCAAAAGTTTAACCCTCTTATTTTATAGATGGGAAAGCAGCAGCCCTGAAAGGTCGGGTGATTTGCCCAAAATTGTAGAGGCAGTAATAGCTAACTAAAATTCTTCCATCTTCAAATACAATGTCCTTCCCACCATACCACAAATGCCTCCCTGGGCTAGGAAGGAAAGAATGGAAAGCTGGATATTCGGGCTATCTATGTAAGCAAGGCATACTTACCTCATAACAATCTAGCCTAACTGACACCATACAATTACCTTATGTCAAAGTAATCAGTATTCTTGAATATGGACTTAACTAAACTCAGCTGTAAAGTGATAGAATATAAACCCTTCTTGGACCCCAGAAAAAAAACAAAGAACTGCACAGAATCTCATAACTGGAAACAATACATTTCACTTTTAGGCAGCTCTATCATTAGGAAGTTTTTCATTCTATATATCCAAAAGTTACTTCTTCCAACTATTGCTTCTAGTTCTTATTACTGGAGTCAAAAAGAAAAACTTTGAGATAGCTAATATCATATACCCTATAAGCATGGGGGACAGGGGATATGTTTAACCACCTTCTCTCTGGAAAGCCCAACATACTTTTACTTTTATTTTGCATTATTAACATTTTCTCCATCACTTTCTTAATATGAGACAATCAACAAAACAATTAAATCAAGCCCTAATTAATTTATAAGATTTCTCAATTTCTGAGGGAGAAATACTCACCCTAAAAGTT
This sequence comes from Bettongia penicillata ogilbyi, assembly GCA_023548195.1. Taxonomy (NCBI): domain Eukaryota; kingdom Metazoa; phylum Chordata; class Mammalia; order Diprotodontia; family Potoroidae; genus Bettongia; species Bettongia penicillata. The sequence goes on from JAJHZJ010000311.1 coordinate 6,470,423, forward strand.
TAACCCCAAAGAGTTGGCTCTAACATAACCCTGTCTGCCAGCCTTCTCTTTTCCAGGCTAAACATCCCCAGGTCCTTCCCCCATCCTATCCCCATCTGGCCAGGTTTCAAATCCATCACCCTAGCCTCCCTATTCTGGATGCACTCCAGTTGACCAATGTTCTTTGTCAGGTGTGGGACACAAAGCTGAACACATTGTCCAATAGCAAAGTACATCAGGAGACCACCACTTGTTCACAACATTGTGCTTTTATTAATGCAGTATAAGATCACATTGGGGTTTCCAAGCCACACTACTGACTCACACTGAGGTTTCTGGGAAATAGTAAAACTAGCTAGCATTTACATAGAGCTTTAAGGTTCACAAAGTGATTTACATATTTTATCTTATTTGAGTCTCACCAAAACCCTGTGAAGTATGAGTTATTATTATCATCATTTCATAGATGACAAAACTGAGACTGAGAAAAGTTGAGCTCCTTGCCCAGGGACCCACAGCTACTAAGTGTCTTTAGTAGAATTCACTCAGACCTTCCTGACTACAAGCCTACTCATCTCCTGTACCAGAGTTGGGGACCCTGCAGCCTTAGAGTCACACATGATCTCCTAATTCCATTAAGTGTGGCTTTTTGACTGAATCCAAATTTTCAGTCAAAAGGTGGTATTTATGGATTTACAAGGCCACATGTGGCCTTAAGGTCCCAGAGTCCCCATACCTACACCTGTTCCATCTGGGGGGGTAGGGGTGGGGGGGATTTGTTTCACACTTCTGCTTAGGTGGCAGAAGAAAGGCCACTTTATGAGCGAAGAAAAGAAGCCAAGTTGCTTATACTTTATGGCATCATACTGCCTTACAGGCTTCGTCTTCTTCACCTTCCCACTTCTGTCTAATGACTGATAAAAAACGTAGGATAGAAGCAGTGACTCATAAAGGTAGTCCTTCCTTCATTGGCTTTTGGAGTAAATTCTTTCCTAGGCTTTTTTATTAGCCCAGAGCTATTTGGTGTCTGGATAATATATTCAGAACCTTATAAACATTCTAATCAAAGTCAATATGTAAAACTGAGTCAAAATCATTCAAAACAGCTATGAATTAATTCATGCAGGAGCTCCCTCCATTACCCTTCACTGATGAAAATGAAACCCTTTCACATTTTAGCAGTCTTTATGAGTTTCTGAGGCAAAAAAAAAAAAAAAAAAAGCCACCCTTATTTTTTTCTAATCAGTTTGCCTCTTGGGATGAGCTACTCCCACTTCAGCTAGACTGGAGCTGAGATAACAAACACAGTCTTTCAACAGTCCTGTACAAACGGCTTTCCCAGCTTTGAGAACCCAGGGCTACCTCCACATCACTCCCCTCCATGACTGGAATTTTGACTCCTCTGCCCGGATTAGAAAAGGAAACCAATGGCAAATTCCCAATAATAGCTTCCTTATTAGGATCACTACTTTAAAATAAACAGATAGTAAGTACTGGAAGAGCAGAAACGATGAAGTAAAGAAGGGTGTTTCAATACTTTTTGACCTATCTGTTAACCACCTTCACCTCCTAGATACTCTCTCTTCTTTGGATTTTCATGGCATTTCTCTCTTGGTTCCCCTATTTACCTGACCACTCCTCAGTTTCCCTGCTGAATGATCATCCATGTTATTCACCCTAAATTGTGAGTATACCACAAAACTTTGTTCTGGGCCCTCTTTTTTCCTCTCTACATTCTCTCACATCAGCTCCCATTGGTTAAGTCAAGCCTGGCACATAAAAGGTGCTTAATAAATATATGTTGATTTACGATATGCAAATGACTCCCAGATCCAGCCTTAGATTCTCTCCTGAGGTCTAGTCTCACATCACCATTTCAAAATGGATGTCTGAAAGGCTTATCAAACTCACCACGTTCAAAATAGAACTCATTTGTCTTTCTTCCCACCAAAAAAAAAAAATCCTCTTCCAAATTCCCCTACTTTTATCAAGAGCACCAGCATTCTTCCAGTTAACCAAGTTCAAAACCTTAGTATTATCTTTGATTCTCCACTCTCAATCCCAATTAGTTGTGAATTTAGTCACTTATACCTTCAAAATATCCCTTTAGAGCACCTAGGTAGCCCAGTGGATTACAGTGCCACACCTACATTCAAGAAGACATCTTCCTGAGTGCAATCCTGGTCTCAGACATTTACTTACTGCATGAGCCTGGGCAAGTCACTTAACCCTGTCGCCTCAGTTTCCTCATCTGTAAAATGAACTGGAGGAGGAAATGGCCAACCATTCCAGGATCTTTGCCAAGAAAATTCCAGTGGGGTCTCAGAGAGTCAGAAACTCCAGAAAAATCACTTAACAACAATGCAGGTCCCTTTAACTCTAAACATCCAGGACCCCAGTACAGGTCTGCTCCCCTCTTACCTGCACGACTGCATTAATTGCCTAATAGTTTGGAAAATTGTGTTTCAACATAATTAGTTTCCTTTGTAGTCTGATTTATTTTATGCACTTGGAAACATTTTTCTGAGAAGGGTTCTGTAGGTTTCACGTATTATCAAATGAGTCCACGATACAGAAAGAACCCCTGACCTAATAATCCAACATCTTCATCTTATACATAAGGAAACAAAGACCTAAAGAGGCAAGTGACATGTCCAAGCTCAGAAAGGTAATAAGGTCCTTATAGCTGGGATTCAAATCCTTGTCCTTTGACTCCAAATCCAGGACTCTTTTCTCAGGACAGACTACAGAACTTAGTGGGTATAGTCTGCCCCGAGATTATCTCAGGAAGCATTTAGATGGTGCAATGGATGGAGTTCTTGGCTCAAATTCAAATCTTGCCTCAGATGCATACTAGTTGTGTGACCCTAGACAAGTCATTTAACTTCTGTTTGCTTCAGTTTCCCCAATGATAAAATAGATAATAATAACACCTTCCTCCCAGAGTTGTCAAATGAGATCATATTTGTAAAGCACTTACCATAGTGCCTGATACATATAAATACTTAAATGATTGTTTCCTTTCTTCCATGACTGATTTATGAAGCAGAATATCTTAACTACATCTTTTTCTCCATTTTAAAAGTGAGGTAATTAGCTATGTGTTAAATATATTCATTAAATGTAAATTTTCCCTCTGACTGGGGGATATTTGGTTAACATATAATTGTGAACTGTGAAATAGTATTGCTTTTCTCATCTTGCATTTCTGTTCCAGTTCTGATAAGCATATTTTTAATGAGAAAAAGATATTTTGGGGGGTTGGGTAAGAGGAATTATTTAAAATGGTACATTCAAAATAACGCTGTGTGTATTTGGGCATCAGAAGATAACAACACCTTAGTAGCCCACCACAAAAACACACCTTTGACAAACCCTGCCAATTATTACTTCCTTAGGGCTGTGACTGCCTATGGCTTCAGCTAATCAGAGAAAACTGTTAGACCCAATGTTTCGCACAAATGGGAGGTCCCAGCATGTCTCCGAATATAAGAAAAAAAAGAAACAAATCTAAGACAGCAGCCTCTCAATTTAAAGACCTGACAGCATCATATCATAAATTCCTTTGTGTTAAAGCACTCAAGACTTCAGTTAAATGCAAATTCTAACTTGGAATGACACCTTAAGCCATTAGCAACCATTATCACCTTAGGTCAAGTTCATTATCACAAGAAAGCTGACAAAGAGCAGTGTCAAAAGAATAGACAAAGAGTAAGTTTTGATTGGGGCTGGGATGGAGAGGCAGCAGAATTGAGGCACCACCCAATAAATAAAGTTTAGAGAAACCCACATCACCACCACCCACAACAACCCCAAGCAAAATGGAGCTATTTGGCACCTAGCACCTAAGATTGGCAAGGGAAATACCAAAAGAAAACAGAGGTTAAGAGAAAGAAGTATGAAAAAGAGTAAAACAAGCTCCTTTTTCCTTACAATTTAGCCTGGGGCTCAATAAAGTTACACTTGGCTTTCTAAAGAAACTTCTCACTGCTGAGAAAACCCAACCGGACCCTTCTCCAAAGTATCATTCAAAATCTTGAATTTGATTCTGTTGAGCTGCCTATTTTATTCTACAGTTACCTATTTCTTCCTAACCCTTTGTGGTTCCATTGTATCCCTATTTCCCCGGTAGGAGCACTGAATTTGGAGTCCAAAAACCTGGGTTTAAATCTCACTTGTGCTATTAACACCCTGCATGACCTTGGGACAGTCACTTACCCTCTCAGGGTCTTTGGCCCTCACCTTTAAAATTAAAGGATAGATGGGAAGACTTCTAAGATTCCCCACTAACTCTAAATCCTTCTCACCTGCTCCACTCCCTACTGTTACCCTGGGTATACAAAATTAAGAAGATCCTAAATTTAAAAAGAACTAGAGTCAGAGTCCAATAAACAATATTTAAATGGATGTATTTAAATTTAATGCATTCATTTAAATATAAATATTTCAATAGAGAAAAATAAATAATACATGTGAACAAGAAAGCAGCCTGGGGAGGACCTTAGCCTTCATCTCCTTTTACATAGAAACTAATCTGAAGTGTCAGATCACCACAGAAGATTCAAGGAGAGAAACAGCTGACAACCACATGACAAAGGCATCTTGAAATACACAAAGGCCAATGAAGAGTGTGCGCATGCCCATGGCAAATGAATTAACTGACATTAAACATGCTCCTCAGATTCTCAGAACTAATGATGCCAATTGTTTAATCAGCAAGAGCCCATATGGGTATGCTACAAGACTCTCACCAGAAGTCTGTTTAAGTCTGTTTCTGTTTGTTTTTTTCTTAACTTTATTTTTGTAAAGTCCAGAGTTGAGTACTTTTGCTGGCAAATGAGCAGGCTACATCTTGTCCATTTGCACATGGCCATTTTCTATACAGAGATGGTAACAAATTCAAATGAAACACAAGGGACTATTGAACTTTAGACCACACAGTAGCAGGTCCCAGTTGGCTCATATCTTAATTCAAATATAATTCATATGTCACTTAATAAAGATGTATTAAGTACCTACCTTGTGTAGTACTAAAGGGAGCATAGAGAGCTGTGCTCCAAGGCAAAAAGTTCTGCCTCTGACATTTACTGACTATGCGAATCCAGGAAACTCTAAGATGGGATGTTGCAGAGCAGATGTTAATCTGCTTTGGGAAAAGGCGTTTCCTGCCTATACCAATAAAATCATAAGTTCAGTCCCCAAAATGGGATATATGTCAGAGGAAGCTGATATTGTGGACAAAGTACTGGACCTGAAGTCAGGAAGACCTGCCTTCAATTCCCACCTGTGATATATTACCTGGATTCTCACAGGCAGCTCCCCAAGACTTCACAGAGCAAAAAGTCTGAGGGCAGGGTGGAGTGGTATAAAGGTAAGTGAATTTGAAGATCTTCCCTGACCCTTAATAGACCCATGTGACTTGCTTTGAACTTTGGCCTAGCCCACAGTTTGATTCACTTGCAGCAGATGGTGGGTGGAGCTAGCCCAACAGGAGGAGCAGGAAGAGAGAGTTAAAGTGGAGCTAAGAGAGCAGGCAGAGCAGACAACAGCAGCTGGCAATGAGTGAGAAGGGGAATGATTTTGCCTAAGGAAGCTTGTTGTGGGGAGGATGGTCAAGCTACCTGCATTGATAATATGTATAAACTTCCTTGTTACTGTAATGGATTTGGCTTTCTGGTATCTGAATAAATATTTTAGTTTCATCTTTGAGGAAGAGAGTTTATATTTTGCAAATTTACCCTGGAAATACACATGCATATCCATAAGCGGCTGTTGTGGGTATCACATTGGCATTACAAGTGGAGGGAGAGGGGTTACCATAACAAGTGAGACAGTTTCACAGATCGCATATAATAAATCTTAAGAAGTTTATCTCTCCTATTGTATAGGTATTTCTAGCACTCAAAATCCAGACACAGCTTCAGCAAGATTATGCAATTTGTATGGCCTCTGAGAAAGTATGCTTCCTGTCCTCTCCCTCCTGTCTCCACAATTATCTACATCTCCCCCCTCAAACCTTGTTTATTTGGTGCACCCAAAAATTTGCTAGAAAAATAAGAGGCTTACATCACAGACGTTATATCCCAGAAATAGCCTCAGAGTTTTAGTGAGACTAGGGAATTGTGTGGTTCAGAGGTGACAGCAGATATACATAGATCGTATCATCTATTGCAGGTAGGGAAGAATTCTCTAGGAGTATTTCACCTACAATAGTGAAAGCAAGTAATAACTGACTGCACTAGCACTTCTACCTGAATATTTAGGGAAAGTAGATAACCTGTGCAGTGGCCAGGGTGCCATGAAAGCAAATGGAGTGAGTTCAGCAGAAAGACCATCTGAGGCTCAGAGGAGCAATGCAGTCACTGTGCCTACAGTATTTGGTCCCAGGTATTTCTTCTACTTGTTTCATCAAATATTCTTCATGGGGTAGAGGGGGGAGCAGAGATCATGAGTTTTGGTGGCCGGGAACCATACAAAGTCTCCACCAGAATTAAGAGAAGTAAGCAAAATGAATGTGGTGGTCAGCTCCAATCTGACGTTGCCTATCAGAACTGTCCTAGCTGCGCTTACTTTTGACTTCTGGTCCAGAGAGAAGGATGCCTGGTAACAGCCTTTGGGCATCCGTAAGAGAGATGAGACTTAAAGAAGTGTTCTGTCTGCTACAGACAGAGCTCTATTGTTGATTTCTTCTGATGAAACCATTTCCTTGCCATTAGTAATTCCAAAAGCCCTTTCACAGCAGCTCCTACACTGGATGGTGACTACTAAAGGCCCATCTAGCTCTGCAGCTGCCACACATGCTGGGCTGTTAGCACAGAAATGGCTTTCATTGCTTATGTTAATTCTTAGAGGCAGAAAAATATCTAAAAATATTTTTTAATCAATCTGGGAAACCCTGAAGCTTTCCTTTTCTTCTCAGCTTAGGAAGAAAGAAAAGAAGCACTTATAGAGCACCTACTATGTGTATGTGTCAACCACTGAGCTAAGTACTTTATAAATAAAATCTCATTTACCTGGAGATCCTTATAGAAAGTTCATGCCCAGAACAAAATACAAGCAAACAGATAAAATGACGTGGGAGAAGAATTGGCAATTTTCTGGTCTGGTCCCTGTTTTATCCTAATGATGTAGTTAATATTTAGATAACACAAATTGCTTTACATTTTTTTTTATCTCATTTGATCCCCACAACAACCCTTTAAAACAGATGTTTATTATCCAATTTTTAGAGGGGAAACTGAGGCTGAGAGAGGATAAGTGACTTGACCAGGGTCAAATGGCTAGCAAGTGTCTGAAACAGAACTTTAATTCGTTACTCAAAGTGCAGGGCTCTATACACTGTGCCACCTAGCTGTCAGGCATCTGAACAGTTGCTTTTGCTGCTGTTGTCTCAGTTTTGGTAACCCCACTTCAGAGCAGCTTTCTAGATGGCAGGAGCCATGTTGATATGAGCATAGATATAGCAAAGCAGCTGGGAATGCAAAAAGATAGAAACCCGATTGTAGAATGGAGTCTTGGGCATTCTGATCTCATTCTGTTCAACAATTCAATCATGCAGAACCAAGAGAGATGATAACAATTGTGATGGATTTTTCCATAAACAAGCAAGAGATTGTTTTTGTATTTAAAAGCTTGTCTTTGAGATGTTTGCTATTTACTAAAATTCAGGAGTTCTACTACTTCACACAAAGTTTAAATTCTCCTTGACATACACTGTGAGGTAGAGAGTACTCAGAGGAGGAGACCCACACTTTAGTTCATGCTCTACTATTAAGTGAATGACTCAGTGATTTTGAATAAATCACATCCTCTTAGGACTTCAAATTACTCTTTGTAAAATAAGGAGATAAGACTAGATAGTATTTCAATTCTTTCCAATATGAACTTCATTCTACACTTCTAAATTGTGAATTTCTCAATTTTTTTTTTGGCTTAAAGTGAATTCTGTCATCATGACATGAAGTACAATCCAAAAAGAGCTAAATTATAAATTAAAATGATTCAAATTCAGCTCTGTAGTTCCTTTTCTGAAAAGGAAATGCATGCTATTTAATTATCTTAATTGCCTTGTGATTAGAATCAGCAGGAAATTTTCTCTCAGATTCCTAGCTCCCTGGCATTTTCTCAGTAACTGGGCTATAGAAAGACAGTACTGTTATAACTTGCAGCTTTGTTACTTTAATTTCCAAAGAATAACAATCAGTTCTTCCCAAATGATCTTAGGTGGAATTATGAGAAATCAACAACAGTATATTTTCAAAGGATATGCACTTAGACAAACTAAAGGTTTAAGAAATACAATTTTTAAAAATAGTAAATTCCTCCACTCCCTCCTTATAAAGAAGCACATAGCATAGTTGACAGACAGTTGGCCTTGGCGGCAAGAAGATCTGAGTGTCAACTTTGACACTAATTGGTGATGTGACCCTGGGTAAGTCACAACCTCTGAGTGCTCTAGTCCAGAGATGTCAAGTTCAAATAGAAATGGGGGCCCACTAATCCATAGATAAGCATCCCTGAAGGCCACATGTTGACTTGCTTTTCAAATGTAGCATTTATTTTATTATATTTTTTTATCTATTTTGTTAAATATTTCTCCATTACATTTTAATCTGGTTCACTGGAACTAAGGAGTGTTGTGGACTGCAGACAGTCCACCACAGAGTGTATGTCCCCTCTCCTCTAAGCAACTAAGATAGTAGGTTGCTAAGAAGATGCTATACCGCCTTGGTAGAAAGAGTTCCTCATCCCCAAAGTTCCCTATATCAGTACTATCAAACATCTAGTTCCTAGGTCTAGGTTTTTATTTAGTCTGTTTGTTTTGTCCTGGGCAAGATATGAAGGGCTTGGGGATGTGGTGTTATTTTCAACACTGCTACTAATTGAAAATATAGACTTTTGAAGAGAAAAGTAGAATTGGAAAGCAAATAGATAATAAGATGATGCTGGAGAATATAACTTAGATTTCTGGATCACAATTTCATATATGTGAATGATATATTTTTGACCAAGAGTTGTAAGAATACATTCGCTTCTCAGATTTAAAAATCTAAACAAGAGCTCTTTAAAGTGAGAACAGAGGGAATAGGAAAAGAAACTGTCCATACACAGCCACCAAGCCAGATACTATAGAGGTGAGCTAGAAAAATGTAGGAACAGTATTAGTGGAGCTGATCAGTAATCCACAGAACTTCCTGGTCATTCATTTCTATGAAGAAAAACAGTGATATAATTTGTAGCCTCATGTCTACACATAATGTACACAGAGTATAGGTAATAAATAAGGTGAACTAGAAATATTGACAGAGAAAGTATTTTTGATCTCAGGGGCAAGACTGGAAATTGGTAGGATGTGACTCATGACTAATATGACTTTTAAGCTAATTAATAGAATCTTATGTTTGCTTGGTGCTTTAATTTTTAAAAAATGCACATATATTTGTAAACCCAAGTTTGATTGGCCCTCTCACAGAAACTAAGTATACTGTTACTACAATTTAAAGAAGGCCTGGAATCTTAGACAATAACAGTTAACTTTCATGGCTAAGAGAGACTGTGAAGGCACAGAAACAAAGTTCAAAGAGAATTTCTTTTCTGAGAGATTGTGTGAGTAAACTGTCATGAAAAAGAGTCTGAAGAGTTTAAAACTCTTATTCTATGAAGAAAACATTCCAAGAAGAGACTTAAAGACCCACCCTGAAAGAGCTGAAAAGAACTATAGTTCCTGTCTCTGGAGAAGTTAACAGTTGAAGACTATGATTAAAGTATAGAGACCTAGCTGTGAGCTTTCTCACAGTTGATACATTGTTGAAATATTTAAATATATCCTTGTATTGTTTTCACAAACTTCTGTGAAAACATTGTATTACCAATAATACTTATGTTTGTCTAAGTTTATGAGATCAGGGTTTGATATTGAGGTTGGGAGGGGGGGAGAGCAGGGGAGATAATGGAGAAGGAGGGAGAGAAGGGGAGAGAGAGAGAGAGAGAGAGATGAGTGAAAGTTTGTGAGAAAAAAGGTTTTGCTGGTTTGTTTTTAAACTGTAATTGTAGCTCAGGAAAAAAGCTACTTGGCAACATTGTTATGAGGATCAAATGAGATAAAAATATAAATCACTTCCCAAACCTTAAAAATTTTATGTAAATACTAGCTATTAAGAGTGTATTTCTCTATTAATGTATGAGGAAATAAAACAACATGCCCCTTGACTGGATCAAAGCATCATAGATTTAGAAGAAGGGACTTTTGAGTTCAACCCCTCATTTTATGCATGAGGAAACTGAGGCACAGAAAGCAAAACAACTTGGCCAGGATCACAATGATAGTACATGGTTGAGATGGAATTTAAACTCAGGCCATTCTGACTTTAAGTCTAGTTAGTGTCCTATCTACTATGCCTGAGAACCTAGGGTGAGAATTAATAAGGAAATGATCCACTAGAAGAGTGGGGTTGGTATTACTGTCAACTACAGCATCACACATAGCATCCCTGACATCCATATAGGCTACATGTGGAAGTGACGCATGGAAGCACAGAGCTTATTTGAAAGCTTATTTGATAAAAGGGACAGAGGTGCGTCATTGTCAAGAAGATATGTTCACCACTGAGAATGTTCACAAACTTGGAGAGGGAAGCATTGCAAAGAGCATTTGGGTAAGGATCAGTGGAAAATACTGCAGATGAAAAAACCAGGAGGAGGGACTGGATGGTGAGTTCCAGAAACAGAGCACACAACTGGCATGGCACAGGATTGAAGAGGTGCTTACACAATCTGGTCATTTTCTTCTGAAAGTAGAACAGCTTTGACTTTTTTTTTACTTTTTCTTTTCACATTTTTGATTTGCCTAAGTGCTGATTTCATTTTTTAAGAAGGTAAAGAAAGTACCAAGGAAAACTTCTATCTTTAACCAGATCCAAAATAATAAGAACTATGATGAAAGCCATGAAAGGAAGTGATCATCTTAGAGTTCATGAAAGATAGGGAAGAAGCGGAAAGCCAGAGGTAGTTCAATATAAAACTCAAATTTAGGGAGAGATGCTAAAGGGTTAAAAGAAAGAAGTGGTAGGATCTCATGTCCGAAATTTCTACAAGGGAAATCAATCAAAGAGGAATAGAATGCTCTCAAGAATAAAATTGTGATGACACACACACAAATTATTCTGATGGGGCAGAAAAGAGAGCTGCAAAAGGGATTCACAGAAGCTCATAAGCACCTTACCTCTTGCTACTAATTCTGCTCACAATAAGCATCTGTTAGCTTCTCCCAAAACAGTATTTCTTCTTACAGATGCCAGAGGCTCAGAACTATGCCACTGAGATGTACAAATCCAACACCATCATAATTGGGATTACTCTTTGGGGATCAGCACTAATACCCCAAATCACTTAACTTTTCTAGAGAGCTACATAGATGGGGAATCTGTTCTGCCTGGCCCTAAATTCCCCTTATGTACATACAATTCAAGACTCATTCATGACACAGAATTAGCTCTGAAAGTCCACACTTACATTTCCCTTTGCCTTTCCCCCTTGCTCCTTCATATTCTCAAAACTACAGATTTGGAATTGGAAGATTTCTTTCATCTAATCCAACGCTCAAATTTTAGAGATTAGGAAACTGAAGTCCAAAGAAGTTCTTATACAGTTAGTAATGGGATTTGAACTCTTCCCCCTGACTTCAGCTCTAGCACTCTATCCACTATACCAAACTGCTCCTACTCTGCAGCCACTATATACATACTTTGTGACCAATCTCTTTCATCTGGTACTCTCCCTCTCTGCACTCAACCACTTCACACTGTTATAAACTCTCTCAGGGATCAGATCCCATGCTACCATGTCAACATGCCATCAACAACATCAAGAGAATGTCTTGATGTTCTTTCATAACCTAGGGATAATTAATGATTGGTGACAGCTGCAAGAATGCTGAGCTTTCCTAGCATATTATCTGCCTATCCCTGGGGATCTTAACCTTAACTAGTCATTATCCAAAGAGATCAAATATGTCAACCAATATGCCCAATAAGCATCGAGAACTCACTTGAGAGGTATGACTGAGACTTTGTGGGATGCAACTTACCGTGTTTTAATTTATTTAGGACATACAGTTGATGTAAGCAAGGCAAGGTCATTAAGCATAAATACAAAAGAGTAGCATGAATACAGAGAAGTAGAATTAGTTCAAAATGGCAAGGAATTCTATGGACAAAAAATAGACCTTTAACAAAAGCTATACTGGGGATAAAAGGAAGACTAAAGAAGAGTACACTACTCAGAATGTCATTAAGAGGCTTTTTTTCTCTACCAATGAGAACAATCTTTGGAATAGAAAGACCTGAGTTCAAATCTGAATGACCATGGGGAAGTCATTTAATTTCTGTTTGCCTCAGTTTCCTCAATTGTAAAATCAGATAATAGTAGTACTTACCTCCAAGAGTTATTTTAAGGATCAAATGAGATCATAATTGCCAAAAACAAAAAAGCACTGGTATACAGTTGGCACAGGCACCATAGAAATACTTATTCCCTTCCATTTTCCCTTCATACACAAATATATGAATGTATACATATGTGTATATGTGTGTATGTGTTTCTATATAACTGGCAGAGAGACGGATAATCCTTTTGACCTCAGAATCAGAATCTAAAAAGGTTCTAGATCAGTGGGCTGAATCTAATGTAATGAAATGTAATAGAAACAAATGAAAAGTCCTATGCTCATAGATCTAAAACTGGAAAAGACCTAGAGATCTATCTAGTAGTCCAACTTTCTCACTCTGGTTGAATACCAACTCTGCTCCTCCTTAAAGCTGTAAATAGATAAATTGCTTTTAAGTGTTTAATATATATATGCATATATACTTATATAAAATATAAAATATGTATTATGTATATATAATATACATGCAAATATACATACATTATAATACATACATAATTATATATACATAATATACATATGTAATATACATCTTGAATTGTATGTACATAGGGGACATAGTAAGCACTAGAGATACAAATATAAGTAAGGAACATAATGCCTGCCCTCGAGGAGCTTACATTCTAAGAAGAGAAGACAGTAAGTAAAAGGGAGCTCAATTAAGGTCCAGGCATGGGAGAAGAGATGGGGATGGTGGCCAGAATGCAGGTGATGATGGTGTGGACAGAGCAGGAAAGCATGTGGCACAATTCTCAGATGGCCCATGAGTTAGGTAGTCAGGGAGCCTCATACCCATTCGTGGCCTTCTAGGTCCTTGGATGAGGTCTTTTGACTGAGTCCAAGTTTTACAGAACAAATTCTTTTATTAAGGGAATTTGTTCTATGAAGTTTGGATTCAGTCAAAAGTCCAAAAGTTGAGGACCTTAAGGCCACAGCTTCCCCACCTCTGACTGTTAGCCTTTATCACCCACCATCTCTTATCAGCCTTTCTTCTAGAGTTTAGAGCTATTTTGAATAGATAGAAAGATAGATATGTACATAAGGACAAGGCTAAGCATGGTACTGAGTTTTATACAGTTCACCAAGCATTTATATTGCTGTTATTGATTCAATGAATTTTTTTTGTTTTAATTAATAACAATAAATTATAACATCAATGTATTATGTTAATAATATTATGTGTTATAATAGTTTATTATTCACTCAAATCCCAGCAAGGTCACCTGTATGAGGGTGGACATTCATTGGATTTCTCTTGGCCTTAGTTCCTCATCTCTGTTTTCTCTCATCAAAAAGAATGAAATTGACTAGATGACCTCTCAGGTCCCTTCCAGTACCAGAGCTATGATCTTCAGGTCTGGTAAATGACTGCCCTGGATATTGAGGGGAAGGTAATGAAACTGTTAACTCTACTCTTGGAGTCATAGGGAAATTTTTTTTTGGTATCTTTTTCTTTAATGTCTTCATAAATAAAAGGCAAATACCAATAACAACAACAGAAAAAAACCAAAAGGCTTAATTTGATATGTCTTCACACTTGCACACTAAAGCACAGTAAAAAGCAATTGCTATTTACACAGCACTTTACTCATTTATATGTTTTAAAGTGTTTTGTACCCATTATTTCATCTGATTGTCTTAATAGTCTTTTAAAGCCAATGGTGTTATTAACCTCTTTTTTGTGTGTTCATTCTTTGTTGCCAAAGAAGACCATGCCATCAGAGAAATGATGACATGACTTGCACTTGACTTTGTTTTGAGTGAGGGAGGGCTGTGCTGGTCATCAGCCTCACTTCTCCTCCAGAGCCAGATATTCATCAGGATGACTGGAGATGACCCAGGCTGAGGCAATTGGGTTAAGTGACTTGCCCAAGGTCACATAGCTAGTGAGTGTCAAGTGTCTGAGGTGAGATTTGAACTCAGGTCCTCTTGACTCCTGCACTGGTGCTCTATCCACTGCAACACCTAGCTGCCTTTACTTCCTTTTTACAGATGAGACAACTGAGGCTCAAAGAGAAATTTGACTTAACCAAGGTCACACAGTAATTATATGGTCACAAGATCATAGATTTAGGGATGGAAAGGACCCTCAGATGTCATCACTCAACCCTCTTATTTTACTGAGGAGAAAAGTGAAATTAAGGGAGGTTAAGTAATTTGCCCAAAGTCACACAGAGCAGTGGCAGAGGTAAGATTTGAATGCAGGTTCTCTAGTTCCAAAATGCACCATGCTCCTAGGACTCAAGCCCAGCTCTTTAAACTTCAAATCCAGTGTTCTAATAGAGATGCAGTTTTGGATATCATTCAAAATAAAATATTTCTGCTGCATTCAGATATTCACACATGTAAAGACTTCCTTCCCTCTGAATGGTCTATGGGCTAAAGAAATACACGCATTTTTATTGACTTTTGAAAACCAAGTAACTAGAAACCTGGCTCATACATGGGCATCTTTATAGGAACCACCTTTGTATGATAAATGATAAAAGTGATATAGGAATATAAATATAAATCTGTCTTCAATCTAATTAGCCCCCAATCAACCTCATTCGTGATAGATACACAATAGTGATCATATTTTCTTCTCTCAGAAGGGAAAATCAAATCCTATTACAATGTACTAAATTTAATAACAATAAATTCTGAACAAGGTTTACTTCAATAAAATATCCAAGTTGTTTTATCATACTGAAATGTTATAATCAAAATATTTGGACAAGGAAAAATTCATTAGATCCTCCTATCCATAAAGTACTACACTCTGCCTCCTGTAACCCAGGAAGAACTCTGGCAGGTCCTCCCAAGTTAGAAGAGCTTCACGTATACACCGTGCAACAGACTGTCATCCCAGACTCAACCTAGCTAAATGTGTATGATAATGGGAGGTGAAGAGGGAAGGACAAAAGATTAAGAGTTCTTATTCCTACTACCCCTGGATTTGGAGCACAGGATTTAGAGTCATAGGCTCTGTCACTTATAGATCTGTGCTAGTATGACCTTGGGTAAATCACTTCACCTCTCTCTTCTTCAGTTTATTCATTTGTAAAATAAAGATCTTGTCAAATGGTCCCATCACATCCTGGCAAATAGAGGGAGAAGAAATGGAAGCAGTGTCAGATTTCGTATTCTTGGGCTCAAAGATCACTGCAGATGGTGACTGCAGCCATGAAATTAAAAGATGCTTGCTTTTGGAAGGAAAGCTATGGCAAATCTGGATAGCATACTAAAAAGCAGAGACATCACTTTGCCAGAAAAGTTCTATATAGTTTTTCCAATAGCAATGTATGGCTGTGAGCTGGACTATAAAGAAAGCTGAGTGCTGCACTACTGACACTTTCAAATTGTGGTGCTTGAGACAACTTTTGAGGATTCCTTGAACAGAGATCAAATCAGTCAATATCTCAAGAAATTAATTCAGACTACTCACTGGAAGGTCAAATACTGAATCTGAAGCTTAAATACTTTGGCCACATAGTGAGAAGCCAGGATTCATTGGAAAAGACCCTGATGCTGGGAAAGACTGAAGGCAAAAGTAAAAGGAGACAGCAGAGGATGAGATGGATAGATAGTGTCATGGAAACAATGCACATGAACTTGGACAGAGTTCAAGAGATAGTGGAGTACAGAGCCTGGTGTGCTGTGATCCATGTTGTCACACAGAGTTGGATACAACTGAATGACTCAACAACCACCACTAGATCTTTTGAAGTATTTCATATGCAAAGCTACTTGTTGCCATGGTGTACAATCTATACCTGTATAGCTCTGTCCCTGCCTCTCCTCCCCAGCACCAAAAAAAAAAAAAAAGGAAGAACGCCAGAGTATTTTGCCTCCCATATGCTTTGAAGGAGGGAGGAAAAGTCCTTTCTATGAACTGTTCCAAAGCCAGATGTCTGTCAGTATTTGAACACCTGGTAAGCAGAAAGAAAAACTGCTACTAAACATAAGCAGGGACACCTCTGACACCTTATGTATTTACATGGCCTGGGTTAAATGCTCACCTGGACTCCCAGATCAAATAGGAGAAAGCAGTTTCTCCTTCGGACATATTTATGCAGAATAATATTACAAACACATTATTTTTTTAAAAAAAAAAGATGTTAAAACATTTTTCCTGTAGCAATATCCATACAGCTTAACAAGTCAGCTAATTTATCACATAAGGGCTAGAATAAGGTAAGGACTATGCATGCAATGGCATCACACAAAGCCTAGCAGGCCATTTAACATGCTGCTTTAGCTACATATTCAAGGTTAATTTTTTATTTTGTAAAATTTTTCATGGTTTAATTTTCTTTCCCAATAATAATAATAATCCACATTTATATAGGATTTAAATGTTTTCAAAGTGCTTTCTTTTTTAAAAATTTTTTAAAATTAATTTACAATCACTTCCATATATCTTAGATATTTTCCCCCTCCCTAAACACTCCCTCCCCAAGACAGCATGCAATCTTATATAGGTTCTACATATACATTCTTATTAAATACATTTTCACCTTAGTCATGTTGGATAGAAGAATTAAAATGAATGGAAGAAACCATGAAAACAAAACAAAACATAACACAAGAGAAATAGTCTGCTTCATTCTGTGATCCAATTCCATAGTTCTTTCTCTGGATGTGGAAGGCATTTTGCCTCGAGTTCATTGAGAATTTTTTAGGTCCTTCCACTGTTGTGAAGGGCTAAGTCTACCAGAAAAATTTCTCGCACACTGTGGTTGTTGCTATGTACAAAATTCTCTTGGTTCTGCTCCTTTCACTCAGCATCAGTTCATATAGGTCCTTCCAGGCCTCTTTGAAGTCTTCTTGTTCATCATTTCTTATATGACATTCATATACCACAACTTATTCAGCCATTCCCCAATTGATGGACATCCCTTCGATTTCCAGTTCTTGGCCACCACGAAGAGAGCTGCTATACATATTTTTGTACAAGTAGGACCCTTTCCCATTTTTATGATCTCTTTGGAGTACAGTCCTAGAAGTGATATTGCTGAGTCAAAGGGTATGAACATTTTTTGTAGCCCTTTGGGCACAGTTAGAAATGAGGCCTTTATCACAGACACTAGTTGCAAAAATTCTTTCCCAATTTTCTGCTTCCCTCCTAATCTTGGTTGCATTGGATTGATTTGTGCAAAAGCTTTTCAATTTAATGTAATCAAAATTATCCATTTTGCACTTCATAATGTTCAAGGTTAATGTTGAAGAAATGATGGAGTAAAGTAGAAAGATGTAATAATTGACAGAAAACTGTCTGGGGGTCAGGAAGTCATCTATCCAAATCAGTCTTTAACTTTTACTCAGCTGAGTGACCCTGGACAAGTCATTTAAAGTCTCTGGGCCTCAGTTCCTTTATATGTAAAATGTAGGGTTGGACTCAGTGCTCTCAAACAAAGATCCTACTACTTTTCAGCTAAAGACCAATACAGGAAAAAAGGGAAGAAATCAAAGGAGAAAAAAAGAGAACTTTTCATTTTTAAACTTTGGGTCAAGTAAAAGTTAGGTTTATCCCTTCTGAAATATGAGGAGAGAAAATCTTTTTGTCTGAGTTTTATCAATCAGTGTCTGTCAGAACTAATGATTTTTTTATTATTTTAACAACAAGGAGACTGCTATACATTTATGGCATATAAGTGAGACCATTAATGAACTTAGTGACCTGAGAAGAAGCTTTTCACTAAAAAAAGTGGGCCCATCATCATTGCACCACCAGGGATAACTTCACTGTCCTAATTACTTGGTAAAGAAAGTAGAGTAATATCTCTGCTAACATTCTGCCCAGTGGAACTTAGATTTAACTGAAATTTTTTGGGGGGTATCTATAATGTGGTAAAATGGATCTATAGTAATAATATTCTAAAAATTTACAGAATGGGGAAGTTCTCTCTGAAATTGAAAGTAATATTCTACTCTACCTTTTACCCTTAATTCTAGGGCAGGAAACCAAATTTTTCTGCAGATAAAAGTAAAAAGAAAGAAAGAGAAGAAGAAGAATTTTAATCCTGCCTGTGATTTTGTGTCCCCAAGGGAGGGTTTTTAGTACTATGCAAAAATAGTTTTGGGCAAGATGGATGGAGAAGCAGAGACAAAATGAAAAAAGGTTCAGCCTCAGAATCAGGAAAAACTGGGTTCAAAAGTCCTGCCTTTGATATGTATTGGCTTTGTGACCATGGATAAAATCATTGAATTTCTCAGTGCTCCCCAGACAACCCTCAAAGACAAGTTACAAACAAGTTGGTTTATCTGCACCCATGTTTGGAATTCTCCTACCAAGAGTAACCTGCTCTGAAGAAAACACAAGCCCAGTCCCACTTAAAAACAAAAACAAAATCCAGAGCTGTTTTCCCCCCTAAAACATCAAGCTCAATAAGCAGAGAGCTCCTGCTTTTCCCCCCATCAAAAGCTTTTTCACAGGCATGGAATTCTAAAGATAAAGGGTTTATTTACATGTAACAACATTCTTCCAAGGGAGTTCTGGATAAAAGAAAAGGTTAAATTCTTCAGCGAAGCTTCAGTGTTGAGAGTATTTTATCATATGCTAATTCCTTGAAAATTTGTAATCCATGTATATAGCATTATCTCTAGACTATTCTCTACATGAAATACAAGAGATTTACTATCCTAATACTTATGATTTTTGAAGTCACTGGCTCACAGCAGTTGAGTAGAATTCATTTGGGGTTGCTGATGTCATCTCTTTGTTGCACAGCACAACCAGTCACAAAACTGTGAAAAGAGTCTGGCTATCATGGTCTTCCTGGGAGATGATATATCAATAACCTGAAAAAAGTGCTGCTGGTTGAAGCACAGGTGAACACACTTAAAGAAAAATATTTAAGCCAGAGTATTTCTGAAAGTGCTAAGGATACTGAGTAATGAGCCTACTCAACAATGTCTAATTTTCCCTTCCTAACTTGCATTACATTCTGGATCAAAGCCCTCCCTATCAATTCAACCTTATTTCCTTCATTCTACTCAGGCCACTTTCCTTGTTTCTTGTCATAACTTCTAGTTATAGAGCATTTTGCAATTTATAAACCACTTTCATTAACACTAACTCATTTGAGTCCTACAACTATCCCATGTGGTAGGACAAGTTGGTGTTAGTATAATCTGTAAAATTAGGAGGAGCTTTATAGTTCCAAAGTATTCTGAAGTCTATGATTCAGATTTACAGAAAAGAACTTGAAACTCAGAAGTAGAATCATATCAGTTTATATCTGAAAGGGAGCTTAGAGATTATTATGCCTCTCATTAATGATGTGACCTCATACTGATTCTCCCTTCTCTTAATACCATTTGCATTGACTGTCATCTCATGATTAACACTTTATTATACACTTTCTCATTCTCCAAATTGTCTGAAACATACATTTTTATACTTTATTATATCAGCTTTGTCTCCCATCGCCATGCCTTTGCATTAGCTGTGCCCCATGCAAGGAATGCTCTCTCTCCTCACTTCTACCTCTGGGAGTCCCTTAGTTTCCTTCCTCCTCTCTCTCTCTCTCTCTCTCTCTCTCTCTCTCACACACACACACACACACACACACACACACACACATACACACGTAACTTTGTCTTACCCACCACATCACCTTAGTTCAGGCCCTTATCACTTCTTACTTGGATTATAATACCTCTTAATTGCTCTCCCTTCTTCTGGTAACTTTCCTCTCTCTAACCCATCCTCCACATAGCTCCAAATATATATTCATAAAATGCAAATATAATCCCATTACTTCCCTGAATAAAAATCTTCAGTGGTTTCTTATTTCTTCTAGGACAAAAATACAAATTTTTCACTATGGATTTTAAGCTCTTCCCCATTGAGCTCCAGTCTACATTGCTGCCTTTGTTTCACATTACTTTCCACCACCCACAAGTTCACATTCCAGCCAATCTGGCACACTTGCTGCACCCTGAATCAGCATTCTATCTCCTGCCTCTCCGATCTCTGTACAGGTTTGTCCTCTGCTCGGAATCCATTCTGGATCCTCTGGATCTTAAAATTATCTGGTCTGAAGTTTTCCATTGACATTATACCATATGAGAATTTTTTGTTGCTGTTTGTTTTAAAATAGGCTTAAGTAAGTATTTAAAAATAAAATAATCATCTTCCTTTTCATTTGAGAAATGTTTTTTTGGATTAGTATATCCTACAAAAAAAAAAAAGAAAAGCAAGTAAAAAATCCTTCATTCCTACCTAACCATTTTTTAGCAAAAAAAAATTCAGACCTTTTTTAAGACTCAGCTCAGGTGTTACATGCTATGAGAAGCATTTCTTGATTCCCCCTAATTATTAGTACTTTCTCCCTCCTCAAATTATCTTATAAGCATTTATTTGTGTATACCTACCCCCCAGTGGACTGTAAACTCTTTAAGGGTAAGGCCAGTTTCTTATTTTGACTTTATATCTCCAGTACCTGGCATACGGTACCGCTTTATAAATGTAACATTCAATCCACGAACAAGGATTGATACAGGCTTTAACAGAATTAAAACCAAAATAAACTTTTTAATGCTCTATTAGAGGGCACTAAACCAGTCTTCCCAGGAGTAAAAGGAAGAAGAGCTAAGTACTAATGAGCAAAAGCAGAAGTCAGCTATGAAAGGAAGGAGAAAAAAGAGAAAGAGGAGGTTCTAAGAATACAAATGTTCTCCATCTAACCACCATAAAAGGAAAGATGGTCCTGCATGATTCATCCAGAGAGAAGAGTCAAAGTTTCATAACTCCAATTTTTCTTTTAAATAAATGAAACCTTAGCTTGAGGATTAAGGCAAAATTTGTGTATGAAAAAATAAAATCTATTTGGTGGGAAATAGCAACTTGTATTCAAAGGAGATGGTTACATGTGATAAAGAAAAATGTATTCTGGCCTCTTGTGAAACTTTAAGTTCATAAAAGGATGCTAGGAGGAGGCAACTTGTAGTACTGGGAACTTCTGGTCAACTCTTACTGTACTTCATCCCATATAATTATTTTTTAATTTTCTCTCTCTCAGTCAATTAATCAATAAACATTAATTGCTGAGTATGTGCGAGGGACTGTGCTAAAAAGAGACAAAAGACAGTCCCTAACCTCAAGGAGCTTACAATCTAATAGGGGAGACAGCAATAGGCAAACAAATATCTACAAAGCAAGTTATATAAAGGATAAATAGGAGATAATTAACAGAGGAAAGGCACTAAAATTAAGTGGGATTGGGGAAGGCTTCCAGTAAAAGACAATATTGAACAGCAAGGATTTTAGTTGGGACTTAAAAGAAGACAGGGAGGTCAGTCGCTAAAGCACTGGAGGAATAACGTTCCAGGCATGGGGAACAACCAAAGAAAATGTCAGGAGGTGAGACATGTAGTATCCTGAGAGTTGCAGAATGATCAGAACCCCAGTGTCACTGGATCAAAGAGAACAAAGTAGGAGTAAGGTAGAAGAAGACTTCAAAGATGGCGGTGGGGGAAGCATTGATTGGTTATAAAGAGTTTTAAATGCCAAACAGAGCATTTTGTATTTGTTTCTGGAGGCAAGAGGGAGCCAATGGAGTTTACTGAGTAAGGAAGGTCAGATGACATGATGAGATCTGTGCTTTAGGAAAATCACTTTAGTGGCTAAATGGAGGGATGGACTGGAGTGAAAGAGACTTGATTGAGGCTAGCACCCTCACCAACAGGATATTATAATAGTCCGGACTTGAAGTGATGAAGACCTGCACCAGAGCGGTGGCAGTGTCAGAGGTGAGAAGGGGACATATTCAAAAGATTTTGCAAAGGTAAAATGGACAAGCTTTAGCAATAGATTGGAAATAGGGGATGGAGCGAGAGAGTGAGGAATCCAGATGTCCTAAATTGTGAATCTATGGGATTGGGAGGATAGAGTTGCCCTCTTCCCAGTAACAGGAAGTCCATTTTGGACATATTGAGTTAGGGTGTCTACTGGACATCCAGTTCAAGATATCTGAAAGGCAGCTGGAGATGCAAGACTGGAGTCAGCAGTGCATTTGGAGCAGGCTAAGTAGAGTTGAGAATCATCAACACAGACACAGTAATTAAATTCATGGGAGCTGATAAAATCAGTAAGTTAAGTAGTACAAAGGAGAAGGATAGAGGGCCTAAGACAAAACCCTAAGGAAAACCTACAGTTAGAGGCATGACCTGGAAGAGGATCCAGCAAAGGAGACAGAGAAGGAGCATTCAAAGAGGTAGGAAGAGAACCAGGAAACTAGATTTTTGTCCCCAAAACACAGAAGAGACTATCAAACAGTGTGATCAACAGTGGTAAAAGCTGAAGAGGGATGAATAGGATGAGGACCAAGAAAAGGCCATTGGATTTGACAACTAAGATCATTGCTAACTTCGGAGAGAACAGTTTCAGGAGAATGATAATGTCAGAATATAAAGATTTAAGGGGAGAGCGAGAGGAGAGAAAGTGAAGGCACCTATTATAGACAGCTTTTGAGGAGTTTAGCCACAAAGGTCGGATGAGATATTGGAAGGATCCAATGAGGGTTTTCCCCCAGAATGGGGAAGATATAGGCATGTTTGCAGACAGTAAGGAAGGTGCTAATAGACAGAAAAAGAATGAAAATAAATGATACAGTGGGGAAGACAGAGGTGTCAGTCTGATGGAGGAGATGAGATGGAATGGGATCAGTTGGACAAATAAAAGAATTAGCTTTAATAAGGAGTAAGGCCATTTCAAATAGTGGCAGAAGGCATTTGAGAGATAAGGAAGAGGAGAGAAGGAGTTCACAATGAATGGCCTCCAATTTTTTTCTATAAAATATGGGGCAAAGTTCTCTCAGCTGAGAGAGTAGGGACAGAAGGAACCGCGGCAGATTTTAGAACGGATGAAAAATTTAGAGAAGCCACTGTGGAGAATGGGATAATGTTTTGAGATAAGTTTAGTCGGATTTCCTAGCAGCAATGAGGGCCCAGTTGAGGTTGAATAACATAAATTGGTGGTGGACCCAGTCACACCAGTTACACGATTTTCTCCATCTTGATTCAGAAGAACGCATGTAGGACCTAAGGCAGTGAATGGTGGGAGGGAGCCAAGACTGAAACTTGCTTCTCTCTCTCCCTCTCTGTCTCTCTCTCTCTGTGTCTCTCTCTCTCTCTGTGTCTCTCTCTGTCTCTCTCTCTGTGTCTCTCTCTCTGTCTCTCTCTGTGTCTCTCTCTGTGTGTCTCTGTCTCTCTCTCTCTGTGTCTCTCTCTGTGTCTCTCTGTGTCTCTCTCTGTGTGTCTCTCTCTGTCTCTCTCTCTGTGTCTCTCTCTGTCTCTCTCTGTGTCTCTCTCTGTCTCTCTCTCTCTCCTCCCCTTTCTTTCCCCCTCTTCCTCCCCTTTCTCTCATCTTTCACTTCTCTGTTCTATTTCTTTGACCATTTTTATATCCCTTTCCCCCCTTTTCTCTACCTTGGATATGTGGTAGGTATTATCTAGGACTGCAGAGCTTGCTGATATATGAACTATGCCATACAGCCCCTCTACCTCCCCCCTTCCCTCACAAAAGCAGGAAGGAATAATTCCTGTACTACATTTTCTTGAATCTGGGAACAGAATTAGACCTTCTCAGAGAACAACCAAACATGTATCTTTTGTCCTGTTGGGTGATCTCTAATTTTCACACTTTTTCTGGGAAGTAGAAGTGGAAAAAGGAGATCAAAAAGAGGTTGAATCAATGCTATACCACTTCTGGAAAAGATACCTAATAAGGTAACATTCTGGGAAACTTCTTGGCCTGCTTCGTGAAGGGAGCTCATCCCTATTTTGAATTCCTATAGTAAAATATTCCTAACTTGTGTTGTTAGCATAACCAGTATGTATCCCAGCAAAAATATCCCTTTGCCCCACGCTATCATTTTACAAACCAGCTGAGTAAAACAGTGAATTCAAGGCTATAAAGACCGTGGCAAAATGAAATATGTTTAACAGAAAAATAAACAAAGAACACCATCAGTACTAAGATATGGGGAGGCAGCCTGGCACAGATCTCAGAGGTATGGCTATGAACTGCGGAAAACCTGAACTCAGTTACTCCTTCTGATACCCACCGGTTATGTTACTGGGCAGCATCCCCAAGTAGATCTGAAATTCTGAGTTCTAAGTATAGTTTTATTCTACGTGGGTGACCAAAATTTCCACACTGGGAGGAATTTTCAATACTTATGAAATCACAGGTTTAGACAGTGAGATAATGAAATAATAAAGACAGCAATGAGACTGTAAAGGGACTTTCTATATTTGAGACCAGGAGAACTGGGAGGGAGACAGTAGAAATGAATGGCTGGAGGAGGCATAGGGGTGGGACAGTGAATACTTAATGAAATAAATCAAAAGTGATTAGAATCATGGAATATTAGCGCACCACAGTGGAAAGGATCTTAGAAGTCACCTAAGCTAACTTCCTCATTTTATAAATGAGGTAATCAAGGTCAAGAGATATGAAGCAACTTCCCTTTCCAAATAAGTGGTAGAGTTGGATGAGGAGTTCAAATCTCTGGCCTCTCAATCCATCCACTGAATCCCAATTACATCACCACCTTTATGTGGCATAATACTGCTTGGAGATGTGGCATAATATCACCTGAACAAACATCCCCTGCTAGATTCACAAAGGGGGCATTTAACAGTCACCTGCCTGTAGATGTGATATAGGCTCCACCTCCCTCTTGAAATCCAACCCTATGCTGTGCATTCCACACGGTGTCCATGGAAACATCCCCACCCACCAGGCAGCATCTATACACACAAATAGAAACAACACCCCTATGCAACTGATAAATCAGATTACAAAGAAGTTAGCCTAATAACCCAAGATCACATAAACTGAAGAAAAAGGCAGGAAAACAAAACAAAACAACATGCCAAACCATCTGAAGATGAATCTAGACCAGTTCTGTTCCCAGTCTACAAGGTATCTGCCCAAGTAACTTAATCCTTTTTTTCTTTCAAAAATAATTTTGTTCATTTTGCTCAGGAAAGGGGGAAAGGCAATAAGTTTAAACATTGCATACAATGTCAGATTATTTTGATGTATTGTTTGGTTGTGCTGGATTTTTCCTTCTTCCCCATTTAAAAAAAAATTTGTTATAAGAGGTGACTGTCTGATAGGGGTTAGAGATACAAGGGGAAAAAATCAGGTTACATAAAAACAAAAAAAAATCAATAGAAACTTTAAAAAAATCAGATCACTGATAGGCACAATGATTAGGAAATGACTATGCACACTGTGACCCACGAATGTAATGGAACATTACTATGCCACAAGAAGTGATGATGATATTGAAGACAAAGAAGAAATGGAAAATTATACAAATTAATATAAACTAATTGAACCAGGAAAATAATATATACTATGATTATATGACTATAAATGGAAAAAACAATCAAAACAAAAACAAAATAAAGAGAAGACTTTGTGATTTTGATGACTAAGTCTGGCTTCAAAGGAAAAAAGAGACAATGTGCCTTGATCCCATCTTTGCAGAAGTGGGGGACATTACTTGTACTGATACTTGATTGAGGTGTTGTTTAATTTGCTGAACTGCTCTCTCTCTTTTTTTATTCTTTGTTTAGAAGGAATGACTCTCTGAGAAGGGAAGGAGGAAGGAATGTATTCAGAAATAAACATGATGTAAAAACAAAAGATATTAAATTTTTTTTTAATTTTAACATCAATTCACTGCCCACTAAGGCAACAGAAAACATAACCACGGTGCTGGGAGTAGAGGGAAAGGGAGAAAAATAGAAATAAGAACTCAGACACAGAATCTCCTCCCAAAATAAAGACCTTCCACC
Organism: Bettongia penicillata ogilbyi; assembly: GCA_023548195.1. NCBI lineage: Eukaryota > Metazoa > Chordata > Mammalia > Diprotodontia > Potoroidae > Bettongia > Bettongia penicillata. Next base: position 6,496,647 of record JAJHZJ010000311.1, read on the forward strand.
TCCACTGAGAAGGCAAGCTTTCCAAAAGAAAAATCCCTCCTCCCAGGACAAAGAATAAATAGCAGCAACCTGTTTCCAGCAGCAAAGCAGTTGGTTTCCTTGGATTTCAAAAACAAAGCCGCAGTCCTCCACTGCAGTATCCAATTTAATGGAATACTTTTATTCTGCAGTGTGGAAGAAACCTCATTATAAGGCTCAGGCATTGAGAGAGAATCCATTTCCAGTAAAAGGGGTTAGTCATTCACCTTGCATTAGCAGAAAGACAGTAACAGAAGGTAAGCAGCAGATTTTCAATCACCAAGGAGCTTCTTGCCTTGAAATTAAAAACAGCATGGGGACAGCTACAACACAGCCCAGCCTGGTCTTACCAAGGAGTCAGCAATTGCTAGACAGAAGGAGCAAGACAAGGAAAAGATGGAAGGCCTTCAGTCAAAAACCTGCTTTTAGAATTTATCGATTTGTAGTCTTTTAGAGAAAAATCAGATAGCAGGAAAGGCACAGGGACATTTTCAAAAGAAAATATGTGTGTCACTTTTCAGTGCTGTGAATGTCACTCACTTCAAACAAATTACTAATCTGATGCTGTAATTGCTTGGACTTGATTGCATGTAGCTCAGAGGGGCTCCTTTCACCTAGCAGTTCCCTGTAGGAATCTTGTGGGGATAACTAGGGAGTGGAGGGTGAGGTCCAGGAAGGGAGGGCCCGTGGATGCTCTCAATCACAGACCCAAAGCAGCTTTCTCTTGTTCTTTTAAATCTTAACATACTGTGAAATGCACAGCAAATTTTTTTTAACGACAAAAGACCACCGCTATAGATGCTTGTTTTTATATGCTTACCAAAAGCTTGCATATCTTTTAATCTTTGTTCCCTTGCTTCCCCCCTGTCCATTAGATTTGGTCTCTACTTCCTTGAAGGCTTTTTTTATTGTTCTTCTATAAAATCTGTATTCTGATTTGTATTATAGTTATTTGCCTATTTGCCAAACCTGGATTACACATCCTTTTATGTCAGGAGAACTCTGTCTCACTAATACATGTGTCATGCAAAGCAGAATTGAGGCAGCACAAAGAAAACGTAGAATGCAAAAATTCGGGGTATCCACCTCAACTATTCACACGGACTGTCCGTGCCCAACCTGTGGCAGAACATTCTAAGCTCATATGGGTCTCATCAGCCACAGTCGGACACGCTGAAATTGCACTTTATCATGGTGATGTCATTTTGGTGCTCTGCGAGAACGAAGGACAACAAGCAGCCAACCAATATGTGTCACTATAGAATATGCATTTAGCAAAATCTTCCTCATAGTAAGTATTTAATGAATACTGACTAAACAAATGAGAAAGTCACAACTAAATGACCTCTTTTAAAATAGCACGGTAAATCTGAAATATAAAATACATAGGGATGCTTTTCTATGAAATGACATCTTTTACAACATATTAAAGATGTCTTTTGATCTGCAATTTCCCATTGACATATACTATATGCCACTTGAGAATTTTTTATTTTTATAGTTTGTTGTTTTTTTGTTATTAAATAGACTGAAGAAAATTTAAAATTTAAATTCAAAATTTAAAATATTAAAATCTTTTCTTTTGAGTCAGGAAATGCCCTTGGATTAATGTATCCTCCAAAATAAGAAAAGATAAGGAAAGGATGGAGGGAACAGAGGAAAATAGGAAAGAAGAAAAAAACCTTCATTTCTACCAAACTGTTCTGTAGAAAAAAAAACACATTAAGAAGCAATTAAGTAAAAACATTATCCTCCAAGTGTAATTTATATTCTGAGGTAGGAGAAATAGGACTACATCTGGGGGTGGGTTTTTTTTTAAATACTCCAAACAGATAATTAGTAGGTTGTTTTCCTTAATTGTACAAGGAACTTGATTTCATTAACAGAGTACAAATTTCCCTTCCAAATTCTACTTTTTACAAACACTATATAAATGATCCTCTCGAAGAATGTTCCAGGATTTCAATATAAGAATTAGAAGCTATATATTCAAGTTCAAGGGAGAAAATAAATGTACTTAGGAGTATTAGGTGTCAGACACAAAACACAGGGAGAAAGTCACACCTCACTTCCTTAGAGAATAGAGTAGCCTACTTTTTACTCATGAGACAGACTGAGACCTGTAAATAGGAGTATTATCCTGTGCAAGGGAGAATAAAAGAAGGAAAAGACTACTTTTCTTAAAATAATCACTCTTAAACAACTATCAATGTAAGAACAGTCTATACAGGTTCATGGGGATAAGATCGTAAAAGATAGTATCATTATCACTATCATTATTTTTTTGCCTATAATATAAAACCTTAGAAGATCTAGTGTGAAAAAAATTTTTTAATGAGCTTTTTCTCCATCTCACTTTCAACCAATGATAAAAAAAGTCAACAGAGAAAAGAAAAAAGCAAAGTACATGTTGCTCTTTGAGAATTAAAAGAATGTGCCCCCTTTAAAACATGTATCACATGAAATACTATCTTTTTCATAAGTTCTTTTCACTTATTTTCAAATGAAAAGGTATGCTACCCATTTATCAGGGATGGAGTTTTGGAGCACATGAAATGATAAACTGATATCTCAAAGTACAGTACAGACAGTTTCCAACTCAGGGAAAGGCTACATTCAAAATGTGTTTGGGACTCAATACATTTCCTACAAAAACTATGTTCAGTGTGGTGATTAGGTTCCCAGACTAGCCAAAAAGGCCCCATTTGACCAATAACATATTTCAAGTATTCTCCTAAGACCTAAAGACCATATATAATAATAATAATACCAAAAATAGCTAATATTTATCTAGCACCTTAAAGTTTGCAAACTGCTTATACTATTCTCATTCAATTTCCATAAAAATCTATGAGGTGCTCTTATTATCCCTATTCTACATAGAAGGAAACTGAGGCTGTGAAAGGTTAGGTGATTTGCACAGGTAATACACTAGTAAGTGAGCTTAGGTTCCAAGAACATTACCCTATGGATAGTTAAGGGAACCAACTTCATTGGATTATACATTTAAATTTGGAATAATCCTTAGAGGTCATCTCCTCTAAGCTCCTCATTTTAAAGAAGAGGAAACTACTGCCCAGAGATACTAAGTAACTTTGGTAGTAAGTAAATTGGGAGCCAAGAACATCATGTCCTCTTTTCTCTGCAGGAGGAGAAGTCATTTTCCATTTCTCCCCATCTTTCCCACCAGCAGATAAGTGGAGGGGGGAAGAGGGGAAAGTTACTCTCAAAGTCACTAAGTGGTGCTTCTAAAGTAGGGGAAGAGGTGAGAGTATGGAGAAGACAAAATGAGATGGTGAGCTGGAACCTCCTGACACTTAGGCAGGCTTTCCACCGCACCTTTTCTTTTTACTTGAAGACCTCAGAGATTACACAATTGCTTCCCTCTCTGCTGGAATGGAATGGAGGCTTGAAGTTTCTCATCTACCTGAGACTAAAGTTTTGTGGTGTTGTTTTTTAATTCTAACAATCACAAACTGACCGATGGTGGGATAGGTTAAAAGGCTTCTCTCCTTTGCTGTCTTCTTTTTTTAACTGTTACTGAGAAAGTTTCACCAAACTACGAATTGGAGGCACTGGATATACAAAGGACAAAAGAAAATTTTATCTACATTTCAAAGGAAAAGCAGATTAAGAATATCCCAGTAATTTGATCAAAAGAGCAGGAGCTTGACAGCAATAGGAGGATTGAACATTGGTAGGGAAATCTGTGAGGGATTTGAGGGTACTGCTGGATGAGGACTGGATGAAAGTCCTTTGAAGATGAACATCTCAAACATCTTAGGCCCTACCCCAGACTGGTTCTGAGCTGAGATCAGAAGGGGAAGGGAGGAGAGAGGAAGAGAAGAAAGGGAGATGGAGACAGAGAGAACTCCAAGCAAAAACAGTAAGAAAAGGAATTCTGCTGAGATGTGTGTATATATGTATGTATGTATGTGGGCTTATGTATATATACATATATATGGGTGGCATGTCAATCAGTTAACATCTATTAAGCACTTACTACGTTGCTAGGCACTGTGAGGCAATGGGGATACAGAGCATACATACACATATATAAAATAAATATGTAAGTACAACACATAAATACATAAGTAAGCAATAATTTTAGAGGGGAAGATACAGAGCTGAGGTTTAGGAAAGAACTCGTGCAGCAAGTGACAAGAGCTGATGGAAGTAGTAGGTAAGCCAACCTACACTACATTTTGTTCAGTACAGTACCAACCAAATATGGAAGGATGCTAAGATAGCAGGTCAGAATATAAACCAATTGTTCCAGATTCCTGACATTTACATAAGCCAACTGAAGAAGCAGCAACAGGAAAAGCCATTAAGGTGCTTTATATAGCTTTTCTAGAAGCCGTCACCAGCACCTGCTCTGTGTTATCAGGAGGGATAGCTAAGACATGACCATTATAAAGGGAGGTATGTTAGGAATCTTGATTAGCAATGATCACTCAGCATGTGTTTCTACAGCAACAAATCATACTACATTAGATGAATCTATCACAGCAAAGTCTCCCCTTTGTTTCAAGGTCGATATGTACATTTATCTCCTTGCATGCAGTAGATGGTAGGGCAGTGGGGAGGGAGGAAGGATGCAAGAAAGAAATTCTCTCTAGGGAGTTTTCAGAGTTCCTTACCCTAAAGCACACATATGAGGCATTCGCCATTAACACAAAAGAGAAAAAGCTCCCAACTACCAGTCATTCTGTCTTCTCTTTTGACTAAGATATCTCTCTCTGCTATTCAGGAGAGATTGAATTTTTGATCATCTTCTAGCAGTAACATCCACCAGCAGAGTACCAAATGAGACAAAAGGTAAGCCTTTAGGATTTGCCAAAGGCTTACCGCCAAAGTGGAAAAGCCACATCGATCCTACAGATCTCTGCATTATTGATTTAAAAGGGAGTGAATGCTTTCTTTCAAATGTATTTAAGTATAACTTGTTAAATTTTTAGAAGTTTGCAATACTCTTTCCTCCCTTCTCAGCTACTACATGGAGAGTAGGAAGGTAAGGGAAGGAAAGCATACAACAAAGAAGACTCAAAACCAAACTGTCTCAAGATGGCAACCACCTTTAAATCACTGCCTCTGAAACCCAAGGAATACCAGTGACAGCCATGGATAGACAACAGAGACAAGGCTATGAGCATATGCAGTGTTCCACATGATGTGCTCTTCCTTTTAAGTCAAGACCGTCATATATAGAACACAGGGCCAATGGCATCCAATAGGAGGTTGTAATGGTCCCATGTATACCAAAATATTTGTAGCAGTATTTTTATGGAAGCAAAATACCACCCCAAAATGGATAAAGATTTTATTTGAACTAAACATTGACTGAACCAATTATGGTACATGGATGTAATGAAAGATTGCTGTCATAATTAATGACAAATACCAACAATTCAGAGAAGCAAGGGAAGACATATAAACTATAGAGACTGAAGTAAGCAGAACCAGGAAAATAAGATACACAATGACAACAATGGAAATGGGAAAAAAAAGAAAAGAAAAAGAAAAACTGAATGCTGTATATTTATAATGACCAAGCTTAGCCTCAGAGAAGAGTTGGGAAAATGAACCATCCCTTCCTTCATTGCAGAAGTGAGGAACTAGCGGTGTGGGGGTACTGCACATACACTTGGACATGGTCAAGAAATTTGCTGCTTTTGTTGAACTGATTTTTTCTCTTTGTTTTTTTTTAATCTGTGATAGAAGGGGCGCCCCTATAATGAGAGGAAAGAGTTATATTTGGAAATGAATGTGATCTAAAAACAAAAGATGTTAATGAAAATAAGGTAAAAAAATTAAAGACGTTTGTAACATTTGAGGGGAAAGAGTTCCTTTCTTAATTTAACAAATAATTGTTAAAGTGTTTACTATGGGCACAATGCCCATGGATCACTATTATCAAAGAATTTATTATTTAGTAGAGAAAGAGAAGACATATATATATACATATATGTAATAAAATATGATACAAGATGGCATGTGCTAATAAGTGTCATCTGAATAAGTAATGCCAAAGTACTATAAAAATTAAGAAATGGGAGAGTCACTTAAGTGACAGGAGGAAGTATGGCAGAGCAGCAAGAGCATTGACTCTGAAATCAGAGGACCTGGGTTCCAATCCTTACTCTGAAGCATACAAAGTGTAGCCTTAGATAAGTCACTAAACTTCCTTCTGCCTTGATTTCCTCATCTGTAAAATGAGATAGTTGGGCCAGATAATGTCTGAAGTCCTTCAAGTTCTAGTCCATTATCCCATAATACGTAAGGTCTCAGTGGAAGAGCAAAACCTTGATAGGTAGGACTTCAAAAAGTAGTCACGGAATATTCAGACGGAGAGAAGGGGAGAAAGTAGGGGTGGGAGTGAGGAAAGTACACAGAATATTCAGTTATCAGTAAATAGTCCAGTTTACTTTTACCTAAAAGGATTCATGTAGGGTACTAGTAAGAAATAAGAAAAGGCAGACTGGGATCAGGTTTTGGAGAACCATAAATATACAAAACTATCCACCTGCATATCCCATTTCAAAAAGATATGTCCATACATACATACATACACACACACATGCACACACATACACACACACACACAAACATACACAAACACACTCCACACTAGTTTCCCTCTATGTTCCATTCTCTTTGACCAAAAAAAAGTCAATGGGGAATGAGAAAACAGAAAATTACTGCACATCAAAACATATCACAACAGGGAAAATAGAATTTCACACAAAACATGCCCCAAATGCTAGTGAAATGAGAAATTTACTAATTGCCTAGTGATAGATGACCCAATAAGAAAATTCCTCTCTAATCAATTCAAACTCTGGAAATCTGTTTCTTGGGGGAAAAAAGGGGGAGGCAATGAGCCTAAAAAAGGATATGGGGCTAACCCTCCAAACACTATTCCCAAACCAGACAGACCTCAGGAGACCTTTGCCCAGATCTCTAACCCAATAGATTCCCCAAAAGAGCAAGCTAAGGTCTCAGCTGATGAGATCCACCATTAAGTTTTCAGAACACTGCCCCACCAAATTGCCCCAACAAAGTAAAGAGTTCTTTACTATTAAATGACCAAGAGACAAGAAAAGGGAGCATTGAAAACAAAGAATCAGAGCAATTGGGTATACTGGAGAAAATACTTTTCTCTTCTAATCTGTGTTTATTGAGGTATGACCTTGGAGAAGAGCAAAGTAGGCAGAATCTTGGATTTCCCTGAGCTACTGGAACAGCCTTGCCAAGCCAGAAAAATACTGTTGGCTAACTGAATAAACCACACCCTGACACTGACACACTGAGAGGAAAAAGGTCAGAAGTCTTCTCTGTCCTCTCTGGAAAACTAACTGACCAACCTTATATAGAGAATCCATTAAATGGGCATATTTGTCAAATAGTTTTAATCATGCAGTGCTTTATTTTTATATTTGTTATCACAATGAAACCATCCTCTCCAATCAGGGTTTGCAAAGAGTTTTTGTAAGTAATAAACTGCAGAAATCTGCATTCCTAAATCTTTCACATGGAAATTTTATCAGTTTCCCTCTTTATAAAATATAATGCTCATGGGGAGAAAATTCCCCATGTTTTCTGCACAACAGCCCAGAATTATGGAATAGACAATAGGTCTTCGATTGTTTACATACCCCTCATGAAATCTGTTCTCATTCAAGGAAGTGAGAATGTTTAGCCTGGAGAAGAAAAGACTTAGAATAGGGAGAGAAAGGGACTAATAACTATCTTTACAAATAATTTTTATTAATAATCATTTTAATATCCTTAATAATAACTATATTTGAAGTGTCATCATGTGGAATAAGAATGAGACATTCTCCTTGGATGCAAAAAAAGCAAAAGTAGGATCAATGGTCAGAAATTACAGGGAGTATAAAGCAGGAACTTCTAACGATTAGAATAGCCCTCGGTGGGAGCAGTGAGCTTTCCCTCACTGGGGAATCTACAAGTAGAGGTTAGGTTTAGTAAGAGAATAGAGGGTCTTCATACCTTTAGAAAGGTTGGACTAGAAGACCTCTTGAGGTCCCTTTCATCTCTCAGATTCTATTATCTAAGAAAAATAAAAAGGAATTATGTTTAGGTGCTCTCAACAGTCAGAAACTAGAGGGGAGTGATTACTTTAAAAATATGAAGGAAATTAGATAAAATCAAAACTTCAGTATAAAGGAGAGTTAGTTGTAAAATTAGGAAATGAAGAATTTGGGGTGTTTATAACTGAGATAAGAGAAAGAAATCTGAAAACTAAGCAATATATGTTTATACAAGTTTTTTAAAAAGCAATTCAGATTAATGATAAAAACGTTCTCTATTACTTTATTTTACATGGAAGGAGATCTAGGCATGGAGAACTTTTTCTCATTCTAAAAAGGGAAGAAGAACCCAACAGAGAAAACATTTGTAAACAGAAGGAAATTTTCAGGAAATCTAAGCATTTTAGGGAAATACAAAATAATGAGATGTTTATGAAGATCTGGCTTCCTTTAGTGAACAAAGATCAAAATCAGCCAACCTAGAAAGTCTCCAGTAAGCACCAATGCACAAGGTCTGTACGTGGGGAATTAAAGGTGATATAAAACAGTCACTTTGTTCAGTCATGTCAAAGGCTTGGGAGTCGATATGCACATGATTTGTTGAGAGAACAGAGAGTAGACCAATCTGGTTGGAGTAGAAGGTTCATATAGAGTATAGTAGTAGATAAAGGAAATAAGGAAGACTTAGGTTGGCAAACACAGTTGTGAAAATGAGATTAATGAAAAACACAAATCAGAAATGAAATGCTATACCCAATTTTTAGATAGATATTTGTATGTGTATGTATACCCACACATGTGTGTTTGCATGTAGATATATATAAAATATAATATATATATATGTGTGTGTATGTGTGTATATCTACCCAGAGAGAGAGAGAGAGAGAGAGAGAGCATCAGAGACAGAGAATACAATTATATTCCCATTTTGACTTTCAAAAGGTATACTTAGAAACAGGAATCAGACTATAATTGCCTAGAACATGTGTCCTCATTTAGAAAAGGTGCTTGAATGAATACTTCAAATATCTTTGCTTAAAACAGTATTATAGTTTTTAACAAAGAATAGAGCCCTTAGAAAATCATTGAAAGGTCTAACATTTTTCTTTTCTTTTCTTTTTAAACCTCTACCAGAATGGTAACTTGGTCTGAAACCTGACCACTCCCCTTCCCCACCCTATCTCTCCTATATAAGACATCAGAAACTGACCTCTATGTTCCCAGCAAATGGCCCTCCAGCTCTAGAGATTACATATGTCCAACTATAGATGTCATGTTTGAACTGATCTGTTTGAACAGATCTTACACAGACCTGGACTCATTCTTCCACAAAACAAAGGAGGGAGTCTTTGCTAAGCTAAGCTTTTTTAGAATGACAAATGAAAGCAGTATAAACCCTTGTCCTGCTCAAATGGAAAGAACTAAAAGCACAAGAAATCTATTTCAAAGACCTAAGCTAGAACAATCGAAGACAATGAGCTGTCACTAATAACATTTTTTAAAAGCCAAAAGGATCGCAAGTAAATAGATGACTCAGCAGCATTTTTAATAATGACTATGAAATTGCTAAATACCCAGGAAATTGAATTGGATCAAATATTTTTATATCTTAAGAGAAACTAAAGCTTTATTATAACTCCTCTCCTCCTCCAAAATGTCTAATAGCATTCTCTTCATTCTCTACTCCCACCTCACTTTATCTTTCCTAGCTATCAGAGAAGCTTGGAAAAATTTTTTCCAAGTCATTTTTTTCAATCCAGCGGGCAAAGGAGAAGGCAAGGGGAAAGATGAAGTATTAATTACACATCGATCAGGCCTACTAAACCAAAAAACATTTCATTTCAAGATTAATTTTATAAATGTTTCTATTTTCACAATATGGGCCCACTAAAAAGCTTTATAGTATCTTGTGTCTTTAAGACTGGAAAGAACTTCAGCGATCCTTTGATACTATTGCCTCATTTTACAGAAGAGAAAACCAAGGTTCAGATTAATGAAGGTTACAAGTCTACAAAATCAGTAAAAATACCACAAAAGGAAGAAAACTTCTGGAATCTATTATCAAAATGCATTAAGAGCCCATTTACAATGCAAGGCATTGTATTAGGCACATGGACATATGAAAAAGTAGGGTTTCTGCCTTCCTAGAACTTAGTTTTAATGGGAGGAAAAAAAATATATGGACATTTTTAAAAGGTAGTTCAGTATAGACAGTGTTTGGGGAGTTCAGAAGAGGGAGAGATCACTTTGGCCTGGGGTCAAAAGATCATAGATTTAGAGCTATAAATGATCTTAAGAGGCAATCAAATCCAACCCTCTCATGTTATAGATACTAACTTGCCTAGGATGACATGAGTAGTAAATATCAAAGACAGACTTTGAACCCACATCTCCCTGATTCCATGTCCAGCATCCTATATACTATACCATGCATAGTTAAAGAAGACTTCACAAAAGATGTAAAATTAAGGCTGAAATAATTTGTCCCCCATCCCATTCTACAGATGTGGAAAAACAGTCCCATAAATATGACATGTCTAGGATCATACTGCCAGTGGGATGGCCAGAAGTACAACCCATATTTCCTGATTCATATTCCAGGGTTCTTTGTCCTACAAGTCTATAAAGAATTTCTCCCCTTCCTTAGGGGAGAAATGCTGAGATGACATAGACAAAATCTTTCTATCCTATTTGTTAGCCTATACTTCCCTGACAGCAAAGGAAGAGAAAAAAACTTTCAACTTTGTGGTGCAGTTATAGAAATAGATAACACCCCTGGGGTTCTGAATTTGGAGCACTGCTCATTCAACTGTATTTCAATTACTCACTTTTGCTCCTTAGTAACAACCAACACTATTTGGTAGCTCCTGCTTAATCCCTCTCTTCCTTCTCACTGCACCCCCTCCCCACCCTGAGATGCACACACCACTACCACTATCACCACTCCAGAAAAACAAAGTAGTGAGTCTCCAGACTGGAGGCTTCCTCACATCTGCTTTCCCACCAAGATGCTGTCTGCTAGCTCTAAAGGAATTCAGCTGCAATCCATGGATCTACTCAGAATATAAAGTGTGTCTACAGCCCGCCAGGACTTTAATTTCCTTTAATTGAACAAAATGAATTGAGTTGCAGGAAGAGTTCCAGTGTGACAAGCCATTCCCTGACCCTTAGGACAACAAGAACTTCCTACCCACCCCCCTTCTCCCACCTCCAAAGAAGTATTTACTGGCAGAAGTACAGTCAACAGTGACCAGAATTTATTAAATACTAAAACTCTGGTCTACAAAGGGCCAGTCTTTTTCAAAAAGCATCATTACACAGGTTATTGTACATTGCACTATAGAATTCAGCACAGTAGAACCATAATGTCAAATAGGCCTGAAAGGAACATTAGAGGCTATCTAATTCAACCCACTGATTCTAAAAAACAGGGAAAGCTGAGACCCAGAACAGACAAGTGACTTGTCAAGGTCACACTGCTCATTAGTGGCACCTTGCATATAATAGTCAATAAATGTGTTGCCTTGGTTTTCAGTTATGGAACAATCCAGAATTTAGATTTTTTTTGATTAAGACGGTCAAGTAATGACTTGAATCTTACTCCTTATCCAGGATGTGCAGTAATCCATTCCAGACAAAGAATTCCAATTTATTCAAATACTCCTCTTTCTCTATAAGGGCTATCTGTTCTTCCCCTTCCCCAACTCCACCATTTATAAAGCAAATATAAGGTTCTCTTTAAAAAATACATAATAAGGATTATAATTTGGTTCAGAGAGATCTAGGTTCCAATCCTTCTTCTGTCACCACAAACTGGGGGAAGTCACTTCAACTCTGAGTTTACTCATGTGTAAACTGACAACATGATTTGTTACCTTACAGGATTGTCATAAGCATCAGATGACATAATGCAAGTAAAGCAGTTTGCAAGTTTATGTATTTAAGTAACTATTATCAGTTATTGTCATTCCCCTCCATCCTGAGTACCTTCTGACTTACTAAAATTAATGCAGATTGGCTTATTTGAATTAATGAGCATATAATGATTCATTGAATGGTATGAACCTAAAATACCTCCAGACTCCAAGTGAAAGGGTCTGGCAATTTTTGTGGCTAACTCTCAGTCCAAGATCAAACTGTTTCATAAAGAAAACAGTCCATTCTTAATTATTTCATTGCTTATTATAAAGGGAATTGTGTATAGCTGTACTGCATAAAGAACACTGGATTTGGAATCAGCTCTCAGTTTGAATCTGGATTCTCTCACATATCTATGTGACTCTGGGAAAATAAGTCACTAAACCTCCCAAAAAGGAAGATTTTGATTCCATTAGACCTGTCCAAAAGGCAAATGAACTTCCTGGGAAGGTAAGTTTTTCATCTCTGGAAATCTTCAGGCATAAAATGGATGCCCACTTGGCTGGTATATTGTAAAGAAGACTCCAGCTCAGGTATAGGTTGGACTATATTGATTGTATAACTGGTACACAAAGGAAGCAGGTACAATAATTTATATAATGCTTTAAGGTTTACAAAAATAACTTTACATACATCATTCTCATGTGATCCAGGTAAAAACCCTGTGAGGTCAGTACTATGGGTTTATGTTACTGTCCTCATTTCACAGATGAGGAAAATAAGGTTCAGAGAAGTTGTGTGAATTGCCTAAGGTCACACACTTAGATAGCCCTGAAGGAGGACACATACTCAGCACTCTCTTACTTCTAAGTGTGGCACCCTTTCCACTACAGGACTACTTCTTTCATAGTCTAGTGGAAAGAACACTGGAGTTACTGGGGACTTAGATTCCAGTTGTGACTCCAGTTATTTGACTATGGGTAAGTAACTGATTTTCTCAGCAAGTTAGTTTCTTCTTATTTAAAATGGAAACAATAATATTAATACTACCAACCTATCACTGGATTATAGTAAGAAAGGTACTTTGTAAACGACAATAACAACAAAAATGATACATAAATGCCAGCTTTAATTTTGTAGCAGAAGTAGACTTAAGGGATGGCAAGTTTGCTACACTTGCTAAAGGAATATTAAAAACCACAACAGCCAAGGATTACTGTAGAATATCTCTCCTTCAAAATTTTGTAATAAATATTTGATAAGCATTTATATTCCCCTGCAAATAAACAAAGACTAAAATATCTTTCCCGACCTGTTCCAGGTCAGGTACTCCACAGATTATTCTCAGTAAGGTCACACAGTTTTACAAGTAGTTTGAAAAGGAGGGGGACAGAAGTCAAGCCTCTATCCTCCTTATCTCCATCTTCCTGCAAGCATAGGTAGAGCCTATCCCACAAGTGAGAAATACATGAAGATATCCCCAGTCCTTTTTGCGGGGACTGCGGCACAGAAAGCCATCATCTCTGTAGGGGATGGAGCAACATAGCTCCCATCTCAAATTTACACCTCTGGCTCCCAGGGCCAGCCACCTTCCTGGTGGCCCCTCGGCGTATTGTAGTTACCTGCCAATCACTTGACCTAAATACATGAGCAATTTGGGGGGCTGGGGGAAGGAAAAAGACCAGTGTGTGTGGTGGGGGGAGGGCGAGTCAGAAAGACAGAGCATGCTCAGTGATCGGGATGACATCAGCTTAATCAATGCTGGGAAGCTGCACCAGCAATAGAGAAGGCTGCCAAGAACATGTCAATGGGGACAGGGAGGTTCGATCACTTCCAGTCCCTTCCCTATGAGTACAAAGGGAACAGAATCAGACACCTGGGGAACAAGCAGTGTGGGAAGGGGTGGAGGGAGAGGCAAGATGCACACCGGGATGGCAGAACGGGTTGTCTTTTATCCCTTGGACCAAAAATAGTCACACCATCATCTCCTTCTCCCAGAAGTCAGGACTCTTGAAATAGTGAGAGATCTAATTTGGAGAGAGTAGAAAGGAAAGGACTCGGAGCAGAAAGTAACTTCTGCACTTTTCGATGGGGGAGGGAGATCGGTTGCACCCTCGTCACCTCCAGCCTCCTTTCTCTAACAGTTCACCGTAGGAAGCTTCCCATCTACACTCGGGGCACATCCCTGGGCTTCGGGAATAAAGAAAAGGGGAAAAGAAGGGAAGGTGAGAGGGGTGAGGAAGGGGGGAGCATGCCCTATCCTCCCTCATTCCTCTCCCTTCCCCGCCTCCTAGCAGCAGAGGGACCACCCCTTGACCGAGGGGAGGAGTGGGGGAGAGACACCTGACCTTCCCGGCTGCGCCTCCAGCACTACCTCGGCGCTGCTCCTCCGCTCGCCCTGCTGTGATCAAGGTGAAAGGCGGCAGGGGAGCCGCGTTTTACATCGCGGAGGGGATTTCGGATCCGCTACCCATTTGTGTCCGTCTATTTTCTTCTCCCTGGAGAACTGCTAACTAATACATACATGCCAGCACGAGAATAAGCGCGTGGGGTGGGGGCGGGGGGGTGTATAATACTTATTTTTTCAAAGGGGGGGAAGGACAAGTAAATCCCAGTCCGCCCATCCCCCTCCAACACTTGTACACAGGGTCCATACAGCCGGCGCCGGGCAGGGGAACAATGGGGTCCAGCTTTGGCCCCTGCTGTGCTTCCCCTGAGCGCCCCCCACCCCTACGCGGGGAACAATGGCGACCGCGAAAGCAGCTCCCCGGCCCCCCACATTCCTCCCAACACTGCCCCGCTGCTGCCTGCCCCCGGGGGCCGGCGAGGGAACAATGAGGGAACGATGCGGGGGGTCGGGGGTGACCTGCTTCTGCTCCGGGGCCACGAGAAACTGCCAGGCAGGAATGTCAGAAGGGGTGGCGGGAGCATCTCCTGTCGGGGGGAGGGGGGAGTGAGGGAAGAGAGGAAAGAAAAGGGGAAAATCCAACAGAAACTCACCCCTATGACCACCGTCTCATCTCCTTTAAATTTGGGGATGAATTTGTCCCCTCGGAGGATCTCCGCTTCATTCAGAGGCCGGAACCGGCACATCACTTTGATGCTGCATTCAGAGGGGTCCGCCATCTCGGCCGGCTGTGGGCGAGGGCAAGGGCTGGCAGGGGGGATGGGGTGGGTGGGGTAAGGGGGACAGGAGGGTCACTGGAGCTAGGGGTGGGAAATACCCGGCCAGCAGCCGAGCCACGTCCCAGTGGGGCCCGGCGGGGTCCAGCGCGCGTACTTTTTAGCAGGTCATCGCGAACTCTTCAGGCTTGGCCGCTCCCGAGGAATGGAAAGAGGACAAATCCCAAGCATTCAACCCCTCCTGCCCCTGCCCCCGGGCCAGGCTACAAATCTGCCCCTTCTCCCCCAGTCTCCTCTCCCTCCCCCTCTGCTACTGCAGGCCTGGGGAGGCTACAGCAAGTGAGGGAGGGGACGTCTCCAAAAGGGACCCAGACTCTCTCCTCCTCTCAGATCTCAGAGGCTCCTACGGGCGCTGCCATCCTGCATCAGCACCAACTACCTTCCCTCGCCCTTATTCCTCCTACTATTTTCCCCTCCCTTCTACCATCCCCTCCCCCTCCCAGGGGTTTTATGACTTCACTGCATTGACTCCACCCCAGCCTCACTTCTTCCCAGGCTCTGGGCGACTGTCTCGACGCGCATGCTGGGAATTGTAGTCTGCCTGTCTGCAGGTGGAATGGACCGTGATCACTTGGGTTGAGTTCCCAAGGGTTGGGATGATCTACCAAACCTCTGGAAGACTGGATCTTCATTGTCCAAGCCAAGCAGAGGATGACAGGGTAATCATCTAAATCATTCAGGTAAATAAAATTTCTGTGGCTTTCCTATAGAAGAAGTACGTCTTAAAACGCTACTGTTCAACGAAAGCCTTAACGGAGCACTTTCTTGAAGCTAGAACTTTTTTGGATGCTGTACTTATAAGACCTTGTCAAGGTCAACCCCTATTTTGTCCTTTGATTCCATCTCCTTCCATCATTGGCAGCTCAGTCATCCTCCTCCTCTAACTTTTAATCTCTCCTTATCTACTAATTCCTGCTCTACTACCTTCAAATACGCCCAGGTACCCATCCTTCAAAAGCCCCTTACTAAACCGTACTACTATTGTCCGATGTCATCCTTAATCAAACACTGAGGAAAGCTACCTAAATATTCATTGACTCATTTCTCCTTCTCTTCCTCAACTCTTTGCAATCTGGCTTCTGACTTCACCCCATTGTCTCCAAAGTTACCAGTGATCTGTTAGCTACCAGATCTTGTTGGTCTTTCCTCAGTTCTCATCTTTCTTGACATAGGAAATTGGTGATGCAGTACTTTAGAGTCAGGAAAACTAGCTGTGTCATCTTAGGCAAGTCATGTAACCACTGCCTGCCTCATTTGTAAAAGGATGATAATAGAACCTACTTCGCAGGATTGTGGTGAGGATAAAATGAGATAATAATTTTGAAATGCTTTGCAAACCTTAATAGCAGAACAAAGAAAATGTACAGGAAACTGTACATTTCCATTCTTAACATTTGATTTTTGGATTTTTTCCCAAAAATGTGATAAATTCCACACATTACTTTCAAAACTGTACAGTTTATCTAATTTTTGAGCTCTCTTCTATTTTCTCTAGTACATTTTAAAAACACATTATAATTGCCCTCCTTTTTGCATCGCAATTGCTAATACTGCTGCCCGCCCCTCCCCGCTTTTGCAAAACAAACCCATATAATAGCCATGTCCATAAATGTATATCTCCTCTGTACCTTGTCCATCACCTCTCTATCAGGAGATTCATAGCATGTTTTGTCATAGGTGTTCTAGAGAAATGGTTGGTCAATGTTTTGTACAGAGTTCTTAAGTCTTTCAAAGTTGTTTTTCTTTACAATGTCATTGTTTTCGTATAAATTATTATCCTGGTTCTGCTCGCTTCATACTACCTAGGATTCTCTAAAATAATCTCTTTCACCATTTATATGATACAATAACATCTATTACATTTATATGCCAGTTTGTTTAGCCATTCCCTAATTGTCTAAAAGCAATCTAAGAAATTCCCTTAGATTCTGATTATTTTATTTTCCCCTTCTAATCACTCTTTTGGTTCCAAGAAGTTTGTTTTGTTTGAGACTATTTTCCCTAAGTATTATTTCCCAGTTGAGTTTGATGTATTTCTATATCAAAATGAGAGGGGGGGAGGGGAAGATAGACAAGGAGATAGAGACAGAGAAAGAGAGAGTGTGTGTGTTCTTTCAGGGGAGATCTCTGCTCTTTTTCTTGCCACTTCCCAATACCTTTCCATTTCAAAAAAGGGTAATGTTTATCTGATGCCCATTCTCTCCCCCCATTTCTCCATGAGAGTATATTTTTTCTTCTCATGAACCCCAATTATGTACAAGAAGTAGAAATTCCATTCCCTTCTTCCTCCTTTCTACATAAGCGTATTTCTCCTCTTACTCCCTCTTGCCCAGATCAGATCATAACCAATCCTACCACACACACACATACCCAAGGATCTGTTTTTCTTAATGTATTTCCCTAATACCCTTTGAACACAGACATTAAGGTTCTGAAGGAATTCCTGTTTTGTTTTGTTTTTATCCCTCTAGTAGCATTGAGTCATCATATATGTCTTTCTAATTGCTCAAATAAATTTACCTTTCTAAATCTCTCTGGACTTTGTGTTTATATTTCAAAGTTTCTAGTCAGCTTTGATCTTTTCATCAGAAATATTTGAAAGTCATCTTTGATGACCTTATCTCCCCATTAAACACAACTTTGCAAGGTAAGTTATTCTTTGTTGTAAGGTAATCTTTTACTTTTTGGTTTATTGTATTCTGACCTTCCTCAGTTTTTTGTGGAAGCTACCAAATCTTCTGTGATCCTGAATGTAGTTCCTTAGTACTTGAATTTCTTCTTTCTAGATGCCTGTAGTATTTTTGCTATGATGTGGAAACTATATTTTGCCTAAGACATTATTTGGACTTTTTCTTATGAAGTTTCTTTTAGGAAATGATCAGTATATTCCTTCTATTTTTACTTTGTCCTTTGGTACTAATAGATCTGGACAGTTTTTATTTAAGATTTCTTAAAATATAGTGTCTAGTAGTCAGAAACTTACAATGCAGCTTGAAATGATCAATCAAACCCTTGACAACACTTTCACAATCACTGCATTCCCATGCCTGTATACCTTAAGTGAAATGAATGAAAGATTGTACGACTTGCTCTCATAATGGAATTCTGGTCCCATGCACTACCATGTTATGACCCCCAAGGACTTGAAGCAATTCTGCTCCCACAGAACTCCAGAATATTATCACTGGACTCATGGGCTTGTCTTGGGAAACTACTCAGGCCCTGAAAATGATTATTTGTAATCCACCATCCTCCTCCCTTCCTACTTGTAATTTACCTGTGAGTACACCTGCATAAACAAACTTAGGAACTATATAAACAAAATTATTTTAAAAATTATACAAATAAAATTAGATTTAAATAATTGGAGAAATGTTCATTGTTCATGAGTAGGCAAGGCAAATATAATAAAAGAGACAATTTAAGTTAAACTAATTTATCTATTCAATGCCTTCCCAATTAAATTACCAAAGAATTATTTTACTGAATTAGAAATAATAATAACAAAATTCTTTTGGAAGAATGAAAAGTCAAGAATATCAAGGGAACCAATGAAAAAATGTAAAGGAAGAGGGATTATCAATACTAGATCTTAAACTATATTATAAGGCAGTAATTATCATAACTATGTAATACTGGCTAAGAAATAGAAAGATCGGTAGACGTAATTTACAGCAGCAAATAAATACAATAACCTTGTATTTGACAAATGTAAAGACTCAAGATTTTGGAAAAGAATTCATTACTTGTTAAAAAAAATTGTTGGGAAAACTAGAAAGCAGTATGGCAGAAGTTGGGCATAGACTAATATCTTAACATCATTTACCAAAATAAGGTCAAAATGAATACATGACCTAGACCTAGATAAGAAAATTAGAACATGGAACATATTATTTATCAGACCTATGGATAGGTGAACAATTTATGAATAAACAAGAGATAGAAAGCAAACTTAGATGTAAAATGGGTAATTTTTATTACATTAAATTAAAAAGGTTTTGTACAAATAATACAAAGGGTAACCAAGATCAAAAGGAAAGCAGAAAATTGAGAGGAGGGAGATTTATAGATAGTTTCTCACATAGAGGTCTCACATCTCAAATATATAAAGAACTTTGTCAAAGCTTTAAGAATACAAGTCAGGCAGTTTTCCAATGAAGAAATCAAAACAATTTGTAATCATATGAAGAAATGCTGTAAAACATTATTGATTAGAGAAATGCAAATTAAAACAATCTCAAGATAACATTTTACACCTATCAGATTGGCTAAAATGATTGAAGGAGAAAGTGACAAATATTGGAGAGAATTTGGAAAAATTGGGACAATAATTCATTGTTGGTGGAATTACGAACTAATCTAACCATTCTGTAGAGCAATCTTGAATTATACCCAATGAGTTATTAAGCTGCTTGTACCTTTTGATCCAGCAATACCACTGTAAAATCTATTTCCAAACATGATTAAGGGAAGAGGAAAGAAACCTATATGTTCTAAAATGTTTATAGTAAAGCTCTTTACAAATATGAGCTCATTTTATCCTAACAACATACCTGGGAAATAGGTGCTTTAATTATCCCTATTTTACAAATGAGGAAAACTGAAGTAGATGGAGGTTAAATGATTTGTCCAGGGTCAGCATGGCTGACCACACAATAAGTAGCTGAATCTGGATTGGAATTCAGGTTTATGACTCCAGGTCCATTGCTCTACTCACTGCTGCCTTGTTGGGGCTTAGTAAGTGACACTACAAGGCTACCAACAGGAACACAGCAAGGAAGTGCAACTAGACCTAGAAACTGAATTCTCTGGACTTCAATATTCACGGTACAGTGAGAAACATCTAATTCCACTCAATAAATAATTTTTTCTTGAAACATAAGCACCAAAATACTGTGCTAGGTGCTAATATGTCAAAGAAAAAATGGGAAGCAATTGCCTCTCAATGGGAAAGGTAAGGGAATGAGCATTTACTAAGCACCTACTATGTGCCAGGAATTATGCTAAGCACTTAAAAACATTCTCTCATTTGATCTTCACAAACTGAGGCAAACAGAAGTTAAATGACTTGCTCAGAGTCATACAGCTAGTTAAGTGTCTGAAGCCACATTGGAACACAGGTCTTCCTGACTTCAGACCATGTTTCTATCCACTTTCTACCACATAACTGCCTCTTAAAGAACTTTCATTCTACTGGGAAATGGGAGGACACAGCATATACACAAAGAAGGAAATACAAAATGATATGTGGATGAGGAGAACAATAACAAATGAGAGGATCCAGGAAGGTTTTCTAGAATAGGTGATGATGGAGCTAAACTTTGAAGGAAGATGATAACTCATTTAAGAAGAGTGACCTCATAAGCTTCCATCATTTCAATTATAATTTTTAGGTGAATAATTTCCAAATTTAGATGTACAGCTTGAATGTCTCATAGAAATCCAGTTCAGCCCACATCTCCAACAGCCTAATAAATTTACCTATCAAATAACTGGCCAACAATTAGAAACAGGCATAGTGGACAGCTTGTGGGAATGCATGGGGATGGGCAATGGAATGACAGATTTGGAGAATAGAAAATAGCTAATAGTTTGTAGATTGGCAAGATAGGGGTAAGCAAACTATGGCCAGCCAGCCATGTTTTTGTATGGCCCATAAGCAAATCATTTGCATTTTAGATAAGGCAAACCAGATTTGACCCTTGCATGCATGGTAGGACCAGAATATAGAGAACATAAAGGAGAGTGATGCAAAATAAAGATAGAAAGGCATATTGGGGGCACATTCATAGGGCCCTAATGCCAAACTGAGAAGTTTGCATATTAATCAAGAGGAGAGGAGTCACTGAAGGTTTTTTGTTTATTTGGAGAAAGGAAGTATTGCAGACGTTTTTGATTTAAGAAGATTACTTTAGCAGCTGTGTGGAGATGGATTATACTGGGGAGAACAAGTCCAAGTGAAAGAAAATAAAAGCCTGAACTAGGATGGTGGTAATACAAACAGGAGTTAGATGCAAAAGGAATTATAGAAGAAGAATCATCAAAACTTGGCAACTGGTTGAAGGATTTAAAAAAAAAAGATTTGAGGAGGATTTTCAGGTTATAAACTGGAGACAGAAAATGACAAGTGCTCTTGACAGAAACAGAGATACTTGGACATATAAAGTTTGAGATGCCAATAAGACATCCAGGTAGAAATGTCTAGCAGGTAGCTGGAAGTGTGGGACTAGAATTCACCTAGAGTTGGGCTTTTTGCCCAACATTGGAGGCACCTACATATAGATGATAATATTGAATTGGGAGAAAATGAAGAAAGAAAACAGACTCTAAGACAGAGCCTTGGGATATATACATGATTTGGAGAGGGGGCTAAAAAGGATGTCAGATGCATAGTCTAACCACATACCTAAATGTAAACAAACCCTATGTGTGAAAATGCAGATTCACACAAAAGATGAATTAGAGGATAATCTGAAAAGTTTAACATATAATCATCAAGAACCTGCTAGTTTGCTTTACAAAAGGATTGATTCACCAACAACATTCTTTAATAGCAAGCAGCTATTGTAAGTCATGATTCAATTTACAGAAATACAAACAAAATACAATATTACAAAATATAAACAATTTCAGGGATGTGCGAATTGTTTAAAATTGGAAACATCTTTGGGAAATAGAATTCTTGCCTAGAAGAAGCTTGCAGTCAACTTGGAAAGATAAAACCAATTCTCAGGAAAAATTGTGAAAATTTCTTACAAAGCTAAAAAGGAAATGCTGAAGCAAGGTAGTTGTCTAGCCAAAGTTGGTCTAGTTCTGAGATACCGCACTGACATAATTACATTCAGGCAAAACCACAAGGACTCACTCTTCATTACTGTTTGCTTTTGTCAGCTGTGATCTTTGGGACACTGGACTGGATTATTCATGATCCTAAAATATGTCTTTATCTGTTCAACTCATCCACCTTCAGGACTCCATTTTACTCCACTAAAGTTTCATTATGGACCTCACCACTTTAGACCTACCATATGTTGGAATTCTTGTAACCATCTGGAACTGATATGGAGCTGACTTCAACCAAGGGATGAACTGGGTTTGACTCACAGGGTTCATTCTTTCAACTACATAACTGCAGGGGGCAGCTAGATGGTACAGTGCATAGAGCACCAGTTCAGGAGTCAGGAGGACCTGAGTTCAAATCTCATCTCAGACACTAGCTGTGTGACCTTGGGCAAGTCCCTTAACCCAATTGCCTCATCCTGGGTCATCTCCAGTCATCCACTCAAATCATTCCAGAAAATAGGACTTCAAAAGACTGAAAGCAAACAGTGTGGACTCAAATGGTTGGAGAAATCTTAAGGAAGGAGGTAGGCTTAGGTATGATTTGAATGTATAGGCAACTCAGGGAAATGGAAATGAACCTGGCATGTTCCAAGGACAGTGAGTAGTACCACCTAGCTGGAACAGAGATTGCAAAGTTTCCGTAACAAGATGGAAAGACAGGTTGAGGACAGAATGTGAATGACTTTAAATTCCAAGGTATATTGGGCAGGAACCTTCCTTAAAGGATATTCATAGGATTTAGAGCTTGAAGAGAACTTAAAAGTCATCCACTGTAACCCTTTCATTTTTCAAGTCAGGAAACAGGCCCAGAAAGGATAAGTGACTTGTTTATGATCACATAGCAAATGACAGAGCCAGTGCAAACCTGGGTTCCCTGTCTTCAAGTTTTCTTTCTATTTTGCCACAATTGGCAAATTAAGCCACAGCCCCACAGATCCCATCAAAAGACAGAAGAGAAACAATGAGGGGCAGGGTAGGATGGAGGGTAATTCAGTAAGTCTTACACAACACGACTATCAGGGAAGTCATTTGCAAAACTACACAGAAATGGCCTATATTGAATTGCCTGCCTTCCCAAAGGGAATGGATGGGGAGGGAGGGATGGGGAGAATTTGGAACTCAAAGTTTTAGGAACAACTGTTTAGTATTGTTGTTGCTACTAGGAAATAAGACATACAGTTAATGAGGAATAGAAAGTCATCTGGCCCTACAGGAGAAAAGAGAAAATGGATACAAGAGAAGGGAGGGATGACAGAAGAGAGGGCAGATTGGAGATATGAAAAATTAGATTGCTTGGGGTATTGGGGTGGTGGGAGGGGATAAAAGGGGAGAAAATTTGGAACCCAAAATTTTGTGAAAATGAATGTAAAAAGTTAAATAAATAAATAAAAAGAAAAAAAAAGAAAAAAGAATGGCTAGAGACTACTCATTGGATTTTTTAAAAAATATTCCAATAGTAAGGGAAAGGGAGGAACTAAAGAAAATTTCATTTTGGTGACTAAATAAATTTGGATTGAGTTATGCCGTATATTTGAGGATAAAGTAGTACATTCTAGAAAAAGCAATTCAATATAGGCCATTTCTGTGTAGTTTTGCAAATGACTTCCCTGATAGTCGTGTTGTGTAAGACTTACTGAATTACCCTCCATCCTACCCTGCCCCTCATTGTTTCTCTTCTGTCTTTTGATCCTGTCCCTCCCCAAGTGTTGACTTCAAATTGCTCCCTCCTCCCTTTGCCCTCCCTTCCATCATCCCCCCCGCCTTGCTTATCTAATTCTCCCCCACTTTCCTATACTGTAAGATAGGTTTTCATACCAAAATGAGTGTGCATTTTATTCCTTCCTTTAGTCAAATGTGATGAGGGTAAACTTCTTGGTTTTTTGTTTTTTGGGTTTTTTTTCTCAGCTCTCCTCTTTTTCCCTCCACTAAAAAGTCTCCTACTTGCCTCTTAAATGACATATAATTACCCCATTCCATTTCACCCTCTTTCCTCCCACTACATTTCTCTCTCACCATTTACCTTAATTTCTTTTAAGATATGGTCCCATCCTATTCAATTCACTCTGTGCTCTCTGTCTCTGTATGTGTGTGCATGTGTGTATGTGTGTGCGTGCATGCATGTACATGTGTGTGTATGGATCCACCAACTACCCAGATACTGAAAAGTTTTAAGAGTTACAAATATTGTCTTTCCATGTAGGAATGTAAACAGTTCACTCATGGTAAGTCCCTTAAGACTTCTCTTTGCTGTTTACTTTTTCATGCTTCTTCTCATTCTTGTGTTTGAAAGTCAAATTTTCTTTTCAGCTCTGGTCTTTTCATCAAGAATGATTGAAAGTCCTCTGTTTCATTGAAAGACCATATTTTCCCCTGAAGTATTATACTCAGTTTAGCTGGGTAGGTGATTCTTGGTTTAAGCCCTAGTTCCTTTGACTTCTGGAATATCCTATTCCATGCCCTTCGATCCCTTAATGTAGAAGCTGCTAGATCTTGAGTTATCCTGATTTTATTTCAACAATACTGGAATTGTTTCTTTCTAGCTGCTTGTAAGATTTTCTCCTTGACCTGGGACTTCTGGAATTTGGCCATAATGTTCCTAGGAGTTTCTCTTTTTGGATCTCTTTCAGGTGGTGATCGATGGATTCTTTCAATACTTATTTTGCCCTCTGGTTGTAGAATGTCAGGGCAGTTTTCCTTGATAATTTCATGGAAGATGATATCTAGGCTCTTTTTTTGATCATGACTTTCAGGAGTACCATAATTTTTAAATTGTCTCTCCTGGATCTATATTCCAGGTCAGTTGTTTTTCCCATGAGATATTTCACATTCTCTTCCATTTTTTCATTCTTTTGGTTTTGTTTGGTGATTTCTTGGTTTCTCATAAAGTCATTAGACTCCATCTGTTCCATTCTAATTTTGAGAGAACTATTATCTTCAGTGAGCTCTTGAACCTCTTTTTCCATTTGGGTAATTTTGCTTTTGAAAGCATTCTTCTCCTCATTGGCTTTTTGAACCTCTTTTGCCAATTGAGTGAGCCTATTTTTCAAGGTGTTATTTTCTTCAGCATTTTTTTGGGTCTCCTTTACCAAGGTATTGACCAGTTTTTCATGCTTTTCTTGCACCTCTCTCATTTCTCTTCCCAGTTTTTCCTCCACCTGTCTAACTTGCTTTTCAAAATCCTTTTTGAGCTCTTCCAAGGCCTGAGCCCACCCAACATCCCCCTGGGATGTCTGGGGTACCGAGGCCCCACCCTCCACATCTTTCCCTGATGGCAAGAATATGTCCTCGTCCTCGTCAGATCCGAAAGTCGGGATCATTTCCATCTTTTCGAAAAAACTCTCTAGAGTCTTATTTTTCTTCTCTTTTCTAGGCATTTTCCCAGCCAGTTACTTGACTTCTGAGATTCCTGTCCACCCCCGCCTAGATCCGCCCAGCTAGTGCTTGGGGTCTGAGATTCAAATGGGCTTCCCTCACCGCGCCTAATCAATGGGAGCTTTAGTTCTGGTGCTGGGGTGGGGGCGGGGCCGCCTCCCAGTCTCAGCTCCCTCAGGGGCTTTATGCAGAGACCTTCAGAAATGGAGCGGGTGGGGCAGGACTTCTCCCAGGCTCAGCTCCCTCAGGGGGTTTATGCAGAGACTTTCAGTAATGAAGATCCTGCCTGGAGTCCAGGGCCGCCACCGCAGCTGCTGCCTCCGCCGCCGCCCCCGCCGCCTCCGCCGCTTCCTCTCGAAGGGGCCCGAGTCACGGAGACACTCCACTCCCCTCCTCCAGCCCAGCTGTCTCTCTCACTGACCTGTAGCTTCTGTGGGTGGAGGGACTTTCCCGGCTGCCGGAACTTCCGTCCCTGAAGCCTGCTCGGATCAGCTTCTCTGGGTCCACAGCCAGGGCAGCGCTGGGGTGGGGTCCGCTTTCCGGGGCACGACGGGCCCTGGGGACGGCTCTCCAGGGCTCTCTGGAATGGAAATCTCTTCCACTCTGTTTCTGCACCCCTTTCAGCAATCCAGAACTTCTGGGGGAGCTCTTCTTACAATAAATATATGGGCTGTGGGTTCGGAGCTTGTAAACGTGCCTCTTTCTACTCCGCCATCTTGGCTCCGCCGCCATTCTTTTTTCTGCCTATTATGTCTCTCTCCCTGGCCTTTCATTCCCACAACCATGGGAGTCCATGTCCTCATCAACTTACCCCTGAATTATTTCAATAACCTCCTACCTGGTGGTCTTGAATCTATTCTCTCCCCATTACAATCTTTCCTTCGTTTTGTTGTTGCTCAGATGTATCCAACTCTTCATGATTCCGTGGATCATACTGGCCGTAGGGTTTTCTTGGCAAAGTTACTGTAGTGGTTTGTCATTTCCTTCTCCAATGCATTAGCATGAACAGGGGTTAAGCGACTTGTCCACAGTCATGTAGCTAGGAAGTGTCTGAGGCTAGATTTGAACTCAGGACTTCATGACTCCAAGTCTAGTGCTTTATCCACTAAGCCACCTAGTTGCCTCCTTCTTTCCTTCATACCATTGCCAAATTAATTTTCTTAAAATTCCATTTTGTTATGCTCCTTTACTGCTCAAAAATGATCAATTATTCCCCATTACAGAGATGAAAATGTTTAACTTCCTAAACCTGGCATCCAAGGCCCTCCATAACTTAGTATTCTAAATATCTCCCACTGCAACCCTGCCTGTACCTTCCACTCTAGCTAAACTGCAGACTTATTGATTATGATTCTTTTTTTTTTCTTCCCTTACTAATTTATGCATTTAGAGCAATAAATTTTCCTCTAAGTACTGTTTTGGAATCATCCCATAAATTCTGAAATGTTTGTTATTTGGCAATGGTGTGGTGGAAAGAGCACTCTGTGATCAAGAGAGGTAGGTTCTAGTCCCTGCACTACCATTAGCCAGCTATGATGGAGGCTAGAGCATGCCCTGATTGCATCAGTAGTCTTCAGAACCAGCAGTGCCTCCACAATTCCCTTCCTCGATTTAGAGTCCTCTCCTTACCCTTCTTCTAGAGCTCATCACTACCTCGAGGCTGGGTCTTTATGGTTAAATAGAGAGAGAAGAGACAATTATCTGGATCATTCAGACAAAAATAAACAATCTCACTTTCACTTGGATGATCAGAGCAATTGAGGCCAAATCAGGATTTTTCTCCCCTGAGTTATCGGACTAATTAACCAAGATCTCTATTTCCCTTGATGCAGGGCTGTTTGCCAGGAGAACTCTGGATAACCAGGTTTCCACTGCCAAAAGGAAGTGAAAATGGAAACAATTATCTAGATCATCCAAGAAAGAAAAGACCCATCCAATTCTTCTGCCTGAATGGTCCAGGTAATTGCTTCCATTTTCACTTCAGCTCCCTGACTTAGGAAGTCACCAGGGCAGTATTTTAACTCGAACCCTGGAGCCTGCAGGTATTCTTTATATTTATAATTTACCTGAATGCTCATAGCATGCTGTGCATTGCCCATAAAACATGTGCTAGGTGAATAAAGAATAAGAAGGGAGGAAAAGGGGGAAGAGAGAAGAGAAAAGGTGAACACCTTTTCTTTAAAAAAAAAAGGATACTGACTGAAATCTTTATTTTAAACCTTTAGGAAGGTCATGAATAAAAATATATATATTATTCAAGTTTTAAAATATCCATATGTCGTGCCTTAGATGTAGGGGGGAGGGGTGCACAGAACTAAAGAATGGTGGTGATAGTGTAATGGAATAAAGTATTTTGCTACCTAGGCACAAGATGTTACCTGATTAACACCTTGGCAAGGATTAGTTTATCTGATTAAATCCATTACTCTCAGCCCCCACTTGCAAGGCACTGAAAGAATGGCACAGTAGGGGCTGATAATGCCTAGATTGGAGGAGGTGGAAAAGATTTATTAACAATGCTGTATCTGCACAATAGAGAAAAGTTACTTCTCAAAGCTAGCTCTATGTGATTCCAACACATGTTTCCTGGATTAGGGCAGTAGGGAATCATCAGATTTGTAATAGGAAGATACAGATATCATCTATTTCAATTCTCACTGTTTCCAAAAGAGGAAACTGAAACCCTTAGTTTATCATGTCCACTCCAGAATAATGCCAAGGAAACCTTTAAAACAAAGCTTAAGTATGTCTCATGTCTATGGTCTTTCCTATTAAGTAAATAAAATTTATTTTATACCTTTACTTATAAATTTTATTTTAAAAATTAAATATAATTTAAATTGTATTCCCTTGTAGAAAAGGTACTAAATGTGTAATGTGAATGTTAGATATAAGATAGAATTTTTTCTTCTCTATGTCAGAAGATCCTTCAGATACAAAAGAACTTTAAGGCATGGATTAACAAATACAGAAAATCATACAACCCGTCTTATACTCTCCTGAGAGATAAAGTCACCCTTGTGGGACTGCTGAACAGATATTTAGGGTGTTTGGTATTCACCTCAGATCTGCACTGTCCAGGTAGTTCACAAGACCTGATCTCCTACTTAGCTCCAGGGCATAGTTTGAGCTTTCTCTGTGGTCCTTACACTTCAGAATCCTCTCAGCCTTTCTCCTCTGAGAAGCAGGGATGTTGTAGGCATCCTTTTCCACTAGACAGCTGACACCTGAGTCAGAAACTCTCAAACACACGAGATTATTTCAAGGGCTGAAAAGCCCATTTGTCAGAAAACAAAATAAAGCAGCCAGGTTCTTGGGCTCAACTCAGCTGGTACGTGTTCTTTTTACTGTGCCCTTGTAATCACTATTGCCACTGATTGGGAAAGGGAGACAGAATAGAAATATTCTTCCCTCGCCCCTGGAACTCTTTACTGGAAATCCAAGGGAGAAAATGGCTGAAAGAGTTCCCAAAGAAGCAAAGCTAGCTGTTTTCTTAGAGTTCTTTTCCCACCCTCAGTGGAGGGGGGTTCCTTCTGACTCTGTGGCCAGTTTTTAAAAAATCATTATTTATTTATTTGAAGCATTCTTTTCTTTTTAAATTTTGAGTTCCAAATTCTCATCCTCCTTCCCAACCTGGTTCATATTAGTCACATCACAAAAATTTACATTAAATTAAAAAAGAAAGGAAGGAAGGCAGTTTGCACTCAGAGTTCATCAGTTCTGTCTGGAGGTGGATAGCATTTTTTCATTATGAGTACTTCAGAATTGTCTTGGATCATTTTATTGATTAGGGTAGCCAAGTTTTTCACAGTTGGTCATCATCACAACATTGCTGCTCCCATGCACAATTATTTCCCAGTTCTCACTTCACTTTGTATCAGTTCATAGAAATCTTGCCATGTTTTTTCTGAATCCATCCCCTCATCATTTCTTATAGCACAGTTGCTGTTCTTCAGTTGTTGCAATCATGTCCAACTCTTCATGACCCCTTTGGGAGGTTTTTTTGGTGAAGATACTGAAGTGGTTTGCCGCTTCCTTCAACAGCTCATTGTTACAGATGAAGAGACAAAGAGGGTTAAGTGACTTGCCCAGGGTCACACAGTAAGTGTCTGAGGCCAGATGTCTGATTCCAGGCCCAGCACTCTATCCTCTATCCACTGTGCTTCCTACCTCCCCTTTACTCCATCACAATCATATACTACAATTTGTTCAACTTTCCCCAATTGACAAGCATCCTCTCAATTTCCAGTTCTTTGATACCACAAAAAGAATTGCTATGAATATTTTTGTAGCTATAGGTCCTTTTCTTTTTTCTTTGATATCTTTGGGGTACAGAGCTAGTAGTGATATTATTGGGTCAAAGGGTTTTATAGCCCCTTTGGCATAATTCCAAATGTTCTCTAGAATGGTTGGACCAGTTCACAACTTCATCAACAGTTTATTAGTGCATCTATTTTCTCTTATCCCCTCCAACATTTATCATTTCTCATAGGTATGAGGTAGTATTTCAGAGCTGTTTTAATTTGCATTTCTCTAATCAGTGGTGACAGAGCATTTTTTCCTATGACTATAGATAGATTTGATGTCTTCTTTTGAAAACAGCCTATTTATATCTTTGACCATATATCAACTGGGCAATAGTTCTTATTTTTATAATTTGACTCAGTTCCCTATATATTTGAGAAATTCAATTTTTATCAGAGAAACTTGGTATAAAATTTTTTTGATATTACTTCATTGTCTATGATATCTTTCAGCAAAATGTGGTTTTCCTGCTTATCTGTTTTAATTAAGTCTATTTTTGTTTTTATTCCTCTGAAACCATGATTGCTACTACTGCCTTTTTTACTTTTACTGAAGCATAAAAAATTCTGCTCCAGCCCTCCGTTGTAACTCTGTATGTTTTATATGTGTCTCTTGTAACCAATATATAGTTAGATTCTGGTTTTTAATGCATTCTGCTATCCTTTTCCATTTTATAGTGAGTTTATCTCATTCATATTCACAATTAGAATTACTGAATATTTCCTTCTATCCCATTTTCTTCTGTTTATCCTTCTTTCTCCCTTTTATCCTATCTCTTTTAATCCTATCTCTGTTATCCTCTTCAAAATTCTATTTTGCTTCTGACCACTGTATCCCTTAATCCTCCCCAACTTAATGTCATTCTCCATAGTCCATATCTCCTATTCCCTTCCCCTTCTATTTCCCTGTTGGGTAAGATCAAGAAGAAGGGTCAGAAGAATTGATATAAGGACACTCTCAAGGTCTCTCTCAAGAACTTTGGATTTGACTGTGGGACATGGAAGACACTGGCACAGGATCGCTCAGCATGGTGTGCCCACATCAGAAAGGGCGCTGTGCTCTGTGAGCTGAAGGTTCCCCATCCCTGGGTAAGATAGATTTATATAACCAAATGAATGTGTATATATTCAGCCCTCTTTGAACCAATTCCAACAGTGAGGGTCAATCATTTCCCACTACCCTCATTCCCACTCCCCCCTCCACTATAAAAACTTTTCCTCTTGTGCCTCTTTTATGTGAGGAAAATTTCCCCATTCTACCCTTTGTTTCTCCTCTTTCCTTCCCTTTACTTTTTTTTAAAGAGTTCATCCCAAAATAAATGATTCACCCTCATGCCCTCTGTTCACCATAGACTCCTTCTAGTTGCCCTAATAATAATGAAGTTCTTGTGAGTTATATGTATTATCTATGTTATACTATAGAAGTATAGTTTAACTTCATTGAGTCCCTTATGATTACTCTTTCATGTTTACCATTTTATGCTTCTCTTAAGTTTTCTGTTTGAATATCAAATATTCTATTCAGTTCTGGTCTTCTCATCAGGAATTCCTGCAAGTCCTCTTTTTCATTAAATAGCCATTTTTCTCCTGAAGGATTATATTCCATTTTACCAAGTAAATTTTTCTTGGTCATAATCCTGTTTTCTATGTCTTCTGGAATATTATGTTCTAAGCCTATTCTTTTGCACATGAAAGCTGCTAAATCTAAATCTACAATATTTGAATTATTTTTTCCTGGCTGCTTGCAACATTTTCTCTATGATCCAGAAGCTCTGGAATTTTCCTATTGTATTCCTAAGAATTTTCATTTTGGGGTCTCTTTTAGGAAGTGATTGGTGGATTCTTTTGATTTCTATTTTACCCTCTGGATCTAAGATATGGGGAGCAGTTTTCCTTTATAATTTCTTGAAATGTGAGGTCTAGGCTTTCTTCCCCATGGCTCTCAGGTAGTTTAATAATTCTTAAATTATCTTTCCTTGATCTATTTTCCTGGTCAGTCGTTTTTTCAATGAGATATTTCACATTTTATTCTTTTTTTTCCATTCTTTTAACTTTGTTTTATTGTTTTTTGATGTCTCATGGAGTCATTTGCTTTCACTTGCTTAATTCTACTTTTTAAGAATTATTTTCTTCTTTTTTTGCCCATCCAGTCATTGTGGTAGAAGCTTGGCCTCTCATCATCATGTCCTCTCAGAAAACATTTAGAATCAAGAGACTTCTGGCCAAGAAACAGAAGCAGAATCGTCCCATCCCTCAATGGATTCAAATGAAAACTGGTAATAAGATCAGGTACAACTCAAAAAGGAGACACTGGAGAAGAACCAAACTTGGATTATAAAGAATGGCCAGCACAATGAAAGACATTCTACACCAAGACCACCTCCCCCTCTCTTACCATGGTTCCACCCACTCATCCATCCATCACCTACCCATTTATCCATCAATCACTCAGTCACCTCATTGTTCCCAATAAGAAATAAATACCACTACTCCTCTCCCACTTCAGAAAAAGTCTGCCAAGATGCAGGCATTAAACAAAAAACCCAAAAACCCTACCCCCAGTAAACTGTTAAATTTGTCTTGCCTGTAAATGTTTTCATGAATTTTATCCATGCTTTTGGGTACGGTATGCTGTGATATAGTTTCAATTACTGTTGTCTGCTTGTATAGCATTTGCATATTTGAGATTATGCTTATGAGGTAAAAGCATAATGAAACAAGTTAATCCTGTCAAGGTGAACCAAGCTCAAGCCCTGCCTTGAAACCTTTTCATGTTTTGTTTTGTGTTCGAGGGAGTTATAAGAGAGCAGCTACCTCACAGGATCACTGTGGGGATCTAAGATTTGTAAGGTTTCAGTGTAACCTTCAGTGTTGCTAATCAGGAGCTGTCTCAGCCAGATAAGTGCAACTGACTGTGCTCATTTACCAAACTGACATTCAGAGAAGTAACCTGTTGAGCCTCTGCTTATTTTATACAATAAGTCATCTTTGTTCCTTGTTGGGAGGCTTGTAATTAAGTGTTGGCAGTTTCAAAGTTGTTGGTTATTTGTGTGTTTGAGAAAACCCAACCTTTGTTAGGAGGTAGACCTGGTCCAGGTGAGTGGCTTAACAATTTTCTGAAGATGCAATTCTGCTAATAAAGGGCTTGTGGAAGAAGAAGAAGAAGAAGAAGAAGAAGAAGAAGAAGAAGAAGAAGAAGAAGAAGAAGAAGAAGAAGAAGAAGAAGAAGAAGAAGAAGAAGAAGAAGAAGAAGAAGAAGAAGAAGAAGAAGAAGAAGAAGAAGAAGAAGAAGAAGAAGAAGAAGAAGAAAAGAAAGAAAAAGAAGAAGAAGAAAGAAAGAAGAAGAATTATTTTCTTTAGCAAGCTTTTGTACCTCTTTTTCATTTGGCCATTTTTGCTTCTTAAGGATTTCTTCTCTTCATTGCATTTTTGTACCTCTTTTGCCATTTGGACAATTCTAATTTTTAAGTTGTTTTGTGTGTGTGTGTGTGTGTGTGTGTGTGTGTGTGTCTTTTACCAAGCTGTTAATTCTTTTTTTCATAATTTCCTTGCATCATTCATTGTTTTACCAAATTTTCATCTACCACGTTTCTCTTTTTTGAACTCTTCTAGGAATTCTTGTTGGCCTTCGGTCCAATTAACATTTTTCTTTGTGGCTTTGGTTGTACCTCTTTTTACATTGTAGTCTTCTTCTGAGTTTATGTCTTGGTGTTTTCTGCCACCACAGTAGCTTTTCATGATCAAGATGTTGTTGTTATTTGCTCATTTTTCCAGCCTAATTCTTGACTTTGAACTTATATTAAAATTGGGCTCTGCTTAGCTTAGGGTGGGGAAGCACTGTTTCAAATTTTAGACTTTTTTGTGCTGCTGTTTTCCAATGATCATGCATTCAGTGCAGCCTCTGAAGCTGAGATGCAATAAAGTATGGATCAATTCTCTGATGCCTATGCTAGCTTTGGTCTAATAATTAACACCAAGAAAATATAGGTGCTCCATCAGCCACCACCATACCATTCATACATGGAACCATTGGTTACAGCAAATGGAGAAGTTTTAAATGCTGTGGATAAGTTCACTTACCTTGTTAGTGTACTTTCGAGGGATATACACATTGACAATGAGACTGATGCATGCATTGCCAAAGCTAGCTCTGTGTTTGGGAGGCTCTGAAAAAAAGTTTGATAGAGAAGAGGTATTAGACTATCTACCAAACTGAAGGTCTACAGAACTGTTGTGCTGACCTCATTGTTGTATGCATGTGAAATATGGACAGTCTACCTGTGCCATGCCAGGAAACTGAATTACTTCCATTTGAATTGTCTTAGGAAGATTCTGAGGATCACCTGGCAGGATAAGGTACCAGATACTGAAGTCCTTGCTCGAGCTGAACTGCCAAGCATTCAAACTATGCTTCAGACAACACCAAATCCAATGGTCTGGCCATGTTGTTTGAAGGCAAAATGTATGCTTGCCAAAAAAGACTATTTTACGGAGAGGTGGTGGTCAGAAGAAGTGATGCAAGAAAGTGATACAAGGACACTCTCAAGGTCTCTCTCAAGAACTTTGATTTTGATTGTGGGATGTGGGAGACGCTGGCGCAGGAATGCTCGGCATGGTGTGCCCACATCAGAGAAGGTGCTGTGCTGTACAAGCAAAGCAGAATTGAGGCAGCACAAAGAAAACATAGAATGCGAAAATTTGGAGTAACAACCTCAAATATTCACACTGACTATCTGTGCCCAATCTGTGGTACAGCATGCTGAGCTCATATTGGTCTGATCTACCACAGTCAGACACTCTGAAACTTCACTTTATCATGGTGATGTCATTTTGGTCCTCTGAGAACAAAGGACAACCAACCAACAACCAAACAGCTGGTGGTCCTGGAGGTTATACACACACACACACACACACACACAAATGTTTTTATGTGTAGAAAAAAGCATTTTGCAAAATCCTCATAAGTTACCATCTATTTTGGTGTCTATAAAGGCTGACTCCAACCCAAAAGCAATAAAGACATGAAAAGGAGTGGAAAATGAGCTACCTCTCTCAGAGGAGAAGAATGGTTCCATATGAGAGCTAGGAGTATAAGAGACTTTTTCAATGGTATTAGGGACCTGACATGGGTTGGAAGTCATCCTGGTTTTTCAAGGTAAACAACAACATAAACAGTATTGAGTAGAAATGCCTTTTCTGTAACTTGGTTTTATATAGTTAAGTCCCAAAATTTTACCAGTTTTTTTAACTCAAAACTATTGAGTGTTCCAAATGGTGATACAGAT
This sequence comes from Bettongia penicillata ogilbyi, assembly GCA_023548195.1. Classification (NCBI taxonomy): domain Eukaryota; kingdom Metazoa; phylum Chordata; class Mammalia; order Diprotodontia; family Potoroidae; genus Bettongia; species Bettongia penicillata. Next base: position 6,531,567 of record JAJHZJ010000311.1, read on the forward strand.
AAATAGCCCTCTAATAGACCTCCACAATACATAGAGCACCCCAAAATTCTCCATTGGATTCCTGAAATACAGAAGCTATTCCAAGCAGGAGTCAAAACTGCCCAGACAAAGTAGTCTAGGTTAAAAGAAATTAAACTCAGAAAAGCCCCAGAGATGTGTGGGACTGCTAAAGAAGGATTAAGTACTTGGCTTGATTACTCAGTTTGTAGACAAAGAGGCAGATTTTATCCTAAAGATTTTTAGTCCATAAGGATCTCAGAGGCACCCCTTTAACCAGAAGTCCTCTGAGGGGGGCTCTACGTGCACTGCTACGCACCACTATTCCAGGACTGCAACACCCATACTTGTAATAGACACAACATTACAATAGATATCAGAATTTTTGTAAAAGAAAAAGCAAAATCTTACTCTCATTATAGTCTGAAGATCAAAGAAGAAAAAATACTAAAATTTATGCAGTAGAATCTTGTGATACTAGAGCATCTAAGGAGGGTTCCAGCTGAAAATCTCTCTCCAAAGGGACCCTAGAAATAAACAGGGCTCCCCAGTAGGTATCAAACCAGCCCCACAGTGTAGCACACCTTTGGGCTTCAAATTACACCTTCAGGTTGAGTCTCCCAAGTTCAAGTTATTTTGTGGGTTCATACTCTTAAAATTATAGCTCATGATTCCTTATTTGTTTACCATTCAATTGACTACAGACACAATTAGCTTGAAGCAAAAGCATTTATAAAGTGGCTCAGGAAATGTAAACTACCAAACTTCTAATGTCTTCTCATGCTGCCCTTCATTGGAGCATGGTATCTGTCAGGCAAGTAATTCCACCAGGCTCCTACTGCTGGTTGGGATTCATGGGTCTAATGCTTGACTGAGGTCTCCATTATTTCTGACTTTGGGCTCTGCTGAAGTCTTCCTTAGGTTTCTAATATATATCCTTTGGAAGATGAAAAAGTATATACCTAGCCAGCAAGAATCTTAGTTCTCAGGTCTGGCCTGGTATCTCCCAATCAAGAGCCTGACTCTGGGTATTAGCTTCTTGATTTCTCTTGCCAGCTAGATTCAGTTCTGTAGCAGTACCCCTCACCATTGGACACATTCTGAGTTCTGCTAAAAGATACCATCTCATTTTGGTGGACAAGAGGAGAGAAATCCTTACCTCCACCTGTTGCATTCTTCAAGAGGTACATGAGAAAAGATTAAACTCTTTACCCAAAGTTGAATGATTTTGCTCTCTATACAAATGTGTCAGTTCCCCTGTTTGAGATGGGGGAGAACTTGCCCACTCCCACAGGCAAGTCTATAGTCTCTGATGGATCTTTTCATGTACAATAGACCACTCAGGGTCTCATACCCTTACAAGGTACAAATGGGTGACTAAAACGCTTAAGCTATCATTTGCTTCCTTTCAGCAAGAGGACTGAGGGGACTCAATAGATCACCATCCCACAGACATTACATATATTTATATCTTCATTCCAGGTACCTAATGGGCTTTTTAGAAATACATGTTGAATACAATAGAATTGAAGAATACCTAATGGCAAATACAAAGATAAATTAAATAAACCAGTCAAAGAAATGCTGTGAATCCACATAGGCTAAAAATAGTATTGCCAGAGAACCTCACCTGCATTCTAAAAAGGAGACACATAAGGAATCTTTAAGGCTTCTAGAATCTAAGAAGCAGTTACAAGCACAGAGGCTCTGCTTCCCCTAGCCAAGCAGAGTCAAACAGATGGCTCTTCTCTGCTGAACAAGATTGTGATGAACAGGTCCAGCTGTTGGGTTTCCTTTGAGTGCTGACATTTGAGGACCAGTAGGGAGCTCGTTAGGAGCCCTGATAGGGAAGGAGACTGCATCTGTTTGTTTTGATATATTAGAGCAATCAGAATCATCAAAGGAGGCATAAGTAGAAAAGGATTAGAGGATCAGTCACATGGAGAGAATGAGAAATAATAAATGGACAACCTGTGTGTTCCATAGTTATCCACAAAATATCAAGGGATGTAGAGGAAGGTTCCTCACTCTTGATGATCTATGGCAAGATATGAACAAGGATGGGGAGTTAGGATTGGTTGACCCTGCACCACTGGAAGAGCTTACCTTGATGATATCTCAGATTCATCAAAGTATTGAAGATGAATATCTAACTGATCACCAGGCCTTTGTTGGTGCCTAATCAGGGCACTAGCTAACAAACAACCTAGGTAAGGAAAGATCTCATCATTCTTCCATAAAATAGATCTTTAAGTTTTTCTTGATAAAATACAACTCAGATCCATAAAATATAACTTGATATAATACACCAATTTTGTTACTGTCATATACAGGCAGTTTGGTGGATCAGTGGTTAAAACTCTGAGCCTGGAATCTAGAAGACCTGAATTCAAATCCCACCTCAGACATGCATGATCTGTGTGACTCTGGGCAAGTCATTTAACCTCTGTTTGCCCTAATTTATTGGGGAAGTAAATGGCAAACCACTCCAGTACCTTTGCCAAGAAAACCCCATATGGAGTCATAGAGTCAGAAGTGCCTGAGTGACAGCTGTCATATTGAGCTATACCACGTATCAAATCATGCTTTGCTCCTCATGAAAAAATAGCATGCCATAAAAGTATGACCAAATATAATTAATAGGTGGCCAAGTGTTTAAGGTGTTGGATTTAAGATCTGATGGGTGGGAGGAGTGAGCCAAGATGACAGAATAGTAGGAGGAAGTAAGTGACCTTCTCCTTCCTTCCCCTGAACTCTTCCAAACAGATCTAGAAAACATATCAGAATCTTGATTAGGAAATCCAAGGAAAAAAATCCCAAGGAGTTATTTTTCTAACCCAAGTTAGCATAGAGAAATAGAGAGGTTTATGGACACTGGGATTGGGGCTTGGCCAAAAGCATGTTATACAGAGTATTACAATAGAGAGAGAGGCTTTGTACCAGGGGAAGAAGTCCCAGATCCACCTATACCAAACTTGTGTAGAATTCAGGAACATGGGCCTGCTCCTGTCACTCACTATTCAGCTCTAGGTCACAGAGCCAGCACAGTCTGAGGAAGGGACTTGCACCTAAGAGAGGCATTCCGAGGGAAGGGTTGATTATGGGTAGAAAGCTTTGTACCTAACAATTAGCAAGGAACAAGGTTAGAAGCAGGCAGCAACTGTGTAACTCCGACCCCAGGAACAGAACAGGGTCTCAATTTCACCTTTCAGGCCAACCTGAAATATGCAGAGGAAAAACCAGGACAGGAACCGCAGACCAAAAGGAACCCTTCGTAGAGTTCTGTCACTCTAAACTGGCATGATAATGCTGAGTCCAGCAACGGTCTGCTAGAACTCCAAGTGGGGCAAGCCCACAGATGTTGCTCAGACTCAGACCCAGGTCAGGTACCTGCCAAGTTCAGACCAGACTTTGCACTGGATCAAACCACTTTGTGTTCACTGAAAGCTTGCAAGTCCCCAATCCGAATTGAGCTCCTGGATGTTAAACGCTAAAAACTGTAAAAACACTCAAAAGAGTGGCAGCATGACCAACTCAGAAATCATCTTGAGAGCCTGATGTTCACATAAAGTCCAAAGTCAGGAAGTAGGCTGGAACAATGAGCAAACAGAAAAAGAATCCCATCGTAAAGCATTATTATAGTGACAGGGACACTCAAGACACAAACACCTACAAGCAAAGCCTCAAAGTAAAATAAAATTTAAGCTATAATTCTTAGAAGAGATGAAGCATGAGATGTTTAAGAGAGTTTAAAATGTTATCCTAAATCAAATGAATTGCTAGAAGAAATAAAATTTTAAAAAGAAATGAGAACAAAAAGCAGACAACAAAGTACAAACATCTCAATCCAGAGGACTAAAGATGAAACATGGCAGCCACATCCTGCCAGAGGAGTGATGGACGTAAAATGTAGAATGAGACCTATATTTTTTGGAATGACTAATGTATGAACTTGTTTTGCTGGACTTCGTATATGTATATACATATATATGTATTATATATATGTGTGTGTGTACGTATATATAATTATAAATATATATAATATATATAGTTATAAGATTTTACTTTCCTTTTTTATTGTTCAATGGATGAAGAGAGTAGCAATGGGAAGAAGAGATAATAAAGGCTTGTAAAAATCAGTATTTTTTTTCCCAGAATGAAATGGGAGCTATGAAAGAAAGAATTGGAAAGGAAATTATCATCTGGATACAAGAGGTAGAAAATCTTTTCCAAACAACTGACTCCCTAAAATTAAAATGGATCAATAGAAGTTAGTGATTCCACACACAAAAAATATTGAGCCAAAAAACTGAAAAAAGGAAGAAAATGTAAGGTATCTCATAGCAAAAACAACTGACCTTGAAAGCAGACTGAGGAGAAAAATGTAAATGTAAAATGTAAAAATCATTGGATTACTTGAAACCAATGGCCAAAAAAAAAAAGAGCCTAGACATCGTATTTCAAGAAACCATAAAAGAAAACTGCCCAGATTGCTTAGAACCAGATGACAAAGTTGAAACAGAAAAAAAAAAAATCTGCTGTCATTTCCTGAAAGAAACTCCAAAATGAAAACTCTCAGGAGCATGAGTCAAAACCCAGAAATTCTATGTCAAAGAAAAAAATACTGAAAACAGCTAAACAGAATTTAAGTATTGAGGATCCACACCTGGAATCACATAATGTAGGAGCTGCTGCTTTAAAGGGATGGAGAGCTTAGAAAATCATATTCCAGAAGCAAAAGATGCTTGGTTTGCAACCAAGAAAAACTTACCAGGAAACTGAATATAATCCCATGACTAGAGGACTTTTCTTAAAATTTTTGTTTATTTTATTTTTAACTTGTGGAGTAAAACAAGCATTTCCATAACATAGTAAAGTTGTTGGTTTTTTTTTTTAAAAGATGGTGAACATGAAACTGCAAATCTACTATGTACAACTTGCTATATTCCTTTTAAACATATAATAAAGTTATGTAAATTTCTTTTTTTCCTGCCTTTTCCCCCACTCGACAGATGGCTACCATTAGACACAAATGTGTGAGTGTGTGCGTGTGTGTGTGCATGCGTGCATGTGTGCAAAATCATTCTATACATGCTTCTATTTATTGGTTCTTTCTCGGGATGCAGATAGCATCTTCCTTCATGTGTCCCTTGTAGTTAATTTGGGTTGGCTGAACTAGAGGCCTTTCAACCATTCCTGATAAGAAGGAACTATGAAATGCAAACAAAGAAGTGAAGAAAAACATCAAAAGGTAAACCTGAACACGCAATCATATGGGACTAAACAAAGGATAAATTATATGTATTCTAATATGGAAAGATAATATATATCCTCTCTGAACCCTCTCATCACCAGAGGTCATAAAGGGAGTCTAATTAGACAAAGGGCTTAGTTCCACTAAATCTTGATCACATAAAAAGAATGGAAAGGGAGGGAAAGAGAAATGTACTGGAAGGGATGAAAATATAAGGGAAAATTATCTTAAGTAATCAGTGCTCAAGTGGAAGTCGATAAAAAAAGGGAGAAGGGGTGGAGGAAATGGGTCACAGCTGAACCTCATTCTCTGATGATCAAAGGAGGGAAGGATAGCCTCACATAGTTGGGTATAAAAATGTACTTACCTAAAAAAGGAAACCTGAGGAAAAAGACGGAAGGTAGAAAGAAGAACCAGAAAGGGGATAGATTATGGGAAACACTAGTCCTCAGCAAAACAAACTAAATTCTCAGTTACAAAAACATTTATAGCAGCTCTTTTTGCAGTGGCAAAGAACTGAAAACTGAGCAGGTTGCCCATCAATTAGGAAAACAGATGAACAAGTTATGGCATATACATACATATGTGTGTGCGTATATGTGTGTGCTGCATATAAACACACATATATGAAACAGAAGGCTTTCAAACATTCCTGATGGCAAAATATACATACATACATATATTTATATATTATATATAGATAGATATGTACACATATCTACCCATTCATATACATGTATATATCTTTACATGTATTATATATACATATATGTACATATATTATATAAATGATGGAATACTATTGTTTTATAAGAAATAATCAACCATTATTCCAGAGAATTCAAGATGAAATATGCTACTCACCTCTTTTTAAAAATATATAATGTATTTATTTTCAGTTCTTAACATTCACTTCCACATTAATTTGAATTCAAAATTTTCTCCCCATCTCTCTCCACCCCCTACCCCGGGACAGAATTCATCCCATCCACCCCTTCCTCCAGTCTGTCCTCCCACCTATTACTCACCCTTCTTCCGTCTCCCTTCCCCTCTATTTTCCTGTAGGGAAAAATAGATCATTTCCAGTTGCATACTAAAACAAAATTTTAACATTCATTCTTAAAACTTCGAGTTCCATATTTTCTCCCTCCCTACCCACCTACCCTCATTGAGAAAACAAGCAATTCAATATAGGTCATACGTGTGTAACAATGCAAAGCACTTCTATAATATTTATGTTGTAAAAGACTAAACACATTTCCCTCTGTCATATCCTGGCCTTCATTTATTCCATTCTCTCCCTTGACCTGTCCTCTCACAATAATGTTTTCTTCTGATTATCCCTTTCCTCAATTTGCTGTCCCTTCTTTTATCTTCCCTCTCCTATCCTGTTCCCCCTTGACTTCCTGCAGGGTAAAATAGATCTCTACATCCAATTGAGTGCGGGTTATTCCCTCCTCAAACCAAATACCATGAGAGTAAGGCTCAATTATTTCCTTTCATCTCCCCCCTCTTCCCCTCCATTGTAGAAGCTTGTTCTTCCCTCTTTTATGTGAGATGGTTTTCTACATTCTTTGTCTCCCTTTCTCTTACTCTTAGTACATTCCATTCCACAGTAAATTTTATTTTCTTATTAGGTATTCTCACTTCATATTCAGCTCGCCCTGTGCCCTCTGTGTGTGTGTATATATGTTTGTGTGAATGTGTGTATGTATGTATGTATACACACATACACACATATACCCATGTACATATACATACCTACACATATATAATATAAACATACATACATACCCATAAACACCTACACATATATATTCCCTCTAACTACCCTAATGCTGAAAAAGGTCTCATGGGTTTCAAATAACATCTTTCCATGTAGGAATATAAACAGTTCAACTTTAATGAGTTCCTCAAGGCTTCTCTTTCCTGTTTATCTTTTCATGTTTCTCTTGATTCTTTTTGTTTGTTTGTTTATTTTGGGGGGGGTTTTAAATTTATTTTTAGTTTTTAACATTCATTTTCACAAGATTTTGAGTTCCAAATTTTCTCCTCATCTCTCCCCTCCCCCACTCCAAAATGCCATGTATTCTGATTACTCCTTCCCCCAATCTACCCTCCATTCTATCACACCCCTCCCTTCCCTTATCCCCATCTTCTCTCTTGTCCTGTAGGGCAAGATAAATTCCTATACCCCATTATCTGTATTTCTTATTTCCCTGTTTATGCAAAAACAATTCTTAACATTTGTTCCTAAAGCTTCGAGTACCAACTTCTCTTCCTTCCTCCCTCCCCCCCATCTCCACTGAGAAGGCAAACAATTCAATATAGGCTATACATGTGTAGTTTTGCAAAAGACTTCCATAATAATCATGGTGTGTAAGACTACCTGTATTTCTATTCTATCCTGCCTCCTCATTTATTCTGTTCTCTCTTTTGACCTTGTCCCTCCCCAAGAGTATTTACTTCTAATTGCTCCCACTTCCCATTTGCCCTCCCTTCCATCATGCCCCCATCCCACTTACCCCTTCTCCCCTACTTTTCTGTAGTGTAAGATAGATTTTCAAACCAAATTGAGTGTGCATGTTATTCCCTCCTTAAGCCAAATGTGATGAGAGTAAACTTCACTTTTTTCCTCTCACCTTCTCGCCTTTCCCCTCCATTGAAAAAGCTTTTTCTTGCCTCTTTTATGAGAGATAATTTGCCCCATTCCATTTCTTCCTTTCTCCTCCCAATATATTCCTCTCTCACCTCTTAATTTTATTTTTTAGATATCATCCCTTCCTATTCAACTCACCCTCCGCTCTCTGTCTACAAGTGTGTGTGTGTGTGTGTGTGTGTGTGTGTGCGTGTGCGTGATCCCTCCAACTACCCAAATACTGAGAAAAGTGTCAAGAGTTACAAATATTATCTTTCCATGTAGGAATGTAAACAGTTCAACTTTAGAAAGTCCTTTATGATTTCTTTCCTGTTTACTTTTCATGCTTCTCTTGATTCTTATATTTGAAAGTCAAATTTTCTATTCAGTTCTAGTCTTTTCACCAAGAATGATTGAAAGTCCTCTTTCACTGAATGACCATTTTTTTCCCCTGAAATATTATACTCAGTTTTGCTGGATAGATGATTCCTGGTTTTAATCCTAGTTCCTTTGACTTCTGGAATATCATATTCCAAGCCCTTTGATCCCTTAATGTAGAAACTACTAGATCTTGTTTGATTGTATTTCCACAATACTGGAATTGTTTCTTTCTAGCTCTTTGCAATATTATCTCCTTGCCCTGGGAACTCTGGAATTTGGCTTACAACATTTCTAGGAGTTTTCCTTTTGGGTTTTCTTTCAGGAGGTGATTGGTCAATTCTTTCCATTTCTAATTTTACCTTCTGGTTCTAGAATATCAGGGCAGTTTGACTTGATAATTTTTTGGAAAATGATGTTTAGGCTCTTTTTTGATCATGGTTTTCAGGTAGACCAATAATTTTTAAATTATCTCTCCTGGATCTATTTTCCAGGTCAGTTGTTTTTCCAGTGAGATATTTCACACTGTCTTCTATTTTTTTATTCTTTTGGTTTTGTTTTATAATTTCTTGGTTTCTTATAAAGTCATTTGCTTCTATCTGCTTCATTGTAATTTTCTTCAGTGAGCTTTTGAAATTCCTTTTCCATTTGGCCAATTCTATTTCTTAAAGCATTCTTCTCCTCTTTGGCTTTTTGAACCTCTTTTGCCATTTGGGTTAGTCAATTTTTAAAGGTGTTATTTTCTTCAGCATTTTTGGGTCTCCTTTAGCAAGCTGTTGACTTACTTTTCATGATTTTCTTGCATGGCTCTCATTTCTCTTCTCAATTTTTCCTCCACCTCTTTTATTTCATTTTCAAAATCCTTTTTGAGCTCTTCCATGGCCTGAAACCACTGCATATTTTTTTCGAGGTTTTGGATATGGAAACCTTGACTTTGATGTCTTCCTCTGATGGTATGCTTTGCTCTTCCTCATCTGAAAGGATGGAAGAAAATATCTTTTCACCAAGAAAGTAACCTTTTATAGTCTTATTTTTTTTCCTTTTGGGGTATTTTCCCAGCCAGTTACTTGACTTTTGAGTCCTTTGTTAAGTGGAGGCATACTCTAGGAACCTGTAAGTTCTTAGTTCCTCCAAAGTGCTATAATCTAGGGAGAGGAGTTTACTCCTATCTTGGCCTGCGCTCTTATCTATGAACAACCACAAGCACTCTTTTCTGCCCAGGATCTGTGAGTAGGGTTCCCTCTTCACAGTCACCACCAGCTCCACCATGCCAGCACTCCTCCTCACCCCAGGGCTGTCACTCAAGGCTGTGATCCAGATCAGCTGCTGGATTCCCCCAGGTCTTTAGGCCAAGGTTTCCAAAAGCAGAAGCTGCTGCCACAGTGGCTGCTGCTGCCCTGGGGCTGGAGTTGGATCCATCTCCTGCTCTCACCCAGGTGGAAGAGCTTTCTTACTGACCTTTGAAACTGTCTTTGGTGTTTGTGGGTTGAGAAATCTGGGAACCGCAGCTGCTACCTATGATTCTGCACCCTGAAGCCTGCTCCAGTCTTGTCCATGCAGTGCCTCATGCCTAAGGCTGGGCTGCACTCCACTCTGAATCTGGTGTGATAGACCTTTTCTGTTGGCATTCCAGGGTGTCTTGGACTGAAAATCTGTATTTCACTCTATCATTTTTGGCTTATGCTGCTCTAGAATTTGTTTAGAGTCATTTTTTACAGGTATTTTATGGGTTATGGGGGGAGAGCTAGAGCAGGTTGGTCCTTCTACTCCTCCATCTTGGCTCCACCCCCCTGCTGCTCATCTCTTGATAGAAAAGTAAAGGACTCAGTGTGCAGAATGAAATATTTTGGGGGGACTTGGGTAATGCAGAAATTTGTTTCGTTTCACTATATATTTTTGTAAACCAATAAGTTGTTTTTCTTTCTCACTTTAAGTGAGTGGGGTGTGGGAGAGAAAGAAGAAAGATTTCTGCTGAATGAAAAAATAATAAATTTAAAAGAAGTCTTCTCTTGGCTCCATTTTTAGAAATTGTTGTAATAATTTGTTTTATAAAATGACAAAAAGTATCAATAAATATTTTTTAAAAAGGATCTATTCGACTTTCATTTTGGTTTGAAACTCTTTACTAGTAATGAAGATTACTCATGGCCAAGTCAATGGCCTGGGGTCATGAAGACCTAAGTTAAATTCCATCTTGGACACAAATTCTGCCTCAGACACTTACTAACTGTGTGACCCTGGGCAAATCACTTTAACTTTGTCTCTCAGTTTCCTAAACTGTGAAATGGGGATAATAATAGCACCAATGTCCAAGGAAAGCTGATCAACTAAGTACCTGGCATATAGTAGATACTCTATCTATCTATCTATCTATCTATCTACCTATCTATCTATCTATCTATCTATCTATCTATCTATCTATCTATCTACCTATCTACATATATATGTAGATAGGTAGATAGATAGATATCTATATATAGATATATAGATATGCTTATTCTCTTCTCACTCCCCTTTTCCCCTTAAAGAGGAAACCTGGACTTGAAGTCAAGGTATCTGGGTTTGAATCCTGCTCTGTTATTTACTGACTGTAAAACAAAGGACAGGGGTATATGGGTATTTAGGGAAAACTAGTACTTCTGGTGTAAGGGCTGCTTTTCACCTTTGGTGTCCACCTACCAACCAACTCTCATCTATGTCTCCAGGAAAGTGTAACATGTGCAGTGGCCATATCCTGAACTATTTTGGCAGACAAACCCTCAGTTTGAAGGTATGTATGCAAGGCAGCTCAAACACACTGATGAGTTGTGGGGGGTGGGGGGGTGTACTCCAAGCATGTGAAGATTTTCCCCAGAGAAATGGGCAGAAGAGAACAATTTGTTCCAGTGGTCATGAAGGTGGCTGAAGTGCAGTGCTTTGAACTTGGTTAGACATCAAAGACACAAAGTCATCTGCTGCATCCTGATCCATAGGCAGTAGTCTTGAGTTTTGTTTTGCCAGTGGATTCTCTTAACTTCTGAAGAGAGAGTGCAGCTTCATGCAACTCTGCCTCACTTAAATACAATTTATGCATGGATCAAAAACATTACTCATGGTATTTTACCATTTTACCTGCCTCAGTGTCCTGTGGCAACAGGAAAGGAACAAAGCAACAGGTGCACATACACTGGGACCTATAGTCACAACATTACATATAGACATCCCAGGCTGTAGGGTCATCTTCTTACAGGAGTGAAGCAGTAGTGTAATTTGGCAGTCCCCGGGTATCTGAGCAGTCTTTTTAAAGATCAAATTGCTCCCCACCCTGGCATGAGTAATGGGCTATAAAAGGTGCCCTAAAAATTGTCTTCTTCACCTTATCTAACTATGGCCTATTTACCCTGGCAGTCAGGGATTTCACCCTGTGGTTGAAATATAAAAAATGTACAGAAACTTTATGAAGATAATTCCAATCACCATTGGTACATGGAAAGTGGGCATGCTTATGGGCAACATGAAATTCAATAGACTTTAAAAATGAACAGTTTTTGTTTAGAGAGAACTCAGCAGCTATTGCATCCAAACAGCAGCCCTAAATAAAACAAGAGTAGCAAATGAAAGCCAGCTTACCGAAGTTGAAACTATGCACATTTTTTTGTAGAGTGACTGCAGTGATGGGGAACACTGTTAAGCTGGTATAGGTTTTACAATCAAAACTAATCTAGTCAACAAGCTCGTATGCTAGAGAAATACAAATTTAAAAATTCTGAGTATGACCTCTTACCTATTAGATTGGCTAATGGGACAGAAAAGGTAAATGACAATTGTTAGAGGGAGTGTGGGAAAAATTAGACCCTACTGCACTGTTGGTGGAGTTTGATTTGATTCTACCATTTTGTAGAGCAATTTGTAACTATGTCCAAAAGGTTATAAAACCATGCATACCCTTTGATCTAGCAATACCACTACTAGGTCTGTTTCCCCAAAGAGACAAAAAACAAAAAGGAAAAGGACTTTTATGTACAAAAATATTTATAGCAGCTCTTTTTGGGGGATAAAGAATTAGAAATTGAGGGGATACTCATCAATTGGGGAATGGCTGAACAAGTTGTGGTATGTGATTATGATGGAATATTATTGTACTATATAAGAAATAATAAGCAGGATGCTCTCAGAAAAACCTAGAAAGACTTGCATTACCTGATGCACAGTGAAATGTATTATGTAAAAAGTAACAGCAATGTTGTAAGATGATCATCTGTGAATGATTCAGCTCAGTCTTGTTCAGCTTATAGCCCATGGGCCACTTACAGCCCACCAAAGGATTTTCTCTTCAACATTTCCTCTACATTTTTCATGGGCCACTCAAATACTTTGGTACATTGCAAGCTGTACAGACCTGACTTAGGTGTGCTCAGCAACACATTGATCCAACAAAACTTTAAAGGTCTTAGGATGAAAAATGTTATCCATCCCCAGAAAAGGAACCGTTGGTGTCTGAATATAGATTGAAGCATAGTGTTTTATCACTTTATTTTTCTTGAGTTTTTTTCCTTGTCTATGTTTTCTTTCATAACATGACGATTATGAATATGTTTTGCATGACTACACATGTATAACCTATATAGAATTGCTTACCTTCTCACTGGAGGTAGAGGGTGGGGAGGAAGGAAGGATGAAAATGTGGAACTCAAAGTTTTAAAAATGAATGTTTAAAATTATTTTTACATGTAACTGGGGAAAAATGAAATGCTACATAAAAGCTAAACAACAACATCAATAACAAAAACCCCAAGCTTGTATGCAACCTAAAAGGAGTGAACAACAGGCTCATGACAATGCAATTGCTACTTGCAGGAAAGCACCATATCGACATCATCAATGCATGTATTCCCACCATGATAAACCCTAATGAGGTCAAAGAAAAATTTTATGAAGACCTGCAGACTCTCATCATCAATATGCCAAAAGAAGACAAGCTTGTAATTCTGTATGACTTTAATGCCAGAGTAGGCACAGACTATCAGACATAGCAGGGAGTCCTTGGGAAGAAAGTAGTTGGAAATGATAACAGCAATAGCCACTTATTACTTGGACTTGTGCAACTCATGACCTTCTCATCACCAACACTATTTTCCCTTTACCTAAATATAATGAACTTCATGGATGCACTCTTGCAACAAATATTGGCATGCAATAGACTAGGTTATTATAAGGAAAAGAGACATTCAGGATGTGAGAATGACAAAGGTGATGTGTGGTGCAGAGTGCTGGACTGATCATAGACTTATTCTCTCCAATTTATGCATTTACAGTCAACAAAAGCAGCAGCCCCAAGGCAAGACAAGTACCAGAAGAATTAATGTCAACAGATTAGAGCACTTCTCCATGTGTGAACAGTTAATGACTTGGAGGGAAAGCTGAGCCATACAAGGTTGATAGTAATGGAGCAGAAAAGAAGTGGACAGCTTTCAGAAATTTTGTGTACAGCGGTGAACTTATTCATCTGGGCCAGAACACTCACAAACATCAAGACTGTTTTGATGAAAATGATGGGAAAATTCAAAAACTTCTGAATAAAAAACAAGAACTCCACACAGTTTACCAGCAGGATAGTTCATTATCTATAAGAAAGTAACATTTAACTCCATCAAAAATAAAGTGCAAGTGAAACTTAAAGAGATGCAGCATTCTTTGCTCAGTAAGATGGCAGATGGATTTCAGTTTTATACTGATAATAACAATCCAAAAAAATATTTATGATGCTGCGAAGGCTATTTATGTGCCAAAGATTTATGGTGCATCTCAACTATCCAGCATTGATGAAGTCACATTCATAAGGGCGTGAACCTGGAGAGATGGACTGAACGTTTTCATAATTGTCTCAATAGACCACCATCAACCAATTCTGAAGTCACTGATCATATGCCTAGAGTTGAAGTCCATCTCACTCCAGCTAAACTTTCAACTGGAGAAGAGTTTTTTTAAATATTTTTTTTCAGTTTTTATCATTCACTTCCACAAAATTTTGAATTCCAAATTTCCTCTCCATATCTCCCCTCCCCTTACTCCAGGACCCCAACCACCCCTTTCCCCAATCTGCCCTTCCTATCAATGCTCACTTCTGCCATTCCCCTCCTCTCTGTAGGGCAAGATAGATTTCTGTACCTTATTGCATGTACATCTTATTTCCCAGTTGCAGTAAAAACGATTTTTAGCATTCATTTTTAAAGTCTTGAGTTCCACATTCTCTCCCTTCCTCCCTCCCCACCCACCCTCACTGTGAAAGCAAGCAATTCCATATAGGTCATACATGTGTAGCCATGCAAAACACTTCCAGTCATGTTGCAAAAGACTAACCACATATCCCTCTATCTTATCCTATCCTCCATTTATTCCATTCTCTCCCTTGATCTGTCCCCCCACAATAGTGTTTGCTTCTGATTACACCTTCCCCAAATCTACAGTCCCTTCTGTTATCCCTCCTCTCCTACCCCATTTCCCCCTGCCTTCCTGTGAGGTAAGATAGAGTTCCATACCCAACTGAATTGTATTATTCCCTCCTTAAGTCAAACCCAATGAGAGCAAGGCTCACTTATTTCCTCTCACCTCCTCCCTCTTCCCCTTCATTTTAAAAGTTCTTTCTTGCCTCTTTTATGTGAGATGCTTTATTACATTCTACCTCTCCTTTTCTCTTTCTCCCAGTACATTCCTTTCAACACTTAATTTTATTTTTTAGGTATCCTCCTTTAGTATTCAGCTCATCCTGTGCCCTCTGTCTATACATACATACATACATACACACACATATATACATATACTTATACATACACATATATAATATATACATACATATAGATAAACACATATACGTATATATGTGTGTATGTGTGTATATACATATATATGTATATGTATGTGTGTGTGTGTGTGTGTGTGTATTCCCTCCAATAATCCTAATAAAATGATTCTTGGTTTTAATCCTAGCTTCTTTGACGTCTGGAATATCATATTCCAAGCCCTCTAATCCCTTAGGGTAAAAGCTGGTAAATCCTGTGTTATCCTGATTGTTACCACAATACGTGAATTATTTTTTTCCTTGATCTGTGAGCTCTGGAATTTGACTACAATATTCCTAGGAGTTTTCCTTTTGGGATCTCTTTCAGGAGATGATTGGTGGATTCTTTCCATTTCTATTGTACCCTCTGGTTCTAGAATATTAGGGCAGCTTTCCTTGATTATTTTTTGAAAAATTATTTCTAGGCTCTTTTTTGATCATGGCTTTTAGGTAATCCAATAATTTTTAAATTTTCTCTCCTGGATCTATTTTCTCGGTCAGTTGTTTTTCCAATGAGATGTTTCACTTTGTTTTCAATTTTATCATTCTTTTGGTTTTGTTTTATAATTTCTTGATTTCTCATAAAGTCATTAGCTTCATTTGATCCATTCTAATTTTGAAGGAAGCTTCCAGACTTCTTTTTTCATCTAACCAATTCTACTTTTTTTTAAAAAAATTTATTTATTTAACTTTTAACATTCATTTTCACAAAATTTTGAGTTCCAAGTTTTCTCCCCATTTGTCCCCTCCCCCCCACCCCAGAACTCTGAGCATTCTAATTGCCCCTATCACCAATCTGCCCTCTCTTCTATCAT
Organism: Bettongia penicillata ogilbyi; assembly: GCA_023548195.1. Classification (NCBI taxonomy): domain Eukaryota; kingdom Metazoa; phylum Chordata; class Mammalia; order Diprotodontia; family Potoroidae; genus Bettongia; species Bettongia penicillata. The sequence continues at coordinate 6,547,466 of JAJHZJ010000311.1, forward strand.
CCCTCCCTTCCCTCGTCCCCATCTCTTCTTTTGTCCTGTAGGGCAAGATAACTTTCTATACCCCATTACCTGTATTTCTTATTTCCTAGTAGCAATAACAGTACTCGACAGTTGTTCCATAACTTTGCGTTCCAACTTCTCTTCATCCCTCCCTCCTCACCCATTCCCTTTGGGAAGGCAGGCAATTCAATACAGGCCATATCTGTGTAGTTTTGCGAATGACTTCCATAGTAGTCATGTTGTGTAAGACTAACTATATTTCCCTCCATCCTATCCTGCCCTTCATGGCTTCTATTCTCTCTTTTGATCCTGTCCCTCCCCAAGAGTGTTGACTTCAAATTGCTCCCTCCTCCCATTGCCCTCCCTTCCATCATCCCCCCTATCCTGCTTATCCCCTTCTCCCCTACTTTTCTGTATTGTAAGATAGTTTTTCATAACAAAATGAGTGTGCATTTTATTTCTTCCTTTAGTCGAATGTGATGAGAGTAAACTTCATGTTTTTCTCTCACCTCCCCTCTTTTTCCCTCCACTAAAAAATCTTTTGCTTGCCTCTTTTATGAGAGATAATTTGCCTCATTCCATTTCTCCCTTTCTCCTCCCAATATATTTCTCTCTCACCACTTAATTTCATTTTTTAAAGATATGATCCCATCCTATTTAATTCACTCTGTGCTCTCTGTCTGTGTGTGTGTGTGCATGTGTAATCGCACCAACTACCCAGATACTGAAAAGTTTTAAGAGTTACAAATATTGTCTTTCCATGTAGGAATGTAAAGAGTTCAACTTTAGTAAGTCCCTTATGACTTCTCTTTGCTGTTTACTTTTTCATGCTTCTCTTTATTCTTGTGTTTGAAAGTCAAATTTTCTTTTCAGCTCTGGTCTTTTCATCAACAATGCTTGAAAGTCCTCTATTTCATTGAAAGACCATATTTTCCCCTGAAGTGTTATATTCAGTTTTGCTGGGTAGGTGATTCTTGGTTTTATTCCTAGTTCCTTTGACTTCTGGAATATCATATTCCATGCCCTTTGATCCCTTAATGTAGAAGCTGTTAGATCTTGCGTTATCCTGTTGTATTTCCACAATACTGGAATTGTTTCTTTCTAACTGCTTGCAATATTTTATCCTTGACCTGGGAATTCTGGAATTTGGCCACAATGTTTCTAGGAGTTTCTCTTTCTGGATCTCTTTCAGGCAGTGATGGATGGATTCCTTCAATACTTATTTTGCCCTCTGGTTCTAGAATCTCAGGGCAGTTTTCCTCGATAATTTCATGAAAGATGATGTGTAGGCTCTTTTTTTTGATCATGGCTTTCAGATAGTCCCATAATTTTTAAATTGTCTCTCCTGGATCTATTTTCCAGGTCAGTTGTTTTTCCAATGAGATATTTCACATTATCTTCTATTTTTTCATTTTTTTTGGTTTTGTTTTGTGATTTCTTGGTTTCTCAGAAAGTCATTAGCCTCTATCTGTTCCATTCTCATTTTTAAAGAACTATTTTCTTCAGTGAGCTTTTGGACCTCCTTTTCCATTTGGCTCATTCTGCTTTTTAAAGTCTTCTTCTCCTCATTGGCTTTTTGAACCTCTTTTGCCAATTGAGTTAGCCTATTTTTCAAGGTGTTATTTTCTTCAGCCTTTTTTTGGGTCTCCTTTAGCAAGGTGTTGACCTGCTTTTCATGCTTTTCTTGCATCTCTCTCATTTCTCTTCCCAGTTTTTCTTCCACCTCTCTAACTTGATATTCAAAATCCTTTTTGAGCTCTTCCATGGCCTGAGGCCGCTGAATATTTATTTTGGATGTTTGGGATACAGAAGCCTTGACTTCTATGTCTTTCCCTAATGGTAAACATTGTTCTTCCTCATCTGAAAGGATGGGAGGAGATATCTGTTCACCAAGAAATTAACCTTCTATGGTCTTATTTTTTTTCCCTTTTCTGGGCATTTTCCCAGCAGTTACTTGATTTCTGAGTTTCCCCTCCACACCTACCTCACCTCCAGTTCCAGCCAGCTAGGACTTGGGTGCTGAGATTCAAATGCTGCTTCCCAGCCTGAGGGTTTTCAGTGGGGCCAGGGCTGCTATTCGGTGTGAGATTAAGTTCAGGTGCTCAGGTGGGGGCAGGGCCTCCACATGGGGCTCAGTTCCCTCAGGGCGTTTATGTGGAGACCTTCAACAGTGGATCCTAGCTCCTGCCTGCCTTGGGAGCTCCTGTCTCCACTGCTGCCTCCCGAGGGGGCCTAAGTTATGGAGACATCCTGCTCCCCTCTTGGCAAGCAAAAAAGACCTTCTCACTGACCTTTGGTGCCTGTGGGTGGAGGGAGCTGCGCAGCCACTGGAGATTCTGTCCCTGAAGCCTTCTTGGATTTGCTCCTCTCAGAGCCGTGTGGCCAAGGCAGGGCTTGGCTCCACTCTGGTGCGGTGTGTAATGGACCTTTCACATCAGTTTTCCAGGTCTCTCTGGAACAGAAATCTCCTCCACTCCATTGATGTGTGGCTTCTGCTGCTCCAGAATTTGTTGGGAGTTCTTCTTTACAGGTATTTTATGGGCTGTGGGTTAGGAGCTAGCATATGTGTATATTTCTACTCCGCCATCTTGGCTCCTCCCTCACCAGTTTTACTTTTTAAGGCATTCTCCTCATTGGCTTTTTGGACCTCTTTTGCTATTTGGATTAGTCTATTTTTAAAAGTGTTACTTTCTTCAGTATTTTTTTGGATCTCCTTTAGTAAGCTGTTGACTTATTTTTCATGATTTCCTTGTATCACTCTCATTTCTCTTCCCAGTTTTTCCTCTACTTCTCTTACTTGGTTTTCAAAATCTTTTTTTAGCTTTTCCATGGCTTGAGACCATTTCATAGTTTTCTTGGAGGCTTTAGATGTAAGTGCCTTAACTTTGCTGTCTTCCTCTGGTTGTATGTTTTGATCTTCCTTGTTGAAAGAAAATACCTTTTCACCAAGAAAGTAACCTTCTATAGTCTTATTTTTCCCCTTTTTGGTTATTTTCCCATCAATTACTTGACCTCTGAGCTTCTTGCCAAGGAGAGGCTGTACTGCCCTAAGTTTCAGGGGCTCTGTGCAGTTGCTTTCAGAGATATCTCCAGGGACCTGTAATTTCTCAGTTCCTCCAAAGGGGTATGATCAGAGAAGTGTTTACTTCTCTCCTGGCCTTCATTGTGGTCTGTAAGCAGCCACAAGCACTCTTTTCTGCCCTGGATCTGCCCTAGATTTGTAAGTAGTATTCCCTCTCCACAGTCACCACCATCTCCTCCACTCCAGTGCTCCTCCTTGCCCCAGGGCCACCACCCTGGACTTTGGCCCAGATCAGATGCTCAATTTCCCCACAACTGGTAAGCAGAGAGCTCTAGAAGCAGCCTGCAGGTGCAACAGTGACTGCTGCTACCCTGGGACTGGGGCTGGACCTGGGGCTGGGCCAAATCATGTTCCTCTCTCACCCAGTTGAGAGACTTTTCCCACTGACTTTTGAAGCTGTCTTTGTCATTTGTGGGTTGATAAGTCTGGAAAATGTGGCACAGTGATTCAGTGCCCTGAAACCTGCTCCAATCCCAGACATAGCCCATGCTGGGCCATGCTCCACTTGCGGACAAGTGCAATAGACCTCTCCTGTCAGCCTTCCAAATTTTCTTGGCCTGAAAATATGTTTTACTCTGTCATTTTGTGAATTTTGCTACTCTAGAATTTGTTCAGAGTCATTTTTAGAGGTTTTGAGGGGTTTTGGTGGAGACTTCAGACAGGTCCCTGGTTTTACTTGGCCATCTTGGCTCAGCCCTGAAGAAGAGGTTTTGAATGCCAATAGACTCCTCTCCTCTGGCAAAACATCTGGTGCTGATTCTATCCCAGCTGATATTTACAAAACAGGGGGTCTATTGTTCAGATAGAAGTTTACTGAAATCTTCCAGGTTATATGGCAAAATTCCTTCTTTCTAGGAATTCAAGGATTCCCCCATTGTCCACCTTTATAAAGGAAAAGGAAATAGGTGGTCCTGTTGATAATTACTTGGGTGGGGGTAAGGGGTTCTTTGTTAATCATTACCAATGATATTCTTGCCAAAGTTCTCCTTAATAGTCTTATTCTTCACCTGGAAAATGGTCATTTGCCCAAGAGCCAGTGTGGCTTCAGAAAGGGCTAAGTAATAATCAATACAGTGTTTGCTGTTGACAACTCCAGGAGAAATGCCAGAAACAGAACAGAGATCTGTACATAATGTTTGTTGATCTGACCAAAACCTTCGTCAGTTGAGAGGGTTTACGGAAGATCATGGCAAAATTTGGTTGCCCAGAGAAGTTCATCAGTATTTTATGCCAGGTCTATTATTATATGCTTGCATGGGTTCTGGATAATCAATGATAATTCTGTATTTAGTCACCAATTTAGTGAAGCAGGGCTGTGCGCTTGCTCTCATGTTTTTTAGCATGATGTTTTCAGCTGTGTTGTTGGATATCTTCAAGAAGGACAAAAATGGCATTAAGGTCAACTATTGTACTGATGATAAATTATTTAACTTGAAAAGACTGAAGTGGAGGAAGAGTGTGATTTTTTTTTTGCAGATGATTGCTCTGTTGCATCAGCCTCAGAGGCTCAGAACAACCTCTAAGACTGAGATGCACCAGAATATGGCTCAATTCTCTGCCACTTGTGCTAATATTTGCCTGGCCATTGACACCAAGAAAGTAGTTTTCTACCAGCCAGCACCATACCATCCATAGGTGAAAACATAGGTTACAGCAAATGGGAAAATTTTGAATGCTGTGGATAGCTTCACTTACCTTGACAGTATACTTTCAGGGATGCACACATTGATAATGAGGTTGATGCATATATTTCCAGAATTAGCTCAGTGTTTGGGAGGCTCTGAAGGAAAGTGTGGGAGAGAAGAGGTATTACACTGCCTACCAAAAGGAAGGTCTATGGGGCCCTCGTGCTGACTTCATTTTTGTATGCCTGTGAAACCTAGACAGTATAATAGCCCCATGCCAGAAAAATAGAACTGCCTCCACTTGAATTGCCTTAAGAAGATCCTAAAGATCACCTTGTAAGATAAGGCACCAGACACTGATGACTTTTCTCAAGCTGAAATTGCCAAGCATCCAAACTCTATCATAGAAAGCCCAACTCTGTTGGGTTGGCTATGTTATTCAAATGTCAAACATATGTTTGCCTAAAAGGTTATTTTACAGAGAACTCACAAAAGGCAAGTGCTCACATGGAGGGAAGAAGAAGTGATACAAGAACCCTCTCAAGGTGTCTCTGAAGAACTTTGAAATCAATTGTGTTACTTTGGAGGCACTGCCACAGGACTGCCAAGCATGGCATGCCCCACATCAAAGGAAGTGCTGTACTCTATAAGCAGAGCTGCAGTTGCTCGGAAACAAAAACATGAGATGTACAAATTTAGAGACATCTACACTGAAGTTGTTCATGTGGATTATTTATATTGTAGAGCCTTCTGTCCCTTGACCCCGACATAATGATGTCATTTTGGTTCCCTTCAAGCACAAAAGACAGCAAACAGCTAACCAATGACAAGTCATTGACCTTCTATGAACCTTTTGTTATTCATCTGTAGAAATAAGTGAGTTGAACTAAATGAATCTCTAGGTCATATTCACTCTCAGCTGTCTTTATGACACATTTTAAGCTATCTATGATTTTGGTGAAGGCGGTGAGGTGTGTGTCGTTGATGATGTTGCTGTTGTGAAGTAATGGAATACATTCTTTTGTAATTATGAAATCAAAAACAGTATAAAGCAAATTATGCCTTCTCTGGGGTCTCACTAGGTCTACGCTATCCCTGTGGAAGACTTTCAGGGATGTGAAGACAATCAATGCCAATGAACATTTATTAAACTCTTCCTGTGTGCCAAGTACAAGGGATGTGTGGGTGTTCAACCGTCATTGCTGAAGAAGACCATGCTATCAGAGAAATGATGACATGACTTGCACTTGACTGTTTTGAGTGAGGGAGGGCTGTGCAGGTTACCAGCCTCACTTCTCCTCCAGAGCTATCTGAGTCCAATGACCAGATATTCATCAGGATGACCGGAGATGGCCCAGGATGATGCAGTTGGGGTTAAGTGACTTTAGGTCATACAGCTAGTGAGTGTCAAGTGTCTGAGGTGACATTTGAACTCAGGTCCTCCTGATTCCTGCACTGATCCTCTATCTATTGCACCACCTAGCTGCCGCTAGTACAAGGGATACGAGAAAAGACAAAGGACAGGCTCCTGTAATGAGTTTAATTTTTCTTCCAAGGTGTTTTCTCTTTCATAGAAAGGAAGGATAAGTGACTTCCAAGACTAAGTGAGAAACTTTTAACAAGGATCAAAAGGAAAGGACCTTGGTACTTAAAAAAAAAATCCATCAATAGTGATGAAGAAGTTCCACATGCTGCTTTTATAACACAAAACTGTGGAAAGGGATCAGCTAACCCACTTGGCAGCTTTTTCCAGTCTTATTCAAAGATCTTCTCACTCCTACAACCAATATGCTAACCAATCTTAGATTCTTAAATGGGTTTCATAAAAGCTAACAGGATTAGGCATTTTCTGTCCCCAAAATACAGCCCTACATTTCTTGCTGTAAATGAGGTAGTATAATGGGGAGACAGAAGGATGCAGTGGAAAGAAGCCTGAATTTAGATAGAGGACCTAGGTTCTAATTTCAGCCCTACTGTTTACTTTTTGTTTTTTTCAACATTCACTTCTGTCAGATTTGGAGTTCCAAATTTTTTTTCCTGCCCTCCTTTGCCCTCCCATCTCCCCAAGATGGCAAGTAATTTGATGTAGGCTATACATATACCATCGTATTAAGTAAATTTCCACACTAGTCAGGTTGTGAAAGAAGAATCTGAACAAAGGGGAAAAATCACAAGAAAGAAAAAAAATCAGGTTAAAATGGTATCTTCAGTCTGTATTCAGACTCCATAATTGTTTCTCTGTATATGGTTAGTATTTTCCATCACAAGTCTTTTGAAATCGTCTTAGATCACTTTATTGCTGAGAGGCTGCTGCTCACTTTCTGTGTGACCATGGATGGGACACAGCCTTGTCAAGTCTCAATTTTTTTGGTCTATGGAATAAGAGGATTTAATCAGATGATTCCTAAAGTCCCTTCTAGGTCTAAATCCTATGATCTCAATATAGAGAAACTCTGCCAAAATGCTGGTCCCCACCCCTAAACTAGTACCTTCAGAATCAGCCTTACCTTATCTTTGTTTGGGTGAATGGGTAGTCACCAAAAGAACAGTACTCTGTGATAAAAGTTACAAAAAATAGAATACTGGTACCATCTTTTCTTGTCGTCATTCAGTCATGTCTGACTCTTCATCGTCCCATTTAGGGTTTTTGTGGCAGAGATACTGGAGTAGTTTGCCATTTCCTTCTCCAGCTCATTTGTATACATGAGGAAACTGAGGCAGGCAGACATTAAGTAACTTGCCCAGGGTCACACAGCTAGTGAATGTCTGAGGCCAGATTTGAACTCAGGAAGATGAGTCTTCCCAACCTTAGACCCAGCACTCTATCCACTGAGCCACCTAACTGCCCCATTGGTACTATCTACATAGCACTTAAAGGTTTGCAGAGCGCTTTACATATGTCATTTCATTTTGTTCCTCACACCAACCCTTTCAAGCATATGCCGTTGTTATCTCATTTTAGAACTGAGGAAATTGAGGCTAGAGGAAAGTAGGAAAGGGGAGGGAATAAGATATGTTAAGTGCCCACTATATACCAGTCTCTGTGCTAAGCACTTTACAAATGTTATCTTACTTTATCCTCACAACAACCCTTTGAAGTAGGTGATATTAATATCCCCATTTTACAGTTGTATAAATTAAGGCAGATAAAGGTTAAGTGACTTGCCCAGGGTCGCACAGCTAGTAAGTGTCTGGGCCTGGATTTGAAATTAGATCTTTGTGATTTCAGGCCCAGCATTCTATATACGGTATCATCTAGCTAAAATTTAAGTGACAACTACAGTTCCATAGATGGTGTCTGAAGAAGGATTCAAAATCCAATTTTCCTGTCTCCAAGACAAGCTCTCTAATGCCATTGCCATTTACTTGCCTCAATATTAATTATCTTGTTTGAACCAATAATTTTATTTTTGGTCTTATACCCCTGAACTATTACATAAACAGACTTCCAAACAAGTGAAGGAAATTCTGAGTGCTGCTGCTTTTTGTTTTGCTTTTGTCCTTTTTTCAGAGGGAAACATGAAACGTGAAAACTGGTGGAGAAAATGCTGGGCAGCTACAGAACTATACAAATGGAGAGAGACATGTTCTAGAAACTATGAGAGAGGCAAAAGCATGTAGCGCAACATATTTCTTTTTTTGAGATTGACTCTTTAGAGGCTTTCCTCTTGAATGAGAGTACCTCTCTTTACTGAGTGTTTATGGTTTTTTTTAAAAAAGTTATCTGTTCAAAGATTTTCAAATGTTTCTCATAGCTGCTTTAGATGTAAATTGCAAGACATCAAGCAAACCAACAAATACAAAAGCATCCTAAAGGTGCAACAATGGGGGAATGGTTAAACAGCTCAAGTAAATCATGGTCCATTAATGTAATTGAATACTACAATGTTAGGAAATATGAAGAATACAAAGACATATGGAAAGATCTTTACGAAATAATGCAAAGTGAAATAAACTGAACCAGAAGGTTGTGGTAGACACTAGTTATGCCCATTATTAGTGAAAAAGTGAATGACAAAAATGAAGACTTAGCAGAATTAGCTAAAAAGTTCTAATTCTATAAATATGTACACTAATTAATTTAAATATAGTCACTAAGCAAATTAAAGTGGCTATATGGATATTCAATACTGTTTCATATAAAATGTTTAACCAAAAAAGGAAGGGAGAAGGGGAGGAAGGAAGGAAAGAAGAAAAACTGTACTGAACATTAATATTGTTTTGTAGCTAGAAAAGACATGACAGACATATAAAAACCTATTTCATTAAAAAAAATTCATTGATATCTTTTGTTACATTATATTCATTTCCAAATATATCTCTCTGTTCTCTTCTCCCCAGAGAATGGAAAAGAAAAAGGGTCTTAAAAAAGCAATCCAGCAAAACTAACCACATATGAACTGAATTGGACAGTATATATTCAGTGTTTCACATCTATAGTTTCCTGTCTCAGCAAAGAAGGGACAAGGGTATGTTCTCATTTTTCTTCAGATCTAAGCTTAGTCATTAAAATGGCATAGCATTTAGTTTTTTGTTGTTCTTTCTAATTACATTCTTAAAGTATTGTGTATATTGTTTTCCTTGTTCTGCTTACTTCAGAGTTATGTAAGTCTTCCCAAGCTTCTGTGAGAATTCTATATATTTGTCATTTTCCATTAATATTCAAGTATATAAATGTACCACAACTTGCTTACCCATTCCCCAATGAATGGGCTTCTATTTTGTTTTGAGAGTTTTGCTACCTCAGCAAGCGCTGCTATGAATATTTTGGTGTATATGAGACCTTTCTTTCTGCATCTGACTTCTCTGGGGACATATTCCTAGCACAGGAATTTCTGGATCAAAATGTATAGTAGAATTCCAAATTGTTTTCCAGAAATTGTTTATCCACAATTGGATAAATTCACAGCTTCACCAACAGTGCTTTTGCATGTTTGTCTTTCCAAAGTCCATCCAATATTGACTATTCTCATCTTTAAAAAAACAAAACTTCCCAGTTTTCTGTTTATGAAATGAGACATCAGAGTAGTTTTATATTTCTCTTAATGTCTAATTTATATTTCTCTTAATCTCAGAGATCTGAAGCAATCTTTCACACAGTTGTTAATAATATGTATTTCTCCTTTGAGTTTATTCATATCTTTTGACTATCCATTGGAAAATGGCTCTTGGCTTTATGTATTTGCGTTAGTTTCCCATATATTGAAAATCAGACTCTTAGAGAGATTTCATTTAAAAATATTTTTCTAGTCGATAATTTCCTTCACTATCACAGTTGCAGTACTTTTATTTCATGCAAAAAAAATTCTTGTAATTGTTGTAAAATTCTCTCTTTCTAGAGTCATAGAACCTGGGTTCAAATCTCAGCTCTGACATCATTTACATAACCTTAGGCAAGTCACTTAACCTTTTGAGGTCTCAGTTTCCTCATTTGTAAAATGATGGAATATAATAGATGGCCCCTAAGGCCCCTTCCAGTGCTAGATCTGTGAATCTATTATCTTTTGTGATTGACTCTGTCCCAAGTTTGGTTGAGCACTCCTTCTCAAGTCACATCTGTAAAAGGTACCTGATAAGGTTCATTGCTAATTTTTTTGTATTGTGATCTTTAATATTCAGGTTGCAGATCCATTGAAGCAAATAATGGCATATAGTATAAAGTCACAAAATTAGGTTCTGAGAGAACTGGCAGTTATAATTATGGAAACTTTCTCAGGCATTTTTGAAAGATCATGAAAAACAGGGGAGCTGCCATAATATTGGGGAAGGGCAAATGTTGTGCCAATTTTCAAAAGAGGGAGAAGAGCAGAGGCTGCAAACTATAGGCCAGTGAGCTGGACTTCAATTCCTAGGAAAATTCTTGATCCTGTCATAAAAAAATGATTACCAAATATCCAGAAAGAAAAGTGGTAATGGTGATGACCAAAAACCAGCAAAGCTTCATCAAGAATAGGTTCTACCTAACTAATCCATTTCCTTTTTTCAAATTATTTATTTTTGTTTTACAACATTCAGTTTCACAAGCTTTTGAATTTAAAATTTTCTCCCCCTCCCCCTTTCTCCATCCCCAAGATGGTGTGTAATCTGATATAGGCTGTACATATATATTTACATTCAACATATTTTCATATTAGTCACATTCCAAAGAAGAATTAGAACCCAGGGAATGAGCCACAAGAAAGAAGAAACAAAACAAAGAGAGAGAGAGAGAGAGAGAGAGAGAGAGAGAGAGAGAGAGAGAACAAATAGTATGTTTCCTCTGCTTTCAGACTCCATAATTCTTTCTCTGGATGTGAGTAGCCTTTTCCATCATGAATCTTTTGGCGTTGTCTTAGAACCTTGCATTGCTGAGAAGAGCCAAGTCTATCAAAGTCCCCATTTTCGTTTTTGACAGGATTATGTATAAGGAGAGTTCAGTAGATATAGTTTGCCCAGACATTAGCAAAGGTTTTGATAAAATATTTGTTGTTTTTCTTGTGGAAATAATGGAAAGATATTCATTAAATGATAAAATAATCAGGTGAATTGTTTCAATGCCCAGACTCAGTTAATGATTCAATGTAAACCTGGCCGATCTCCTGAAGCATGCCACAGGAATCTATGCTTGGCCCAGAGCTTTATAACACTTTTTTGAATCAATGACATAGATAAAAATACTCATAAAAGCTCATTAAATCTGCAGATGACACAAAGCCAATTTGAAGTATAGCTAGAACAGAATCAGGACCCAAAGGAATCTGGTCAGGCTAGAGTATTGTGCTGAATCTAAGAAAGTTCAATGGGGATAAACGCAAAGCCTTGCACTTGGGTACAAAAAAAAGAATCAATTTCCCAAGAAAAAAGTAGGATGGTTATGGTTAGACAGCAGTTCTAGGAGTTTTAGGAGAATTCAAGTTCAATATGAGTCAGCACTGTGACATGCCAGCCAAAAACTTTAATGCAATTTTCAGCTTCATTAAGAAATTCCTAGCTTCCAGGAATAGGGACGTTTCAGTTCCACCATGTTCTGCCTTTCTCAGACTTCATCTGGAGAATGTCTTCAGTTTTGGATATCATAGCAAAAGAAGGACATTGATAAACCAGACGTTTGTCCAGAGCAGAGTACCCAGGCTAATGAAGGATTTTGAGTGAATGACATGAGGTTGGTTGGAGGAACTGAGCATTTTTGCACTGGAGAAAAGAAACTTCTGGGAGGATTTCATGACCAAATACGCACAAGAGTTGTCATGTGAAGGAGACGTGCCTTGTTTGGCCCAGGAGGACCATGCCTGGAGCGATGGGTATGAGCTGGAGAGGCCTTGTCATCAGAAAAAGCTTCCGAATCCTTAAAGGTGTCCAACAGCAGCATCATCAGCCTAGGGAAATGATAGGTGCCCTCTCATTGGAGTTCTTCAAGCAGAGGCAGGACAATAATAGTTTGGGTATATTATAGTGGAATTTTTTATATATACGTTGAACTGAGGTCCCTTCCATTTCTCATATTCTGTGGTTCTGTGATAAGTCCTTCTCGTGGTTCTATTTTTCTATTTTTAATAAATAACAAATATTTACAGTGTTGGAGTATAATTTCAGTGATGAAAGTGCTATTATTCCACCTAATAGCATCTATATAGTGCTTTAAGTCTTGCAAAGTGCACTGTGAATAATTTTTCATTTAATCCTCTCAACAACCCTAGGCTCTAGGTTTGAGTATTATTTGTATTTTACAAATGAAGAAACTGAGGCAGACAGTGGTTAGTCAACTTCCTAGTGTCACACAGATAAGTATATGAGACAAGATGTGAATTCAGGTCTCCCTGACTCCACACACACTTGCACACAACACTATTCAATATACCACCTTCCTTCCTCTAGACCTTTTGTCCCCGTAAATTAATTTTATCTAACTCTATGAAGTTTCTTCTTGATGCTTTCATTGACAACGTGCTAAGTCCATAACTTAATTTAGGTGATACTGTAACTTGCATTATACTGGCATTTTGTCTGGTCCTTAGCCGTAAATAGTCTTCCAACTATTTAAGTTGTTTCTTTAAAGTGTCTTTAAATTGAATATTTCTTGAGTGTACCTTGGTAGATCTGCTTCAAGCAATTTTATGCATTTTGTAGTTATTTTGGTCACTGCTATGTAGAAATGCCATTAATTTTGTTTTATTTATATTTTATTATATAAGTTTATTATATTTCATAATATAATATTATTATTTATTATTTTATTTTGCATCCTGCTCTTTTACCGAATTTATTCGTTGTCTTGGTTTATTTGCTGATTTGCTTGAGTTATCTAAGTAGACAATTGTGGTGTTAGCAAACAGGAAGAGAATGAAAGAAACATAAATTTAAAGCTAGAAAGGATCTTAGAGGCCATCAAATATAACCCCTCCATTTTACAGATGAAGAAACTGAGGCACAGGAAAGTTAAAGGATTCAGCTAGTAAGTGTCTGTGGCAGGATTTAAAGTCAGGTCTTCCAGACTCCAAGACCACTTCTCCATTCACAGTGTGATGCCGCCTCAGTATTGTCTCTTCTTTGCCCATCTTTATGCCTTTAATTTCTTGTCTTATATTGTTATCAGTAGCATTGCTAGAACTATATCAAATAAAAGGAGGGAAAGAAGCCTCTCTGCTTTACTCCTCCATTAATTGGGGAAAATTCTTCTGTCCTCTCGTGGCAAATAATGTTAGCTTTTGATCATATGAATATGTGTATGTATATTTGTATGCATATGTATACATATACACACAAGCATATATGTGCACACATAAACACTATATATACATATAAGTACACACGTGTGTGTATGTTTGCACATGTTCATGACATGGATATATATGTATATTATTGTGGTATACATATAATACATATCATATTAAGAAAAGTTCTCTCTGTAATTATGCTTTGTAGTAAGGTTTTAGCATAAATGAGCATTGTACTCATTGCATTTTTGCATCTATTGATACAATTTCATCATTGTATTATTTTTAAACAATTAATTTTGCTAATTGCTTTCCTAATGTTAAATCATCTTTGTATTCTTGGTATAAATCCAAGCTGATCATGGAGAATAACTCTTTGGATAGATTGCTTCTGATTTTTTGGCTTGGAAGGTTTTTAAATTTAAAAAATCAATATTCATTAGTGAATAGGTATATTATTCCCTGTCTTTGCCTTCCTTGCTTTAAGCATGAAGACTATATTTGTCTCATAAAAAGAATTTGATAGTTTCCTTCCTCAATTTTGAGGAAAATTTGTTTAACATAGGAATAAATGGTTCTTTAAACTTCTGATAAGAATTTGCCTTGTAAATCTATCTGGATAAAAAGATGAAAAGTCTATTTTCAAAGACCTTTTAAGGAGACAAGGATAGAAGTGAGGATTGATTTTTGTTTTAAGTCAGTTCCCAGATATCCGAGAGTGGATGATCTGCTTTATGACCATCTCACTGAGCCTGCCAACAGTAAACGTGAACCATGAAGGTTTCGATGCTGAGAAGAAAGTTATATCTTGCTGCCCTCCGAATAAAAATCATTTGGGGATTTTCCATTTGCAGGAACAATTAAGAGTTAACTTGTACAAATTGAAAGTAAATGAGATGAGAAACAATGCCCTATTTCCGTCCTGATCTCTCAGACTTTGAGCCAGGCAGAGCAGGTAGCAGCCCACATGAAAGCATATCTACAGACCTCCTTATCTGACGCAATCTCTTCCACTGTCCCTGACTCACTGACTGAAATTTCCTCATCAATTACTCATTTGGGTTAAGATGTGGAAAGACTTTGTTAAAGTGAAAGTACCATCTTGGGGAGAAAATACATTAAATACATAAGAGAAAACAAAAATTGTAACAAGCAAAGAAGGAATTTCTCCAGGTAGAAATTCTGTCCTTAGAATTCTAGAGCTGGAAGGAATCTTAGAGATTATCATCCCACCGTATTGTAAATCCATAAATAGAGACTGAGAGAAGCTCAGCAGGGACTGATAAGGCCAGTCACTCAATTAACAGAGCCATTGGCCAGTCTAGGACCTGGGTCTCCTAACATCAGTCTCACTGCACTGCACTGCCCTCCACAATTCGATAACTAAGACATTGACAGTAAGTTGCCCTTCACCAGAGGCCCTTAAGTGGAGGCTTAGTGATATCCCAACTTCCCAGTTGAAGATATTATAGAAAAGATTCCTGGGTCAACACCCATACTTTGAGACAGACATGAGAAATTAGAGGTGCAAAATAAGGCCAAATCATAAGAATGAGGCACTTTAATCTCCTAAATGGAGATTTGTCCTAATGAGGCATTTTGCCAGGGTTAAAGATAAGATTTTTAAATAGGACAAAGAAATATTCCTAGAACAGGCAGTCCCAAAGCTCATGGAGAGGGGGAGACTACTGGACTTGGTTCTTACTAATGAACTGCATCTGATCTAGGAGGGACAATGAGTGGGGTCACTAATACTCATCATATCAAAGAGTATTAAATTCACTGTTCTAGTGGGAGAGCCATAGCAAATGGGTGAGCTGTTCATGATAGCCAAGCTCCCTCAGTACTGAACTGGCATGAATCCCAATGGCTGGAAATAGAACAGGGGGCAAGACTCCCACCTCGGTGGGTTTAGCTTGGCTGATCTGTGCTAGAGCAGAAACTCCAAAAGCCTATCCCACTGTTCTTCAGTTTTAAGAAAAGAGAATTATTGCAACACATGAGCATTCATTAGGAAGATACTGAGAGGAAGAATTTGAAAGGCAATAACTCACAAGGGACTTGGAGCTATTGAAAAACAGCTGATGCACAAATGAAAAAAAAATGCATGCCAAGGATTAAAATATACAATCAAACAAATAAACAATGAAACCCAACCTGATGGCTGAGAATCACTCCCACACAATACCCTTCCACCTTGCCTTGATAGCCTTGCCTAGCCAATGGAAGGATCATAGTGGTTACTGTTGGGACAAACTAGATGGGGGGAGGGGGTCCCAGACTTGTGGGCCTGAACCCCCAGTATGTAAAGTCCCTCCATCAATGCACATGGGGAACTCCTCTTTGAATTAGCCTTAGAGAGTTGTCTGAGGATTCTGGGAGGCAACCAATTTGCTCAGTGACCCATTACCATATATTGCAGGCAGCACTTGAGCTTGAGCTAGCCTGACTTCATGGCCAGCCCTCTATTATACTGTCACATCTCCTTAGAAGCAAGATAGATTTTTTTAAAAAAATACTACTTCTTCTTCTTGGCTCCAGAGCAAAGGATGAAAGTTACTGGGAGGCAAATTTTGACTCAGTATAGGTTAAAAATCATCCTTCTTAATAATTAGAACTGTCCAAAAGTCAAATGGCGGCAAAGAGTTTTCTCTCACTGGATGCTCTTACTCTTAAGCAGGATCTGAATGACCTTCCACCATCCCAGCTGAGGATGCTGTAAGAAGAATTTCTTCTCTCCCTTACCCCCACCCAAGGAAATTGGGACTAAGTGACTTGCCCAGGGTTACATAGCTAGTAAGTGTTGAGGCTGGATTTGAACTCAGGTATTCCTGATTCCTTGACTCTACCAACTCTACCCACTGCACCACCTAGTTGCCTCTGTACAAAGAATTTCTGAAGCAACCCCTCTATTTTGACTCGATAAGCTTCCTGGCTCTAGAACCTTCAAAGTATCCTCACTGTACAGAAATAAGGTCAGAGAACTTAGAGCTGGAAGGTCCACTGGTTATCTTATTTAATTTCTTCCTTGTGCATGTGAGGGGTGAAGCAGCTTACCCAGGATCACCCAGGAATAAATTGCAGCAGAGCTGAGACAAGTACCCATGTTGCCTGACTCCTGGTGAGTATTGTGCTCACTATTACAGATGCATCAGTTCAACAGCTTTCAAAATCTGCTTATAATATACTTCTTCTACTGTAAGTTCCATTTCTTCCATATATAAACCATCTACTCCAGGCAATATGGCAGCACTGACTGTCATCTCAACTTCCTAATTCATATTCCCATCGTAGTGTATTTGCTGCTCATGTCACCCTCCCCCAGGCCCCAAAAACACCTTGCCTGGATTTCTCACCTCCTTCCTGTTTTTCCAAGTCCTATCCATTCTTCAAAGCCTAGCTTGAAACTTTCCCCAACAGTTGTTTAATCATTTTTTCAATGGCATTCAAATCTTCATGACCCCTTTTTGGATTTTTTTTGGCAAAGATACCAAGTAGTTTGTCATTTTCTTCTCCATCTCATTTTACAGATAAGGAAACCTAGGCAAATAGGGTTAAGTGACTTGCCCAGAGTCATACAGGTAGTAATTGTCTGAGGCCAGATTTGAACTCAAAAAGATGTCTTCCTGACTCCAGGCCCAATACTCTACCCACTGTGCCACTTAACTGCCTATTCCTCGAACAGTCCCATCCTCTATAAGATCACTCTTTCCTGTGAACTCTTCTACTTCTCATTTAGCTTTTTCTCTCTTTTTTAGCTTCTTTTACTGTTTTTTTTTAAATCATTGGAAATGTGTGGCCTGTCTCCCAAGAAGACTATTGGTGCTTTGAAGGGAAGGGCTTCATTTCCATTTCCTATCACTGTATCCCAAGTTATTAGCACTATGCAGTGAATAATAATGATAGTAGAGGGTATGTAGTACTTTAAACTTCACAAAATGTTTTCTATCTAGTCCCATTTGAGTCTCACAACTATTCTATGAGGTAGGTAGACCCTACAATGTATAGATAAGAACTAGGGAATGTTGTGTATTGTGGACTATAATGTCAATTAAAATGAAAGCTGAGAAGGTCTAGAGAAGGGTAGCCCAAACCAATGCAAAGTTTGGAGTAGGGTGGGTGGAGTCTACTATATGAGGCTAGACTACAAAGTTAGGACTTTTGAACTGGGAGAGACAGAGATTGAGAAGGGAACGGGTAATGATTTGCTTGGCTCCCTTCCTCTTCCATCCTCTTCGTTGTTGAAATCCTTTGCTCCCGTGAGTCTCCCAGCTCTTTACAAGCTTCTAGTACCTTCCTTTCTAAGATTATCTTCCATCTACTTTGTAAGTATCATGGACATACCTAGTTATTTACATGTTATTCCCCCCCCCCATTAGAATGTCTGTTTTTGCTTTTCTTTGTATCCCCAGTGCTTGGTACATGGCATAAATGCTTGTTAATCTGACATAATCTTTCAAGACGCTAGTTGTATCCTAATTATACTGATGGACCATGAAATCTTTTTTAAAATTAATTAATTTGTTTTCACTTTTCTACAATCACTTCCATAAGTCTTGGATTTTCTCCTTCTCCCTCCCCGAGATGGCATGCAATCTTAATACAGGTTCTACAGAATAAAATCTTATATGGGTTCTACAAAGCAAAATACATATTTTCATATTTGTCATGCAGCATAGAATTAAAATGAATGAGAGAAACCATGAGAAAAATCCAAGCAAAACAAAATATAACACAAGAGAAAATATTCTGTTTCATTCTGCATTCCAGTTCTATAGTTCTTTCTCTGGATGTGGATGGCATTTTGCCTCAAGAGTCCTTTGGGAATGTTTTAGGTCCTTGCATTGCTGTGAAGGGCTAAGTCTACCAGAAAAATTCCTCGCACACTGTGGTTGTGCCAGTGTACAGTGTTCTCCTGGTTCTACTCCTTTCACTCAACATCAGTCCTTCCAGGCCTCTCTGAAGTCTTCCTGTTCATCATTTCTCTTTTTTTTTAAAAGCAAAAACATTGTACTTTACTTTGTATTCAGAGTTCATCAGTTCTCTCTTTGGAGTTGGATAGCAATTTCTCATCATGAAAACTGTGGAATTGTCTTGGATCACTGCATTGATCGGAATAGCTGTCTTTCACAGCTGATCATCATTACAACATTGCTGTTTATTGTGCATAATGATCCTGTTGCTTCACTTTGCATCAGTCCATATAAATCTGGCCAAGTTTTTTTTTTCCGAAATCACACCCTCATCATTTCTTATAGCACAATAGTATTTTATTACAATCATATGCCACAGCTCATTTAGTCACTCCCCAACTGATGAGCATCCCTTCAATTTCTAATTCCTTGCCACCACAAACAGATCTGCTATAAATACTTTTGTACATACAAGTACTTTTCCTTTTCATTTAATCTTGTTGGAGTACAGACCCAGTAGTGGTATTGCTGGGTCAAAAGGTGTGCACAGTTTTGGGCATAGTTCCAAATTGTTCTCCAGAATGGTTAGACCAGTTCACCTCTCCACCAGTAGTTTATTTTGTTGTTTTATTTATTATTATAAAATTTATTTATTTATTTAGTCATTTTTCAACTATTTGACTCTTTGAGAAATCTTTTTTAAAATTTTTAAAAATTATTTTGTTTTCCGTTCTCTATTATCACTTCCATATATCTTAGATCTTTTCCTCTCTCTCCGTCTTCCTCCCCACTCCCTCCCTGAGACAGCACGCAATCCTATATAGGTTCTACACATACATTCTTATTAAATACATTTTCACCTTAGTCATGTTACATAGAATAATTAAAATGAATGGGAGAAACCATAAAACAAAACAAAACATGAGACAAGAGAAAATGGTCTGCTTCATTCTGTGATCCAGTTTCATAGCTCTTTCTCTGGATGTGGAAAGTGTTTTGCTTCAAGAGTTCATTGGGAATTTTTTAGGTCCTTGTATTGCTGTGAAGGACTAAATCTATCAGAGAAATTCCTCACACACTGTGGTTGTTGCTGTGTACAAAGTTCTCCGGGTTCTCCTTCTTTCACTGAGCATCAGTCCTTTCAGGCCTCTCTGAAGTCTTTCTGTTCATCTTTTCTTATAGCACAATAGTATTTCATTATTGATGGGCATCCCCTCGATTTCCAGTTCTTGGCCACCACAAAGAGAGCTGGTATAAATATTTTTGTACATATGGAACCTTTTCTTATTTTTATGATTTCTTTGGATACAGTACTAGAATCGATATTGCTGGGTCAAAGAGCATGCACATTTTTGTACCCCTTTGGGCATAGTTCCAAATTGTTCCCTAGAATGGTTGGGTCAGCTCATAGGTCCACCAACAATGAATTAGTATTCCAACTCTCCCACATCTTCTCCAACATTTGTCTTCTTCCTGTTTTGTCATGTTAGCCAATTTGATAGATATGTTGTGGTACCTCAGAGTTGTTTTGATTTGCATGCCTCTAATCAACAGTGATTTAGAGCATTTTTTCATATGACTATAGATAGCTTTAATTTCTTCCTCTCAAAACTGCTTGTTCATATCCTTTGACCATTTATCAATTAGGGAATCACTTGTATTCTTGCATATTTGAGTCAGTTCTCTATGTATTTTAGAAATGAGGCCTTTATCACAGACACTAGATGCAAAAATTCTTTCCCAGTTTTCTGTTTCCCTCCTAATATTTGTTGTATTGGGTTTGTTTGTGCAAAAACTTTTCAATTCAGTGTAATCAAAATTATCCATTTTGCACTTCATAATGTTCTCTATCTCTTGTTTGGTCATAAATTTCTCCATTCTCCATAAATCTGACAAATACACTATTCCTTGCTCCCCTAATTTGTTTATACTATCAGTCTTTATGCCTAGATCATATATCCATTTGGACTTAATTCTTGTGTACCGAGTCAGGCATTGATCTATGTCCAATTTCTGCCACACTGTTTTCTAATTTTCCTAGCAGTTTTTGTCAAACAGTGAGTTCTTATCCCAGAAACTGGGGTCCTTGGGATTATCAAACAGTAGATTGATATATTCATTGACTACTGTGTGTTGCATACGTAACCTATTCCACTAGTCTACACCTCTCTTTCTTAGCCAGTACCGACTGGTTTTAATGATTGCTGCTTTATAATACAATTTGAAATCTGGTAGGGCTAGGCCACCTTCCCTAGTATTTCTTTTCATTAATTACCCTGATATTCTGGACCTTTTGTTCTTCCAGATGAATTTTGATATTATTTTTTCTAGCTCTAGAAAATATTTTTCTGGTAGTTTAATTGGTATGGCACTGAATAAGTAAATTAATTTAGGTAGAATTGTCATTTTTATTATATTAGCTCAGCAACTGATGTTTTTCCACATACTTAGATCTGACTTTATTAGTGAGAGAAGTGTTTTGTAATTGTGTTAATATATAGTCCCTGGGTTTGTTTTGTCAGGGAGACTACCAGATATTTTATACTGCCTACTGTAGCTTTAAATAGAGTTTCTCTTTCTATCTCTTGCTATTGGGTTTTGTTAGTAATATATAGAAATGCAGATGATTTATGTGAGTTTATTTTCTAAACTGCAACTTTGCCAAAGTTAATTATTATTTTTATTATTTCAAGTAGTTTTTTTACTTGATTCTCTAGGATTCTCTAAATATATCATCATATCATCTGCAAAGAGTGATGACTTAGTTTCTCCTTCGCCTATTCTAATTCCTTCAATTTCTTTTTCTTCTCTTATTGCTAAAGCTGACATTTCTAGTATCATATTGAATAACAATGGTGATAATGGACATCCTTGTTTCACCCCTGATCTTTCTGGAAATGCATCTAGCTTATTCTGATTGCATATAATGCTTGCTGATGGTTTTACGTAGATGCTTCTTATTATTTTATGGAAAGCTCCATTTATTCCTGTGCTTTCCAGTGTTCTCAATAGCAATGGGTGTTGTATTTTGTTAAAAGCTTTTTCTGCATCTATTGAGATAATCATGTGGTTTCTGTTAGTTTTTTTGTTGATATGATCAATAATGCTGATGGTTTTCCTAACACTGAACCAGCTCTGCATTCCTGGTATAAATCTTACCTGATCATACTGTATTATTCTCATGATAAGTTGCTGTATTCTTTTTACAAATATCTTATGTAAAACTTTTGCATCTATATTCATTAGAGAAATTGGTATATAATTTTCTTTCTCTGTTTTGGCTCTTCCTGGTTTAGGTATCAGAACTATATTTGTATCACAAAATGAATTTTGTAGGACTCCTTCACCAATTTTCCCAAATAGTCTATACAGTATTGGAATTAACTGTTCTTTAAATGTTTGATAGAATTCACTTGTAAATCCATCTGGCCCTGGAGATTTTTTCCTAGGGAGTTCATTGATGGCCCATTCAATTTCTTTTTCTGAGATGGGATTATTTAAGTATTCAATTTCCTCTTCTGTCATTCTGGGAAATTTGTGTTTTTTTTTAATATTCATCCATCTCACTTAGATTGTCAAAGTTACTTGATAGCAGTCTTAATGTTCCAAAGCTTGGCTAGAATTAGTTTATTCGACTTGCCAATTACATGAAGGAATTGGACACAGGAGATGGAACTTTTTCATAAAGAAAAGGTTAAAGAGAAGACCCCATGGAACACTGCCTTTAGTCCTGGAAATATCTTCTGGTGGGTTTCTGGGGAGAAAGTAACAACCACAGTAACAATTCAATTTAAGATTTGCAAAACATTTGCAAATATTATTTCAGTTTTATTCTCACAACAATCTAGGAAGTAGGCCCTATTATTATCCCCCACTTTACAGATGAGGAAACCAAGGCAGAGAGAGATCAAGTGACTTATCCAGGGTCACACAGTTAGTATCTAAGGCCAGTTTTGGTCTCCCTGACTCTGGGCCCAATATTGTATCCACTGGGCCACCCAGCAGCCAGGTACCAAAAGCAAGGAGGGCCACTCAAAATGGGGACAAATTGCAGTTTTACCCAGGTGCAGCCCCGACCAAAACCCTTCCTTTTTTCTGTTCCTCTAATTCTTCCTTTTAAGTTTAATGTAAATCACCAGAATGTTTTGCTTCTTAGGCTATTCCAAGTTCTCTTTTAGCCAGAATTCCATTAAGCCAGCTAGCATTTGCTTTCACTGCCATGACTCCTATCTCCAATATCATTATTACTGCTGAAACCACAGAACTGCTTTCACTTCCGGCTTTCTCAGGGATGTGGGGAGAGGATCAGCAGAAATGGCTGCTGGAGAGTGGCTGACTAGCAGCGGACCAGGAGCTCTGGGTCATGTTCTGTTCCCTCTCAGCTGCTCCTTGCTGGCTCACAGAGTATCTCCACTCACCTTTTCCTTCTGAATTTGCACTCAAGAGAATAGAAATGTTCTGCACATGGGGTAACCTGGAACAGTCTCCTTGCTCCCCTGTAGACTTGCTCTACTAAACTTCCTCCCAGTCCCATAACCGCAGCATTGTAAGGTAAACTTCCTCACTCTCCCTCACCCCCCCACATCTGATCAGTTGCTATATCAGGCTGTCTTTCCTCAGCAATATCTCTGGCATTTAGGCCCCCATCACCTGTCCCCTAGATTCCTGAAGGAGTCTCCTAATTGGTTTCCTTGCCTCAAGCTTCTCTACTTTGGGTTTGGATAAGTGAACTTTTACCCTATTGACCCTATTTACCCAGCTTGAAGCTGGCCTCTCCATCACTTTATGCTACCATTTGCAAGCCACACTACCGGCATTCAGGTTATCATCCTTATTTTCCCCCATGCATACAGGCACACACATGCACACATGCATGCAGCACACAAACACACATGCACACACATGTGTGCACACATGTACACACACATGAGTGCTCCACCAGAACCTTTGATCCACCCTGGGCACTGATAGGTAATCTGGCTTGTTTTGACCAGAGCCAGACTTCCCCATCACTCACCAGATGCCTTTTCCAGACCGTGCTGCTTTGTAACACTGTCTTTCTTTTATTTATACCCATAGTGCTTAGCACAGTTGCTGACATTGCAATGCTCTATTGATCTATGTAACTATTCAGTCCATTCAACGAATTGTTGTCAAAGTAATTTATCTCAAATGGAGATCTGGCCATATCATTTCCCTACTCAATTCTAATGGCTCCCTATTGCTTCTGGTATCAAATATTAACCCCTCTGATCATGTTTTTTAAGGAGCAGCTAACAAGTTTATTTGGTGAAAGCAGAAAGCAAAAGAGGACATACGGTAGGGGTTGAAAGTAAGGACGTTGGTAACCCTGAAAATGTATTTAGTTGCTTCAGGGGCAAGAGGATGATTTTCACATTGAGAAAGTTAGGGGGTTCTTTGTGGAAAGTGGAGTTTTCTCAGCCATTCAGCACCATCCAAACTAGTTCTTCATAGTTGATACAACCATTGCTGTCTTCATGTCCTGCCACCAACACTTCCACTTCTCCCTCTGTCATCTTCTCACCCAGGTTGTTGAGGATGTGTCGTATTTCAGTCTCCATGGCTGTGCCATTCCCTTCCTTATCAAACATCCAAAGCCCTTCTACGTAGTCCGCATATGTGCCCTGGTCCTTATTCTTTCCTCCGATCTGCATCATTGGCAGAAAGCATTCCAAGTCTAGCACCTTTACATTCATCTCATCTCTCCTGGGATTCCCTAAGACCTTGAGCACCTCCGACTGGTAGGATTCTGGCCCAGGGCTCACATCATAGCCTTACACTGGCTCGATAAGATCTTTCCATCCCCTGTTCTGTCAAACAGCTAGAAGGCCTCCTTGAACTCAGCGGTCCGATCCTCCATGAAATCACACATCTTGGCTCTGCAGTTTGCTCACTCCTCCTCTGCTTATTTTTTAAAGGCTTTCCCAACCAAGTCCCAACTTATCTTTCCAACCCTATTGGATATTAGTCTCTGTTCTTCCTTCTGTGATCCAGACAAGCTGGCCTCTATTTTCCTCTCACATAACTCTCCGTCTCACTTCTATATAGCTTTGCATTGTCCATTCCTGATGCCTGGAAAGGCATTCCATCTCATCTCCACCTCCTTTTTCAGCAAGATGTACCTCAATGACCAACTTCTACATGAAACCTTTCCAGAACCCTCCACCTGCTGCTAATACCATCCCTTGCAAACCACCTTCTATTCAACTCTTCACTTCCTTTATCTGGATTAACTTAAATATGTACTTATCTTCAACAAAAGGGAAACTCTATGCAAGTAGAGATTGTCTCACTTTTCATCTTTCTGTCCCCAGCACTTAGAACAGTCGCCGGAGTATACTAGGTACTTAATAAAAGCTTGTTGATTGATGAATAAGCTCCCAGAAGAAGGTGGGAAGCATAGATAGAATGACCAGAATATTGTTGAGACTCCCTGAAAGACCTAGGTCTCAGCCTTGGCTGTCATCAAGAGCTATTGGTACACCTGGAGCTCAGCTTCCCGCTCCTCAATCTAAGAAGTCCTTGTTATGTAGCTGCTATATGCCATATTCTATGCTGAGAACACAGAGGCAAAAAAAACTCAAGCAGTTTCTGCCCTCCACAAGTTTCCATTGTTTTGGAGGGGTCCATGTGAACCTAGGCAAGTTTGCACAAAATGCATACTCATCTCTTGCAGCAAGCACGTACTTGTGAGCCTTTGTCCACTCACACTTAGCGTGGAGCAAACCAGATCAATGAATAGCTAGTTTGGGTGAAGCCAGAGGTAACAAATGTGGGGATCCCAGGCTGACCCAGATTATAGTGAGAGGAAGCCCCAACACTGTTCTCCAACACTGCTGGTAAGAGAAAGTGTGGAGTAATGTATATAGTGGTCAAAGTCTCTCTCTATCACACGCTAGCTGGGGAACCATGGGCCAGTCTGAAGGTCAGAACCTCTCTGAGCTTCATTTTCCTCATCTGTAACATGAGGGAGTTGGACTGGAGCATCTCTACGAGCCTCTCCAGCTCTAAATCTATGATCCGATGATCAGACTTAGCAGGAGTTTAAGGGCAATCTGACTGACGGCGCTTCTGCTACCACTCTGTTCTTTCTAGTCCTCTTGGACATGCTCTCCCCTATTTTCCCAAGAAACGGATGGCTGTATTAGGTCCTGTGAGCATAAAAATAAGAGGCTGTGGAACCTGTCCTCTAAGAGCTTATTACCTAGATGGGAAGATGATACAGGACAACCTCAGTTTACGTATGCTTTGCTGGACAAGGAAAAATTTTTCACAAAATTCTTTTTGCAGGATGAACAAAAATTCACAGAACTAACATGAAAATTTTATTGAAAAACACCACCCAAATAAGGCTGTACAAATAAGAACCATGAATATTTTAATGACAATGCAATGTCATATTTTCATGACATTCTGAAAAAAATGTTAATGTTAGATATATTCCTAGTCAGAAGTGAACATAAAGAAAAAAAAATCAGTGAGTCCAAACATGAAAGTGACTCTAAAAAATGAAAAATAAGTGAAGGTGGTGGTGTTAGTCTTATTTTAGTGCAAGTAGTATAAGAGAGAACACTCCCGACATTGAAATCCCCGACATTCTCCTAGGAGGAGATTCTCTTTCCAAGCAATAATCTTCCTCCTCCTCCTCCTGCTCCTCTTCCTCCTCTTGCCTGTCGTCTCCCTCATACCAGCCATGACTCTTCTCAAAGGTAAAGTGCAGGTTAATTTATTTCATTTTCAGTTTATATTGTGAACTAATCATTGCTATTGTGGTTCAGGTGCAATAGGGACAAAAAAACTTACTTAAAATTATAAATAATTATTGGTACCAATCATTCGACTTTACATTATTTCCTATGGGATAATTCGCTTAGTAATACGAACAAATCGCATGATGAACAGAACTCAGAACAAATAAAATTTGTAAACTGAGGTTCTACTGTATATACCTGTGAAAGACAAAAAATAATTCAGGATTTAAATAAGGGCATTCATTCAACAAATATGTATTGAGTGTTTGTTATTTTAGGCCCTATATTAGACATTCAGAGCAATATAAAGATGAATAAGGTATGTCCCTTGTCTTCATAGAGCTTACAGTATAGTAAGGGAAATAAGAAATGTACCCACATGTGCATGCACACACACACACACACACACACACACGAGCAAAATACCAAGTGGAATGTGAGGATGTAGAATTCCACAAAGTGCTACATTAGGGAAGACAAAACAGATATTTTTACTACCCCTAGAACATTCCCATAGAAATTAAAGGAACTTTTGTATCAGGCAACTGCCATCTAGCTTGATACAGTATAAGTATGAAGCATTTTTTTTCTAATAGATCTGATCACTAAATACCACACCACGTGAATCAAAGAATTTTCTTCAATATTTCATTTAGCTCATGGAGCTCTCTCTCTTATCTGCCCCTAATCCTAGGAATTCACAGCTGCCCTGCATGGAAATAGTTAAATGACATGTAGTGTCATGATGCCATCTCCTGGTATTATTTACCAGCTGTGGGGAGGGACAGAATACCTGGCTGAGACCAGAGTGTAGACTAGAGATCATTTGGGTTTTAATTTAGGGAACTCTTTCTTTTCCCCACCCCCTGCTCCCAAGACAGGGGAGTGTTTCACAAATTGGGCAAAGATTGGTGAGGTTTTGAGCGACCTGGGGAATCATCCAGGGTAGATTCATAGGCACACAATGGCAATTCAAAAGCAACCACATGGGTTTCAATATTGAATGCAAATTGCCCTATCTTGATGACAGACAATTTCCAACCTGTCATCTCTTAATGAGTCTCTCTGATCACAAAAGCAAGTTGGTGTACACTTGGGGCCCCATCATTTTTCTTTTTAGAAACAATACAGGATTTCCTGAAGAACTTGTATCTTTATTCTATAATAACACCTGTAGTATCTACCTCATAGGTCTATTGAGAGACTCAAATAAGATAATGTACATAAAGTGCAAATCTTAAGTGCTCTGTAAATGACAGTCATTCTCATTATCCAATGGAAGATATGTAGTGCTGAGTACTGTTCAGTTTCTCTCTGGAGGAGCAGCTTTCCTGATTTTCCTCCTGTGTTACACTGTCATATTGAAAATGCCTGGATGCTTTCAGCATTACCTCCCTCCTCCCCCACCACCATATCTCATTGTCTGCCTATTTGAATTCTTACTAATTCCTTAAAACCTAGCTCTAGTGTCATTTTCACTATAGAGTCTTCCTTTATTCTCTAGTTACATGGGATTCCTTCCCTTTTTGTCCTCAGGCACTTAGGGTCATAGGATCCTATCTATGATTCTAAGTGTTCATGGACCTGGAAGCAAACTATTCCAACCCCTTCATTTTTACAGATGAGGGAACAAGGAAAGGCCCAGAGAAATAAGTGACTTACATCTGGTCACACAGATAATAAATGGAAGAACTGGGATTTGAACCCAAGTACCCTGATTCCAAAACCAGTATATTTTCCTATGTAACCCACAGTTGAGTAAAATATTCCACTGTGTACTTTGGTCATTGGTAGGTATGTCATTGTCCATGAGATTCTAAGCTTCTTGAGGGCAGAGACCATTTTTTTCTATATCCTTCTATCCCCAGAACTTACAATAATAAATATTGGTAGACATTACTGAAAAATTCTTTCATAGAATCAAATTCACCTTTTAAAAAAAATTAAAGTAGAAAAGCATAATGTCACTGTTGGCTTTGTGTCAATAATGTACAAAATATGTAAAGTTAAAATCATCTCTATCCAATAAGTTGATCAAAGAAATTATGAGATTTATGTAAAATATACTCAGAGCAACTGGGGCACAGTTCTTGTGCTGGGCTGTTGATTCTGATAGGAATAACCAAGAATACATATGACTTTCCTCTTCTGTATCAGTGGTTCTTAATCATCGTCGTGGATTCCTTTTAGATCTCAGAGATTCCTTCTCAAAACAATGTTTTCAAATAATGGAAGGAAATAATAAATTTCAGCTACAGTTGGTGAAAGTGAAGATGTCTCAGACTCTCCCCACCCACAATTTATCCACCCATTCCCTGGGGATGGTCTTTAGACCCTGGTTTAAGAATCCCTGCTCCACATCATTCACTCCCACAACTTTCATTTGCATCTCTATGCTGATGTTCCTGCATTTACATGACCAGCCCTCACATCTCCCTTGAGTTCTGGTCCTTCATATCTGATTGCCTGCTAATCACACTTTCACTTAGATGTTTCCCCCTATACCTCAAACTTAGCACATCCAAGGCTAAACTTCACATATTTTTTCAAAGCTGTGACTCCTTTCAAAGTCCTTGTTTTTGTTAATGGCATAACCATCTTCCCAGTGACATAGGCCAGGAGTCTTGCCATCATATCTGATGCTTCCCTTACCTTCATTCCCCACATCCAATCAACTACCAAGTCATGCCAATTCACCATAACTTTCCCCCCTCTCCATTCCTTTCTATATGTGCTGTTGACCACTCTAGTTTAGGCTTTCATCATCTCTTGTCTGGACTATATTAAGAGCTTCCAAAGAGGTTTTCCTGACTCTAGCCTCTTCCTTCTCCAACTTTCAGAGTAATCTTCCTAATGTACTGCTCTGATCATGCTGTTCCCTTGCTTCAAAATCTTCTATAGTTCCACAGGGCATGCAGCCAAAGGCAAAATACAAACTCCCAACCCTTGAATTTGAATAACTCAATTTATCTTTCCAACTTTATTTCACATTGGCATCCCCATTTACATTTCAATTAGACTGAACTCCTAAGGGGTCCCTGATCTTTCCATGCTCTCTTTCCTGTGGTATAGTTGTGTTGGCTGGCGTTTTTGCCTGGCGTATCCTTCCTCTTTTAAAACCCAGTTCAGGTGTCATTTCACATGAACAAAGCCTTCAACTCATCCTCCTAGTTGAAATTAATCACTCTCTTAGCTTCCTCTAGAGTATTCACATAATGAATGTCATGTTATACATTCTGCATACCTCCTATTAATAATAATAGCAAACATTTATATAGCACCTTAAGATTTGAAAAGTCTTTTAAATGTGTTTTTAAAAATTGATCATTAAATATTATTATATCATTTAACCCTAGGAATTAGGTGCTATTACTATTCCTATTTTATAGCTCAGAAAACTGAGGCAGATAGAGGTTAAGTGACTTGTCCAGGGTCACACAGACAGTAAGTGTCTGAGGTCAGATTTGAAATTAGACTGACTCTAAACCCAAAAGTTTATCCACTGCTATATCCAGCTGCCAGAATTATTACAATATTACCCAATGAGTTCTCTGAGTGCAAGACTCTGTGTCATTACCATTGTTGCATCCCACTACCAAACACAATGCCTTGCACATTGTAGATACTTACTAAGTATTCATTTAATTTAATTGAGTAGGAGGTGTTAATTTAGTCAGTCTGCTCCAAGATAGTTTGACCAGAGAAATTAAAATTATATCTATAAAACTGCAGTAAGCTGTCAATATTCATTTATACCTTCATGTAAATGAGCATATTGTCTGTTTTTCCCAGAAAAAATTTTAATGGAGGCAGTTGGGGAGGAAGGGAAGGGAGATCATTCAACCTTTGGAATTAGAAAAAGAAAGAAAGAAAGAAAGAAAGAAAGAAAGAAAGAAAGAAAGAAAGAAAGAAAGAAAGAAAGAAAGAAAGAAAGAAAGAAAGAAAGAAAGAAAGAAAGAAAGAAAGAGAGAGAGAAAGAAAGAAAGAGAGAAAGAAAGAGAGAAAGAAAGAAAGACAAGGAAGGAAGAAAGACAAGGAAGGAAGGAAGAAAGGAAGGAAGAAAGAAAGGAAGAAAGAAAGAAAGAAAGGAAGGAAGAAAGAAAGAAAGAAAGAAAGAAAGAAAGAAAGAAAGAAAGAAAGAAAGAAAGAAAGAAAGAAAGGAAGGAAGGAAGGAAGGAAGGAAGAAGAAAGAAAGAAAAAGAAAGAAAGAAAGAAAGAAAGAAAGAAAGAAAGAAAGAAAGAAAGAAAGAAAGAAAGAAAGAAAGAAAGAAAGAAAGAAAGAGAAAGGTATAGAATGAGAAAGCTATGAATACAGAGAACAAATTTTGCAGACTTCACAATTGTCTAGGAATAAATCTTTTGTAAAGTTTCTTTCATTTCTCCAGAGTGGAAAAATTTTAAAGCGTCTAGTGAAAGAACAAAGTATCTGAGAGGTCACAGTCTTGGATTTTGTTCTTGGTGACTGGTGGACATGCTCAGAGGCTTGGTTTAGTCTCTGTGTTTCCAACTACCTACCTTTGAGAAGGTACCATCCCTGAAAAGCTCCCAGGAGAGAGTCAGTCTGACTTCCAAGCTTGTTAAAGAGAAGGTAATCATGTAAATCAGCTGTTCAGTGCTAACTGGAAAATATTGTGTACATGTTGTCATCCAGAAGGAAAGATAACTTGGATCATAGATTTATAGCTGGACTTCTGAGATATTTTAGCCTAACCCTCACACTTTACTGATGGGAAAATTGAGGCCCAAAAGTCTCATGAAATAAACAAGGTCATACTTTTAAACTAGGTCTTTTGATTCCAAATCTTCACTATGACATCACCTTGGAAAAGTTATTTCTAAGAAGAAGAAACAAGGTTACTGAAAATTCCTTTCCTTGGTGACAGACACATGGTTGACATAAGACCCAGAGACATTTGCAACATTTTCTGAAATCCAAAGTTCATCTCAGTGATTAGTAGTTCCTTCTCCAGTCCTTTGATGTGATTTGACTTGATGAATGTCAGAGACTGGAAGAGAGAAGAAGGGCAAACTGTTGGGGCATAGGATCAAGTACCTTCAATGTTGCTGGGCCGCAGCCCACTGAAGGCTTGCTCCAGTTTCAGGGTGTTCTTGCAAGTGTGCCAATTCAAAGAACAGCATGTTATACACAGTACTTTTCAAGGTTAGACTTTTTTTTTTGGCGACTTCATCCTCATAAATTAGCAGGAAAAGCTCTTTGGCCCTGGATGACCGAGCCCTGTTCCTGCAGTCAGTGGGCGGAGAAAGCATTCATTGAACTAATGGTGGTGGTACAGAGTTGCCAAGGCTCCCTAGGGTCTAATCCAAAGCCACCTGGCTAATGGAAATCCTGCCGGTGGTTTAGACAGCCTCTCCCAGCAATCTCACAAGGAAGGGCTGGATGAAACTGAGCAAGGGAGCTGTCCGAAGTAGGCAGGGTCAGCATTCAAAAGCATTTTTTATTTACTGCAAAGTATTGGAGACTGTGCTAAGTTAGGAAGTCGGAACCTTCAGTTAGGAGGGAGGAAATTTCTTAATGCGGTGGGAGGTGGGGTAGGAATGGAGAAGGTACTTTTCACTTTTCTGGGAGAGATAGAATTCTTTTAAATAAAACAAATGAGTTAATACATTTTTAAAAACCATTTTCTCTCTTTCCATTGGTAGAAGTAGGTCCATCATTAAAACTGAATATAACCCATAAGCAAAAGTATTGGATATTAATTAATCCTGCCCTAGAAAATGTACCAAAAAGTGACCGTTTCACATACGTTTTTCCTCTCAGTCTGACTTGCTCCATAGGACACAACTGGAAAAAAAGAAAACAAAAATCATCTTCTGAATTATTCACTGTCCTGACATAAAATACCTTGGGGAAGAGGGTATAAATAAGCAACTATGTCAAAGAATAGGTTAACCTAATGCATCTAAGAGATTATTACAACAAAAGCTAGAACCCTTTGACACCTGACCTCCCTCCATCCCATAACAATGAAAGGAATGGAGTAGAGACCATCTTTGTGCAGAGATTTACAATGCTTTAAAGTTTGTAAAGCACTATACTTATGTATGCATGCATGTGTATATTATATAGCTATTTTACATATGTAGGTGTACATACATGAAATTTTATCTTCACAACAACCCTGGCAAGTACAGGGTTGAGGAAACCTGAGGCAGGCAAATGTTAAACCTCTTACCCAGGGCCACAGAGTTACTAAGTATCTGAGGCAGAATTTGAACTCAGGTCTTCCTGACTCAAAGACCAGCATCCTATACACTACACCATCTACATAAAAGCATGATTTGTATTTTTTAAAAGGTCATAAGCATCAGATGATGGTCTAATTTTTGAGGCTAGAATTTTCACACATATAAATATATAGCATTTACAAGCTGAGACCTTTGTTCTGTCTAAAAATTTATTTTGATTTAAAGTTTTGATTCAAAGTACATTTAGTTTATGAACAATAACTTACAGATTATGTGAACAGTATGACAAGTATGTCCAATTGACATTGTCCAGTTCTTATGTTGAAAAATTTCTGTATCTGAAACCTTTCCATTCCTGCAAATATAAACTTTCCTTCCATTTTCAACACTAGGCCAACTTAACAAGAGATGGGAAGCCCCTAGATTAATTTTAGTTAGCCTTCATGCTTACTATAAAATCTAATTTTCTTCCTGACTTCCGAAATCAATGACAAAAAGGAATGATTCTTTGGTTGTCAGAACCAGCTTGCAATTGTGGTATTCCATCCCTTCGGCTGTAAACGGAATTGGGGGGGTGGGCAAAAGTCAAGGAAAATACATGTTTTAGGAAGTTTCTTCGTTGAGGCACAAGCTCAGATCTCACATGAACTGTCTCGGGTCAGGTAAAGGTGAGGGCTTAACCACTGAGCTCTCATGAGGCCCCCCAGAGAACAGCTGAGAATTGAGGAGTGAGACGCCAGCTATCTTGTTTTCCCACCTCTTCTCAGTGGGAACTTGCTGGGGAGAGCATCCCACCCTTGAGACTGGTCTATGGTCTGAGCACACCTGTTGTTGATTGGCTCGGGGGCTGAGAGCACGCTGTCCATGAGCGAACTACGCATCTGGGAGAGCTTAACTGGGGACAGGGAAGCCGGAGAGGAGAGTTTTCCTTTCTCCTCGGGAGGGAGAAGGAGGCTCCAGTGGGGAGAACTCATCCTGCATGTCAACATGGAGCCTGTATCAGTAATAAAGCCTACACCTCTGCTTCACTCTGGCCGTCTCTTCTCTCATGAGTTTATCCGGCTGATCACCGAAGACCTGGACAGGTAGACCGACCCGGTAGCCCATGGCAGTTAGGCCGGGCATTTCTTCACTAGTTAAAACCTCACTCTTGGGATCCTGGAAGGGAACAGTTTGTACCAGGACAGGTTTCCTACTTCCTACCTAATTTGGCCACGTTCAGCCCTGTGTTGAATGTTATATTTTTTTTGTTTTGCTTTCTTCATCTTTGACCTGCAATCTACTCAGTATTTAGAATTTCCAGTGAGGAAATTCCCTTTCTAAAAACATTTATAGTATTATCCCCCTGGGACCCTAAGATTAAATCTGTCAATCAATGAATCTTGCTAATTGCCTACTATGTGCTGGGCACTGTGATAAAGTTTGGGGATACAAAGAATGGCAAAAAAAATAATTTAATGGAGAAGATAACATGAAAAACAGTTATGTTCAAACATGCTATATACAGAATAAATTAGGGATAACCAATAGAGGGAAGGTATTAGAATTTTTAATTATTCATTTATTTGTTTTCAGTTTTCTACAATCTCTTCCATATGTCTTAGATTTTCTTCTCCTTCCTCCCTCCTCCATCCCTGAGATGGCTTGCAATCTTATATGGATTCTGCACATACATTCTTATTAAACACATTTCCACATTAGTCATGTTGCATAGAAGAATTAAAATGAATGGGAGAAACCATGAGAAAAACAAAAACGTAACACAAGAGAAAATATTCTGCTTCGTTCTGCGATCCAATTCCATAGGTCTTTCTCTGGATGTGGAAGACATTTTGCCTCAAGAGTCCTCTAGGAATGTTTAAGTCCTTGTATTGCTATGAAGGGTTACATCTACCAGAAAAGTTCCTCGCACACTGTGGTTGTTACTGTGTACAATGTTCTGCTGGTTCTGTTCCTTTCACTCAGCATCAGTTCATATAAATGGAAGGCACTAGAATTAAGCGGGACTGGGAGTCAGGGAACCTCTGAAGTGGAAATGAGGAGGGAGACAATTCCAGAGTGGAAAGTCTCACATACAGCATAGCAAAGAGGCTGGTATGGCTAGAATACAGAGAATGCAGCAAGTAATGAAGGACTTTGAAAGTCAAATCGGGCATTTTATATTTGGTCTTGGAGTTTGACAGGGAGCTACTGGAGTTTATTAGATAGGAGGATGACATAGACTTTTATTAAGATCAATTTGACAGCTGAGTAGAGGGTAGATTACAGTTTTCTCTTCCACATTGCAACTTTCCCCAGCAGTTTCACCATATCACCAGTCAGCATAAGAAATTAGATGGGAATTTGGGGGAAGTTTTACAGAAGCCACAGATGATAGATGAAGGCCAGAAGATGACACAGAATCTATGAACAAATACTCCAAATTTTACAATAAAGTAAACAACCTCCCCCCAAAAATTCGTATTTCTTCTCTGGCATAAATGGAAGGCCAAAAAATTTTATCAGGATTTTCCAGGTCCTGGGGCACTGTACTCCTGAACCCCATGATGTGGAGGGAACAACTATAGAGTGGAGAGAGATGTGAGCCAGAAAGACTTGTCCTGGTTTGCATAGCTGGAGTGTGCCAGAGGTTGGCCTGTGCCCTAATTCTTCTTGACCTGGAGTCTGGTTCTCCAACTACTACCCTAAGCTGAGTCTTGTTAACAAGGTAATAACTAGCATTTAGTTAATTAACTGACTTTAAAGTCTGCAAAGTGTTTTATGTATACTATATCTTTTGAGCTTTACAACAAGGCAATGAGGAGGAATGAATGCAGGGTATGAATAACACCATAGATAAGGGAGCTTTGGGTCAGAGAGATAAAATGCCCATTGTCTGTGGTCATTCAGCTACTCAGAAAGATTTGGACCAGTGTCTTCTGGGATGCCAAGTCCATGACTTAATGCATTATACCTATTCCAGGTTACTTTCTTTTTTAAATTTTATTTTGAATTTATGGAATAAAACAAGCATTTTCATAACAGTACAATAAAAAGATGATTGTACATTGAACTGCAAATCTACTATGCACAACTTGCCATTTCTTTCAACTATAAACAAAATTGTCGTGTAAATTTCTTTTTTTTCTTCCTTCTCACATCCCCACCCTAGAAATGGCTACCATTAGACACAAATAGGTATGTGTGTATATATGTGTGTGTGTGTGTATACAAATATATATGGTGTAAAATACATACTAGTATATAATGTGGTACATTTACCATGTATATACACATAGCATATAATATAACATATATATGTATATTTATACATATTCTATTTACCAATTCTTTCTCTGGATGTAAATATCTTTCTTCATGCATCCTTTGTAGTTAGAGTATTTATAATAGACGAATATTGTTTGTTTGTGTTCATCTTTCGTTGCCGAAGAAGACCATGCCATCAAGAAATAATGACATGACTTGCATGTCAGACAAAATAACTTCTTAGCTGAAAGTAGTTCTTAAAACAATATCTTCATTACTGTATACACTGTTCTCTTGGTTCTTTCTGCTCATTTCATTATTTTTTGCAAATCTTTCCATGTTTTTCTAAAATCATTGAGTTCATCATTTCTTATAGCACAGTAGTATTCCATTACATTCCATTACATAATATTCCATTACAGCCATTCCCCAACTGAAGGGCGCAATTTCTAATTAGTTCTTTGTGACCACAAAAAGAGTTGTTACAAACATTCTAGAACACACAGGTTCTTTTTCTTTTTGGAAACAGACCAAGTAGAAATAGACCAATATTCCCAGGACAAAAGGTATAGATAGTTTAATAACTCTTTGGGCATAATTCCAGATTGCTCTCCAAAGTGATCAGTTCACAATTCCACCAACAATGAATTAGTGTCCCAATTTTTCCACATCCTCTCCAACATTTCTCACTTTCCCCTTCTATCATTTTAGCCCATCTGGCATATGTAAAATGATATCTCAAAGTTGTTTTAATCAGTATTTCTCTGATCAATAATGATTTAGAGCATTTTATGATTACTTCATTGGAAAACTGCCTGTTCACATCCTTTGACCATTTATCAATTGGGGAATGATTCACATTCTTATATATTTGAATATTTTAACGTGTATATGCATGCTTTGTTGTCCAAGGTAAATTTTATCAAAATATAGTTGCCTTATCTACTTTAGCCATAACTTTGTAGGAGATTATAATTGCCTTTTTTGCATCAGTTGAAGCATAATAAATTCTACTCCAACCCGTTACCTTCTAATTCATCCCATTACTACTCTACTATTAGATAGCTCAAGTAGATCTGAAGTTCTTCTCCCTAATTATTTGAAAACAATGACTCTGATGATGTGACCACATTAAGAAAATTAAGTTGGAAAAATATGGAGCTAGAAAATGTCAGCCTCACTTCTATTTCTAAGGGATATTTCCACTACCCTTTGGTCTTTCATCTTTAGATTTGTTGGTAATGCTTGTCATGCTCAATCTCAAATCAGTCATTAATAAATAGTTCTTTCACCTGAGGACTCTGGGTAACCTACTTTATCATTAGACTTCATTTTCAGAAGATACAACGAGAAATCTCATCTTTGTTACTGGTTTGCCTATTTGGTTCCATAAGATGAGAGACAGAGAATGTAAACTCCTCAGAGGCAGGGGATATTTTGTTTTTCTTTATATTTCCAACATATCACCCAGTGTCTGGAGCATATTAAATGCTTACATAGGGAATGGAGTAGGGGTTGTCTTTATGCAGATATGTATTTGTTGACTACTGAAGGATAAAGGTACCCTCTCTGAGGTGCACGTCTAGGGGTTCAGAAATTGCATTCATTGGGCAACTAGGTCATGGAGTCGATAGACGTTTGGGCCTGGAGTCAAGAAGCATCCTCCTCCTGAGTTTAACTCTGGTCTCAGACACTTCCTATCTGGGTGACCCTGGGCAAGTCAATTAATCCCGTTTGCCTCAGTTCCTCATCTGTAGTGAACTAGAGAAGGAAAGGGAAAACAACTCCAGTATCTCCACCAACAAAACCACATATAGGGTCAAGATGACTCAGATGTGACTGAAATGACTGAGCAATGACAATTACATTCAGGACATTGCAAAGTCTAGTGGGTTTTATTATCATCTAGGAAGCTTTTTGACCTTGTTTCTACTAGTCTCTTTCTTTATTTTCATCTTGCTTTGTGAAAAGTAAGTGACTGAATGGAGACAAATGAAAAAAAGTCTCCATAAGGGGAGCGGGAGGTGAAGGTGGCCTATCACTGTCAGGGACTAATAGAACAGAGGATTGGCAAGTAGCATTGAGAGACTGAGGAATTACAGATGGAATTACAGTATTTAACTGTTAACTGAAAACTACTAAAAGCAAACGTAAAGTCATTCTAGATGGAGGAGGTATGAAAAGCTATGGGCAGACTTCTGCATCAAATAATAAACAAGATGGAGAACCAGACCTTTTTCTCTGATCCCCTTTACCTCTCCAACACAGAAATTATACATCAAAGATAAAGAATCTTTGGTTGTCTCCATGATCTAGGACATCTGGAATCTAAAAGAAGATTTTAAAAAACCTAAACAACATTCTTTTAACCCATGAATTCCTATATTGAGCTCACTCAGCATCCCTCCTCCATAGTCTACACTCCCAGCATTGAGGGTGCACTAGTCAACCCCCACTGGCTAGCAATAAAAGCTAACCCCACATCAGGTTTCTCCTCACTCTTTCCCATACCGTGAAGATTCCAGCTCTAAGCTGTGGAAATCTGCTCAGTCAGGAAAGATAGCTAGTGTACCTCTGTGGTGCTCCAGACCACAGAAGTTCACTGGGGCCGCACAGCCAGAGCTTCCAAGACAGTCTTCTGTAACAGTAACCGCAATTAACATTTATATAGGGCTTACTGTGTGCCAGGAACTGTGCTAAACACTTGGATCCTCACAACAACCCTGGGAGGTAGGTGCTATTATTATCCCCATTATTTTTATAGATGAGGAAACTGAGGCAGATAGAAGTTAAGTGACTTACACAAGGTTACACAGTCAGTAAATATTTAAGGCCACATTTGAAGTCAGGTCTCCCTGACTCCAGGACCAATAATCTATCAAGGTGCCGCCTAGCTGTTCCATTGCTATTTAAGTGTGGATTGAACTAGAGGAGCTCTACAATCCTTGCAACTCCAATCCTACTAATAGTAATAGTAGTAGTAGTAGTAGTAGCAGTAGTAGTAGTAGTAGCAATAGCATTAGTAGTAGTAGTAATAATAATAGTAACCATCCATATTTATTTTTTTAAAGGTTTTATTTTTTCCAATTAAGGGTAAAAATAATTTTTAGCATTTAAAAAAATTTCTCATTCCCCTTTCCCCTCCTATCTCTCATTATTGAGAAGGCAAGTAATTTGATATAGTTTATGCATGTGCAATTATGCAAAACATATATGCATATCAGTCATGTTGTGAAAGAAAACAGACAATAAAACAAGAAAAATAAAGTTTAAAAAAGTATACTTCAATCTGCATTCAGATCCTATCAATTCTTTCTCGAGGTAGATAGCATTTTTCATCTTGAGTCCTCTGGAATTGTCTTTGATCTTTGTACTGCTGAGAATAACTGAGACATTCACAGTTGATCATCATACAATATTGCGGTTACTGTGTATAATGATTTCTTGGTTCTGATCACTTCATTTTACGTCAGTTCATGTAACTCTTTCCAAATTTTTCTGAGATCATCCTGCTCATCTCTTCTTATAGTACAATAGTATTCCATCACAATTATATATGATAACTTGTTCATCCTTTCCCCAATTAATAGGTATCCCCTCAATTTCCAATTCTTTGCCACCACAAAAAGAGCTGCTATAAATATTTTTATAGATATAGGTCCTTTTCCTCTTTTTAAAAATATTTTTGGAATGCAGACGTACTAATGATATTGAGGGGTCACAGGGTATGCACAGTTTTATAGTCCTTTGTGCTTTGTTCTAAATTGCTCTCCAGAATGTCGAGATCATATCACAATTTCACCAACAGTACTATTGTGCCCCAATTTTTCCACATCCCCTCAAGGGGGGATTTATTATTTTCCTTTTCTGTCATATTAGTCAATCTGATAAATGTGAAGTTGCATCTCAGTTGTTTTAATTTGCATTACTCTAATCAATAGTGATTTAAATTACTTTATTTTTATTATTTATATGCCTATAGGTAACTTCTAGTTCATTAACTATCCATTTTTTTCCCCTTAAAGAATTATACTCAGTTTTGTTGGGTAGGTTATTCTTGGTTGTAACCCTAGTCTTTTTGCCTTCTAGAATATCATATTCCAAACAATCTGATTCTTCAACGTAGAAGTTGCTAAATTTTATGTGTTCCTGACTGTGACTCCACAATATTTGAATTGTTTCTTTCTGGCTGCTAGCAGTATTTGCTCTTTGACTTGGAAGCTCTGGAATTTGACTATAATGTTCCTGGAAGTTTTCATTTTGGGATCTTTCAGGAAGAGATTGGTGGATTCTTTCAGTTTCTACTTTACCACTGATTCGAGGATATCAGGACAGTTTTTCCTGATAATTTCTTGAAACATAATGTCTAGGCTCTTTTTTATTTATCATGGCTTTCAGGTAGTTCAGTAATTCTTAAATTATTTTTCCTTGATCTATTTTCCAGGTCAGTTGTTTTTTCCTATGAGATATTTTGCATTTCTTTTTATTTTTTCATTCTTTTGATTTTGTTTTATTGTTTCTAGATGACTCATAGAGTCATCATCTTCAACTTGCATTGATTCTAATTTTTGAGAAATTATTTTCTTCAGTGAACATTTGTGGATCTTTTTCTATTTGGCCAATTCTACTTTTTAAGGACTTCTCTTAAGTGAACTTTTGTATATCTTTTTGTCCATTTTGATCAATATCTTTTAAAGTTCTTTGCTTCATTGAATTTTACTCCTCTTTTACCATTTGTCCTATTCTATCTTGTAAGATGTTCTTTTCTTTAGGTTTTTTTTTTTGCATCCTTTACCAAGCTGTTGACTCTTTTTTTGTGAATCTCTTGCATCACTGTTATTTCTTTTCCCAATTTTTTTTATCTACCTCACTTATTTGATTTTTTAAATCCTTCTTGAGCTCTTCTAGAAGTTCTTTATTTGGACCTGAAGCCAATGCACATTTTCCTTTGAGGCTTTGGATGTAGCAGTTTTGACATTGTTAGGACCACTCAAAAGTCAGCTTGAGGAAGAGACTTAGATTGAGATTCTTTTAAGATTCAGACCCCAAAAAGACCATTTTAAAGGGGAATAAATCACAAACTCAGAAAGTGAATAATAGGGAGAAATAAGGGGAAGGAACAGAAAATTTACCAAAGATCTTAGGAAGAAGAAAAATTGAAGATCTTGAACATAAGCAGATAAATCAATAGTGATGAAATCCTAATAAAGCTGCCCTCAGCCCCAATATTCTAATTTCCTTATAGGCATCACTGATCAGCAAGCCCACTGCCCCTACTTAGCCATCATCCCACACTCAATATTCTAACTTCATATGTACTTCACTGCTCACTAGAACAACAAGCGTATCCATAAACTCATATTTCTCACAGAAACAGCAGGTGTGTCCATACAATGTGATTCCAGCTACTGCCTCTAGCTAGCTATGGCCTCCAGACCCATTTCCTATTTCCCACAGAAATAGCAGGTATGTCCATGCACTCAACCACAACCCCATCCATCTAGTCTCATAGAGGACCACAATAGTCAGCCAATCAAAAAGCGGCACCACCAGGATGCCCAAGCAGGATGTGGACCCAAAACAATAGAAGGGACTTTCTCTAAGTAGGTACCTGTGCAGTAATAGTAAAAAACCGACCTAGCGTAAATTTATGACATAGTAAGACTTACTATAATATCATTATCATACATACATATCCCCCCAATGGGTTTTTCTGTATGCATTGTATGCAATCTCATGCACAGTTCCATTGTGACTAGGACCTCTCCCCTAATATCTAATCCCTTAACCAATCTCTCCTTCATTTTTAATATTCTCTTTTAATTTCTGTTATACAATTGCATCTTTGCCCTATAAAAATCCATCTTGCTTTCTCTGAAGTTACTGGTTCCACTTGGAACTTAGCCCACTTCATGAGAAGTGTCAATCTCAAAAAATGCCTATATCTGGATTGGAGGTGGTCTCCCTCTGAATTTTTGGAGACAGTTCCACCACATCATGAAACTGAAACAGTTTTTGGCGTCCCTTGGTGGGCAGAGTCTAAACCCCAACAGTTTTTGGTATACATCATGAAACTACAACAGGGAAATCATTAACAGCCGAAAGAAATATATCCTCCAGATCTAGTAAATAAGTTCCAGCATCTATGGATAAATACTGTAAAAACAAAGGGGAAAATAGCTAACAATTAATGAGACAGAGTATCCTGTGGAATTTGAGAACATGGATCCACAACACACTGTACCTGAATAACTGAGAAGAAAAATGAGAATTATGAGAGAATTTATGGCTTGCACATTGTGGGGAGGGGGTGGGAAATGGAAAAACTGGAATCTGTGAAGATA
Organism: Bettongia penicillata ogilbyi; assembly: GCA_023548195.1. NCBI lineage: Eukaryota > Metazoa > Chordata > Mammalia > Diprotodontia > Potoroidae > Bettongia > Bettongia penicillata. Next base: position 6,589,348 of record JAJHZJ010000311.1, read on the forward strand.
AATCTAACCAAAGAAACAAATATATGGAAAGATATAGACAGAAATCCTACATGATGAAGTAAGAAAATAAGCATTTATTAAGCATTTACTATGTGCCAGGCACTGTAATACACTCTTTACAAATATTATTTCATCTGATCCTTACAACAGCCCTAAGAGGTAGTGCTATTATTATCCCTGCTTAACAGTTGAGGAAAATGAGGCAAATAGAGGATAAATGATTTACCCAGGATCACATAGCTAGTGTCTAGGACTAGATTTGAACTCAAGTTTTCCTGACCTGAGGCCTATATAACAGCAAGCACCCTAGCATACCCAGGATGACTGGTAGCACAGAAGGTTCTTAGATCTGCTTTACTAGAAAAGACAGCTGTTTAAGAGGTCAGCTATCTTTTAAAATTACATTCACTAGTTCAAGGGAAAAGTCAGCACCCTGAACTTCAGAGAAAGTACCATCAAAGAAATTAGCATAAAAACCAACAGATAGGAGTTTGACTGCTTGAATCAATGTAATATTGCTATACACTTTACATACACCACTGGACTGAGAGAGCCTTTACATCTAAGCAGTAGGTGGGGGGTGAGGAGGATTGTCTAAACATACAGCTACTAAGAGTCTCAACCAGGGAATCACAAGGTCCTTCTCATAAGCAAGCCCCCAAAGCAAAACCTCACCTTCTTGGAGTCAGAGGGCATCTTGTATGACTCAGTGCCTAATTAGAAATTAGCAAAAGGTGTGAAAGCCTTTCTACAAGCAAGCATCCCTTAAGTAAGCTTCCCTTAATGGGCTCCATGTGAGACCTATTAATGGGCAGGGAAGTTCTTACTCCTATTACAGCTTATCACTCTATGCACTGCATGACCTAGATGCCTCTCTAGAAGGCACGTCATTGTTCAGTCATTCAGGTGTGTTCAATTCTTCATGACCCCACGGATCATACTGTCCATGAGGTTCTCTTGGCAAGGATACTAGAGTGGTTTGCCATTTTTGATCCAGTGGATTAAAGCAAAAAGAAGTTAAGTGACTTGTCCAGGGTCACAAAGTTAGTAAGTGTCTGAAGTCACATTTGAACTCAGATCTTCTTGACTCCAGGCCCAGTACTCTAACCACTTAGTCACCTAGTTGGAAGCAGTACCAGTGGAGGGTACTCTTTATTGCTAGATCGATTATATTTCACTATGCTTCTTATACCTTACATTTGTAGTTTGAAATATTTCTCTCTAATTGTGAACTTTCTCTTCTCCCTTCTCCCTCATCTCATGTTACTCATGTGCCTTCTGTCACCATCTCCTCCTTCACCATTGTCTCATATTGAGGTGACCTTATACTTAACAAGGCTAACCCCTCTACCTGCTTAAGTGTTCCCATTCCATCCCACCTCTTCCAGTACATTGCCACCTCTCTCACCCCAAGTCTATCACTTACTTTCAATTTCTCCCTGTTTACTGACTCCCTCCCAATTGCTTACCGACATACCTATGTCTCCCCCATCTTGAAAAAAAAACTCCTTGATCCTTCCATCCCCACTATTGTCCAAAATTTCATATACCCTTGTTGGCTAAACTCCTTGAAAATCTATCTACAATAGATGCCTCCACTTTCTCTCCTCTCATCTTCTTAATTCCTTACGATCTGTTTTCTGACCATTCCACTAAATTGCTGTCTCCAAAGCTACCAATCATCCTTATTTGCCAAATTCAATGACCTTTTCACACTCTCTAATTCTCCTTGATCTCTGTAGCATTTGACACTGTTGATCACTTTCTCCTCCTTCACATTCCTTTCTCTCTGGGTTTTTGGGATACTACCCTCTCCTGGTTCTTGTCCTACCCATCTGATCACCATGCAGTCTCCTTTGCTAAATTCTCATCCCGATCACATTCTAGGGGTCTGTCCTGGAATCTCTTGTCTTATTCTTTTACATCATTCCACTTGGTGACCTCATCAGCTTTTATGGGTTTAATTACCATCTTTATGCTGATGATTCTCAAATCTACTTATCCTGCCCCAACCTCTCTACTGATCTCCAATCTCACACCTCCAATTGTCTTTCAGGTAGATGTCCAATAAACATCTTAAACTCATCATGTCCAAAACAAAATTCACCATCTTTTCCCCTAAATCTTCCCTCCCCACCTTCCATTTTACTGTAGAGGACAGTACCATCCTCTCAATCTCTTAGGTTTGCAATCTAGGAATCATTTTCAATCCTCCATTATCTCTTATTCCTCTTCCCTCTCCCCCCTCCCATATCCAATCTATTGCCAAGGCCTGTTGATTTCACATTTTTAACATCTTTCAAATGTGCCCCCTTCTCTCCTCTGACACTGCTGCCACTTAGTGTAGACCCACATCATCTTAAGATTGGACAATTATAGTACCCTTCTGGTATTTCTTCTTCAACTTCTTCAACTCTCTCTGCCATTACAATCTATCCAACATTTATTTAGCTACTGAAGTGTTTTTTTTTCTTAAGGTGCAGGTCTGACCATGTCACCTTACCCCCACGCCTACTAAACAAACTCCACTGGCTCCCCAACATTTCCAGGTTCAGACATAAAATCCTCTGGCCTTTCATAGCTTCATTCCCTCCTACCTTTCCAGTCTTCTTACACTCTATTCCCTTCCACATACTCCACAAACTCATGCATGTGTCATGGACCCTTTTGACAGTCTGGTGAGGCCAATATACCCCTTCTCAGAAAAAAAAATTTCGAATTTTGGATTACAAAGGAATCCAAATTATTTTAAAATGTAATCATGAGAATGATTTTTAAAAACAAGTTTATACAGCCCAGGTTAAAAACCTGTCTCCTAGAGAGATGAGATCGAATCTCAGATCAATCACTTTTATAAAGAGTGCATGGGCTCACAGCACGTCAATTGCAGTGTCAACGTAGACTAATATTTGTGGTCCAACAGATCCCTCTTGTCTCCTCAGCTCCAGGACATGTGTTAAGCACAGCCACAGAAGAACAAAAGGGAAGGGGCAGATAGTGGCGTGCCTTCTTCTCTGCTTCCCCTGAGTTACCTTCTCAATGGGTCATTACTCTTAAGGTAGAGAACTATTGCTCCTTTAAGGCAGATGCTCTCAAAGTGTGGTCTCCTGGAGTCCCTAAGACTCTTTTAGCAGGTCTTCAAAGTCAAAATTATTTTCATAATAATAAGACAGTTTAATTTCCAATATGGCAAATAACAATAGATATAACCAATATATCCTCTCACTGCCTTCTTGACCCCTTTCAACTCAGCTTCTAATCATATTATTCCACTGGAACAGCTCTCACCAAATTTACTCATATTCTTTTAGTTGCCAGATCCAAGGGCCTTTTCTCAGTTTTCATTCTCAACCTCTCTGAAGGCCTTTGACACTGTTGATCACTCTCTCCTCCTTGATACTCTCTTCTTTCTATCCAACACACCACCTGACTGCTCATTTTGGTGCTTAATAAAGTACCAAATAAATAAAAAAAAAAGTGACTGAATTGTCTGGGGGCACTGAGAGATTAAATGACTTGTCCCAAGTAATGCAGAAATGTCAGATCTGGGACTTGAACCCAACACTTTATCTACTGCTTTAAATTGGATTTCAAAGATATATGACAAGGAAAAAAAATGAGCAGTTCACCAAGAGAATTATAGAGAAGCCCAACTCTCCCACATCCATGCCATTCTCTGAGCTGTGTGGTTATTAAGGACCCACAATATTTGACCTATTTGATCTTTCAATGGAATAATCTCCTAAAACAATATTACTATGAGCTTATATGTAAAATCACTAATGTATATCACTATCAGAGAAAGTGACCGATAGCCAACCTGTTTTAACAAGTTTCCATGTAACATGAAATTTAGAGGCAGGTCCTTAGAATTGTTATAATCTGCTGTGGGGGATTTGTGGGGAGAGGGGTTAGAAATCAATGGACAAGAATTACACAAAATGTGCAGGCATGAATTGGTTGTGATCTGTATCAATAGAAAGGATTCATGAAGATGAGATGAAATCACAGATCCATCAAAGTATCAAGGTATGTTCCCAAAGTATGTATTATTTCTTCTTGTAACAGCGAACTTTTTTTCAAATGTAGGAATTTTGTTCCCAGAGAGTTTGTTTATTATAGCCACTGGTTTTTCTCTCAGTCATTAGGATTTTCTTTTGTTGTTCATCTACCTGAAATGCCCTCCCCTCTCCTTTCTAAATCTCATCTGTCCCTTAAGGCAGAGATAAAATCTCTGTGACACCTCCCAAGACCACTGTTCTCACTGCTCTGAAAGAAGTGGTATGGTTTAGTAGAAAGAGAATGAATTAACTGAGGGAAAATCTTTGTGGAAAATCTTTGGAAAAGGCTTGTTATTCAGCTGTTTCAGTCGTGTCCAACTCTCTGCAACCCCATTTGGGGTTTTCCTGGCAAAGATACTAGAATGGTTTGCCATTTCCTTTTCCAGTTCATTTTACAGATGAGAAAACTCAGGCAAACAGGGTCAAGTGACTTGCCCAGGGTCCCATAGCTAGTAAATGTCTAAGGCTAGATTTAAACTGAGGAAGGTGAGTTTTCTTGACTGAGATCCAGAACTCCATCCAATGAACCACCTAGCTTCCCTGAAAGGTTTGATATCCAAAGCATAAAGAAAACGGATACAATTATGTAAGATCAAGAGCCAGTCCCCACAAGTAAATGCTCAAAGGATACGAATAAAAGGTTTTGAAAAGAATAAATGTTTTATTGTTATATATTATACTATACTATATTAGCATTATTATATTACATAGTATAGTAAATTAAATATACTAATTATTAATATAGCATAAGTAATATACTATGCTGTATGTTATATATTATACTCTACCATGTTTAGCATATATTATAATATACTATATATTATACTAAATAATATTAAAGAATGCTCCAAATCACAACAAGAGAAAGGCTGGTCATTACTCTTTGAGGTTTCACTTCATATCCATCTTCAGATGGGCAAAGATGAACGTGGTTAATAAAGAGTACATGGGAAGATCAACCCATTGCTTTGGAAGTCTGAATTTGTTCAACTCTTCTTGAAAACAATTTAGAATTATTCTTAAACTGTACATATCCTTTAACTCAGCAACCACTAGTAGGCATTACCCCAAGGTCAGAGAGATTCCATTGATACAAAAAATTTATAGTATCATGTGTTGTAGCAGCTAAGAACTAGAAACTAGAAGTAGATGCCTGTGGATGCAGAATGACTGAACAAATTGTGGCATATCCATTTAATTAATATGCCTTTAAAAAGGACTAAACCTGTGCTTTCATTGTGATAGGGAACTTCAAGATGAGGAAACTCTCCCTACCAGTGCAAGTCGGTATCTTATCTGTAAATTATAGTTTTAGAGAGTTACCAAGAGCACTGAGAGGTAAGTAAATTGCTCACAGTAATGTAGCAAGCATGTATCAGAGATAAGACATACTTAGATGCTCCTGGCTACAAGGCCAGCTCTCTTATTCACTATTCCACATTGCCTCTACTGTAAGAAATGAATATAAAGAATTCAGAGAGATTTGGAAAGATGTGTTTAAACATAATGCACAGCAAAATAAGGAGAACCAGGAGAATATTTCACACAATGATCACAGTAAAAAAAAAAAGTGAAACAAAAATAAAACCAAACACTGAATAATACAATAGTCCACCAATTTCAGAAGATTAAAAATGAAGTGTGCCTCCTGACTAGAGGGATAGAATGAGTATATATATTTAGACATTACCAATGTGTGGGTTTGGGGCAGGGGGGTTGTGTGTGGGTATACATACATATATACACACATATACATCTATACACATAAATATATACATGCATATGTGCGTATATGCTTATATGCAAAACAAACTCATATTTGTGTACATGTGCATTTATATGTATACACACATGTATATATATTCCCTTCAACTATATACACATATATATATATATACACATATACACACAGTATGAGTATATGCAAAACAAATCCGTATTTATGCATATATGCATTTATATGTATATATGTATACCCACACCCACATATATCCCCATCAACTCAATCTCCCCCTTGAGCTATTCCTTGTAACAAATAGTTTGAGAAAAGAGCATCAGAAATTTTTGCTTAAGATGGCACCATGAAAATTATAGAGAAGCCCAACTCTCCCACATACATGCCAAGAAACATCTAAAAGGGCATCAGAAAAATCAACACTCAACAAGACTAAAGAGATATAATTTAAATTCTTCCATCCAATACAGGACTACATATATGGAAATGTTTGTGTTTGTTGATATTTGCACATTCATAATAAAAAAAAATCTTTTTAAAAAGGAGCATCAGTGACACTTTTTTTTTAAAAAAGAGAAAGTTCTTAATTCATAGTCAAAAGATCTAGGTTAAAAAGTCCTTTTGTTAATATTACTTATATGATCTTGCATCAGTTACTTCTCCTGTCTCTCTGTTGATTCCTGCAGTCAGTCCTTTCTTGTTCTAGATCCTAAGAAGTCCTGTAGCTATTTTCTGCACTCTTCATTTGGCATTATCAACATTTCTTAGATTGTTATATTATTAATTAACTATTGGACTTGCCCTCACACTGGAATGTAGGCACTGTCTTTGTATTCCACCAAAGTACTTAGTAATTTGCACATGGTGATTGTTCAATGAACACTTAATATTGATTGATATTCAATAAATGCATGCATATTAATATGAGAATACTATAACTTTTCTATAATGCTATCTTTGGGCATACTCTGGGATGTAAACTCCCGGCCTTCATTAAACATGAAATGCCCTCAAAATGAAATCTTTTTAGTGTTTCAATAAAACTTCAACTGTTTTCAATGAGGCATAAGACAGTTGTCTTAATTTTCCTTTCTATCAAAAAAGAATGTATTAGAATTCCACATATGCTATAAACATGTTGTTTTAAAAATGGTTACAGACTTATACTATGATCTATATGAAGAGGACACTTTAGACTCTAAGGAAACAGGTGACTTCACTATACAATAAGCATTTATAAAGTATTTTGAGGTAGGTACTATATGCCAGGCACTAGGTTAGGCCCTAGGACTACAAAGGAAGATAAACTAAACAGTCCCTATTCCCAAAGAGCTTACATAAGTGGGACTGCATTATGTTTGGCTTATATGGTCTTATCTATATTGTTCTATTCTCATTATCCTTTCTTCTTCCCACTCCCTTCACCCTCTATCCCTGGCCATGCCCTATACCAATTTTCCTCACAGAATCTAGGTTGAAAATAAACAAAAACATTTTAAAAATTCAATAATTTTTTTCCTGAAAACTGTGCATTTGTGCAGGAACTTTGGTTTGTGAGGTTAGAGTAGTTCCCCTTGATCCAGCTGCACTGCACAAATGCAGAGTGTGGGATCAACACAACTTCTCATAGATAATTTTTAAAAATCTATTTTTTTTAAGTTGTATAACTATACTGTATGATTGCTAAGGAAAAGAAGGCAAGAAACTGTGTATTCAAGGTCCTGGAACAAGGATAGGTCATGGAAGTGGGCTGGGGTTGGGACAGGTTTTTGCTCAATCACTCCACGACTTGAATGAGACCTTCTAGGGGTCTTTTAGGATTTTCTGCTTGACAAAGAAGATAGTGTCTATATTAGTAATTTAACTTTTAAACACAATATTGTTGTATGCTTATAGTACTAGTAGCTCTTTGAGTTCGGAACTTTTCATTTTCTGGACTTTAGTAAACTTCCCAAGGTATAAAATGAGGGGTTTACTTATGAAAATTCCTGGAAGTATTGGGAGATTGTACACAAATGGTGCAATGTTGTGAATCTCCTGCATATGTGTCTCATTCATCTTTACCCGCAGTCCCTAAAAAACAGCATATGCTCAATAAATGTTTGTTAAATGAATTTTATAGGCAGAGCCCACTAACAGTGCCTACTACTACTTAAGATCTTACTTAGATTTTCTGAATTCATTGGGATCATAGATTCACAGATTAGGACAAAGTCTCAGGATGTGATTATTAAGTGTCAGTTTGTGGCAAATTTTTATTAGTCAAAATACTTTTACTATTAAAAATTCTTAATTTTTTTAAACTTTTAGACTTAAAAATCTGACGTTTCACTCTTCTCCCTACATCCTGCTCCTGTATGTAGAAGTATTAGGTATACAGTGACTACTCCCATATTCAGGATAGAATTTTTTCCCTAACCTCACTTCCTTTCTGCCTAGCTCATGGGTACCATTCTCTGAGCTGTGTGGTTATTAAGGACCCACAATATTTGACCTATTATTTGATTTTTCAGTGGAATAATCTCCTAAAACAACATTACTATGAGCTTACATGTAAAATCATTAATGTATACAATATATCTTCTTCTGGGGAATGACCAAAAATACGCAAAGGGTCCTGCAGGCTTTGACTCATGCCATAGTGATTGAGCAAAAAGCTTTTCGAACATGTTTGACAGTGGTCAAAATCTTTGTTTAAATACCTCCGGTGATGAACTATCTCATGAGTCATTACATAATTTAGACTTCTGTGCACTTTTTCCTTGCTAAAAAATTGCTGATTTGATATCAGCAAAATCTGACTTGTACAAATATAAACCACTATCTGTAATACAATGACTTGCTTAACTGTTACCCCTTGTCAAGAGTTCCTGTGGTTAAGCTCAATTATTGTCTACATTTATAAAAGCAACTTGAGTAAGTGGAATATAAATTTTAAAAAATTACTTAATGAAATTTAATAAAGTATATTTCTACTTGCATATAGTACTTTTAAATGTCATCTAAATAGCAGATATAACTTAAAACTGTAAATCATATTGCATCAGAGCATACATTTAAGCAATACAATGAACCTATATGTTATATAGGTGATTTAGACATAAACTATTTAACTGTTAATTAGCAATATTGCCATGCTTTTTTAAAGAATTGCCTTAAAATAATACTTCCATGGCCTCTATTTCCATATGGAAACAATCCTGTAGGGATTGTTTCATCTATTCTGTTTGTATCCCCATAACTTAGCACAGTGCCTGGCACCTAGCAAATGCATAGTAAAGACTTGATTGACAAATATCACAGACAGTATTACTAAAGATGTAATATGAGTGAAGCCTATACACAGGCAACACAGAACCTACTCCAGCCAGTAGGTGGCACTGAAGTTTATCACTGGCAATAATAAATAGTAGCTGATACACAGTAAGGACACTTTGCATATTATCTCATTTGATCCAACAGTATTATGAAGTAGGTATTTACAGGTATTAGTATTCCTATTTTGTAGTGGAGAAAACAAAGATCAAGGAGGCAATATGACCTACTTGTGCCCATTTCCATTTTAGTTTTAGAATTAAGATTTCCTTTTCCCCCCTTCCATTCTTCCTTCTATCCATCCACCTTACAGTATCAACCTGTGTTGAACTCTCATACAGATCTGTTACATCAGTGAAAGAGTAAAATTTTAAGCCCTGTGCATTTGGTTAACTCAACATTAACTCCTCTTCATCATCTTCAGGAAAGATTCTATTACTTCCCCTGGAGTTTTGAGGTGCAGCTCTCTTGATGAATTATACCAAGTGGTATACAAAGAATAAAGTAAGATAGTTAAATTTGTTGATATGTAATAAACTTGACAACTTTTTACATATTAAAAATGTTTTAATATGATATATTCTCTTTTTTTGCTGCAATCACTCATACATGACGTGGCAGTACTTTCACAAGATTTTGATACATATTCTTTAATCCACCATAAAACCACACTTTTATCATCATATTGGATATTAAGTATCATCTTTAGAGAACAGTTATTTTTTCCGAATCTAGTCTTATTATAGCATATACTTTTAAGTTTAAAACTCTGAACTTAAACACCAAATAAAGAACATTTTCATACAGAGCAGAACCGTGAATTGCCATTTCACATTTTTTTTAGTGTAATAGATTCTATATTACTTTCCCAACTGCTCCTTTTGTACATTAAAAAAGTGTCAAGGGTCTTTTTTTTTTCTATTGCTGACTCAAATATTTTCAATGGGTTTAAATCAGATGAGTTCCCTGGCCATTGGGAAGCATGTGTAAGTCTCTAAACTTTTTTGACATGTAGCATAGTGTGCAGCTGTGCTGTAATAATCCATCTCTACCCGAGAATTTTTGTAACTTCAGACCAATTCTGCTTCTGAGGATATCAATATATTTATCAAAGTCCATCTTTGCCTCAATGGGAATAAGATTTCCAGGCCCACTGGAAATAAAAAGTTCCCAAAATAATTTGGGGGTGTTTCATAATCTAATGAAGATGCCCAGATCTTAATTGGCTCACCTGAACTTCTGAAAATACTTTTGGCACATAGCTTTGAATTAGTTTTCATCAGTAAAACTATTCCAAGTCTTCAGCATGTCATGAAAGCCTTTGTGTTATCTTCATACTCTTCTTAGCTACGGTTAGCAACTAGGTTTTCTATTTCTATTGGTCTTTTTGCTCATGCAGTTTCAAGAAGCCTACATTGTAGTGGAATCAATAGCATCCCCTCCAGCTGCTAGATCCCTTTGAAGGTCTTTTCTTGTTTTCTGAGAATGAATTAGGCTGTTTGGCAGAAACAACTGTTTTGACATTTTTAAAAGTTTCAGGCACACTTTGTGCTTAGGTGTGATTGTTACTGTTTAATTGTGGGCTTGAATGATCCTTGAAATGCTTTACTTCCCCGTATCAATAGCTACTGCAATACGCCTAACAGTGGTTGAAACGTGCTCTTCAAGTGGTATAACTTTTAGATAGTTTCTTGAATAATATATTTTTTAAAACCACAGAACAAAGAATACAAGAGAGCAATGAAATGATTACAAAATTCAGCACTCAACTACCAGAAAACCAACCAAAAGGGAAATCAATCCTGTTTGTATCTGGTCAAAATTAGATAGTCTGGCCTAACTAGTGTCAGTAGAAGCACATTTATGAGGATAAAATGAAGTCATATAAAAATTATTTCTTGTCCCAAGTAATTTGCAAAATACTGCATTTGAGTATGCAAGAGTTCTCCCTTTCCTCCCCTCAATTTAGGCAGAACCAGGGTTTATCTGAAAACTAATAAAATCAAAAACTTAGTGGAATTACAGGTGAACAGAGCAGATGAAGAAAATACCAAAAAATACTTTTATTTTTAAAAAGTGCCCTAAAATGCCAAAATCCAAATCTAGAAATCATTGCTCATTTATGAGAACTTGGTTTCACCTATGATGGAGTTCAGAGAGAACTACAGTCTTTAAAGTAGTCAGAACCAGATTAAGAGAAAAAAATTCACCACATCTGATATTGAATGGGTGCCCACTACTACAAATTACATGCTACAGTTGTTGCTTGGCAAGTTAATCAAAGCAGAGTTGGCTGCTATGAGAGTAAAAAAAAACCGTATCTCTAAAAGATGACTTAAATAGAAGATTCTGAGTACTTTCCTAGATTTCTGACAGCTTGGAAAAATTGCTTCCAATAAAGTGACAACCAAAAAAATAAAATGCAGATAGCAAACAATGATGTCATAGACACTAAATTTTTAAAAAATAGATTTTATTGATATCTTTTGTTTTTACATCATCTGGATTTCCCTCTGCATCCCATCCCTTACCCTTCCCAAAGAGCCATCCCTTAGAACAAAGAATGTTTTTATAAAAGAGGAAAAAAAACCCAGTAAAACTTATCAATACATTTTAAAAATATGACATTATATGCAATGTTCCACACCTGAGGACACCCTTCCCTTACCTCTACAAGGGTGAGATAAGTAGGTGTCTTCTCATATTTCTTCTTTAGGTTAAACTTTATAATTATGCAATTCTTTTTTTTTTTTTTTAAATTGTTTTGCACTTCTTTCCATTTACATTATTGTAGTTACTGAGTATATTGTTTTCCTGGTTCTGCTTACCTCACTTTGCATCAGTGCCTTTAAGTCTTTCCATGCTTTCCTGTATTTGTCTCATTCACTGTTTCTTATAATACAGTAAATATTCCATTACATTCACGTACTACAAATTGTTAAGCCATTCTGGAAGTGACCTAGGTGGTACAGTTGATAGAATGCTGGGACTGGAGTCAGGGAGACTCATGTTCCTGCTTGTCAAATCCAGCCTTAGACAGTTACTAGCTGTGTAACTCTGGGCAAGTCACTTCACCCTGTTTGCCTCAATTCCCTCCTCTATAAAATGAACTGAAGGAAATGGCAAACTATGCCAGTATCTCTGGGAAGAAAACCTGAAATGAGGTCAGAGTTGAACACAACTGAAAATGACTGAACAGTGACAAAATGTTTTAGATCTTTGCTACCACAAAAAAATCTTGCTATAAATATTTTAGTGTATATGGAGCCTTTCTTTTTGTTAATGATTTCCTCGGGATATATGTGAAATCTCTAGGTCAACAGGTATAGGAATAAATGTTATATCCATCAAACAGAAACTGTATTCCAAAGTCTTCTTACTTTTCAATAGAAGGTATCCCTTTATAACATGGACAGAAAACTTTAGTTGAAAAAAAGTCTGTTCTGTCATTATTTACTCATTACCATTTCTGCAATAAAATGTTGTAAGAATGGATTTTAAGGATTGCAATATAACAAAGAAGTTAAATATTGTTTTAAAAGGTTTTTATAAATAATCTTCTGAAGAGGAACACTTTAGTACCATAAACTACTTTAGATTTCAACAACTTTAAGTCTGTGGATGAAGTCATCCTGCCAAATTTAAACATTTATATGAAGTCATCCTGCCAAATTTAAACAAAATGTTGATTTTTAGACCCATCTTCCTAAGAGATGATAGTAAAAGTGGTAAAAGTAAAAGGTCCCTACAATAATGTGTCGGCTATCATTATCTGTAGTTTACGTTCATTTAATGAACTAACAAACGAAAATCATAAGGGAAGAGAACATAACCAGTTTAGTTTGTCTTTTTTTTCTTAAAAATCTTTCATAGAAAGTGACTGTAATCAGGTCTGGAGAAACATTTGTTGTGCTGGATTATTTTGTTGCTAAAAACTATGTCAATTAGGCATTACTTCTATGGGTCACTAAGGTGACATGGGCCTAGTTTAATTTTAACTTTCATCATAACCAAGATTTTACATGGAAAATGTGAAGTTCACATAAATATACAAACAGAACAAGTGCATAACAAATTTTGGTTGGAACTGAAATTTGCATGATTTCCTATCTAAAAAACTCTAATAGTTTCACAAGCCATTAAAAGGGGAGAGTGTTGAACATAAGGGGCAGGGTGGAGATAGGTATTGTGAGGCTCAAATGAGTTACTGAATGTAAAGTACTTTGCAAACCTTCAAGTACTATGTAAATGCAGGTTATTATTATTGTTGTGGTTACAGAGCTACACAGAGTAAATGTTTAACAACCAGGCTGGGGGAGGGGGCACAGTGAAGGGAGGAATGTACGCACACACTTCCAACAAAACAATAAATTATGCCCAGATTGTCATCAAAGTTGATTTTTGAGGTATTAGTGCTCAGACAGAAAATTTAACCACTACCTTGAGAATCAGAGCTGGCTCCAGGATACTCCTGGACCTACGGTTAATCTGACCTCAGAAATTTCCTAAGTCATGACATCACAGCTAAGTCACAGCCTCAATTTTCCTGTCTGTAAAAATGGAATAAAAATACTTCTCATAGAGCTGTTGTGAGGAAAGTGCCATTCAAACAGAGTATACTATCAATATAAATTAGCATTATGTACCTACTTAAACTATAGTACCTATACTGTATTTTCTTGCAATTGCCTCGGTGAAAATATCAGTGTTTCCTTGTTTCCGGTCCAATGCTAGTTGAGACTTTTTTTTTTTTAATAAGCAATTGGGGTTGACTAATCCAAGGATATTTTTTGAAAGAGAGACCATTGAATTTCAAAATGAAACATACCTTTAGAAGAATATACATGGTTGGTGAAAAAGTCAGAAAATAATGAAGCTAGAGAAGAGATTCAGGTGGCTTTCTTTTTTCAATATTCACTTATGAGCATAATCTAACTCCAAAAGAATTATCTAACTCTTTGGAATTTGCCAGTTTTGGCAATGCTTTTCAACTTAGAAATGTGTCAGAGAATCCCATCTCCCTGCATTTAAGTAAAACAAGGAAAAGCTGACTGATTTTCAAAAGACAGCATGGCATAGTTAAAAGGACACTATATTTAGAGTAGAAAGACCAGGGGTCTCAATCCTAGTTCTGCCTGCATGACCTTGGAAAAGTCACTAAGCCTCTGTGAGTATGTTTCTTCATCTATAAAATGGAGATTTGGATTAAATGGCCTCCAAGGTCCCTGCCAGTTTTCTAAAACTAGATGCTGAATACAGGATCCCTTCAGGAAAAACTGGGAATCAAGCAGGCTTTTGTTACTTACAGAACATAAGCTAATGCATGGATAAAGAAACATGTTTTGAGATTGCTTCTATCTTTTGTACCTACAGTAAAATGGTGTTTCCAAACCACAGGCTTGCCTGGAGGATGGCAAAGTTATTCATATTGTTAAATAATTGAGCTTAAACTGTGGAAACAAGTTTAGTATCAAGTCTTGTGTCATGTTACCTCACTGATTCAACTGAAGATGGCATAATAATATGAAATATTACTGTGGAAGATATTTCATGATGGTTGATTTATTATGTTAGCACTTAGGTATGGGATCTTACAAATTACTTCTGCCTGGGTTTCTGTTCAAAACCAAACATTAAAGAAAACTTAAAGAAAACTATGGACTGGCATCAATATTTATACAAAGTGCAACTGGTGATGAAGACTATCCTCAGAATAAACCTGCCAAACTCTTAAAATGGTCAGGGGACTAATTTATACTGTATCAAAAACTTGGTGAGATAGGAGATTGAGTACAAAATGATGAGGAAGAATCTGCTGTGTTACTGATGGAGAAAGTCACTTCTAATGTTGCTGATGGATTAAGAGACAGTGATCACAACACCGAAGAATACAGTGATTTTCTAGAGGAATAAAACGTCACTTAAGAGAAAGCCATTATTAACAGTGTTGAAAGGCAGGTATGTTACATATTCTAGTTAGTCATGCAAATCTGTACATGCTTTATTCCACCTATATGAAAAGAGGAAAATAACCAAGAAACTGACATCAAAAACTTTTTGAAGAACTCAAGTTTTAGAGCATAACACCTACAGCATAACATAACTAATGTCCATCATGACTTAAGGAAAGGTTAGGCTATGAGCTGTATTGTTTTTTAAATAAGAAAGGAGACAAAAGTACATTTTATAAAAGTTTCCCCTGATGGCAAAATTATAAAGTTTCAGGACTTAAGAAGTTAGATTTCTGCTGTAAGAGAACTTAACCGCTGAAAATTACTCATTCTGAGGGCTTAAAGTAGAGAGCATTTACTGTGAGAAATCCTGACACTAGTTAGAAAGTCAACAGATATAATAATTATTCTTTCCACATCACCAGAGTTTCAATATATTGCAGGTCAGCATAAGACATAAAATGGGAATTTGGGGGGAGTTTTGTAGAAGCCAGAGACAACATGCAAAGCCCAGCAGATGACAGAAAAAGTTTAGAAACTCAGAAATTCACAACACCCAATTTTACAGTAAGGTATGGTAAACATCCCATAAAAGAAATAGAAAAAAATTGGACTTCCTCTTTGGTAGGAAGAGGTCAAAAATTTTTATGTGGGTTTTCCAGGTTACGGGGGCACCATACACCCAACCCCACCTTGATATGAAAGGGGTTTAACTGTATACTATTTTAAAATGTACTGTGCCATCTACCGCATTTCATTACCTCAAAATGGAAAAAGAATCCATTATTTGATTAGTTTTGAAAGATACTCTATGTATGTACCAAACAGAAATACTGCCCATCAATCTTTTCTAATTAGAAAAGCTTACCTTTCCTGCTTTGTTTCAAAGGAATGAAACCGATATCTACACTCAGGCATGTCCTATCTAAATGTCACCAAGAATCTGGTGCCAGATAGCTATCACTTGAGAATCAGCCTGGTGAGATCAGAAATCTTGGACACCAGGTAGAATTCTTTTCACCACAGTAACTCATGAACATCTCCTACTAAGGAATAGAGAGACTATAATCTGCATCAATGGAGGGAATGGCCGGCCACATAGCTGAAAACATTGATCTTCTGAAGTACAGAAATAATGACAGTAATTGATACACTGTAGATCTGATAACATCCCCCAAAAGTATTTTAGTCATTTAAATATTGGTAGTCTCCTTCATTTTAGTAGAATTACTAATTAAGTATATTGTCCCAAGCAAATTAACCTTTTACTTCACTAGAATGAAGAGGAAATTTTTTTCAAGAATCCGTAACATATAAAGTTGTCATATTCCTTAGCAACAATGAGACACTTTCACTGAAAGCAGAAATAAGTCACGGGACATACCAAACCAAAGTTGTTCCCTTTATGACATCAGCAACCAGAACTCAAAAGAATTATGTGTAAAATGGAAGAAAAGAGTATGGATCTTATTAGGTCAAACCGATAGAGGAAATTCAATTTATTTTTTCTCTAGTTCTGCCCATAAATCGTTATACAAATTTAGGACCCAATTAAAATGACTCTCAACAGAAATTTCACTGCTGTTCTAAAATCTTGGCCCGTTGATAATTCAACTGACACAACCATTCACAATTTCCAGGACTGCAGATAAAACTGTAAAGTATAAAATCATTGATGTAAGTTTAAAATGTAGTTTTCATCATTTCTCATTAAAAGTAGTTATACTCCCCCCTCATGTGACAAAAAACCCTTATAAAGTAACTCTACACTAAACTTTTATTCATAAAGAGGCTCATTTGCAATTTCCAATTTCTATTATACTGCAAATTAATTACATTCTGTAAAATACTTAAGATCTTTCCATCTCAAAGGTAGCTTATATTGTATTATCAGGAAAACCATAATGCCTGATGATAGGCTTATTATAATTTTCTTTGTTTAATGCTTGAAAAGCACAGCGAAAATGAAAAGTGCTGCTAAGTGCTATTATCTTTCTTAAATTTCCATTTATACTGTTTCATTTTGAAATAAACATATGCAACATGTTCATGTTTTGATATGTATTTTTATTTCCCTGCAGTTTTCACTTATCAAGAACAAGTAACAGGGAAAGTTGTCTGAACTAGTGCATAAACAAACATTCTGAAACACCACTACACATATCTAATTTACAAGAACCGTATAAAAAAAGTCACTAAAACACTACACTACGAAGGTGTCCAACACTTACAGTCAGACTTTTTCCAACCCGTTACTTGCCTTGTAGCCACAGGAAAATTATCTGAAATTGAAAAGACAATCTTGCCACAACCCTCCCCCCTCCCACCACCTGGGATGGCTCGATATCTAGACATCCAATAATTATTGCAATGATATAATGCAATACATACCTGGTAAAATATTCTTTATGTGGTGTGTTACAGTTTTAAAGCCGTTAAAATATGTAGTCTTCAGATAAAATGTAATCAGTTGAAAAATTTTCTTATCTGCACAGTTTATATGTGCTAGATGCATAATTTTTCCTAGTCAGTTTTTTCTGTGTAATTATTTTTTATAAACTGGTATTATAAATAGAAATATACATTCAAAATATATGGAAAAGTGAGTTACTACATTAAATTTGCATGTATCGATCCATCCCTTTCCCCTGCACAGTAATAGAAAATACTATTTGCCTTGAACTTCATATTTGACAGTGAAATGCCACTAAAGTATTTACCAAAAAGTCCATCTAGTCAAATTGTGAAACAAAATGAACCAAGTGAAAACTTTACAGTTCCTTTAGAAAAAAATTACAAGAATTTCATTTCCTAGCTATGAATCTTTAACTTTTTAGACACAAAGTTTGATTTATTTGTACAAGATACAAAATGTAAACATGGCAAAATAAATAGTTAAAACAAGTGATGCAGGATCCCATTTCATGCTCATGATCCCATTAAAGAATTATTTTTTTAAATCCATTCAGTTGCAAATTCAAGTGCAAAAGCATGATGATGAATATCTACTATTCAAGTAACAGAAATAATATTGATGATACAAATAAACTATTTTACAAGGTAGTGATTTTCCCAATTTTACAAAATGTACATTATATATCGATTTAATATACGATATATTGACAGTTCAATAGGTCCATTTTAGTTCTCTGTGATCCACAGAGCGTTGTATTTTGCATTCAGTTGGAAAAGAAATGACTACACACCATCAGCACAAGTCAGCGCCACCAGTTGGAGGTTATGTTACTTCCATAGCTACTGTTGTTTCCGCTATTCCATTTAAACCCAATCTTTCTGGTTCATGATTCTCTCTGAAACAAGAATAATGATAATATAAATATTAGTGTTTTAAATATGATGTTAACACTGCTTATGTCCTGAGAAACCTTTATAGGAGCACTAATTCGGAACACATGCAAAACAAAATTCAAAATCAAGTACTGACATAACTGGACTGGAACAAGGAAAGCATAGTTCTTTTCACTGAAAGAATCCCTTTCATCTGCTTATAACTTGACTATACTGTTTATACTTCATCAAAATAATAGCTTCAGCCAATCTACCATACTTGTAAAGAAATATTTTATAAAGCTGATGACATGAACAATTTCAATATGTAACAGGAGGTTACATATTCAAAAGGTCTTCTGAAATAACTTCTGTGGTCAAGACATGTTCAGGGACATAGAGTTTTACTCACAGTCTTTTAAAAATCAGCATGCATGACTTACACGCTTATCAGTCTATTAAATATGGCAACCTTGTCTAACAACCTGGCTGTCCTCAAAAATTTCCCATTCACCAATTTAATAAATATTTAGTGACTGCATACTACATGCAAGTTGCTGTGCTGGGGGAAGAAGAACTAAGATATCATCAGTGCTTTCAAGGAGCTCATATAAAGGAGGCTGAAAACTTATTCTACAGTAAAAACCAATCAATTAATTCAACAAAAAGCATGTTTTAAGTATCTATTATATAATGCTAGGAACTGTGTCAAATGCTAAGGATATAAATACATTTCCTGACCTCGAGGGCCTTACTTTCTATAGGGGAAAACAACATATATGCATATACAAATATGCAAATTACATTTAAAATTAAAACAAGGCTATTGAGGGGGAAAGTAACAAAAGCAGCTGGGAGGATCAGGTAAGGTCTCATATAGGAATCAGAATTTAAGCTGTTTTTTAAGAATACTAGAGAATCTAAGAGAGGAAGGAAGATGAGGAACATGTTAGAGGTATGGAGGCAGCCTGTACAAAGACAAAAAGATAAATGATGGAGGAAGGAATACAAATCAGGCCAATGTGTTAGACCAAAGGAAAGAAATAAAAGAAAGCAATGTCTAATATGCTAGAAGAGTGGGTTGACACTAGAATAAGATGGGCTTCAAATGCAAAATAGAGGAGTTTGCATTTGAGCCTAGAGTTTAACAGAGAGCCACTGGAGTTGACTATACATAGCAGTAGGATGATGAGACTGGTGTTTAGGAATCTTCCTTTGCTGACTACATAGGAGATGGGAGGTATGAGGGAAAGAAGTGAGGAGAGCAAAAGGGAGGGAGGGACAGGGGGAAGGAGAGGAGTATGAAGAGGGCATGACAAGATTGTCTGGACGTGTGGGATGAGGGAGGGTGAAGGGCGGTTTGAACTAGAAGATTATTCTGAGGTTGTAAACCTGGCTGACTTAAGATGGTGGTGCTGTCTACATAATTAGAGAAGTTCAGCAGAGGAAGTTTAGGAGGAAATATAATATGCTCAGTTTTGGACATATTGAGTTTCAAACGCCCACAGGACATTCAAATAGAAGTCCCAGTAGTCAGCTTGAGAATCAGGACTTGCGGTTCAGGAGAGAGACCAGCTGATATAAAGAAGTATTGAGCTGCCTGCCTAAGGGTGACATATGAACCCACAGGAAATGTTGAGGTCATTGAGAGAGAGAATGAAAGAGGTCTGAGGACAGAGCCTTGGGAATATATCTAGTTGAAGGTTAGAATGTGGATGATAAGTCAGCTAAAGTGAATAAGGAATGATCAGTCAAGAAGAAGAACCAAAAAGGTGAAGTGCCATAAAATTCCAGAAATAAGATATCAGCAAAAAGAAAATAGTAAAATCTTAGATGCTGCAGAGAGGTCCAGAAGGACAAACTATGAGACAATGCCAGAGATTTTAGCAATGAAGAGATCGTTGGTAACTTTAGAGAGAGTAGTTTCCATTCAGTGATGAGATTTGGAAGCCAGACCGCAGAATATTTAGAAGCACATGAGAAAAGAGGAAATGGAAAGGCCTGATGTTAGATGGCTTTCTGTTAGATGGCCAATAAAAGTGGAGAAATATAGGGTGGGGATTCTGAGTTTTTTTCAAGGATGACAGAGACATGGTGCATTTGTAAGCAGTAGGAATGTGGTCAAGTAGGAGACAAAGAGACATGAAGATTAGAGAGAGTGTCAATGATAGTGGGGCAATTTGCTGGATAAGACAGGATAAGATCAGACATGCATACAAAGTCTAGACTTGGGGGTACTTCTTCATGTTAGGGGTGAAAGAGATAGTGGAGGAAGGCATCTGACAATGTGGGAAGAATAGGGGAGAATTAATTATGGATATCACAGATACACATATGAATTTGCTATTCTGTTCACATTTCTGGTTGGACTTTAGAAACTGTACAACCCATTCATTTTAAACAAATTAAAAGCAGTCAACAAGTATTTTTGTCTATTTTATTTAAATCAATGTAATATACTGGAAAAAGTAATGAACCAAAACCCAGGAAACCTGGGTTTCTAGTATGATTCTGCCACTTACAGGATGAGTGTTCTTATGCAAGTCATTTAATTTCTCTGTACCCAGTTTCCTTACCTGTACAATGAGATGACTGGAACATAGAATTTAGAAGGTGCCTTATAACTCTGGTATTTTATTCTGTTTTAGATATTGACACATACCTTGCTATGCTGCTGATGGCACTGCTAGGAGTCACCTTTGGCACTCTGTCCATACTGGCAGCAACTGTGGCAAGTTTTAAGGCTGTTGGCGATGGTGCTGAAGTCCTTGTATTGATATGCACATTGACTGGAGAAACAACACTGACATTGTTGAGGTGCACTGCATTTGTCAGGCAGGAATTGTTCATGGGAAGTGTCTGAGGACTGCTTGTGCACAATGCTGGGATTAAGTGGTTTGTGGTGGTGTGGCCAACTGTCCTTACAAGTTGTACAGTTGAAATCCCTGGGCTGGATGATAAAGCCATATTGGTGGAGTACAGAGTTTTAGAGGTTCCTAGGAAGGAAAGAGAGGTCATCTAGTGAAAAGGCAAATGAAACTATTTAAAACTAAACTAAAATAAATATTTATGCTATTAAATATTTTACTAGGACTGAAAAAAATACTTTTATTCCTGAAAATGGAAATTTTTTCAAAAACTAGGAAATGAAAATTTATCATTTCTATTATGAGGCTCTGAAAACTAGCAAAATATATTTAGAATTTTGTCATCTTTTCATTTTCATTATCTAGAAGGAATATACAAAAAGTGAAATGGATATTGTGGGAAATTCACATTCTTCTGAAAATAGGCAACTATAATTAGATAAAGCAATGAATCCCCTATTTTGGGGTATTTTGACAAAAACAGAAAAGAAATTAACCCCTATTCAATGAACAGACACCTAAGATTGAATAAGGAACAAAATTAAATAAGACAAAAATAGCCTGCCCATTAAGTGGCCTGCTTTAAGTCATATTTCTTTTATATATAGGTACTAGGCTACCAAAATGCTTGCCAAGGAATCTTGGTCATCCTTCTTAACCACTGTAGAGTCATCTAAAATTACTCCTGCCCTATCCCTCCTAACACTGTCACCCACCACTTTTCAGATGGCCTTTATACCCAATTCTGTTAACTTAAGCAGATTGACAAAATGTTTTAAATTATACAGAACTAACCTAATCACGCAAACTATGTTTATGCCTACACCTGACCTGACTTGTTACCATCATTATTATGTTACTTCTAATTGATATGTTCTTCATTGCTATGTTATTTCTAAAGTAAATAAACTTCCTTGTTACATGCAATACACTCATCTCCCACAAACCTAAAACTCACTAAAGGGGACCAGGGAAGACACAACTTCCAGTTGCCTTCAGTGTTCTAATAAATTAGAACAGGTGGTATGTAAGTTCAAGAAGTCAAGAATACATTTTGAAGGCTCAGATAGATGGAAATGTCAGTTTACATTTTATTACCATTCATGGAAGACCTGGCATAGGTACCAATATGGATGTATGATCTAGAATAAGGAATTCCAGCAAATAAACATGAAAAAATTTTGGTATCCTAGGAGGTATACAGAATATTAAAGGGTGATGGATATGAAAATAATCGTCTCTGAAGACCCACAGCAGATGAGAAAGGCAGTCAAGCTTCCGTATCAATATTGATCAGGGTGAAGGTGAGTCACTGTATACAGCTATTTATGTATTCAAAGACTAGAAGTTTAGCACTGACTTCACCTCTCTAAATATCTCTCTTCAATTGTGGTTAGGCCATTTGTCATTTATTATCCCAAGCATAATGTGGTGTTGACATGGTATACAAGCACCATAATGAGTTAAATAAATGGTGATGAGATTGTCAAGAAACTAGGAGGGATGAAAATAGCAAGGATAAGTAAGAAGAGATTAGGCCAAATCTGAGTCCTAGGAAATAAAAAAGAAGAAAGCAAGATATATTACAATTTTCTTTCCTTCCATCCAGAATACCAAGTTACTGACATTCTTCTCTATCCCATTATCTCCCTCCCCTAGATATAAACCTAAGTCCCAGAAAACACCCAACTGAAGTATTTCAGTGTTGTGACTATATTTTTCCTAGGTTGGCAAATTAAACTCGCATCACTAAGAGGCAGGAGAATATATTTCAATTTGTATTAAATCTTTCAGTTTTTTGATACTAGTCAATTACTGACCATAATTACATATAAAAGTGGAAAAATTATAAATTATACCAACTATAAAGTTTATTTTTTTAAATTTCTACATGAATAAAGTTGTAACATAATCTTTTCCATTCTATTGCCACATATGTCATATGATATTAACAAAAAGGAAATCAAAACCTAACTTTGCAAATAACATGACTGGCAGTGTGGTACAGTGGAAAAGGTGTTGAACATAGAGTCATAGGAATTAAGTTTGAATCCCAGGTGAGCAACTTTACTTTGTAAGTCATTTATCCTCTCTGCATCTGAGCCCAGGATCTATGATCCTAAATTCTTCCAGTCAAAACCACTTGAAATGTCAGCCTTACCTGAAGGCTGGACAACACCATTTATATTACTGTGGCTAGTGCTCTGTTCCTTGGTCACCTCACTGCGAGTTGGAGGAACTGGTGCACTGACCACTGCAGATGCAGCAAAGTGGGCGCTGGCTGAGTCAAGTGTTTTAGACATACAGTCAGAGGTGCTTGAGCCCTACAAAATGAACAAAGTTAAATTCTTAATGCTCTGCTTGTGACTTCCAAAGCACACTGAAGAATGGGACAGCTCTAAAAGGGTGTTGCCTTCCCCTCTGGAACCATTTCAAAAAACACATATGAAAACATCTAGATTCTGGGATCCCTTGAAATTCTCAAGTTGCTGGACTCAGGACCTCAGAGTCATGCAAATACTTCACAGAATAACACAAATCCTGTTGGGAAAATACTGAAACTCCAGTCAACAATCTTTATTATCTAAAGATCACTAAAGGAAGTAACAGCCCATGCAAGGGAAGGAGTGGTTTGTTCTAGAACCAAGGACCTATGTTCAAATTTCAATTCCCTGTGATATCTACTGTCTGTGGGACCTTGGTTATATCACCTACACTCCCTGGGACCAGGTTTTCTCATCAGGAAAATGAGAGGAAGTGGCCTGCAAGGTCCCTTTCAGCTTTAGATTTAGGATTCTCCCATGTAAGATAGAAACCGCTGCTGTCTGAAAAACACAGTCAACATCAATAAGGGTACATCCTACCAGGTTTGTCAACCAAAGATCTAGATGCAAGATCATGATAGTATATACCTGAAAGAGGCCTAGACTCAGACGTTTAGCAATGTATTCCAGACGTTTTATTTTCATTGTTGGCCAAAGTTCATAATCAAGTTAATTTGTACAATTATCTTGGAATATTGACCAAAATAATGATAGAGTGAAGATGAAATCTGAGCAATTTTATTCCAACATACAGATAATAAAGTTCAATAAAATCCACAGATATTATTTACATTAAAACATCATACTGATTTCAAATTTGAGGCATATAGGTGGAAAACAGTACTAGGATTCTTACTTTTGTCCCCACTATAGGTATATAATCATATTTAGGACTTACTAAAGACCCTAATATCTGGTAACAGTAAATTCTTTTGCAAAGGACTCCTCATTCTTCCATGGAAGGTATAATGACAGACAGGAAGGCAACAAAGCACAGTGAAGTGATTAGTTGGTTCTTTTGTAATTACTGAATTAAGGCATAATAATCTTTCATTTAAAATGAGCATAACAAACCTGATAGTGTTTGTTTAATTATTAGAAAATAATAAAATGTCAGAAAAGTTCTATTTTTGGATAAATATTTTCAGTTACACTGTATCCTAAAATCTTTAGAACCTAGTCTTAATTTCAATTTGTTTTCCTCACCATGAAAGCAATATATCTGGCTCAATAAAACATTCTAAAGGTTCAAGAATAAGTTAAAGAAATCTACTTTTTAGAAACACAGATTAGGTGAAAGGAAATTTAATCACCCATCTAAACCCCAGAGCTGCAGTTATCATGGTAGTCTTTATCCTAAACAGAAGTAAAACTTCAACAAAAATGGAAAGACATAAAATGATTTACCTGTGCTTTTGGATGTGTCTGCTGTGAGGAATGCTGAGATTGCTGTTTCTGCTGAAGCTGAGCAAGTTGCTGTCTTTGCATTTGAACTAGTTGCTGTTGATGTGTCTGAAACTGCTCCTCTGTGATACCCCCCGTTACTGTGTAAAAGACATTAATTTCAGAAATAAGAACACCATAAGAGGTAATTTTAAAAAACATTATCATAAAATAATCATAAATTGGAGTAAAAAAATAAAATATTAAACCTTTATAATGAGATTTATAATAAACATATATAGAAAACCTAACTAAAAATGAATTTTTTGGAGAAGAACACAGCTTATTCAAGGGCTATGATGATGTTTAGTAACCAACTTCCTAAATGTATTATACTTACTGTTCCATCCCTACTAGACTGCAAACTCTGTGAGGGCAGGCGTAGAGTTGCAGCCTTCTTCATATCGCCCTCAGTGACCATCACGTCATTAAGTAGGAATTTGCTAAATGGTCTCCAAATTACAACTCTATAATGTAGTTTTTACCTTTTGAGGTTAGTGGTTAATTTTATACTCTGTAAATAATTTGCTATACTTGTAGCCTCCAATAATAATACCACTATGCTACGTTCCCTTGCCATCCTTTTTTCTGGTAAAGAGTTATGATTTCATCAGTGTGGAGAGCTTCTTGTGCAGAAACTCTATAAATTCAGGCAGATTAGCAACTCAGCTGCAAATTAAAGAGTTTTTTTGAGATTTGCCAAGGACACTTAAGAGGCAGAATACCTATGTTCACACAGCCAGCATCTATCAGAAGTAGGATTTTAACTTAAGTCTTTCTAGTATAACTTAGAAAGATCTTCCATCCATTACCCCATGATGCCATCCTAAACGTCCTTCAACCAAGGACAATGAAAAAATGAATAAACTACATCTTCAATGATAAAAACAAAGCCATATAAAAATGCAAACGGTACAAATTCAGGTTCCCAAATACTAACAGAAAATAGGGTTTATTTACAAGGTACTTGAATACCAAACTAATTCACACTCACAAGCTCAATGAATAAAAGAAATCAGACCCAAATCAATAATCCATAAAAGAAACAAGTTGAAATGCTTTAAAAAATGAAAATCTAATCCACTGCTTGATCAAATGTCTCATAGCTACAAACATATACAGAAGAAAGGCTACTGAACCTAAATCGAAGACAAAAATATCACCTCCTTCAAATAAAATTCTCAAGACTTTTGTCTGAGGAACCACCTCCCGGAAACTTAAACCAAGCAAAACTTTCTGGAGGAAAACATGAAAACTGTATATACTTAATGCCCATTCACTGATAAATAAAACACAGGAGAGAGGAGAGAGGGAGGTAGGGAGGGAAGGAGGAAGAGAGGGAGAGACACAGAGAGAGACAGAGACAGAATAGATTTTCTCAGAAATGTAAACTAGAGCCCATCTACTCCAATCTTCTTATGAATGAGAGAAAAGTAACGCTCACAGAAGTTAAATTACTTGCAAAAGGTAACACAGGTAGTTAGGAAAATATAAATTATACCAACTATAAGATTTACTTTTTAAAATTTCTACATGAATAAAGTTGTAAGATTATAATCTTTTCCATTCTACTGCCATAATGTCACAGGATACTAACACAAAGGAAATCAAACCCTAACCGAATAACCTGACTAGAAGTGTGGTACAGTGTTAAAGGTGCTGAACACAGAGTCACAGCAAGTTTGAACTCCAGGTGTGCAACTTTACTTGGCAAGTCATTTATCCTCTCCATATCTGAGCTAGTAAGAGTGGGAACAAAATCCTGCCTGCCTTCCCCACCCAAGATTCTGTCCACTGTTTTTTGTACTATACAAGGCTGAACACCCATTTAACACTCATCCTTTTTAAAATGACTGAAGTCCACAAACTTACGACAAAATCTGCCCGAAAAGCACACAATTAAATATTGAACTTTATCAAAATATTTTCCATATATGCTATATTGAAATTTTTGTTTCACTTTTTCTTTATTCCTTCTTTCCTTTTTTACTCTTCGACTTACAATCAAAAAATGAATATTTACTAATACTATGTACATAATACTATAAGAAGTACCAGGGAAGACACAAAAAAGCAAGCCTTCACTGAAGCATATAGTATGGTTGGTAAAATAACATACATCTATGTATGTGGGTACAATGAAAAGACAATTGAAAAAACATGACAATATAGGAAAAGTGACAAATAATCAATAAAATCAACTATATAGAATACAGTCTAGTCAACTTAGGCTATTAGATCCTAAATGTATGCCAATCATTCCTAAATTTACCAGTGTCATAATCCATCTTTATATATAAGAAAAGGAAATAGCAAGCACAAAGAAAATGATTTCCATTTTCATTAAAAAATACGGTTTTCCATTCCCGGTGAGTTTTGGAGGCTCCACATTTGGGTCAATGCTATTCTAAACAGCAGATTCAGAAAATCTAACCTCAGATTCAGTTGAATCCTTCTTTGATGTTATCACATCTCTAGAAACCCACCATGCTATTCTAGAATATTCTCAACAAAACTTTTATTTAAAGATGATGAGAAGACAACTTTCAAGTAACATTTTCTATTTTTAAAAACCTCAACAATCTGAGACTACAATACTCACTATAAAGATTTAAAATCCACTATTTCTGTAACATACTAGTCATCTTTATGAACTATCAACAAAATGAATTCTTCATATCTTCCTTTTCTGGAATCAATGCAAGTATTAACATAAAAACCCCCAAACTACAACAAAATAAGATTTTAATTTTAAATCCATGATCTTCTAAATCAAATGGAAACTTCAAGTATGCATGAACTTGGGAAAAAAGGTTTGAGCAACAGATAATATACATGATATAAAAAAGTAAAATCTTAAGTTAAATTGATAAACAATATACATAACCAAGGCTTAGACAGGAATTAGATAGGAGTCTAATACAATTTTCAAGAAGTACATATCCAAGTGTGTCAATATACATTTCCCTAGAACAACGCTTTTTAGGTCTCTCCACAAATGTGATGTAAGTTGTCGTGAGAAAAATGAGGAAGATTAGTTGGACTATATTGTAGCAAATCTTCTTTGAGGCTTGAATAAAGTAAGAAATGGAAAGTGTATTCAATGAATAACATTAAATCTAAGGAAGAGGGAATACAAAATTACATTTTTATATTTCAGATTTATATTTTAATAGAATGTTTTTTAAGGAAAAGGAAATTAGGATATCAACAGAATTTTCTTCTGTTCTCATCTCCTAAAAATAGAAGTATAGTAAAACTTTGCTAATTTGGAAAGAGGATAGAAAACTGAAGTCTAATCTCTACCCAAATGATCACAAAGTCTGCATATAAAAAAACTGAAATTGCTTTTAGGCTATCTCTGAAATCTGGCTCTTCTTGAACCCACTTGGTTCCATCCACTTGGGCTATGGTATTATTATTTTCCCCAAATTTTATTACTGAAAGTAATTTTTCACTAAAAAATTACTAAAAGATCTTTTTCTAAGGGGGGAGGAAGAGGTGGATCTATGATTTCCTTTGTATAGGGATCTCCTGGTGAGCAAATCCTCTTTATCAATGCACTTCCACACCTGATCTTCAACTTCAAGGTCTTAAAGAGTGTGGCCTTGGGTAGTCAACAGGCTAAGTGACCTGCCCAATAATAAAATCAGCATGCATTAGACTAGGACTATGCCAAGATCTTCCTAACTTTGAGGCTAGCTCTCTGTCCTTTACACCATCCTGTCTTTCACTCGTAAACTATTAAGGAAACAATGCTAAGATCCCTCCTCAGGTACTTGCTAGTCATATTACTCTAGCCCAGTCATCTTATCTTGCAAACTTCAGTTTCCTCATCTATAAAATGAGGAAAAGAATAGTGTACCCCACGGGTTGTAGTGAACATCAACTAAAATAACATATGAAAAGTACTTTGTGAATCTTAAATACTATGTATGGATGAATTATTAGTATTATAATTGAAAAAAAATAAATAGCAAACAGTCACAAAATCATATAGACATACTCATCATCCTATGGTAGGAAAAATGAGGGAAAACTTTCCAATGGTTAGTAATCACTAATTCATTAAGTTCACAGGACTTACAGTTGGTTTTCAATGAAGAAATTAATGATTGTTAAAAAGTATTCACTGATGCTCTTTTCTACCATGGGAGTAGTTGGAAATGTTCTCTACCCCTACCATTAAAGATTCCTTTTAACGTTTCATGGTCTTTTAAGCATTGCCCATTATAGGATAAAAGGAGCTTCAGAACAAATGAAATAGAACCTCAGAGACTATCTAGTCCAGCTCCTTCATTTCACAGGTAAGGAAATCAAGGTGCAATGAGGATAGGACTTGTCCAAGGAAGTTTATGTAGTAAACCGAAGATTCGAGGTTCAAATCCAATGCTCTTCCCACTAAACCATGGCTGTCTCCCATGCTAAGATAACCCTTTATGAGGCAGCCTCCTAAAGGTGACTGTCTTAAGATCATAGCTCCTCTTTTCAATGGACATTCTTTTGTTAGTTTGTCCCCGCAGGGAAATTTATGCCACTTGCCAAAATATTTTTAGTCAGATTTATTTTGTTGGGCATGGCTTAAAGACCATAAAAGTAAAATATATTCATCAGATATTTGAGTACTAAAAACCTTAATTCACTAGCATTTGTGTGGATATCACAGCAACTGAATTACTAACTATTGGCCTGAAGATGAAAGTGTAAAGGCACTAAATGATTATTAAGTAACACAAATATCAAAAAAGACATTCAAATTTGGATATGGCTGCCTGATCATGTTATCATGTTTACATTATTCCTCTGCAAAGTTTTACTAATACGAGCAATTTTGCTTTTGTTGAAACCACTTGTAGGCTTCACGTTAGAATCAAAATTGAAATTATATGACTTTCATCCTAGGACATAAGGAGAAAAAATTCCCTATGGGAGAAACTAAGAAAAGCGGTAACAGGTTATGCCTAAGGCCTTTAATCAGTGTGATATCACAGGAATAATGAAGCAATTCTATTTTGTTTTTTCCTACTTTAAACTACCTTCATGACACCTACTTGTAATGGAAATTATATACTGAAATTTTCCACAAGTAGAAGCTCCTAGTCAAAAAACTGCCAATTGAAATGGAAAAGTACTCCCCACCCCATTCTACATCCAAGAATTTGCTTGGGATATTGCACTGAGGACATATTTTAAATATATCAGACCCTATACTACAGCAATGTGCAAAAAACATTCCCATATATGTTCATGGCATGGATAAATCAATTTAATTAAATACTGGAAAGCTGCTACTAACTTCTGAAATAATATTAAATCTACATTTATATACTTCATGGGAAAAGGCCAGGTTTCCCTTTCAGTGATCCTATCAAAATCTGTGAGCCTATGATTTCTTTCACAACTCAAACTATAACTCAAAGCTGACAAAAGGGTATTACCACCCCCCTCCTCATTACCCCAGGACACTTGCTTGCTACTTGTTTTTTAAAAGTTCATTTCTTTTTCACAATATCTCAAGGAGATACTTTTTTTACTTATATTGAAGAAATTTAAATAATTTCCCCCAAATCCAAGGTAGAAAAGGCTATAATACAAACCTTCTGTTCCTAATTTTCAAGGTAAGATTTTAAGTCCTCAGTTTTCAACGGATGACATGTTCCCATAGATCACCCCCCAAAAATTTTGAAATTAAAAGGCTAGAAATAAGACTGACAGAAGTTTTCCTTTACCTTTTTAGGAGCTACATTTAGCCATTCTATCTGGAAATTTATCCCATTTTTAAAAGATCGTCTTCTCCTACAGCAAGGTGATTTTATACCTCCTTTGACACTTCTAGAAGTTAACTATCAGGAAATATTTCTTTTCATTGACTTGAAAAAAATAATCTTTCTATATGCCAATATCATAGGAATGTCTGCTACCTTAAAAGTATTATTCTAAATTTTATTCTTATTTACCAAAGTCGTTTGGTTTTCTGAGCCCATTCTCCATTAGATACCCCGTCATCATCTAGCTGAAAGATATATTTAAAACAAACAAACAAAAAAGGCATTTCCAAGACTAAGCCTGGTTTAAATGCAAATACTTATTGGCTCTGGGACTGAACATGTTCCACTAAAGAAGGACTTGGCATTCCTTTAGTCAGTTTTAAACTAACTCAGTCAAGACCAGTTGTACCTAAACTTTTTTGTGTCATAGACCCTTCTGACACTGTTGAAACATATGGAATCTTTCTCAGAATAAGGTTTTTAAACATGTAAATACATAGGAAAAGGATACAAAGGAAAATAATTACATTGAAATACTGTTACTGAAAGGGGTGGCCAGTGGGTTCAGTGGATAGAGTACAGGGTCTGGAGTCAGGAAGATCTGAGTTCAGACCTAACCTCAGAAACTTACTATCTGTACGACCCCAAGCAATTTCACCTTTGTTTGCCTTGATTTGCTGGAGGAGGAAATGGCAAACCACTACAGAATCTTTGCTAAGAAAACCCCATGGGCAGTAATGGTCCATAAATAGAGTCAGAAACAAATGAACAAGTTATTAAAAAAAAAAAAGTTTGTCGACCTCAAGTTAATAACTCTTAATCTAATTCAGGAGAAAGATATCTGTGGCCTCAATACCAAATATTACCCTTTAGGTCCTCAAATGCAGCCCTGCGATTGAATTCAAACTTCACAGAACAAATCCCCTTAATAAAAGGATTCGTTCTGTAAAACTTGGACTGAGTCAAAAGGCTGCACTGCACACACCCACATGTGGCCTTGAAGCCACAGGTTTCCCATCCCTGGTCTAGTTCAACAGTTTAATAACAGGTATCATTATAGATTTTCCTAATGTGGAAACAGATATAACATGGGGAGAAGAAGGGTGGTGTGGTATAGTGTAGTGTCAAGTGTATTGAAGTCAAAGAATCTGGGTTCAAATCCTGGCTATACTACTTGTTACCTCTGCGAATCTAGATAAAACATATGTTCTCTGGGATTCAGTTTCTTCATCTTTAATAAGCAGGTTAGATTATGAGATGATTGCTAAGGTCCCTTCTAGCTTTAAAACTATGATCCTATTATGTTAATCACTGACCTTTCTTTTCTTCTGAATTTACCAGGCTTGTCACTATCATAGAACAGTTTGTGTTAGTTGGACTTATCCTTAAAAGTAATGGCTATGCTTACTGATACCAGTTTTCTGTTCTCTATGGAGTGTTTACACATTTTTTTTTCATTAAAATATGGTCATAAGAACATGGCCTCTTTCCTGTCATAAATAACACTGCATTGTATGGCTCATCTTCAAATCTTCTGGTTCAATGTCAACAGCAAGGTCAAAAAAATTACTGAGTTAATTCACAGTAAAGGTTGTTGACTCCTTAAAAAGGAAATATAATGTATCTATTATAGATAAAGACCAAAGTTTTTGACTAATAATCAAAAGTAACTAGAGCAAGAAAACTAAAAAACAAAATGGTTCTGCACTGTTTTATTTGTACCAAAAACAAATGGAACGTTGGGTTCATTCAAACTCTACATTGTTGTACTTAGTAATGGAAGTACTACCCTGCTCCCCACCCATTTAAATAGTGAGTCATTTTTGCAGCTCAGGTTGGTATAGGGAGACAGACGCATCTATGAACACTAGAGATAGGGTCTGGCTGGGAGTACTATGTAAAGCACTTCAATAAAGAGGGAAGAAGGTGGTCACTGAGTGCAAAAGGAGGTCACTGAGTGCAAAAGGAGGTCCCAGACCTATATTGAAACCTGCAGCAGGAACAGTTACCATCTGACAGCTTTGTCACCCACTTACCCCAGTCCTGGGTCACAGAATCAGAGCAGATTAATTATGGGACCTATACTCAGAGTGTGATTACGGGATAAGGAGCCTTGAGATCTGTACCAGAAATTCAGAAGCAAGCAGCATAGCAGTTGTGTAGCTCAGACCAAGAGCAGAATGCAGTTTCTGTTCCAGCTTCTAAATCAGCCTGAATCCTACAGAAGAAAAATCAGGGTAGGAATTCCACTCCAAAGGGAACCCACAGATCTGTCTTTCTGAACCAGCATAGCTTCCTACTGTCTGACAGGGATTGAGTTCAACAGTAGTTTACCATTATTTAGACCCAAAATCAGGTCAAAAACTTGAAATGGAGCAGGGGGTGAGAGGGTGGGTGGAGGGCAGATGATCAAACTTTGTCTTGAATCAGACCATTTCAGGGGTACTAGACGCTTGCAGGTCCCCAACCTAAACTGAGCTGTCCCTGAGCCGTCTCAGAATAATATAACTCAATACCTCAACACCCCAAAAAAGTAATGACAAGATTAGTTCAGATCTTTCTTCCAGAAGTGCTCCAAGTTTAGCCTGCATATAAAGTATGAAATCAGGAAGTTGGAACAATGAGCAAACAAACAATCCCACATTAAAAATAAAAATAAGAAATTATTTTAGTGACAAGGATGCTTAAGACAGAAATTTACAAGAGAATGACTCTAAAACACCTAAAGCAAAGCCTCAAAGAAAAACACAGCTTGGCCACAAATTCAACTAGAATTCCTAAGAATTTAAAAACTTTTTATAAATGAAATGAGAACATTAGAGGAAAAAATTGGAAAAGAAACAAGAGCTATGGAAGAAAGAATGAGAAAGAGAATTAACAGCTTGGCAGAAGTACACAACCTTCTCTAAGCAACAAACTCCGAAACGGGACAAACAGAAGTGAAGTACTCTAACCAACAATAAGAACTATTACAACAAAATCAAAAGACTGAAAAATTAGAAGAAAATGTAAGGTAACTTAAAGCAAAACAACTGATCTAGAAACTAGATCAAAAAGAAAAGAAATGTAGGAATCCCTGAACTCTCCGAATAACATAGCATTGCATAACATAGCATAACATAACACAACATATCAATGTCATAACAAAAACAAACAAACAAGCAAAAAAAAAAGTCTAGCCATCCTCTTTCTAGAGACTATGTAATGTGCAAAGAACATGGGACTGAGAGTCAGGAAGCCTGTATTCTACTTGTCACTGCCATTAAGTCACTGTGTAATAAGTCACTTCCCCTCAGTTTTCTGACCTATAAAATGAAAGGACTAGACTAGTTGATCTCTAAGCTTCATTCTAGCTCTAATATTCTATGACTGTAGTACAAAAAATGGTTCCAGAAAAATTTCTACTACCTTATGGATCTCTACTACATATATTTACACAATGCTTTATAATTTCGATTAATAACTACTAGTACCCTATGTTAAGACTTATAAAATGTTTTCTTCACAGTACTTCTATGAGGAATATAATGAAAATATCAGACTCATCATTTTCTCGAGCAGAGCACTGAAGCTCATAGAAATTAAACTACTTGCTCAGAGTTAATGGCTCTCAGAACAGCATAGACATTCAGACCCAGGTCTTCCAAATGACTTCAATTTCCTACAGAAGGCTATCTCTTCTGCCTAGTACAACCATAACTTTAGAACCGAGGAAAGTAAGTCTGAGAGAAGATTAAGTGTTTGAGCCAGAACTTAAAGCTAGGTAGGTCTTCTGACTCCTAGTCCAATGTATTTTCTATAGTCTAAAGTTTACTTACCATTTTGCCTGGACACTTTGTGTTAAGAGGGGAAATAACTTACTCTATTGAAAAATAAATGGCAAAAAAACCTTATGAGTCTCCTGACAAAAACATAACTTGCTACATCACGCCACACAATCGCAGTTTTAGTTTTGTAAGTTTCAGTTTAGTTGAGTTTGTAGTTCTTGAGGGAAGTACAAGATCTTGTGTAATATTTTTAAGATACAGTGCATATTATCTAGAAGAAAAAGAACGCTTGGTCTGCTAAGTAAGAAAGATAAAATCCCCTGTTATTCTCTGATGTATTCTTTCACTTAAATAAATGTTAACTGCTGAGAAAGTTGTTAGAGTTTAAATCTAAAAAACACACACATACACACAAACACATGATATTTATAATTCTCAATTCTTGGTGGTATGCAATTAATATCTTAGAACTTTAAAGCTAATTATTGTTTTTCACTAGCCCAAGTAATCTCTTTCTCCTCTGAAATAACATAGTAGCACTTCTACCCATATTGCTGCACATTCAGTCTACCTTACATTATTGTTATTTGTAAAAAACAGATAAAAGTAGTCTGCAGTAGAGCTCTCATAGAGGATCTCTTTCACTATACCAGGTTTCTTTCTCAATTAGGCTGTAAACTCTACATGCCAATAAACATGTCTTATTCTCCTATGCATTGTAATACTGACTGGTATGCAAAGTATGTTTAATAAGAGATGGATATTGCTAATTGGTAAAATTATTAAAAGTATGTTCCCATACTGAATTGTATTGTACTAAAAAAATATTAAGCTGTATTTTTCTGGCAACAAAACACCAATTGATGCAGTGTGAAAATTTTAACAGTCCCTTGGAATTGAATGAAAATAGATCTGACCTGCAGGTAAAACAATACACTATACTTTCTTACTATATTTAGGTATTTTAAAACAAGACTGTATAAACCAAAGGCAGTCTTGTATCATAATACGAAGCATTTCTATTTCAGCTTGAAAATCTTATTATTCACCAAATATTTATCAAACATTCATGAGACATTCATGAGGGTTTAAGAGAAATTTGGACTGGCCATAAACTTTATTAATTAATGGACTTTATGTACGTAATGTCATTTTCCTCCATATTTGTTTAGAAGGGAAACAATCTGAAGAATACTGTGCCTACTTTAAATTAATAAGATCCAATTTTTCATGAACATTTTAAAAGAAATACTTCTACACCAAATTTTAATTGTAATTAATATTCAATGATAAGTGATTGAACCCTACTGAGATCAAATTTCAAGTTAAAATGATTTAAGTCAACTGAAAGCAGTTTAATACAATTTTGCATACTAAAACGCACCATTATGTTAATAACTTAGAAATACAGGTACATATATGTTTCACAGAATCAAGAGTATTCCCACAGTACAAGCCAAGCCACAACTATTATAATCTCTGGATATCATACATTATTGATAATATACATATCATAAGAATATTAATAAACTACACACACATGTCATTTGGTTATCTACAGATGAAACAAAATTCAAGTTGCATTTTTATAATCTTTGGATACCATGTTATTTATAATGTAATAGCAGGAATATTAAAATGAAACTGAAGATCACACAGCTGAGCAACATCCCAAAATTAAAAAATACTATTCAAAACTAGATCAAAGGAGAGAAAAATAGTTCTAATAAAATTTCAATCTTTTACAGATTTCAAAAAAAGCATTCAATTTTGGGGTATGTAAAATATAATCTCTATGTTACTCCCAAGGAGCTACACTTTGCTTACAAATTTAAGTAATATACTATGATAAAAAGTTAACTGAATCTCAACAAACAGTATCTAGCTCTGTTGAGCTCCATGGCTGGTTATCCTATAGTGAATTCTCCCCTGGATGCTACAGTATGCTACTATACTAGGTGAGCATACTCAAAACACAATTCATTTTAAAATCATGGCTCATAGTACAGTTAAAATGATTGACCTCAATACGCTTACTTTTTATCTGGTTTGAACGATGAAAGACAGGAAAAAATATGGATCAAAATAGCATTTGGCTAGTAAGTAGGATTCCACAACTATATCTTACTATGAAATAGTTTTGTTGGCACAAAGGAAAATGGAAAAATAAGCAAAGAAATATTTTAAATACTGGTTTGGAGCTTGTATTCCTTCAACAAGAATCATTAGACTAATGCTATGGGCACATGCTTCAAGCTCCACAACTCACATTCTTAACAAATCAATAGCCTACCTGATATGCCATTCCTGCTGGTGTTCAATAAAGCTACAGATGCTGCAGAAACTCTTTTATTGTTCACAGTCTGCCCTGGTTTTCTTGAGGTACATTCTTCACTATCACTGTCCTGTAAATTTAGTAGCCGTGGCTGGAAACACTGTAGTCGACATGATCTGATATTGCTTAGTATTTCAGAAAGGGACAGTCTGTTTTCACAATGTTTATTGGAAGCATTGGTCCATGAGAAATTAGAAGAAAAGTCTACGGTTTGGGAAGAGCTTGAAAAACCATTCAGCATTTCAGGGTCTAGCTGTTTCAGAACAGGGTCATGTTCTGTGGATATCCGGTCCATTATGACCCTGAAAAACAATATATGATTAATTACTAACTACAAGAGCTTTATACAATTTTCCTTATTTTCACTGCCTAATAGACTGAAAACAAATAGTTTACCTTCCACCTCTGCCAATTCTCCTCCTTGCAAAACCTATACATCTTCTTGGGACAGTAAGAGTTGTAAGGCAGTGCCTATATCTCAACTTATCTAAATCTGCCAGTTCTGAATTGTCATTTGAATGGTTAGTTTGGTCCAAACGAGGCTATAAGGAAAAGAAAAAAATAAAATTAAAACATATAGACTAAGATGAGGAACACAGCATGAAAAAAAAAATAATTGAAAAACCTCTAAATTTAGTAGCACTGTAACAAGTAACCAAAACCTAAAGAAAATGTTGTTTTAAGCAGTTCACTGCATTTTTTGGACAACTAAGTATTATTAAGTTTTTATCTCTAGTCATATCTCCAACTGCTGCTTATCCTTTCTATTTTTGCCTTCTTGAGTCCAGCAGAACAAGTGTAATTCCCCTTCCATGAGACAGATCTTCAAATATGTGAAGCTAAATATTTCTTTCCCTCTTACCTATCCTTAAATCATCTTTTCAGTAAAAACATACCTAGCTTCTTCATAGATCCATATATTCAATGGTCTTAAATTCACTCACCATCCTGATTCCTTACATTGGAACAGCTCCTGCTTATGAGTGTATTTCCTAATAATATATACCACTTATCTCTATTCTATAAACTAAATTTCAACCGAGAACTGTAATTACACTGGTTTTCTTGGTTGCTATACCATATTGCTAATTCACATTACAAAATGCACAGAATTAAATACAAAGTTCACTTATTAAAAGCTTCTATTTTGAGCTAATTATTTTAGAAGGTATATATTTTTAAAAGACTAAGGTGGTTCCTGATATTGAGGCCAAAGTTTGACAGTGGTGCTATTACCAAATTATAGATGTCCTGATTTAGGAAACTGGACAGAAAAGAATTTAATTTATAATAACCAAGAACAATCCTTGGAGC
Organism: Bettongia penicillata ogilbyi; assembly: GCA_023548195.1. NCBI lineage: Eukaryota > Metazoa > Chordata > Mammalia > Diprotodontia > Potoroidae > Bettongia > Bettongia penicillata. Next base: position 6,627,516 of record JAJHZJ010000311.1, read on the forward strand.
AGACACTGGTCAAATTTAAACTTTCCATACATTTACTTTCAAAACAATGATCCAGCTAATTGCTTTTGAGTTTCTATTTCCCCTCATTAAAAAAAAAAAAAAGCTAACCTCCTGTTATTCTCTGCCTTCTGTAAATTACAAAAAAATTACAAAATTATTACAAAAAAATAATTTTTGTGTTAATGCCCTGGCTACCTCAATAAGCAACTCCCAACTATTATCTTTATAAAACTTTTAAAAGGAGAGACAGATATTATGTGTGTGTGGTCTGACTGAAGATGAGATGGACTGATTCTTCAAAAAGCACTTGACAACCAGTCTAATTACCTTACAGTCAATCACTCCTTACAAAATAATTATATTACTTACAATTCAAGCAACCAGAATTTTGGGCTGACTGGCAGGTTTTTTTTATATCTTTTACTAATTAATTCTTTGGGGTTATACTAAATGTGTTTCAACTATTTTACCTGCTAGCACAATCTCAACAAAGGGGTTCAACAAGACCTGAATTTTATCTAAAGACACACTTTCAAACAGAAAAACTTCTGTCTAGTTAAATCAATTAACTAAGTGAATGACTGGCTAAAATAATGTCGTAACAGTTTTAAAATTGTCTTGGTCACATTTGGTACCTGAGAGACTATGCAGGTTAACATTTTGCCACAAGTCAAATAGTTTTCCAAAAGTGAAATGTTTTAAAAGTGTATTGATGTTTTTTTTTTTCTTTAGAGCAGTCATTCCTTGATATATATTACAGCACTACACTCATCCTAAACTGAATCGCAGGAATGAAATCTTGGATAAATTCCCTGCAGTCAATAAATCTATAGTTTAACCAAAAATGAGATGAACAGAAATTAAATTCCCCAAATAAAAAAACCTGACAAATTTAGGAATGACTTATTATCTTTTAGCTTCTGTTCTTCACCCAGTAGTTATTAAGTAAACATTGCTTACTAATATCTCATTTTCCAGATCAAGAGTATGGTGCCTTGATATGATTTTATTCCAGTTCACAATACCACAAAAAAGTAAACCTCTTACAGCAAAATACTGGCATCCTGCCCTCCTCCTGAAAGCACAGGGACCATCAGGATCATTTTCTTCTTCAGGTTCTGAAACTGGTGATGGTACCTAAATGGAAAAGGCATTTCATTTTTAGGTAAGAATTCATTTCATCGTTCTATCTTTAAATATTCCTAAAATCAGAATTCTGGTCATAAGTAATGATGACTCAAATTATAAAGCAGATTTCCTTTCTTCCTTAAACACTGTCTCAACGTTATTATTGTGGTTTTAAATGTCATCCACACTCATGCAGATCCTACTAGATAAGTACAGCAAGAAAGGTTTAACACTTTAAGACATGTCATTATTTTTCACTGGCTTGAAAAAAAACCCCTGGTTCATCTCAAGGGCTTGATGCCCTGTTGTATGACATCAGGGCAGTGATGCTGAGACTTGCAAGTGAATTGGATTTAAGAGAGGGAGGGCTGTGCAAAGCCTCTTCCTCTCTTCTAGAGCCTTCGGGGTACCGTGACAAGATATAAATCGGGATGACTGGAGATGGCCCTGGATGCAGTGGGAGAACTCGGCCTTTTTTAAACTAGGTTCTTTCCCAGGTCTCAGTTTGACTGAGGTAAGAAAAAAAAAAATCAATGGCAGACTGCTAGTCAAAACAGAAACAACTGCTATTTACATTCATTTTGAGCCATCAGGACTCAAACAAAAGACCACGAAATAAGACTTCCTTCGGCTGGGACCTATTGTTGGCCAATCAATGAGAACCAGAGTGAATTAGGTTTAAGGAATGGTCCTTAAGAAAGAAATCTAGCTGTAAACCCCAAGATATCTTCTAAGGTTTCTTCTAAGGTATTTCTTGAATACCAAGATTTGGTATTCCTTTGGGCAGAGCCAGTGCTCTGCAGTGAGCAAGGAAAGAGGCACTAAGCATACACAAAGTCAAGTGGAAATTTATATAGAATGAAGTGAAGGGAGTCAAAGAGCCTCCAGTCACCAAAATGTTTCTACCCCCAGTTTCCCACAGTTACTGCCCTTTAGAACCCTTCTTTCAGGGTGACATTTTCTTCAAAAGATTCCAGTTAAAATACGGACTGATAGGTTGATTTTCCCACCTGTTAATGCATTCACTGCTTTGTGAGGTACAGTGGAAGGAGGGCTGACTTCAGAATCAGAAAGACTTGGGTTTAAGTCTTATTTCTTAAATATTTTAGCTATAGGATCACAAGTCACTTAGATTAAGGCCCCAGGCAACTGTCTGAGACTATAAAATTATAGACAGATTGCCAATCTTTATGTTGAAACATATTTCCACACTGCTGAAATTAGGGGCTTAGCCTTAGCCCCACTCAAATTTACAGCTGGGTCCTAGAGACCCAGAGGAGTCTCAGAGGAGAGGATGAAATATAGTTTGTTGGTATGGGTAGTAAAAAGAAAGGGGCTCAAGGTTCCTGAGGAGCCCAGAGGAACAAAAAAAAGAAAGACAGGGAATAGGTTAGGTGGAGAAATAACAAAGCGAAATAGAGAGGTCCCAGAGAGCTGACATCGCCAATAAAGCACTAAACAAAAAGATATGAAGGCCCAGGGTTCTAGGCTCAGCTCTGCCATTCAGTATGTGTGACCTTGGATAAGTACAAACTCTACAGTACTCATACCTTTAAAATAAGTTAATTAGATGGACTAAGCCCCGCTTCAAGCTCTGACATTTTGTGATTCTATAATGTACCCAAACAAATGTTTAGTGTACCCTTTAAAATGTTTATAATTTAATATTTACTATTAATATTTAATAATTTTAACAACACTTCATCTAGCTAACAATCTTACTCATGTAAAAGCACCAGGAAGTAAGCAAAAAGGCCTCTGAGCAGTTAAAATAGATGTAATAAAGTATATGCATTGAAGCTCATGCACTTTATTCATAAGGGAGCTCTTGGCTCCTAATTCAGAACTATTTACTCTTACTTCAACATAATATTTATGCAAATCTGGCTATGTGGTTTTCAAGCCCACAGATAAGAAGCAGTAAATAGGGAATCTGTTAAGGACTGTCAAGCTGATGGCAAAATGAAGTGACAGTTGACAGAAAGGTTCTAGACAGAAAACCTACAAAAAGCACAGTAACCTAGACATAGATAGGATGAACAGTCCTATAATAAGCCAGTTGTCAGGGAAAAGTTAAATTACAAGTATACTTCATTTTAGAAAACAGTAAAGTGCATAATACATTTTAAGAATTTTATCTGTAATGGTTACAATAAAGAATTTTGTCACTCAGTTATTATCCGGAAAAGTTATTCATTTGCAACACTGATATGAGGTAAATGAGGCATCACATTTGTTCGAACATTTTATCACAAAGCTGTGTTCCTACCATGAGGAGAAAATGAAGAAAAAAAAATTTCCCACAAAATATTGCCTTTTGTTTTTTTTTCTGTCAGCCAATCCACCTTAAAAAAAGAAACCAACTATGACTTCTAGCAAAGTCTACTAAAAAATTTCGAGAATATTACCTAGCTGAATGTCTTTCTTTGCCAAGGCAGGCAAAAGATTAAAGGAGCAAAAGGGGAAACATACTGCTTATTTCCTGCCTAGAGGCAGGGAAAGGTGCCTTAACCAGCTTGCCTGGCAAAGAATCACTGAACAGGCTCAGTCTCAGAAGGAAGGTATCTGTTTGAGGTGTTAATGTAACTCCACAACCCCATGGGGAGACAGTGAAACAGCAAGCTGGGGCTGCAGCAGTTGCCTGGTTCCTCTTCCCTGGGGACAAGGGTACTTAAGCCCCAAATCTGAAACTTAAAAGGAAAGGAAATCCTAAATGCAACCATCAGATTTTCAGTCACTTTGAAAATTATCTCTTGCTCTTTTTCCTTCTCTTTCACCAACCCCAAATGCAGGAACCTCTCCTCAGTTCAATCTTTTTGTCCTACTCCATACAAGTACACCTACAAAGGAGCTTTCATTAAGAGTGTCCTCTAAATCCATAAACAAAATGTTTATTTCTTGTAAAATTGTTCAGGAACCAGAGGAGAACAGAGAGGAAGTGATGTCAGGTTCTGGGTACGAGTTCCAGTTCTTCAATAACAAGTTGTATGAAACTGGGGGTCATATTAACATTAGATCTATGAATTCTAGATATCACAAAATCAAAACACTTTAAAACAGTTGCTACTAAGTGTTATTTATTTTCAGGTGATTCACTGTCCTTGGAAAACAGAATCTCAAAAGATTTGTCAAAGGTTGCCATTACCAACAGTCAGTGATTTGTGCCACATTATGTTTAGAATGAATTTATAGTAAGGAAGGATATGAAATGATGTGAGTCAAAGTAGTTAAGCAGAGGTGGTGATTTTGAGATACATTAAACATAAAAACATTATCATCCTAAGGAATATCCATGTACCATTACAGTCCTGTGTTATCTAACAATGAGATCAAGAGATGTTTAGGAAGGACTTGGCATCAGCAGTAAACAGTTAAGGATGCACTTCAAACTGAGATATTTCTCAGATTTCCTAGATCCTTATGAATCTACCACACACAAATTTATCTAACACTTCTTGAGTCCATATAGCCAGGCTGCAACGTACAAACAAGTTATATCTTTAAAATTCATTCACTAAGTTGATTATTTGCATAATGAAATGTGTTTTCCTACAAAAATAAATTATACACAACTGATAAGATTCTAGGTCAACCCAAGTAAACCTATTTAATACACTGTGGCACTGTGCTGTAGGTCTGTAACAATGTTTCTATAAGTAAGTGTGGTTTGCATTTCAATTTGATATTTCAGGTAACATTGCTCACTACAGCTTTTGCAAGTATGAAGTCCATTTTTTGTATTTCAAACCACATTCCAGAAAGTGATATTGGTAGCACAGAAAAAGTCAACAGACTTGGTACTAAAAAAGTTAGGTAATGATTGATTTTCCGTCAACTGCTGTCCAATAAACAGCACCTGACAATTTCTAGCCTGCAGGATTAGTAATTAACTACTTCTCCATTTCAGAATTTTTGTGCCAGTATATCACTGGCATTATCTAGTCAATTCAATTCAAAGACAATCCTCGACGAAGATCTCTCTACTAAAGAATTGAGATTTATAGTCTCAGAGGTTTACCTAGGGTTAAGTTATTAGACCAGGATCTCACAGCCAGGTCCACTACTCCACGCTGCCTATTGTTTGTAAAGAATTGAACATAATTATGGAGGAGCAGTGTAAAATGCACTTTTACAACAAGAACTACTGTGAAAAAATATCAGTAGAGTTTAGCAGACTGGTGATTAAATATGAATCAAGTTATAACATAGCCAGGGTGGGGGAGAGAGATGAAAGCTACCTTGGTTGCATCACAATGAGCGCATTGACAGTTCCACTGCACTCCAGAATGGATTAAATGAGATATTTGTAAAAAGTGCTTAGCATAACAGCCTGTCACAAAGTAGGTTCTTAATAAATGTTTATTCCCTCATTCCCTTTCTTTACTCTGACCTAGTCAGACTTTACTAGTATCATCTTCAGTTCTGAGCATCGCATATCAGTCATTAAAAAACTATACAGTACATCCAGAAGAAGGTACTAGAACAGTGAGAGAACTCAGGACCATGGTTTAATCAAAGTGCTTCAAGGACCCAGAGGGAACATTTATGCAGATGTCATGATATGAAGTGTTATGTGGAAGAGGGATTATTAGATTTGTTTTTCATAAGCCCAGAAAACAGCGTTTGCTTTGCAAAGATACAGATGATGGCTTGATGTAAAGAAGAAACTTTTGACTACAGTGGTTATAAAATACACACACACACACACACACAAACAGAACAGGCAGTTTCGGGAAATAATGGATTCTGCTTCAACTTGAGATCCATTTCTTTCTTTCATTTAAAAACCTCTTTTAAATTTCTTAATTTAAAAGCCCACCTTCCCGGCCCCTTCACCCCCCAAAGGCATTTTCATATGTACAGAAGAACAACAATAAAAAAGATCTAGTATACAAAACTGTGAATCTACTTCTATTTGCTTTTATTAAAAGTATGTAATAAATCCAAGACTTTGCTTTCAAAACCCCAGTGACTTGTTTGTACTTCCTTCTGAACAGCCTTCTGTTCTTTTCTGTATATTTAAAATGTTTCAGTAATTCTGTCTTTTCTACTCTCCATTCTTCGCCCCCATTTAAAAGAGGCGGGGGGGGGGGGGGGAACCACTCTTGTAACAAACTAATATTGTCAACTAAAACAAATTCATACAGGGGCTGAATCCTGAATCCAAAAATGTATTTTTTTCTGTCTGCACCTTGGAACATATCACTTGTCTGAGAGGCATACAACATACTTCATCACAGATCCTACGGAGATGTGGTTGGTTGTTGCTTTGATCAGAGTTCTTAAGTCTCTTAAAGCTGTTTTTAAATGTTGTTGTTACATAAACTGTTTTCTTGGTTCTGCTTACTCACTCTGCATCAATTCATACTTTCCAGGGTTCCCTGAAATTGTATCTTTTATCATTTCTTATGGCACAATAACATTCCATCATATTAATATACTATAACTTGCTTAGTCATTCTCCAAATGATGGATAACCCAATCATTATTCTTCCAGGGCTTTGTTTTTTCTTTCTTCCTTTAAATCACTCCTTCAGGATCAGAAAAATTTGTTTTGCTTGTTACTATTACCTCCATTTTTTAGTGCTACGATTATCTCCCTTTAATTAACCTCTCTTCTCCCTATCCCTACCTAGTTTCCTGTTGAGTTTGATGTGGTGTGTTCAACCATCCTTGGTTCAATTCATGGAGGTCCTTCGAACTGTTCAAATAAATTTACCTTTTTGAGATTCTCTGGTTTCTTGTATTTGTATTTCAAAGTTCGTACTCACCTCAGTTCTTTTCAATGGAAATACTTCAAAGTATTCTATTTCTTACTAAAGGTCCATTTTTCTCTTATAGGATTATGTTCAGTTTTGCAGAGCAAATTATTCCTGATTATAAGCCTCTTTTAGTTTTTTTCAAATACTGTATTCCAAGTTCTCTCACGTATGATCCTGACTGTAATACCTTGGTACTCGAATTGTTTCTTCGTGGTGACTTGCAGTATTTTCTCTCTGATGTGGAAGCTTTCAATTTTAGCTATGGTATTCCTGGAACTTTTCATTTTGGAGTTCCATTCAGGAAGTGATTGCTGATTTCATTCTGTTTCTGCTTTGCACTCTAGTGCTAAAAGATCTGGGCAATTTTAATTTGATTTTTCTAAATAAAGTGCCCAGACTTAAAAAAAAAAAATCATTCCTTTCAGGGAATCCAATGAGTCTCAAGTTATTTCTCTTTAACCTCTTTTCAAGATCAGTTGTATTTTTTTATCACAGCTTACATTTTCCAATTTTTAAATTCTTTTGATTTTGTTCTTTTTTTTAACTGAGATTCTTTTTTTATATTTTTCTTTTCTATCACCTATACTTCCTCCTATATACACCTTCAAAGAGGTAGCTCCATCTCTGAGAACAAAGAATTTTTTTATAAAAGGAAAAAATAAGGAAAAGAAAATATTCAGCAAAACAGATCAATATACTAAAAAATCTGAAATTATATGCAATGCTACACATTCATTCGTTTTTCTGATTGCTTTCTTCTTCCACTTTTCTTTTTTAAAAAAATATTCTCTGTGGTAAGAGATTTTTCTCTGGAAAATGTAATAAAAAGGGGGGAAAACAAATAAATAAAAATGTACACTTTTTTAAAAAATGGTCCATAGCCAGATAACCTCCTTTCTCATAAACAAAGGCACAGAAGTATTTTCTCATATCTCTTCTTCGAAGGTGAATACGGTTCTTTTATTACTTTGTAACATTCATTTTCAAAGGTTTTGCAGTACTTCTCTCCATTTCCATTGTTGTAATCCTTGAGTATATGTTTTCCTACCTCTGACTGCTTCACTTTACATCAGTTCATATCAGTCTTTCTATGTGTCTCCAGACAGTCATTTCTTGTAGCACAGTAACATTCCACACATTCATGCACCATAATTTGTTTATCCGTTCCCCACTTGATGGACTTACATATTCTTTCTTCCTCCCTACTACAAAAAGTGATGCTATAAATATTTAAGTGCCTGTGTTGTCTTTCTTTTTATCAGTAACTTCTTTGAGACTGTATATCCAGGGCTGCAAACTTTGGGTCAGAGAATACCGACATTTTAGCCACTTTATTTGCAAAATTCCAAACTGTTTTCCAAAACGGCTATATCCACTGAGAGTTCCAAAACACACCAATGTGTCCCTCTTGCCCTCCACCACTGATTATTCTCATTCTTTGTTATCACCAATTTGCTGGGTATGAAGTGAAACCTAAAAAACTTGCATTTTTCTTATTATTAATGTTGTGGAGAATTCTTTCATGTTGTTAATGCCTTGCAGCTCTTCTTTAGGTTAGCTTAATTGTATCTTTGATCATTTATCTAATGACATATGATCTTATTTCTATTAGTTTCTTCTACATTTTAGGTACCAAACCCTTAAGAGAAATACTGATAACAAGGATTCTTTCCCGCTAGAGAAGTCTCCCTTCTTATCCTAGCTATATGCATTAATTCTATTTGTGCAAAGTTTTTCCATTTCATAGAAACAAAGTGTTCAATTGTATCTCTTCATAAGTGTCTCTATTGCTTGTCTGGTTAAAAAAAAAATTTATCTCCTACCCACAAGAGTGAATGGCATATTATCTGTTTTTCTTCTAGTGATTTTAATAGTATGATTTTTTAATATTCAAGTTGTATATCCATTTGGAATTTATTGTGGAATATGGTATGTTATTTGTCTAAGCCTAATTTTTTTCATATGCTTTCCAGTTTCTCTAGTAGTTCTTCTTAAATAAGTAGTTCCTTACTAATCAACTGATGTTTTGGGGTTTACTGAACACTGGGTAAAGTTTCATTATTTCTGATTCTCACTTGTTTAATCTTTTTTATTTATCTATTTTTTAAGCCAGTTTTACTGCTACTTTGTACTATAGTTTGAAATCTGAAAGGGTTATTCCCTCCTTCATTCCTACTTTTTTCCTTGATGGTCTAGATCTTTTGTTATTTCAGGTGAAATGTCATTATTTTACCTATCCCAGTAACGTATCCCATCAGAACTTTGATTGGTATAACATTAATTCTGTAAATTAACTTTGGTAAAAATAATTTTTATTATATTGGATATTCCTTTAGCTTTTTAAGTTTTTATTTTTTTAAGGATTCTTTTGGAATTGAATATACAAGTATGGAGCATGGTTTAGTAGAATGACTACCAAATATTTTAAGTATTAGTTATTTTGAATGGGAATTTTTTTCTATTATTGCTTCTTCACTTTGTTATTGTATAAAAATGTTAGGTTTTGTGAGTTGCAAGCTATAAAATAAATAGCTTACAACTTTTACTAAAACTATTAATTACTTCAGTTTCTTTGCTTATTCCCTAGGATTTTCAAAACATATCTTATACCTTCATGTGATCAATGAAAGGAAGGATAATTTTGTCTATTATTTGCCAATCTTTATGCTCTTAATTTCTTTCTCTTCTCTTATTGACACTGTAAGCATTTTTAGAAAAATATCAAATAGCCATGGAGTGAAATGGCATCATTGCTTTATTCTTGTATTAAATGGGAAACGGTCTAGCTTTTAACCATTGCAAATGATGTTTGCTTTTGCTTTGAGATAAATGCTTCTCATGTTATATAAATGGACCTTTCTACTTATAATTTGTAAGGTATTTAGAATAAATTAGCTCTTGTTCTTTTTTGTATAATAATGCTGAACCATCTACATCCTCTTCTATTAATCTAACTTGGGTTAAAATGAATGATTTCTTGATGAGTAGCCTAAGAAGTTACAGACTACTCTAAAGAATTATAGTGGATCTGGGTAGTTTTGGTAGCTTGTTTCAAAAGATTTTATTTAAAATTGTAGGTATTAGGACTATATTTGTTTCATAAAAAGAGAACGATAATGTCCTTTCCTTCTCAATTCTGAGTATTGGTAGCAATTGTTCTTTAAAAATGTTATATAATTCTCCTGAAAATCCATCCCTCCCTGTTCTCCCTGTTCATTTTGGTAGCTCCTTCAAAGTAGGTTCTATTTTCTTTTCTGAAATTGTATTATATAAGATATCTCTTTGGTGTTCCTAGTTTGGGTGATTTATACTTGTGGATATAGTCTTCTAAATTTCACACAGTCTCAGTTTTGTTGTCATATAACTGTGCACGACAGATTCTGCCTAAGTCTTTTTATTCTCATGCTTCTCTTAAGATTTCACCTTGTATGTTTTTTATTTTGTTGATTTGACTATTTTTCTGCCCTTTTTAAAATCAGATTAGCTAAAGGTTTATCAATTTAATTAGTCTTTTTAAAGAACTACTTTTTAGTTGTGTTCTTTTTTTGGTTTCATTTATTTCTCTTCTAATTTTCAAGATTTCTGCTTTATACTTATTTTGGGTTTGTTTCTTGGGCTTCTCATTTCTTTGAAATGTATAACTGATTCATTAATGTCACTTTTTCTATTTTGTTTATGTATATTTATAGGCATATAATTTTCTTGTAGGACTGCTATATCTTACTTCTACTATAATTCTTTAGAGTAGTCTGTAACTTCTTATGTCATATCTGTAGTCTTAGTTCCCAAACTGGTGCTATGGGAACTTTACTTTTGGGTGAAGTGGTCCCCTGCTTTGTTTAGTCTGGGTTGCTATAATGACCTCTACTCCCTTGAGGTTCTAAAGTGTTATGTTTTTAGAGCTTTCCATAGTATCTCAAGACACAGTGGCTAAGAACCTAGGGGCTCCTCAATGCCACTGCTAGTCTCTTGCAAGGTCCCTGTTATGGCAAATGGAGGCCCTCTCCTCTGACTGCCTCCAGAAAGAAGGCAGAGTACAGGATTTTCTGATCATTCTGTTGCTGAGGGAGGCTATCATCTTGTTTGTTTGCTCTGGTACTGGCTTTTCAAGCATCTCATTTTCCTATCTTCTGTGGGGTTATTGGTGACATTTTGTGAAGTTCTAGGGAAGAAGTGTGTTACTATAGTTGCTAGTTGTATTTGTTGATCTTTATTTGGTCAGGTGGAGTTTTTAGGTTTTTGATGGCATAGATACATGGGAGGTAGCTATCTTAGCCATAAATTCTTAAGTTCTACTTCTCAGTTATTTTGTAAATGGAATTCTTCATGAGGTACAGGCTAGAGACTACAAGACTTCTAAGTACCTTCCAATTCTGAGATTCTATGATTTGAACAGTTAGAAAGCAAAGGGTTTCTCATGTAAATGAAGTGACTCAATGTAACTTATTAGGAAAGGTACCTTTTCGTGTGTGTGTGTGTGTGTCTGTCTGTCTGTCTGTCCGTCTGTATCTGTGTCTTACTGTACATGGCAGCTCTTAATGTGGAAAGATACTAAGAAGGTTAGTCTTTGTATTTCCCTGGGGTATGATTGTGGAAGAATCATTTGTCCTTTTTCTCCTAAGCCAATAATCTAGGACGCTATAAAAACAAGAGTTTAGGGGGAACTGGCCAATGATGAGAAATATGCCAGAAAACATATATTTACATGAAACTTCCTATTAAAGGTGTACCAATGGTATGCTCACTTAAGAAACTTAAGCCTCAAACAAGTGGTTATGGATAAACCACAAGGACATTTCCGAGTCCAAGTGACTCTACAAATGCTTCCTTCCATTTTTTCCCCCAGGATTTAAACTTAATGCTCCTCATTTAATAAATTTCAATTAGTGCTTTTGATCAGGGTCTCTCTATACCTTGGCCACTTTGGGAAAAAATGAAGTTTCATAGTTTTTCTTCTACTTGTCTGTTCTTAAAGCACACTGACCTTCTGAGGTTTTCTAACTATTAAAAGTCTATAACAATAAAGAAATGGAAGATGGGGAAACAGATAAAAGCAAAAAAGAAAAGATTAAATGGGTGAAATGTGAGGCAAGAAAGAGCTAAGGCAGAGAAATTTGGTGAACAAATGTCCTTAAGCAAAATATCCATACTTTTTTATCATTTTAAAGGGTATGGTCACAACCACTTCTCCAGTCTTTCCAAACTTATTAATGTTAATTTTTATTTGTCCTCACATATTAGCCCTTCTAGTGTCTTAATAAAATTTTCATTGTATTCTCTGACATAAAATTAATACTATTAGAATAAATGGTTCTAAACTGGACTTTGTTTTAGTTGATTACTCAAGAATATTAGTGAGCCTCCATTTTCTCATCCATAAAATGAAGTTTGGACTAGGAGATGGCTCTGAAGTCCACTCCAGTTTTAGATCTATCTAAATAGATATGAGCTAAGAATGACAGAAAAGGCCAAGACCACGTAGGTTTATTTTCTGGTTTTTAAATGTTACATTTAAATTAGTATTTCATAAATTAAATTATTTTAAATTATAATTATTTTTAAAACTTTTAAGAAATTAAAAAATTACTTAAAAATTTTTTTAAAAGTTATGAAACAAAAATTTATTTTGTAATGTGAAGAATAATTAAAAAGTTTTAATGTGAAGAAATTTTTTAACCTCAAAGAATCTTCAAATTAAAATATCAAGATAATTATCTGTGTCAAAATCTGGTAGACAAATCAATTTTGGCCAAAAATTCATTCTGCATTGTAAAGTTGGGAAGATGCTATAGTCATTAACCTTGGCCTTTCAAAAGCACTATACCATGAATTCATTACACACAATCTCTCACCGCTTTCTACAGGTATTCCTAACAAAATTTTCCAAAAAAAATTCTAAAACTCTGATTTATCAGGTAATAAAGTAGTCATGGCCCTAGCACATGGATATGCAATATGCAAAATGCTCACCACATGGGGGTCCCACTAGACAAAAATCTGTAGTAAAATGATCTTCCTTGCCACAGTTTACTAGCAAGGAAAGACAAAGCAGAGAAACAGTGATCCATGTGTTAAATTTAGTATCCTCTAGTTCTGGATTGTTGCGTGAGGACTTTCCTTCATTCTCTTAAGAATCTTTACATTTCTAAGTCTAACATGACTTAACAAGGTCTCCCAATATTGCCTGCCTCTTCTGTCTTACATCAACTGGAAAAGGTAAATATTGTGAGTTAAATATAACAAGATTCTCGAGTATTAAAATCTTTTTAAGTATTATTTCATTAGTTGATATGAATAAAAAGTTAACTACTCAAAAACTGCAAATAAGTTGTCCTTCACCATTGTTAATGTGAATATATTAAAAAAAAAAAGTCAGACTATTTGAAGGTGGGAAAAGGTGAAATTAAGCATAAATGGAGCCCAAACGTGAGCACTGAAATTAATGAAAGGAAGAGGAATTTTTAAGTAATTTAGCAGATACATCTTCTATAATATATTAATTTTTCAAGTATACTTTTTGAAATAGCACTTTTTACAATGAATAGAACCATCAAAACTTTTAGTGAATGAATTTTACAATCGTACATTATGGTTGAAAGTTATACAGTAAACAAAGGAAATACTTTCTAAATGCTTCTTTTATCCAAGAATTTGAATAACAATTTTTGACTGAGCCAGAGGTTTTCTACTTGTGCCAACTAGAACTTACAATAATGTTGACATCAGTGACTAGATCTTTTAAAATAAATTGTAAATTAAGTACCTGTGGGAATTCATCCTCATCTGAGCTGTGGAAGTCATACTGTTTAATATCACTCTTATTGATCACAGGTAATGTCTCAGTAGTGGGCTGCTGAGGAGTTATCAAAGTCTCTGCTTTTGGCTTCTTTGGGTACTTCTTCTTTTGACGAACAACATCAGGTGCCTCTTCTTTTAAAGACGAATGATGAGGGTGCTGTTTGTTATAATTTTGCCCAAGATGAAAGGGAAAATGAAAATATTTTATAATTCAAAGAACCTAAGCTGCTCTATGAAAACCAAAAGTTTTATTTAGAAGTTATTTTATTTATTGTTTTGAATATGGACATGTCAGGAATCATTCTACTGTTGTCTACTTCAACATATTTTATTTCCCGTTAGCTACAATAGAAATCAATCAAGGGACTTGAATTTATGTTTTATTGATAATAAGTTAAAATTAATAGTGTGGCTTTGGGGATTATTCAAATGTTTACAGTCCAAACACTATAAAGATATTTGTATTATCTTTCTTTTTTTCTTTCACTATTATAGACTGACAATGAGTAATGATAAATTTTAGTTCATGTTATAAATAAGTAATTAGTTCAATTCAATTTATGAATCATCTGTATGCCTGTTTAGTAACTTGATTTATTTGGGAGCAATTTTTTAAGAAATAAAGTTAACTAATTTCAACGAAAATAAAATTTCATTATTTTAAAATATATTAATATTCTTAATCATCTTCAAATACAAGTATACAAATCTTTAGCTGATGGCGAAGTTATACATATGGAAAGGTAACAGATGTTATAACTGCTTAAGAACCAAAGATATTCCATATTATGAAAATCAACTTGGTAAGACATAATGGGTATGCGAAGCAGCAACAGAATAAGAAAAAACAATTTCTAAGAAACTACCTATATATAATGGTCTGAAATGTGACAAAGACATTAATATACTTTCAAGTAATTAAATTTGATGTGATAAGCACAACCACGCATGTGGTGTAAAAGAAAGAGTTGGAAATCATTACCACCAGCTACATCAACCTAAACAATAAAAATGTTGATCACAAACGAAGGAATACATACATACTTGCAAGATTCAGCACACTCTAACTCTATACTGATTCAGGTTTATATGCTTACAAAAAAGAACATGAAGAGTTTAACAGTCAACACACACAAAAAATTAGCACTGTAGTTTTTCAGTTAAGAAATTAAACTTTTAACGGCCCCTTTCAGATTTACAGACAGATGTGGACATCTACTGTAAATGATGGGCAAGCATTGTATGAGAGGCTATCAATCAATAACCAACAAATATATATAAAGAACCTACTATGTTCCAGGACATGCTAGAAGTGGTGCCTCAATGGAGGGAGTACCCATATATTAATGAGATCATATTTCCAGCAAAGTGATCACTTTCATTATCCGAGAATAACTATTAAGCTAGGCTAGTTGGACTATGAAGAATGCCAATTTACTGCACTACCTGCACTAATGCTTGTCTAAAAAGTAAGTCTGCTGCACTGGCAAATGTTCTCTATTTATGGGTAATTTAGAAGTCATTCTGCTTGGAGACAAGGAAATGCAATCCATGAGGCCTGTTAGTTTATGACGCCATGATAATTAGTAAAATATTTTACTTTTAGTAGTGAAATAAATTATAGACTGCTAGTCTTCCTTCATTGACAGAAAAAGCAAAAGAAGAAATTTAATGATTAACAGACTTTTAAATAACAATTTTTAAAACTCCAAAATTATTACCAAAAATTTTAATTTTTCCCATAATTTATTTTCTGATGAAGGAACCCTACTTTTTAAAAAGGGTCAAAGCATCTTCCTGAGTTTTATACAAGTCTTGAGTAAATGTGAAAATTGAGTTAGAAGAACAAAAGTTATCTCTAAAAGGAAGCCAAAGAAGAAAAATTCTGTGTGTGTGTGATATCAACATCTTACCTTTACATTCTTCCTTGATAAAAATAAAAGTTAAAGATCTATTAGTATAAAATATTTTGCTTCTAATCTTCAGTCTGAAGAAAAATATTCTAAGACAAGAACAAGGTTTTATTCCCTAAAGTAGAAATATGTGAAGAGTAGCACCAACAATCAGCAATACAGTATTCTTGTCTTGAATGGACACATAATACAAAGAGAAATGGCATGGCATGGTCAATAGTAGTTAAATAACGTGGGTTTTAACAATTACAGCTTGGGACAAGTCACTTAACTTTTCAAAGCCTCAGTTTAGCCATCTTTTAAATGAGAGTACTGAACTAGAACTAGCTATAAGAACCCTTCTAGTATTAAGATTATATAAGATAATATAATCTACATTTATAGCTGCCCTCTTTTTCAGTAGGCAGTATCGAGAATTCAGGTTAAATAAAGTCAAAACTTCCATTAATTTATGACTTGTGAACTGATTTCTTAATAAGTGCAGCTGAATAATCACTGACCGGGGATGGGAAGGCATTTAAGATTCAGGCATCCCTACCAATCAGAGTTCTACGATCATACACATTTTTATTTGCTAACAAATGCAATAAGCACCTTTCCCCCACCTACCCCATACATTTTGACCTTTTTCTTCTTGGCTGCATGAGGGAAGAGTATTCCTGCTTGAGGCTGTGGTTATTCTTTGGCTTTCCAAGGCCTTTATAACCTGGCCTCCTCCTACCTTTTCAATCTTCTTACACCTCATCTCTTTCACATGCTTTGCCACACATTGACACTAAAAGTCTTGCTTTTTCTCACCAAAGACATTCCCTACCCAACTAGGCATTTTCATCCACTGGATGTTCTCCTGTCTGTGGCACCCCACTCCCCGCATGACTCTCCCTACCTCACCTCTACCTCCTGATTTTCCTGGCTTCCTTCAAGTCCCAGCTCAACTGTCTTCTCCAATAAACTTCTTCCTATCATCCTTAACCACGGTACCTCTGTGTTGACTATCTCCAGTTTATCCTGCATGTGCTTTACTTGTAGATCGTTGTTTGCATATTGTTTCCTCTCTATTTAGAATGTGATGGCGAGGGCTGTCTTTTGCCTTTCTTTTTAATCTGTGTTTACCGTAATGCCTGGCATGTAGAAGGTGCTTAACAGATGCTTTTTATCTTTTTACCTTGTATTGTTTTGTCATACACTTCAGAAATGTACCCACAGCAAATGAAGGTTTACTATACAGTATTTCTAAAATAGGTAACTAATATTTTAAACAAGTAAATACTGTTTTCAACTAGTTTAGAAAAAATCAATTTCCAGAGTTTTGGTAGAATCAAAGAATGGAACTAATCTTAATTCCAAACATTCTTCAAGTCACTTAATGGGTAAGTAATTCAATTTCTGAAACCTTAATATCATTTGTATGGTCAAGTTTTTCCTACGTAGTTAGCTGAAGGATTTTATGTATTTGAGTAAATATTGTGGTTTGTTTTCTTTAACTAAAAGTTCCCTAAAATAAGAGAGTCAGCTAGGTGAAGTATTTTATGTATTTGAGTAAATATTATGGTTTTTTTTTAACCAAAAGCTCCCTAAAATAAGTCATTCAATCAATCAAGAAGTATTTATCAAGTAACCTAATATGCACTGTGCTAAGAGAATATAAATAACAAGGAATGAAATTAATCCATAACTCAATCTTAAGGGACTTCGAATGGTGACACACATCTAAGTAAGCAATAAATAAATATAACCACAGAAACTTAGTGTGGGAAAAGGAACTTTAAAATTAAATTAGTCCAATCCCTTTGTTTTACTGATGAGAAAACTGAGGTACAGAGAGGTTAAGTGACTTACCTAAATTCATACAGCCCAAATAGAAGATAAATGGTGACAATAATAAGAAGAAATAGTCTACCTGGAAAAAAACCTAAATTTTGACATTCATCTTTTAAAATCTGCCACCATTAACAAAGGACACTGCAAAGGATAGTGATTATAAACACAGTACAGTTACTTAAAAGGATACATTTAAAAATAATTTATTTTTCGATTTATACTTACAGACTTAAGTACTGCAATCAACACTTACTTGACTCTGGTCAAATTAATCAGATGTAATTGTCTTCAAAAATTATTTACCTTAGTTTTACATTCTTGGACTTTGTGATGATTTCCATTATGAAGAGTTGCTGGAGTGGCATATATTTCTTTTTCTGGTCTATTAATTTTCACTTCATTAAGGATTTCACCACCATAGTCTCCCAAATGATATCTTTAAAATATAATAAAAAGAGATACTGTATATTGTATACAAACATGAGTACAATGGAGCCTCAGTTGGCTAGAACCAATCAAACGTATCAAGAATGTTTTCTCTGCATCCCATTTTTAGAGCAAAATAAAATATATATTGAAAGCTTAGTTAAAAAAAAAAATTAAACATTTTTAGTGGCATGATTAATATAGATGCAGTCAACTTCTAAACTTTCTATACTTTACATGGCAAAGCGATATTCAGAATGTTCCCCCTGAAGTACTGAAATCATCATTTATTAAGCATCAATTAAGAATACTAAAGCGGAAAACAATATTAATATATCTTAGAAACAGTTTTGTCAGTCTTTTCTGCTTAATCAGCTATAAAATGAAACTAATATAAGAATTCTTCTTAAATTCTAAATGAGCTTTTATTTTATGTATACTGACTATATTATAAAAATATTGTATAGTATCACTAAAAAAGTACACTTCAAGTTTATTTTAATCTGTATGAAAACAAAAACCCATAAATTTAAATCTTTTTAAAAAATATACAAGATTTTATTATTTTTAATAATATTTACACTTACTAAAGTGTTACTCTAATGCTGTATCACAGTATGTAGGTGACCCTGGTTCATGAATTTATGCCAGTGGAACACAAACTTCGACAGGTTTTACCATAAGAAGGATCAGAGTATAGTTATAATGGGTTACATGCTAGTTTTCTAAGGACTAGCCTAATTAATTTTTGGAAAAGCTCAAATCAGGCATTTGAGTAAAGATCCCCTGATAGACCGAATATCAATTTTCTATGGACCGGGCAGCTTACCTAATTTTAGAAAAGTTCATTATCACAGTGATTAATTTCACAGTTACAATAATTATGAAAGATGATATACAAGTTATAGATGAGTTTCAATAGCACTCATAATGGCAAAAATGTACTGAAATGCTAGAAAATAATAAAGTAATAAAGTCCTATTCCAATTTCTTATTATTGTAGCATGGGGTGAACCATATATTCCTGTTTTCACAAGGTCTGATATGACCTACCTAAGCTTCAAAGGCATAGTTAAGTTTAAAAAGGCTTACAACCAGAAATAGTAGCCATGACTTATAAAGACAGTTTATTAAAGAATAACACACACACACACACACACACACACACACACACACACACACATATCTATAGAGGATATACATATACCAATGAAATCACAAACTTTTAATGCATTAAAGACGTGATTTTTAGAAACTCTCATGATACAAATGTATAAAATAGTATCAGTGTTACCTTTTTTCAACAACTTCTAATGTTAAGTGCAATAATTCCCGTTTTGTTTTCTCTCTTCTTTTAATCATTTCCAAAATAGTTATGGCTCTGCTAAATTCTCGTCTTAATTTTAACATCTTTTCATATGAGGCTTCATCGTTTTTGCGATTCTATTGAAAAATGACAATTTTAAGATTATTAATTGACAACAAAATGCTGTTTTTCTATCTTAGCATAGAGACAATAACGACAATGAGTCTAAGCTGTTGCTACTGTTATTACTACTACTGAATACTCACTGAAAGACTTCTATGAATAAAGTTAATAAATCAAAAAATGTCACTTAATTTTAATAAAGTATGTAATGTCCAAATATTTAAAAATAACCAGAAATGGATTATTTCCTCTCACTCTAATTTGGGACAAAAGAAAGGTAAATAAGGGAGGATAAGGGGAGAGTGAAGAGCTAAAATGATCAGATCTGTGCTTTAGAAAGATCAATTTGACAACTGAATGGAGAATGGAAAGGAGTGAGGAGAAATTTGTTGCAGGGAGACCAACCAACCAACCAGCAGACTGATGCAATAAACAGCCCATGTAATGGTAGGTAATGAGGGTTTACACCAGGCACTGGCAACAGATTGGAAATAGAGGGTGACAGAGAATAAGAAATCAATGATGACACCTACGTTAGGTACTTGGGTGATTGGGCAGTGCCCTCAACAGTAATATGGAAGTTTGGAAGGGGAAGGGTCTGACAGGAAAAGATGAGTTCAGTTTTGGACATATTGAGTTTAAGATGCCTGTAGGACAACCAATTTGAGGTGCCTAATAGGCATGTGGAGAAGGAAGCCTGGAATTTAGGACAGAAGTTAGGGGTAGATAGTTTTGTAAGTCACCAGCACAGAGATGATAACTGAATTTATAGAAGCCAATGAAATCAATAAGTGAAACAGCATAAAATGAGAAAAGAAGGATACCTGTTTTTAACTGGTATGAACTGGACAAAGATCCAGCAAAGGAAAACTGAGAAAAAATGATCAGAGTGGTAGGAAAAGAACCAGGATGGAAGGCTGATGAACCCCAGATGAAGAATGAGACACATATTTTTAGACATGGAAAATATGTGTATTTCCCTGCTTATTTGGTACAATGACTGTGCTTTTCTACAAAAGAATATGAAGTTTCATGAAAATTCTATCAGTCTATATGTGAAGGCTTAGCATTCCACCTATTAATAAGTAAAATACAAAACTTGTTATATCTTCTGAATAAAAGGATATCAAGCAAATTCTTAAATAACATTTAAAAAAATTTTTTGAACACAAAATACCAAAAAAATCCAAACAAATATATCCGCTTTTTTTAAACCTCAAGAAACTCTTTCTCCCTTTAGACCTCTATGTTTCTAGGTAACACCTAAACCTTAACTTCCAGGAATTACTCAAAGAGGCATTAATAACTGTTCCTCAAAAAAGAATATAAACACTATTATCATCATCAAAACAAACATACAGTATGCACAGTATATTCAAGGTATTGCACTAAATAACATGAATTAAAATAGGAATAAAAGAGGGATCTTATCCTGGAAGGACTGATAATCTAGTTGATGAGACAGGATACTTAAGAGAAAAAAAATAACACAAGGCAGCTTATACTTAGTAACAAACATATACTAAAATTAATATGAAGGGGATAATTACTGTGAGTTGGCTCTGTCTGGAAATGGCTCACAGAGGAAGGAAGTATGAGATAGGTTAGGTGGTGAATAAGAGCTAACATTTCTATAGCATTCACTATGTGCCAGGTACTGTGATAAGCACTTTATAAATATGTTCCCATTTAATTGTCTCAATAACCCTGGGAGGTAGGTGTTATTATTATCCCCATTTTAGAGTTAAGGAAGCTGAATCAGACAGAGATTAAGGGGCTTACACAGGCTTACAGAGCTAGTAATATCTGAGGCTAGATCTGAACGCAGATCTTCCTGACTTCAGGCTCAGCATCACCAGGCTGTCTTTAACTCTAACATTTCATTTATAATTTGCCCAATTATGGATTGTGGTAGAGGATGGGTTTGTGTATTTTACGCTTATAAAAATATGAAAATTGTGGCTAGTGACATTTTTTACTAAATCTTTGAAGTCAATCATTCCCCCTACACCTCCAAACCAAAAGAAAGGTGAAAGAAGTCTTTCCAAATCAGTTCGCAGCTCCAAACTGGTTCCTCTTCTAGAAATTGAGAATGTTCTTCACCTCTGATCAACTGACATGGTAAGGTAATTTACGTTCGTGTAGTCTAGACAGGGAGTAAAGTGCAAATAAGATAACCACAACTGGTCAATGTAAAGTACAAGCTGAAAATGAGACACCCTTACTCAAGAACCATTGAAAAAGAATTTCAAATAAAGTTGTTAAAAACTGTTTCCTTTAAAAGTATTAAATTCTATCAATCTCTAAATTATGTTGAAATTATTCAAAATCCACTAACTTTATTGGCAACAGAAAAACCAAATTTGTCCTAAACACCATTATGCCAAATACCCTTAAAACTCAAATTACAAATTACCTTTCGAGTCTGCATTTTCTCTGTTCTTCTCCGAAAAGCAACATAGGGGTCATTGTTGGTGGAGCCATCTCTTTTTTCTTGTTTTATCTGAGGAATGAGGGATGGCCCCCTGCAGTTTTTACGTTTCCTCACCCAGTAGTCATATACAGCCTTAATAAGGTAATCATCCTCATTTAGCAGCAGTTTTGCTTCTTGGAGTGTTACAAGCTAGATGAAAAATATAAAATGCCATCAGTGACAAAATTTGAAAAGGAAAAAGAAAAATGCTAATAAGAGTAAACATGTATGTATACTTTTACTTAAACAGAATAGATAAAGTACCACCACCAACAATTAAAATGACACATTAAAACGCAAGAATGTAAATATTAGTTTTAACTTCATGATAGTTCGTTTCACACCACCTAAGAGACTTTGTCAAAGGTTAAAACAAAACGTTGTGAACCCATTATTCTATTGCTAAACAAGCCAAGCTAAATATGGCAACAAAACTGCTAAACTTGTACTTTTTTTCTTTTTTTGGAAACTGAGGAAATAAAGATCAATCTAAGTACATATTACATGATTACTTGTAGTATTAGGTTTTTAAGTCTCCTATGTCATTAACTGCTTTAATCAAAGTACAGTGGATTTTATAGTCACAAGCAAGGACCTGCAAGTGGCTCTGACAATTATTTCACATAGTATCTGCTTATCAATCACCAGTACCCAGGTGGAGCTTTCTGATTTTTCTGTTTTCTTGAGGAAATTAGATATAGATTTCATGGGGTCAGATGTGAGTAGATCATAGGCTAAAATGAATGAATATTCTTTTGAAAATTATTTATGGACAACTTTTAAGAAATTGTCTATACATACAAATCTCTTTATATACAGAATAGCTGAAAAATAAAGTATGAACCACTATTCTTATAGTGTATAGGTAGTAACACTTTGGTATCACATAAAAAAAAAAACCAGGATACTAAATAGTTCGTTTTCTCATGTCTGCTTCCTAAATATGTTAACTACAGTAATGAACATTAATAGAGGATAACAATGGCATAAATTGTATGTAATATCTTTATCATTCATACCTGACTTGGCAACATTCATTTTATGTAAATATTTATTAAGTATTAAATTTATTAAGTAAATATTAGTCTGACTTTCTGGGAAATCATAGCACACATAAACAAAATACGAAACCACACTGCCATGATATCACTTAGAAAAATATAGTAAATTTATATCGATTTCCATCCTTTCTTCCTGCTTTTGAATTCATCACCACTTTGCTGGCCTTTTCTCTAACTCACAGATTTCCCAGGACAAGAAAAAGAAGCAGATGCATCAACTGAAAATACTTTACATGAATTCAAAGAGGAGAAGCAGAAAAGGGAATAGAAAGGGCAACCCACAAGATATTAATGTTAAAACTATCAGAGTTTGGACAATTAACTATAAAAATAAATATATTTTCTACTACTTTGATGGGCAAAATGTTTTATGTCTGACTAAATGGGCTTCCCTCACATTCCAAAAAAGTACTTTCCAGTAACTACATGAACGAATATCAGTTTTTCTGGAAAATTCATGAGACTCAGAGCAATGATGCATTTCAATTGGTAGTTCTATATTTCTCTGGGGAGTATTTAAAGACCAAGTTGAGGGTAGGTTTTATATATTTGTTATTATATTTTGTACTCCTATAGCTATCTATAAGAAATGGAGGTTTCTTTTTCCTTTAGAAATGAATTTTATACTATTTGGTAAAATATAAATCTAGTTGTCTCAGATTCCATGTACGTGTTCGCTCACATGCATGTGCACGCACCCACACCCACTTACTTGGGAAGTGGCTTTAGGAACAAATAAAGAGGCTTATAATTTATGCCCATTTTGAACACAAAGGGTATACACCAAACACCTAAATTCAAAATCTATTACATTTTAGTGATTTTGATTTATATAGAAACTCAATATGTAAATAACAATAATTTAAAAGGCAAATCTATGAATATTCAAAGTATGATGAACATGCACTTCAAAATCCTGCTCTAATAGCTGAAGCTACTGAGGACTACTAGAAGGCACACATTAACAAGCAAATAAATATGGAGAAATAACTAAGAGACTCATTTAACTCTAAGACTTTAATTTTATATTTTTAACTACATATTTTAGAATATTTTTCAACAATTTGTAGACATGTTAGGTATTTAATACAGCAATAATAACAAAACTTAAGCTACAAGCAAATTGCAGATTGCATAAGTGTCATCCAGTCAATAAACAGTAATAAGTATCTTACCAGGAATTGTGCTAAGTGGTGGTGATGATACAAAGAAAGGCAAATTACAGTCTTTACCCTTGAGAAGCTCACAATCCAATGCAAGAGACAACATACAAAGAATGATGTACCAAAAGATATATAGGATAAATAGAGAATAATTAACACAGGAAAGGGATGACAATTAAATGAGATGGGAAAAGCTTCCTGCAGAAAGTGAAATTTTAGCTGGCCCTTAAAGGAAGGCAGAGAAACAAGAAAGCAGAAATGAGGAAGGAAAGAATTACCAACTTGAGGACATTCACATAAAATGTTTGAAGTCAAAAAATGAAGTTTCTTGTGCGAGGGAATTGCAAGAAAAGCCAGCGTCTTTGCATCAGAGTATGCGGTGAATGAAGTATAAGGTATGAGAAGACTGGTAAGGTAGTAACTATAAATGTAAATTGCTGGTGCCAATTTCATGAAAGAGTTGAAACTGTAGCAGGATTATGTTTTTATTAAATTCCAAACAAAGCTAGCAGCTCTTATATGTGACTAGAAATACCCTTATTCCTGAAATCATAAACAACTTTTGATAAACCTGGTCAAATTTTTCATAATTTTCATTAGTAAAACAAATTTCGTTAGTGGAATAGAGAGAGAATTGGAATGAAAGAAAAGAAAGAAAAACTATACTGACTTCACGTAATGTGGGTAACTGTATATCTGAAGCAAACAACAAAAACCTTAATGCTGTCCCAAATTCAATGTGGTCTCCCACTTCTATTTAGAATGAGATTATAAACTTAGAACAAATCAAAATACAAATGAAACCATTATTCCATCTATCATTATCCAACATGCTTCTTTTAAAATTTCAAGATCTGACTTTATCCTTAGACCCAAACAAAGAAAGCCCAAGAGCCTGTGACCAGTAGCTGTGGGAACATCAAGGCCCTCCATACCACTGGCCCAGCTTTAGACTTGAACCCTCAAGCCATCATCACTAAAGAGGGCAACCCCTGTGGAAAGGTAATTTAACATCCCCACAACTATCACTACAATCCACCGATCAAATTCAAACAATGGGCAGGTCAGCCTAAGGAACAGTAGAACCACAACACTCACAGTACTAGTTTTTGGTTGAGCATCATTGTCAGGGAGCAATGCATGTAGAGTGATAACCTGACTACAATCTCCCCACGTCAGAAATAATGAAAATCTAGAAAAATAAAATTCTCACAACCAAAGTGCTTAGAATTGTCAAATAGTTCAATGTCAACAAAAGATATGGTTTTGCCAACTAAAATGACACTAAAGATAAATTAGTATTTGCTATGCACCCTGAGGATGCTGAGGACTGTAAGTACTGTCTCTCAATTAGTACAGGAGCTCTTTAGGGGCAAGTACGGTCTTGCTTTTCTATTTGTATCCCCAGGATTAAAAGCACAGTGTTTTGTACATGAAAAGCACTTAAATGCTTTTTCCATTCACTCATTTACTCTTTCTGATAAATCTGAACTAATATGAGAAAATATTGTTGTATCATAAAGTCATCAGAAAGTAAGTTTGTATTTGCCTCTTTTTTCCTTAGATGTTATTTGTAATTTTCCGATAAAAACTGTTCCTTGTTGTTCAGTCCTGTCCAACTCTGTGATCTCATCTGGGGTTTTCTTGGTAAGGATAATGGAGAGGTTTGCCATTTCCTTCTCCAGTTCATTTTACAGATGAGAAAACTGAGGTAAATTTAAACTGAGCTAACTTGCCCGCATCAAAACAGGTAATAAGTGCCTACGGCCACGTTTGAACTCAGGACGATGGATCTTCCTGACTCCAGACCTGGAACTCCATCTATTGTGCCACTTAACTGACCCCCAAAAACTATAAGCTACAGGTAACTGTAGTTCAGTCTTTTTTTGGTTATGTCCAACTCTTTGTGCCTCACTGAGGTTTTCTTAGCAAAGTTACTAGAGTGGTTTGCCATCTTCTTCTCCACCTAATTTTACAGATAATGAACCAAGGCAAACAGGGTTAAGTGATTTACCCAGTGTCACACCTGCTAGTAAGTAAGTATCTGGGGATGGATTTGAATTCAGGTCTTCCTGACTTGAGGCCTGCTGATCTATTCATTGTGCCACCAAGTTGGTCCAATAAAATTACAAATAACCAAGAACTGAAAATTCTACTAGATTAAGTCAAATAAAAGGAGTACACTTCATTACAATTCTATATTCTTTGCTCTCATTTGTTTTTACTAGCTTGTTTGTCTACTAGCTACTTCCCTACTACCAACAAATATGCCCATGTCTCCCCATTCTAAAAAAACCCTCATTTGATCCTTCTATCCGTGCTATTATCCTATATCTTGTCTGCCTTTTGTACCTAAACTCCTTGAGAAGGCCATCTACTACTACAGGTGGCTCCACTTACTCTCTTCTTAACTCCCTACAATCTAGTTTCTGAAATCATCACTCAACCAAAACGGCTCCCCCCAAATGTTCTCCTATTTATCCTGTATACTGTTTGTTCGATGCTTAATGATCTGACTGATTAAACCTTTTAGTTTACATCTTAATGTAATCATTGGTAACACTGTCACTCAATAAACGTTTATTATGTGCTTACTATATGCTAGACACTGTGCTAACCATTGGAGAAACAAAGAAAAATGCAAAGACAGTCCCTGTTCTTAAGGAGTTCACAGTCTAATTAATGATCAAGAGCTGGCATGAATTGAAAAAGAGGTGGGTCAATTATGTACTGTTATGTAATAGAATAAGAAATAGCAACTAGCTCAAATGCTATAGCCATGACCAGAATATTTAAAGAACCGGAGGAAGGCCTCCAACATAGTCCATATGTACAAGATTTTTGGATGGGGAATTCCTCAGGATAAGATAAGGATGTCTGTGATCTATCTATGTTTGATGGAAAAGAAACCAAAGAAAGACCAAAATTATGTAAATCTTAAGGTTAAGTAGGAAGCTGAATAGGTAACACAAGTTTGGAATAAACACATCTTAAGCAAAGATTCTTAACCTTTTTTGTATCATGAAAGCCCTTTAGCAGTCTGGTGAAGCTTATGGATCCCCTTCTCAAAATAATGCTTCTAGAAGCATAAAACAAAATACAAAGGAAGTCAATTATATAGAAATATAGTTAGCAAACTTAAAAAAAAATTCATTGACGCCAGGGGAAGAACCGCTGCTCTACAATAAGACTACAAGGACTTAAGTCTGGTCATTCTCATTACCTATAATAGGTCCTTTTAATTCCCTGTTCCTCAATTTCTTTATTTATAAAGTGAGTTTTATTTGTAAAATGAGTATTAAGACATCTTGTATAATGTCACTTCTCTATTAGATTATTCCAACAGCTTCCTAACAGATCTCTCTCCCTCAAGCTTCTCACCACTCTAATCCATCCTACTACTGCTGAAGTAATTTTCCTTAAGAAAAGATGCGATTATGTTAGACTCAAGCAACTCCAGTGATTTTTTATTACCTCTAGAATAAATTATCAAATTTCTCTATTTATATTTTAAACCATTCATATAATCTGCAGCCAACCTATCTTTCTATCACTGGATGTTAATTTCTTCTTCCATACTCTGCATTCTAGATAAACTGGCCTTCTCTGGTCCTCACACACAAGCCTCCATCTCCTCCATCCCCATTACAGAAATGCAGTCCTCCTTACCTTCCATCTTTTAAAGAGGTGGTTCAAACAACATCTTCTGCATGAAACCTTTGATGATCTCTCCAACTGCTAGTTCCTTCCCTTTCAAACTACCTTGTATAACTTTCCCCGGTTCCTGATGCCATGGTCCTCTTGGAGAACGAAGGACAAACAACAACAACAACAACCTTGTATAACTACTTTCCATGTATTCATTATCTCTCATTAGAATGTAAGCTTCTTGTAAGCAGGGGTTCAACTCTGTTATCATACGTATCCCCAGCACGTAAGCACACTGGCACATCGTGGAAACCTGTGAAATGCTTGTTGTTGTTGACCACAGGGTGATGTCCTGACTGGCTCACAAACTGGATTTAAGTGAGGCAGAGCTGCACCAAGTCATCAACCTCACTCTCTCTCCCACAGTCACTGAAGTCCAGTGGCAAGACAAAAGTCAAGACAACTGCTCATGGCCAGGGATGCAGCGGATGACCTTGGCATCTGTGATGTCTGACCAAGCTGAGTGCTCCGCAATGCCTGCCAACTCACCTTTATGACCATCACAACAAACTATTCTCACCCGTTCTACTGGAGGAGGTCTTCACATGCTGGGGGTAGACATCTCCCTAACTCACCAATGAGTCTGAGGCTTGTTGGTTACCCTCAGCCTGGTTTAGCCCATCTGCTGAAATGATTTTACTAGTACGGCCACTGCACAGGCTACAGTTTCTTGGAGCCACAGGTGAAAGTTGGGTGAGAGATGGACCCCAAAGGCAGATGAGCAGCCCTGAAAAGGGTTCAGCAAGTCCTCACTCCTGAGGCGCTAGTCTTAATGGTTAATGGATATGCAGCATTAAATAAGATTCAATGTTTTGCCAATGATACACAATACTCCATAATATTTTAGTTTAATGTGCTCAAGATAAAATCTATATGGTAAGGAAAAGTGAGGTATCAAAGCATTTGCTACTCAAAGATAAAATTCCCTCTTTTAGGAAGCTCACCAGCAATTTTTATACTTGTTTTTCAAGTTTTACGCCTCATCTCACAGAAATGAATCATAAAAGATCAAAAATATGAACACGCAGACTTAGTACAAACTCTATATTTTATAAGAAATAAAGGAGCCTTTCCCTCCAGTTAACTTCTATGTATTCTGCATTTATCTTTCATCTACATGCGGCCTCCCTCATTAAAATATTAGCTTCCTGAGGGCAGCAGGCTGGTTTTTTTCCTTTGTTTTGTATAAAACTCTTCCTCACTTAAATCCGATTCCTTCACAAGTCAAGACATCACCCCATGATGTCACTGGTCCTCTTTGAAAATGAAGAACGAACAATAAACAAGCAACAAAGCTCTTAGCACAAAGCCTTAGCACAGTTCATGGAACATACTAAGAGTTTAATAAATGCTTATTGACTGATTAAAATGCAAGTTATTAACAAACATTTAATGCTACAAATCACAAATAATAAAAGAAATGCAAATTAATGCAACTTATGTTACACCTAATACTATCAGGTCAGCAACGATGACAAAAGAGAGAAACAGCAATTGGAAGAGGGGCTATGGAACAATACAAAAGACTAATGTGGAGCTTTTAGTTTGTTCAACCATTCTGGAAAACAATTTGGAATTTTACTGAAAAAAGACAGAACTTTTTTAAGTAAAAGGATACTACTACAAGACATGTAGGCCATTCCTCAATTTATACTTAGCGGTCAAAGGATATAAACAAATAGTTCTCAAAAAGATAAACTGCAAACTAAACAACTATATGAAACAATATTCCAAATCACTAACAATAAGAGAAATAAAAACAAAACACAAACCCTGAAGTTTCCCCTCACATCCAGCAAATTGGCAGCAATGTCAAAAAAAATGATGATATTGGAAGGGCTGGGGAAGGACAGGCACATTAAGACATGATGGGTAGAATTGTGGATTAGTACAACCATTCTCAAAAGCAATTTGTCTATACATACCCTTTGATCAAGAGACTATACTTCTAAACTTTTACTCCAGAGGTCAATGACAAAAAGAAAGGCCACATATGCAACCAAATACTTATAGCAGCACTTTTTATGATAACAAAGAATTAGAAACAAGGAAGAGTGTGATCTCCAACTGGAGAATGACTAAACTAATTCAGGTATGTAATGATCTATCATTCAGTTATTCAATCATGTCCAACTCTAAGTAATCTCATGGGCTTTTGTTTATGGAGTTGGTTTGGGGATTTTGTTTGTTTTTAGGCAAAGACACTGGAGTGATTTGCCATTTCCTTCTCCACTGTGTTCCCATTTTACAGATGAGAAACTGAGGCAAATAGGGGTCAAATGACTTGCCAAGGGTCACACAGCTAATAACTTCTGAGGCTGGATAGGTACTCACCACATTTTCCTATCTCCAGGTCCAGTGCGCTATAAACTGCACCATTTAGCTACCTCAGTGGTCTACTACTATGCTATGAAAAAATGAAGAAAAGAATACTGAAAAGCAGAGAAAGCCATATGAACTTATGCAAATTAAAGCAGAACTAGAAAAAACAATTTGCTTTACTTCATCATTATAAATAGAAAAAACAAAACAAATGAATGCTTCAAAACTGTAAGGACTACCTTGAACCCAAAGAAGAGATAAAAAACCATCTTTCACTTCTTTGCAGTGGTGAGGCAACATAGGCCACTTTTCTGAAATGACTTGCAGATTTTTCAAGTCTCTCAAGTTTTGAACCCCCAACTGAATCTAACAGTAGTGCTGAATATGAATGAAAAATGTTTATAGAACTCTTTTAATTTTTAATTTAATATGCCTATCTTTCTAGTCATAATAGCTATGGTTAAATAAAACTCATCTCTTCTATCATTCCTAAATTATTTCCCACTATACATAAATGCAAATTATGATCTCTAGCTTTATATTTATGCATATGTTTTCTTGTCCTATATTTCTTGTCCTATATACTTGTCCTATATTTCTGCATATCTAAATATTACTATGTGCTAAGTACTGAGGGTATGAAGACAAAAGCAAAACGGATTTTGTCCTCAGGGAACTTAAAGTCTAATAAAGAAGGAGACAAGTATAAAAACAGATACAAGTTAAACACACAAAAAATAGACCCAAGGTCACATATGCAGGAGGAACACTAGCAGATGGGGACCAGGAGAAGCTTCAAGAAGGATGTGATGGTTAATACAGAATGTGATGTGATGATTAATACAGAATGTAAAGAAATAAGATAAAAATAAGATAAAAGATAAGAAAAAAGAGCAATGAGTGTGTCACAGAGGTAAATTTAGGCTTCATGTAAACAAAAACTTGCTAACAGAGCTTTTCAAAAGTGGAATGGGTTACATTGGATGTGGTAAATTATACTGAAGGCTAAAGAATTCTTTTCTAGTATAAATTAGACTAGATAGCCACTGGGAGATCCCATCTAACTCTTAAATTCTGTGATTAATCTGCAAAGGGTTTTTCCATATTTCTAGAGCCTGATCAAGCCCTCGGAGGTGTTAATACCTAACAGTGAGGCACAGTCACTATTTAGGTTCCTCTCCCTATCAATGTGGGAAATCCCTTCTAATGAATTCCAACAACTAACTGTGAAAATGAAAAATTGATTCTCAGAGAACAAGAACACAAAGGAAAAAAATCTGTCCTAGGCTACAGATACATCATACCAGGGTGCTTAGTACTTTGTCTTATCATATAAGATAAAACTTTTTCTGCAATGATATGAACAACTATGGCTAGTTTCACATCTATTACCTGTGAATGGTGTGGTAATATGCAGTCTTAAATATAGAAGTGCTGAGAAATGAAATATTTGATGAGTATTTCATGAAATTGTCATGGTTATGCTGAACTGCTGGATAAAATAAATAACTTTCTATGTCTAGCTGTTTCAGGAAAAAAAACACAGCTAATAACTCATTAAAGGATACAAAGGTGTTTTTTTTCTAAAGACAAGCTTATGAAGCTTTATCTGCCTCTGATTTTTGTTGTGATAGTAAAAAATTCATTCCACATGGCGCCTGATGTGATGAAATACACAAGCACAGCTCTAAAATCACTGTATTAAAATGGAAACACATCAACACTGTCGATAATTTTGAACATCTTAAAACAGAGAAGTGCTGTCCAAGATCTGACAGTCTATGTGTTGTCTGCAGGTAAACAAGAAACTAAAAGGCAAGTACATATAGGTAATTGGCATGGTTCTGGTTTCATTCTTCTGGTAATGACTCACACAGCCATAGTTTAAAAGCATCAAAGCTTCACTGGTTATCTTGTTATGAGGCCCTCAATACTATCAGAAATTTTTTTTTCAGAAACTGAATGAACATAGTTGCTATGATTATCTAATTATCATTAGAGAACAGCTTCCCAGAAATCCTTACTCAGACTACTTGATAACTATGACTTTTTTTTCCCATTATGTGTGTGTGTGTTTGTCCTTCATTGCCAAAGAAGACCATGCCATCAGAGAAATAATGACATGACTTGCACTTGACTTTGAGATGGGGGAAGGCTGTGCAGGTCACCAACCTCATTTCTTCTCCAGAGCCATATGAATCCAGTGACCAGATATTCATCAGGATGACTGGAGATGACCCAGCATGAGGTAACTGGGGTTAAATGACTTGCCCAAGGCCACACAGCTAGTGAGTATCAAGTGTCTGAGGTGAAATTTGAACTCAGGTCCTCCTGACTCCTGCACTGGTGCAGTCTATCCACTGCACCACCTAGCTGAACATGAATGTATATATGTGTGTGATTGTGCACACGCACAAGAACACAAGAGTTATCCATTGCCTGATTATAAGCAGGCCTGGGGTAAATTAGGTATTACAAAACTAAGTGTTAGACAAGATGCCATGGGGAAGAGACTAATATATAAATTGGTAATGGTAATTGCCTCTTTCTCAGTTTCCATGTAAGTGTGAGAGGATCTATTCTTATTGATCATCTCACCAGGAAGAATCCTGAAATAGGAGCAGAATGTGTTGAATGTGTTACAGAGACAAGAACTAACAAAGCTGCTAATTTTTGACAGCAGGATGCCAATATGCTACTGATAAGCAAGTCCAGTGACTCAGAACTAGACTGCTCTCACAACAAAAAAAAAAACCCAAAAACTATCAATGAGATTTACCAATTTACTGCCTGGTCCAGCAACTGCTTCATCATTAAAGAACAGAACATACAACTGCGGCATAGTCAAGAGAGTTGCCCTGGAAAATAGGCCTGGGTTTCCTACTTCTGACACATTCTGCCTGTGTAACCCTGGGCAAGTCATTTAACCTCTCAATGCCACAGGAAACTCTTTAAGACTATAAATTGCAGGAAGACACTGAACTACAGGGGCAAAATGAGGATTTTTACCTCAAAGTATGGGGATACATAGCAAAGAAATCAAAGGTCTGGTACCTATCCCTAGAGGGTGAAAGTACAGACTTTTTTTAACATTCCTGACAGGTTACTCTGATTCTTAAAATTCTATTTCCAAAGCTATTTTAGATCACTCTACAAAGCAGAGGAAATAGATCTCCTTTCTACGTAGCACACTTGATACGGAAAATTCAATGGTTATGAGATTGCATTTAGATAGGTGTTCTTAGATAGGGGTAGCTAGGTGGTACAGTGGATAAAGCACCAGTGCAGGAGTCAGGAAGACCTGAGTTCAAATCTCACCTCAGACACTTGACATTTACTAGCTATGTGACCTTGGGCAAGTCACTTAACCCCAACTGCCTCATCCTGGGTCATCTCCAGCCAACCTGATGAATATCTAGTCACTGGATTCAGAGTGACGCTGGAGGAAAAGTGAGGCTGGTGACCTGCACAGCTCTCCCTCACTCAACAAGTGCAAGTCATGCCATTATTTCTCTGATGGCATGGTCTTCTTTGGCAATGAAGGACAAACACTAGATAGGTGTTCCCTCAAACGGTTCAGATTATAACCGCTTTGTGCGTTATACCCTGTGTGACTATTTTCAGTAACTTCTTAGAATTCTTTCATGGGGGCTCAACCCAATGTGGAATGGGTCCTTCCTCTAAATCTCTTAACATTACAGGCATAGCTCTTGCCACATGATCAACCTTGTCCAGCAGAATTTTTTTTAACACTATGTGTAGGGTACAATTATTTACTAGGAGAATGCTGAATCCTATAAACAATCCCCTACAATAAATTTTCCCATTATTCTTTAAGTCATTTGCCACTTTATTTCTTAGAGATTGTGGAATCTCTTGATTCACAACCACATACCATTACTGAAAGAAAACTGACTTTTTATTTTAAAGGACATTTGTTTCAGGGAAAGACTTAGGATCGATAAATGAACTGCACAATTTCCCAAATGCAACTCAGTCCACTTTCTTGCTCCTATTTAATGCATTTCAGGCTCAGTTCATTTCCAAACTTCAGTATCTATAAAAGAGAAATACACTAATGAACTAGTTCTATAGATAACCATCCATTCAATGGCATATCAAATCTTCAATCACTTGACTCTTCTGTTATGGATAGTTAAATCCAACTGTTGAATGACTATGAGTCTTAATAAGAAGGTACTACAATGTGCAGGGAGTTGATAAAATCAATATAATGTCATCTACAAAAAGGAGTACCTGGAGGACCTCTACATCCATAAAGAATCTCTCTTTCAATTGCACTCTAAATTTAATATCCAGTAGTCTGAAAGAATGAAAAAGCATAAATTAAGTGCTTGCTAAGTGCCTAGCATTATGGAAAATAATAGAAACATTAATACTAAAGCTATATAGTCCATACATTCAAGGAGCTTATATTTTAAAATGGAATGGTGGAAATAAAGCTGAATGACATGTCCCTTCCAAAGGCAAGGGTGGTACTGATTTGATTATCATGTCCAAAGCAGAAAATACAAGGTGGAAAAGGGTGGAGAGGCCAGAAAAACAGATGGGAAGATATCCTGGGTGGAAAATTCTTTGATTCATGAAGTACAGTCAACATGATATGGAGCTACCTAGATGTAGCAGACTAGGTGAGTTTGCATTTATTTACTCACCAATTAAGATAGCTCAGCCTGGTAATCAGCTTTACCAAATATACATATCTGTGCTCTTGTAAGCTACTCAATACTGATAATCAGAAGAAAGAACAAAATTATCTCTGTTCTTGAAACAGTAAGCTGAATTAGGAAAAGTTTGGATTTAGCTGGAGGAATTGAGTTCTGAATATCAAATCGGCTGTTTACTACCTATACAGCTTTGGACACCTCACAAAGCCTCTTTGAAACATGTTTACCAAGCAGGTTGGGAGCGTACTAGATGCCTATAAAAGTCACTTTTAGCTCTAAATCTCTAATGTGTGGTTTCTCAAGAATCTGATAAAACATAAGGTATATGTATAGAAAACAACTTACTCTCATCATAATCTCCAAATTCCTTCAAAAAAAAAGTGACTATACTCATTGCATCTACTTCCTGTTCTCCCTCCTCAACCCTCTGAATCTGGCTTTCAATTTAACTTGAAACTGCTCTATCCAAAGTTACCAATGGTCTCTTAATTGTTCCTAATCCTTCATATCTATCTGCTGCATCTGATACTGTTAACAGCCCCTCTGTTCCCAGATACTCTCTCCATTCTTGGTTTTTGTGATACTATACTCTCCTGATTTGCCTCATACCTATCTGACTGATTTCTTGATCTCCTTTGCTGCTTCAGGGTCCAAATCACAGCTGGTAAGTGTATTTTCAGTCCCCATAACTGGGTTTCCTTTCTCTAAAGCTTTGTTTTGTTTTAATGTGTCACAGCTCCTCTTCTCTTCTCCCTCTGGATTATCTTATTTCACATTAACAGTTCCCACAGGTATTGGCTGATCAATGGAACTGATTATGTATACAATATACAGATACAAATAAAACCCAGTTCTTGATGAAATCCAAAGATACTAGCTACTGGGGTAAGAATTCATTATTAGCCTAAAACTGCAAGGCAGTCTGGCAGAAACTAGGCACGAACCAATACCTCACACAATATACCAAGATAAGTTCAAAATGGGAATGATTTAGACATAATCAGTGATACAAGCAAAAACAAGAGAAAACAAAAAATTTACCTGTTAGTTCTAAAGAAAAGGGAAAAGTTAAGAATCAAACAAACGATAGAAAGGATCAAAAGAGGTAAAATGGATCATTTCTAGTACATTAAATTTGAAAAGGTTTTACACAAACAAAACCAAAGCAGCAAAAATTAGAAGAAAAGTAGGAAATTGGGGGGGAAAATGTAAACAGCCAGTTTCTCTGATAAAAGTCTCAATTCTAAAATATAAAAAGAATTGAGTCAAACTCATTTTTTTAAAAAGGGTTATTCCTTTTTTAAAAATTAATTCGTTTTCAGTTTTCTACAATCACTTCCGTAAGTCTTAGATTTTTCCTCTTCCCTCCCTGTGAGATGATATGCAATCGTATATGGATTTTACACATACATTCTTATTAAACACATTTTCACATTAGTCATGCTGCACAGAAGAATTGAAATGGGAGAAACCATGAGAAAAAAACAAAACATACAGTTTCATTCCGCATTCCAATTCCATAGGTCTTTCTCTGGATGTGGATGGCATTTTGCTTCATGAGTCCTTTTGCACTGTTTTAGGTCCTTGCATTGCTGTGAAGGGCTTAGTCTACCAGAAAAATTCCTCGCACACTGTGGTTGTTACTGTGTACAATGTTCTCCTGGTTCTGCTCCTTTCACTAAACATCAGTTCATGTAAGTCCTTCTAGGCCTCTCAAGTCTTTCTGTTCATTATGTCTTATAGCACAACAGCATTCCATTACATTCATATACCACAACTTATTCAGTCATTCTCCAATTGATAGACATCCTGTCAATTACCAGTTCTTGGGCACCACAAAGAGAGCTGCTATAAATATTTTGATACATATGGGACCTTTTTCTATCTTTATGATCTCTTGGGGATACAATCTCAGAAGCAATATTGCTGGTATATTTGTCAGATTTATGAAGAATGAAGAAATTTTTGACTAAAAAGACAAAACATTATAAAGTGCAAAATGGATAATTTTGATTATATTAAATTGAAAGGTTTTTGCACAAACAAATCCACTGCAACCAAGATTAAGAGGGAAGCAGAAAACTAGGAAAGAATTTTGTAACTAGTGTCTGTGATAAAGGCCTCATTTCTAAAATATATAGAGATCTGAGTCAAACGTACAATACAAGTCATTCACCAGTTGATAAATGGTTAAAGGATATGAGCAGGCAGTTTTCAGAGGAAGAATTTAAAGTCATAACTTATGGTCATATGAAAAAATGCTCTAAAACACGATTACAGAGATGCAAATTAAAACAACTCTGAAATACCACATCACACCTACCAGACTGGCTAACATGACAAAACGGGAAAGTGATAAATGTTGGAGAAGATGTGGGAGAGTTGGAACACTAATTCATTCTTGGTGGAGCTGTGAGCTTATCCAACCATTCTGGAGAGCAATTTGGAACTATGCCCAAAGAGCTACAAAAATGTGCATACCCTTTGACCTAACAATATTGCTTCAGAGAGGCCTGGAAAGACTTATATGAACTGATGCTGGGTAGAAGGAGCAGAACCAGGAGAACTTTATACACAGCAACAACCACAGTGTAAGAGGAATTTCTCTGGTAGACTTAGCTCTTCACAACAGGACCTAATAAATTCCCAACGGACTCCTGAGGCAAAATGCCATTCACATCCAGAGAAAGAACTATGGAATTGGATTACAGAACGAAGCAAACTATTTTCTTCTTTTGTTTTATGGTTTCTCCCATTCATTTTTATTCTTCTATTCAACATGACTATGGTAAAACTGTATTTAATAGGAATGTATGTGTGGAACCTATATAAGATTGCAAGCTGTCTCAGAGAGGGAGTGGGGAGGGAGGGGCAAAGAAAGGGAGAGGAAAAAAATCTAAGATACATGGAAGTGATTATAGAACACTGAAAACAAATAATTACTTTAAAAAAATAATAACACCTTAAAAAAATTTCTCCATTCTCCATAAATCTGACAAATACACTATTCCTTGCTCCCCCAATTTGTTTATAGTATCAGTCTTTATACCTAGATCATGTATCCATTTGGACTTTACTCTTGTATACAGTGTCAGGCATTGGTCTATGTCCAATTTTTGCCACACTGTTATCCAGTTTTCCCAGCAGTTTTGGTTAAACAGTGAGTTCTTATCCCAGAAGCTGGGGTCCTTAGACTTATCAAACAATAGATTGCTATATTCATTGACTACTGTGTCTTGAGTACCTAACCTATTAAAAAGAGCCATTCCTTAACTGATAGTCAAAGGATATGAACAGGTATTTTTCAGAAAAATCCAAAGCTACCAACAGTCATAAAAAAATGCTCTAATAATTAGATAAATACAAATTAAAACAATTTCAAGGTATCACCTCATATTCATCAGATTGGCTAAAATGACAGAAAAGAAAAATGACAAATGCTGGAAGGGACATGAGAAAATGGATACAATA
Source organism: Bettongia penicillata ogilbyi (assembly GCA_023548195.1). Lineage (NCBI taxonomy): Eukaryota > Metazoa > Chordata > Mammalia > Diprotodontia > Potoroidae > Bettongia > Bettongia penicillata. Next base: position 6,665,679 of record JAJHZJ010000311.1, read on the forward strand.
ATACAACAGCAGTGGAGCTATGAACTAATCCCCAGCCATTTTGAACTATGTCCAAAGGGCTATAAAATTGTGGTTATTCTTTAACCCACCAACACTATGCTATTAGATCTATACCACAAAGACATAAAAAGAAAAGGACCTATAAGTACAAAAAACCCAGCTTTTGTGTGTGTGTGTGTGGTGGCAAAGAATTAGAAACTGAGGGCATGGCCATCAATGGAGAATGGATAAACAAGTTGTGATGAAACACTGTAGTAAGAAATGATGAAGGAAATTTTTTCAGAAAAGCCCAGAGAGACTTATATGATCTGAAACAAAGTGAAGTGAGCAAAATCAGGAGAACAACGTACACAGTAACAGGAATAAGGTAAAGATAATGAACTGTGATAGATTTAGCAACTCTGATCAATACAATGATCAAGAACAATTCTAAGAATCATAACGAAAAATGATATCAAGCTTCAGAATGATAACTAATCAACTCAGTGCAAACTGAAGCATATTTTCTCTCTCAGCTTTTTTCTTGCTTTTTTTTTCCCACAATATGGCTAAAGTGGAAATATGTTTTGTATGGCTTAATATGTATAATGAGTATAATATTTCTTGCCTTCTCAGTCACCCAAGCTCATAATCTAGGTATCATGGTCAATTCTTCAAAGTCTTTCACCTTGTATATATTCAATCAAGTGCCAAGTTCTATTGATTACACCTTCATAATATCTCTCCTATACGCCCCCTTCTCTCCTCTTACACAGCCACCAACCCTGGTAACAGGCCCTCATTACCTCATGTCTTTATTACTGTAATAATATGCTGGTTGGTCTCCCAGCCTCAAGTTTCTCCAGTCTATTCTCTACTCAGTTGTCAAACTGATCTTCCTAAAACTCAAATCTGACTATGTTGCCCTTCTTTTCATTAAACTCCAGTGGTACCCTATCACTTCCAGGATCAAATATCAATTTTTTTTTGTTTGGCTTTCAAAGTCCTTCATAACCCGACCCCTTTCTATCTTTCTAGTCATCTTAAATTTTACTCACCCCCATATACTCTGAGATACAGTGACATTGTCCTCCTTGCTATATTCCTCACACTTGATATACTCTATTATCTCTCTACTCTGGGTATTTTCACTGTATGTGCCCATGCCTAGAATTCTCTCACTCTTCATCAATGCCTCCTGGCTTCCTTCAGGTCCCAGCTAAAATTTCACCTTCTACAAGATGTCTTTCTTGATCCTCCTTAACACCAGTGTCTTCTGGAAGGGAGAACAAGTCCTCACCTAAGCTCTCAGACAAACTCCTTCAGATACCTCTAGAAAGAGAATCTGACCAAATTTTGGAGGGGCAGACTACGGTATATTCACAGCTCAGGACAGACTGGAAGGTTGGTGGGAAGGTTCTGTTCCGTGGAGGAACATACAGAGCGCCACAGCAGTGCCAAGCAGGAAGCCCCAGGTGGTCTGACACAGCGGCTGCACTGTGCAATCTCAGGCATCAGGCATATCAGCCCAGAACAGCAGTCTAGCGGAACCGAGTGAGTGAGTGAGAGCTGCAAAGTCCCAGGTATCTGTGGTGGCTGCTCCTGAGACTATCAGCCCGCAGATTAAATGTAAGTCACCTACTTGAACTTCCAGGAGTCAAAATGGCAGAGTGATGGGTAAATGCTCTGTTGCTCCACCTTGCTGACCTTGAAAGAACCATAAAATATTCCTCCAGAAAAATTCTGAAACAGTGGGATCAGGAGAAGGGGCAAATAGTCTTGTAGCACATGAGGTGAGGAAAATTGCTAAGGAGGATCCCTCTTGCTGTGGCAGAAGGGGTCAGTGCAGGACCAGAGCCATCCCAGGCAGCCCTATCTCAGCAAATCAGGAGGAGATCTGGAGCCATAGCGGGGTGGAACCCTGCAACCACCAACACCAGGACCCCAGGTGTGCCACACCACCCCAGGGGAATCGGGAAGACACTAAGGCAGCTGGAATCACCAATCACTGAGTTCGCCTATGCTCTAGCTCAGCAGAGCAGACGTCCTATGGTCAGACCACCCCTCCACCACACTTAACAACCTCCAGGCTAAATCCAGGGAAACACAAAAAGACTTCACCTGTCCTCTGCTTTCTCACACCAGCCAGCTCAGCATCAGGTAAGCTGCAGCACTTTAGCTTCTACCTGAAAGAACCAGAGGCCACAACACACAAAGCCTCATCAAGAGTAAGAAGCAAAGCAGGAAAGAAAAGACCATTGAATATTTCTACGGGGACAAGGACCAAAACACAAATACTAAAGAGATGAGCACTGAGACGGTGCTCCCATATGAAACTTCAGAAGGGACTATGAGGGGGGAGGAGCCAAGATGGCAGAGTAGAAAGAGTCACAGATGCTAGCTCCGAATCCACAGCCCAGAGATTTCCTGTAAAAAGAACTCCCCACAAATTCTGGAGCACTGCAAGCCGCGCACCAACGCAGTGGAAGAGATTTCCATTCCAGAGAGCCCTAGAAAGCCGTCTCCAGGGGTCAGTCACGCTCCGGACGCGGAGTCCACCCCTGCGCTGCCCTGGCTGCTCAGCCCCAGAGGAGCGGATCCGAGCAGGCTTCAAGGACGGAATCTCTGGCGGCCGCGAAGGTCCCATCACCCACAGGCCCTACAGGTCAGTGAGAGAGACATCTGGGCTGGCTGAGAGGGGAGCGGGGTGTCTCCGTGACTCGGGCCCCCTCGGGAGGCAGCAGCAGAGGGAGCACCAGACGTAGCGACAGTGGCGGCCAGGAGCTCCTGGAGCAGACAGGAGCTCAGGACCAATACTGAAAGTCTCTGCATAAACCCCCTGAGGGAACTGAGCCTGTGAGGCGGCCCTACCCCCACCTGAGCACCAGAACTTAAGCTCACATTGAATAGCAGCCATGCGGGTGGAGCCAAGATGGCGGAGTAGAAGGACGCACGTTTACAAGCTGTGAAACCAAAAGCCCATAAAATTAATGTAAAAAGAGTCCCCCATAACTTCTGGGTCAATACAAGGTGTGCAGAAACAGAGTGGAAGAGATTTCCGTTCCAGGGAGCACTGGAGACCTGTCCCCAGGGTCCGGCGCGCCCCGGAAAGTGAACCCCACTCCCAGCGCTGCCCTGGCTGCGGCCCCAGAGAAGCTGATCAGAGCAGGCTTCAGAGACAGAAGCTCCAGCAGCCGGGAAAGTCCCTCCGCCCACAGAAGCTACAGGTCAGTGAGAGAGAAGGCTGGGCTGGACGAGAGGGGGAGCAGGGCATCTCCGTGGCTCGGGCCCCCTCGGGAGGAAGCGGTGGCGGCAGAGACGGGGGCAGGAAGCGGCGGAGGCAGAGGTGTGGGTGGCGGCTGAGGCGGCAGCGGCCCGGGACTCAGGAATCCCCCAGGAGCAGGCAGGATCTTCATTACGGAAGATTCCTGCATAAAACCTGAGGGAGCTGAGCCTGGGAGACGGCCCTGCCCCCACCCCGCTCTATTACTGAAGGCTTCTGCTTAAAGCCCCCAAGGGAACTGAGCTTGGGAGGCAGGCCCCCCCCCCACCCCGCCCCCACCCGCTCCATTCCTGAAAGTCTCTACATAAAGCCCCTGAGGGATCTGAGCCTGGGAGACGGCCCTGCCCCCCCCCAGCACCTGAACTAAAGCTCACTGATTGACAGCCAGCAGGAGGAAAGCCCATTTAAATCTCAGAGGCCAAGCACTAGCTGGGCAGATCCAGGCGGGGGTGGAAAGGAATCTCAGAAGTCAAGTAACTGGCTGGGAAAATGCCTAGAAAAGGGAAGAAAAATAAGACTTTAGAGAGTTTTTTCCAACAAATGCAAATGATCCCGACCTTCGGATCTGATGACGAGAACGTATCCTTGCCATCAGGGAAAGATGTGGAGGGTGGGGCCTCAGTACGCCAGACACCCCAGGGGGGTGGCGGGTGGGCTCAGGCCCTGGAAGAGCTCAAAAAGGATTTTGAAAAGCAAGTTAGACAGGTGGAGGAAAAACTGGGAAAAGAAATGTCAGAGATGCAAGAAAAATATGAAAAACGGGTCAATACCTTGGTAAAGGAGACCCCCCAAAAAAAAAAAAATGCTGAAGAAATTAACGCCTTGAATAGCAGCCATGCCCGAAGCTGAAAGCCCTGAGGCTGTGGAGCAGCATTTGAATCTCAGACCCCAAGCATTAGCTGGGCAGATCTAGGCGGAGGTGGAGAGAAATCTCAAAAGTCAAGTAACTGGCCGGGAAAATGCCCAGAAAAGGGAAGAAAAATAAGACCATAGAAGGTTACTCCTTTCCTTTCTGATGACGAGGAACAATTCTTACCATCACAGAAAGACATAGAAGTCAAGGCCTCTATATCCCAAACATCCAAAATAGATATCCAATGGGCTCAGGACATGGAAGAGCTCAAAAAGGATTTTGAAAAGCAAGTTAGACAGGTGGAGGAAAAACTGGGAAGAGAAATGAGAGAGATGCAAGAAAAGCATGAAAAACGGGTCAATACCTTACTAAAGGAGAGCCAAAAAATGCTGAAGAAAATAACACCTTGAAAAACAGGCTCACTCAATTGGCAAAAGAGGTTCAAAAAGCCAAGGAGGAGAAGAATGCTTTCAAAAGCAGAATTAGCCAAATGGAAAAAGAGGTTCAAAAGCTCACTGAAGAGAATAGTTCTCTCAAAATTAGATTGGAACAGGTGGAGGCTAATGACTTTCTGAGAAACCAAGAAATCACAAAACAAAACCAAAAGAGTGAAAAAATGGAAGATACTGTGAAATATCTCATTGGAAAAACAACTGACCTGGAAAATAGATCCAGGAGAGACAATTTAAAAATTATGGGACTACCTGAAAGCCATGATCAAAAAAAGAGCCTAGATATCATCTTTCATGAAATTATCAAGGAAAATTGCCCTGAGGTTCTAGAACCAGAGGGCAAAATAAGTATTCAAGGAATCCACTGATCACCGCCTAAAAGAGATCCAAAAAGAGAAACTCCTAGGAACATTGTGGCCAAATTCCAGAATTCCCAGCTCAAGGGGAAAATCTTGCAAGCAGCTAGAAAGAAACAATTCCAGGATTGTGGAAATAAAATCAGGCTAACTCAAGATCTAGCAGCTTCTACATTAAGGGATCGAAGGGCGTGGAATAGGATATTCCAGAAGGCAAAGGAACTAGGACTAAAGCCAAGAATCACCTACCCAGCTAAACTGAGTATAATACTTCAAGGGAAAAAATGGTCTTTCAATGAAATTGAGGACTTTCAAGCATTCTTGATGAAAAGACCAGAGCTGAAAGGAAAATTTGACTTTCAAACACAAGAATGAGAAGAAGCATGAAAAAGTAAACAACAAAGAGAAGTCATAAGGGACTTACCAAAGGTGAATTGTTTACATTCCTACATGGAAAGACAATATTTGTAACCCTTAAAACTTTTCAGTATCTGGGTAGTTGGTGGGACCACACACACATGCACACACACATGTACACGTGTGCACACACATACAGAGACAGAGAGCACAGAGTGAATTGAATAGCATGGGATCATATCTTTAAAAAAATTAAGGTAAATGATGAGAGAGAAATGTAGTGGGGAGAGGGTGAAATGGAATAGAGTAAATTATATCTCATTCAAGAGCAAGCAGGAGACTTTTTAGTGGAAGGAAAAAGAAGAGAGCTGAGAAGAAAACATGAAGTTTACCCTCATCACATTCGACTAAAAGAAGGAATAAAATAAAATTAAAAAAAGAAAGAAGGGACTATGAACTGGTGGCAAACACAAAGAGCACTCTTGGAAAAGCTGAAGAAGTAAGTTAAAAGCCAAATTAGAGAAATAGAAGAAAAACTGGCCAATGATTTTAAAAGTATGAAAAAAGAATTCACAGAAGAGAATAGCTCCTAAAAAAGGAATATTGGACAAATGGAAAAGGAAGCACAAAACCTAACTGGGAAAACTGGAAAAATGGAAAAGGAAGTACAAAAATTAGCTAGAGAAAATACTACTGTCTTCTGTCAGCAATTATTTCTAATTTCTCCTGTATATATCGTGTTTGTTCATCGTTGCTTGCATGTTATTTACAACGACTTTGAACTCCTTGATAGCAGAAAATCTAGGAGGAAAGGGGGTTGAAATCAAGAGGATTTAAGAAAAAGGGCAGATATTCATATCACATTTAGCTTTAGCACCTGTCACATAGATTGTTGAGAGTTTCCAGCTACTGCGGTATCATCATAAGAATGCCAGAATTAAAACTATAAGATAAAGGCTGGGGTCAAAGAAAGAATATTGTTATTTCCCTATGGTAATCTTACCTGCTCTCCTGACTGTTCTACTCTTGGCCCAACTCATTGTCTCTCATTTGTCGTGCCTGTATAAGACATGCATACAAACATGGATGGATGGATGCATATACATGTATAATACATGCACATGATAAATATAAAGATATGTAGGCATATATATATATATATGGGTTTGTGAGTGTTCACACACACAGACTTAAATGAGTTCTTTTAGGTAGTTTTTTCAATTGTATTTCATAGACTAAACAATAAAAATTCTTCATCTACTTAATATTTTTTGTATACATAGTCAGAGATAACTTCAGTAATTACAGAACTCCACTAGGAGAGTGTGATCATATGATCCTATGATTCTGCATTTTCTTGATTTAATGCAATCAGCATAATATTATTCATAAGCAGAAGCATTTGGAGGACCTCACCATTTGTAAAGAATCCATCTTCGACTTGAGCTATGCATTAGACCTTTTCTATGAAAGCATTAAAAATCTTTAAGCAAGCACACATGTTCTGTTATAGGTTACTTGATACTAAGAGATTCATGAAACAAAATTGTTGTCTCTGTTCTATTTTCCAAGGACTCTTATATAATTTTGTTATGGAAGACCTTGTTGAAGGAGAGTCTTTGAGGTATTACCTTGCTCTACCAAACAAAATACTTTTTATACTAAACAATAACCCAAAAGGATCTTACATTCTCTACATCTTTGATCAATCATGTGATGATAAAGATGTGATTCACAAAAGTCTGTCACTGCATCAAGGATGCCATTAATGAATGTGCACAATAGTCCCACAAACATTTCTAGATGAGAAAGGAGGCATGTTGTCTGGTATTTGTGTGTTCTGAGTTACTTTTTTTTTTTAAACTAATAATAAGGTCCAAAGATACTTTCATATCTTTTCCTCCTTCAGGTACCTACAGAATTAATCCACTGATCCTCTCAAAATTATATTATCACTAGCATAGATTTGCTTTAGATATACTCAATAGAATCAAGCTGATTTGTCCATTTTTTATTTTCTTAAGTGCCATTTCCACATCTTCTATACGCACATGTAGGACTTTGATGTTAAGAGTCCAAATGGGATAGCTATCATTGACTGTGGATAAAAAGTTTGTCACAGGAATCTTTTAGAGATTTTTTTCCTTGTTTCATCTATTTGTAGTCTTCCCTTTACAGTTTAACCTTAAATACCACCATCATGACTTTGTTTGGTAAGATCTCTCACTAAGTTTTCAGTTATCTGATTTTTCCCTCTATTACACCCCATTGTCTAATATAGCAATATTGCCCCAAATCTTCTATAGTTCTTTTTAATATAGTTTTATATTCTAAACTAGTTTTCGCCTTTGGCTACCTTGTCTCTTCATTTAGCAAGTGGATAAATGATTTAGTCTTAGGTGTTACAGTTATAGTCTTCCCTGATGGCCAATTCCATATCAGTCAAACTTTAATAAATTATTAGGAGAAGTTTTCAACGTCCTTTCCTCCATCCAGTTCCCATTAAATTGTTGATCCCTAGCAAATTCTAGTACAGATTATCAATTATGATTTGTATTTACAAAAAATTTTAGAAATCACTATGAATCAACATGGGTTAAGTGTTAATAATAACTAACAACATTTCTTTTAGTGATAGGAATACAAGCTAACAAAAGCAGGTAAATGCTTTAGGTATAGTGTATTTTGATCTCATCAAAACATGTTTCAAAATAAACCTCCCATAAATAGTCATGTGACATAATGATACATTATGCACTGATAAGTACTACTGTATTAACTGGAAGAGCACTGACTGATTGCTAAGGTACTCTCACAAATAGAGTGCCACTACCATTAGCCCTATTTCAATATTTTTACCAATGACTTAGATGGTAACAAAAGACACGACTGTCAACTCTGGAGACAATGGGGCAAAGTTAAGAAAGATGGATGTGTTGTGGATGACACATCTTAAGATTTAAAAGTATCTAGACAGTTACATACAAACACACACACACATACATACACACACACACACACACATACACATACACACACCCCACAACTGGTTTGGCATACACTGGGGTTTTAGATACTTACCAGATGTGCAACATAAACCAACACTATGATTTAACTATTCACTAACACTATCACAAATTCAGACTTCATTAACAGATTACAGTGCCCAAGTTTTGAAATTTTAACAATTCCAATGGAGGATTCTGTATTGATTAGACCATGTTCAATCTTTTGGAACTACATTTTAGTAAGGACAATGATAAAATTGGAATATACAGGAGTGGGCAAATAATATGGTGAATATATGAAAAACAATGTCATATGCCAGCTGAAGAACTAAGGTGGTTAGCCTAGAGAAACAATTGAAAAACTGATATGCCTTTTATGATTTTGTGTTGCTTCTTTAAAATTACTAAGGTAAATTAATGAAAGGTAGAGGAAGTAAGACTTTGGCACAACATAAAAGAAAAGTAAAAACTGGACAAATCCTAAAATGAAAGTGTGCTGCAAGACTGCCAAAAGTATCCAAAAACAGAATAAATGATCATCTATCAGGTATGTTGTACAACGGATTGCTGCACTTGTAAAGGTTGGACTAAACAACGCTAATAAGGTCCTTTCCAAATCAAATAGTCTCAGATTTTATAATTCTGTGCTACTTCAGTCAGTTAAGAAGGTAGAGAGAGAGAGCGAGTCAAGGGACAAAAGGAGAGAAGTAGAACAAGAGGGGGAAAAAATAGAAGATGTGAGGAGTAATAACAGATTGAAGAAATGAAACAATAAAAAGGTCATTCAAAATAGATAATGCCAAAGGGATGCACATCAATTGGGCAATGGCTGAAGAAATTGTGTTAAATGAATGTAAAGGAATATTATTGCTCCAAGTAAAATAACAAATATGAAGAACATAAGAACACTTTGAAAGACTTTTAGAACTAATATAAAGCAAAGTAAGCAGAACCAGAACACCTTAGAGTAATATGACTCATTAATGCAGTGACCAATTGCGATTTTAGAAGACCAAGACTGAAACATAACAAAATCCTCTTGACTGAGAGGTGATGGACTATATGAGTGAAGAATGAAGCATATGCTGTCAGATATGACCAATATGTTGATTTGTTTTAATTATACTTTATTGCTACAAGTGAGGACTATATTGAGAGGGAGAGGACTTAGTGGGAAGAAGCATCAATTTTTTAAAGCATCAATAAAATATTTAAGTTTAAAAATCTATAAAGAATGAGAGGAAAGAGTTACACATAGAAATGCATAAAAAGAGTGCTAGAAAGAAAACAAGAAGAAAGGGAGTGGTCAATAAGTTAGCAACAATAAAAGTAGAAGTCAGTATCAGTAAATCTGAAGTAAGCATAAGACAGCACCCTCTTTTTTGCTTCCCCTGGGGATATCTAAGTATTACTAAACTCACTAAGAACAGGACAGTTGCACTGCTTGTTCTTCTAACTCCAGTTATAAGTGTGGCAGTGCTTCACACATGATAGGTGCTTAAGAAACACCTGATGACTGATTAATTGCTATAATTCCAAAAGATCCTAAGATTTCAAGTTGATAAGATCCTTAGTAGCTAATGTCCTTATTTTAATAATGAGGAAAACACATCGAGAAAGATTATGCGATGTGCACTAAGTCACACAGAAAGTAACAGACCCAAGATGAACCCAAATCCTTTAACTCCAAAATGAAATGTTTCTCAATTAACACTAAACCACCTCTGAAATGTTCATTAACTGATTAATTTCTCTGATTAACTGAGCTTTAGCTCTTTCAATTAGTCTAATCCTTAAGCCTATATAAAACTCCCCTTCTTAAAGGGATAACTGTCTAAGCTCTAGAAGGAAGGAGAAAAATTATCTTAAAATCTGGATCTGATCCCTTGAACTGAAGATTTCCGATACCAAATTTGTGAGAAAAAACAAGCAAAATTTCAACAAATGGATGAATAATAACATTATATTCATTTTCTAGCATTCTGCAATTCAATTTAGTTACTACAATCCAATACAGTTATATAGAAACCTATCTAGGCCTTAAACAATAATCACTAGCTTATAACTCATAATTAAATGGTGGGTGGCGGGAGGTCAGAAATAAGGAAAAGGCAATAGGAATGAAACCAGTAACTATCACATGCAGTAAAACTTAATTCTGTGACTCAGATGACTGAACAATCCTAGAGTCATCATAGAATCAGATAACGATAACAATACCATAAATTTGTGAAGACTTTTTTTAAACTAATGCACTGGATTATAATCAGTCAGAGAGATGGGACCATATGATAAAACAGATCTCAAAATGGCACCAATAATTCCAAATACTGAAAGTTAAACTGCTTATGCCACATTATATGGCCACATGGGCAAATTAAGCTTGGAAATGATAGATATAAGTGACTTGAGTAGTTAAAAAAAAAAAAAAAAAAAACACAGCACTTTAACATAGGAAAAAAGGCTTCTTAAGAAAACCTGAAAAGCAATTTAACTTTTGTTGCCAATGACAGTGACTTCCTTCAATACCTGCTACAATGTCTTACACATAGCAAGTATTTAAATAGTTTTTCAACTGTACCTGAAATTTCAAAAAAAGTATGAATACTAATTATAATACTAATTTAATTTATTAAACATTTACTGAACTTCTGCTACTCATAAACTATCATACTAGGCACTAAAGAAAGCAGAAATAAAAAAAAGAGATCCTGCCTATCATCAAGGAGGTTAAAATCCACTAGGAAAGATAAAACATATGTACAAATAATATAAAACAATGGACAATGGATTAACCTCCAAGTCAACAAGCATTTAAGTATTTACTATGTGCCAGGTGCTGGGCTAAGCACCAGGCATGTAAACTGAAGCACAAAGAAAGAGTCTCTGCCCTTGAGGAGCTTATAACCAAATGAAGGAAAGCAGCACATAAAAATATGGGGGAAAAAAGAAAGAGGGAACATATACCTGAGCAAGAAGTCCAGAGAGTAAGAATTTTCATGAGAGAAATGCCAAGAGCTGGGGCAAGAGAGATTAATTCTGCTTGGGTAGGAAAATTTACCAGGATAACAAATTTTGAGCTGCAAGATCAGCTATTCCACTAATACTTATTAAATGGCATCTGAGCTGGAACTGATGGTGAATGAGTAGGAAGCCAGTTTATAGGGAAAATAGGAAAGGTCATTTCTCTGAGAAGAACAAGTATTAGAGCTTGGCAAGGAGTCATAGGAGACAAACCGAACAGCTTGGTGGAGAGCTCTGAAGAGCATAACAGAGAGTTTGAGTTTAATCAGCAAACAATGGAGAACTAAAAATTTTTGAGAAAAGTAGTGAAATTTGATCATGGGCAATGTAATTTAACCCTTTTGGACCCTCAGTTTCTTCTTATATGAATGTGGAGTTTAGCCTAGAAAATCTCCATACAACTTTTCAATCTGAGATCCAAAAGTCCTAGCCAGAATGGCACAAACTTCCCCCAAATAATATTATGTATCTAAAAAAATAAGGTATCTTCTTCCTCCCACAAAAAAATGTATTTTTAAAGTGGGTTTGTGGGGGAGAAGATAGGGCTTGACAAAAGTTGGATTTGACTAGAAAGATAAATGAACAGCCAAATTTAAACTTGAGAAAACTGTTAAGGCAATAAGGAATTTTGAAAATCAATACTATTGAATAAAAGGATTTAAACAGTGAAAGGATTCTATAAACTATAGATGAGTTAATTAAAATCTGCTGATCTGAGGAACTAATGACAGGCTAATAGTAAAACTTCTAAGAGTACCTGGAAGCACAGTGTAGTAAGAATACTGGATTTAGACTCAAGAATTCTTAGTTCAAGTCCTATTTATTTGGTTTTGGGCAAGTGACTTAATCTTTCTAAAAAAGTACAGATAATATTTCACTATACACATTAAAAGACTGTTATAAGAAGAAAAAAACAATAAAGTACTATATAATTGCTATCTTAGCGTCAACAAAGGTAACATATGATATAATACCCTAAAGTGACAATTCTTTAGTATCTATAGTCTATGGATAAATAATAAGAGCCTAAACTCTGTGCTGACCTTCAGTCTATCCCCAACCACCATTCTGAACTGGATGTCCTGTAGCCATCTCAACTCAGCATGTCCAGAACAGAACTCTCCCCAAAAAGCCTGCCTCCCACCCCCTTCCAAATGTCCTTACCACTGATGAGGGCGCAGAAGCTTAAAGCCTAGGTGTCCCTCTAGACTGCCTCACTCTCACTTACCTCCGTATGCCATCAGGCCTGATTTCCTGTTGATTTCACCTTCAGACAATCTCTCAGGCATCTCCCCCTTCTCTCCTCTGACACTGTCACCACCCTGGTGAAGACCCTGACCACTTCATGCCTGGAATACTGAAAATATCCTGCTGAGTGATTTTCTGGCTTCAAGCATTTTCCCACTCCAGTCCATCCTCCACTCTGCAAACACCAGGGCAACCATGTCATCTCCTCTATTTCAATACACTGCCAGTAACTCCCTGCTTCTTTCAGTCTCTCCCCTCCATCATCTACTTTATGATTCAGTGATACTGGCCTCCTTCCTGTTCCTTGCTAAGAAACTCTTACCTCCCAATTTCAGCATTTTCACCGGCTGTCTCCCATGCCTAGAATACCTCATTTCTTTTTCCTAGTTTCCCTTAAGTCTCAGTTAACATTTCTTTTACAAGAGTCTTCCCCAATACCACTGGATTCTAGGGCTTTTCCTCTATTGATTATTTCCAATTTATATAATATATAGCTTGTTTGTACATGGCTATTTCTATGTTATTTCCCATATTAGACTGTGAGCACGTTGGGAGCGGTCATTGTCTTTTGCTTTTCTTTTGTGTTCGAGTACTTAGCACAGGGCCTGGAATATAGCAGGTACTTAAATGTTTTTTGATTGATTCAGCTCATTAAAATGTTTTCCTTTAGCTGAAAGCTTAGTGGTATACTATAAGCTTCTTTGAAAATATGAAGACATAGGGAACTAAAATTATAACAACAGCTCTAATGAGCAGATTCTTCAGCTTTATCATCAGGATCAAAATGAGATAAAATTTGTCAAGCAGTCAGAGTAATACCTGGCACATTAGAAGCTTAATAAAATGTTTGTTCTCCACCTCTCCCTTCGGAAATCTAACTGTGGCCCGCTTAAGACAAAGGGAAAGGAAAGATAAAACAAACAAAAGTCAAAGAATAACTCCACCTTGCTGCAGGATAACTTATCTCATTAGTAACTGACCTTCACACCTCTCATTTCATTCTCCATTATCTTAATTAATCCTTCTGTTTTTTTAGTTCTGATTTTCTCTTTGGTATCTGTTTTTCCGAAAATACATTTTATGGTCAGCTCTCATCCTTCCACCCTGACACCTACTTGCTAGACCTCCAAGAGGGACAATTAGAAACACAGTTCCTCTGACATTTAAGCACAAATTTCAGCTAATCTACCTATAGTAGATCAGACTCAGACTACCTACTTTCCTTTTGGCCCAGAGTAAGAGCTGATAACATGCCCGGAATTTTCCTTCTTTGCAGAGGCAGAAAACCATAGGTGTAGAATATTGCAGATAGTCAGACATGGCTGATGTGCTAGCTGATTTTGCTAAACTGCTTTTTTTTCCACTATCTTTTTAAAGATTTGTTACAATAGAAAGCTCATTTGTGGAGAGATAGAAAGAAATGAATGTGAAATAGAAATCAAAGGTATCAAGAAAAATAAGATTATATTTAAAATAGTAGTCAACCAAGTAGTACAGTGTATAGAGTGTTGGACTTGCCTCTCATACAATTATAAATTGTGTGATCCTAGCAAATTATTTAGCCTGTTAGCCTCAGTTTCCTCATGTGTTAAATGGAGACAATGATGGCACTTATCTCATCAAGTTGATGTAAGAATCAAATTAGAGAATATACTTAAAGTACTTTGCAAAATATAAAGCTTTATAGAAATGCTATTATTATACAATAATAAAAAAAAATACTTTAGTGAGTTCCTCTGCAAACTTAAGAACAAAGAGAATAACTATTATTTCATCCACTCTTTCAAAAAAATCTAGCCTGAAAAATACAAGGTTTTTTAAAAGTAGGGTAAGCATGTGTCTAGCAAATACTAGAAAGAACTAGCCTTCAAATATTCCAAAACTATGAAGAGGACTTAAAAACAGCCATCTGTATTGCATAAAGTATTTCTGAAAGCTTTCTTCCCCATGAGCAACTCACCACTGAGGAGCAATAACTGAGCACTTATTTTGTTGTGGTGGCACACTGCCAACACGTGTTAGGGGGAATAAGAACTGCAGAAACTATTAGCTTCTCCATTATGAGACTGTGTGAACTACTTGTGATAAGGGCTAACCAGGCCAAGTTCTTGCCTCCTGCTACTCTCCAAACCAAAAGAGTATATATCTACAAATGTCTACCTCAAATATTTTCAAAGGGCAGGATGGTGTCTGAGCTGATAACATGTGATGAACTCGAAGGATATAAATGGAAACTGCAGAGTATCAAACTTAAGAAATTCAAGTAAAAGCAAATGCATTTTTTAAAACATCCAACCAAATGAAATAGAGCTAATTATTCACTAGATTAGCAATGAAACAAGATAAAATTGTATTTTTATGCAGTACTATACCTGATTAGAACTGGCTTTTTCAAGCCTGTCAATCATAATTTCAAACTGCAGAGGCTTAATTTCCATCTTCCTGTTGAGTCTATTTAATAATGTCTCATCCTCAGAATCCATATCGTAATCTGGTTGTTCATTGTCCAGATTAAAGGCTAGAAAGAATTAAAGAGAAAGAGTCTTTCAACTCAAGGGCAAATTATAAAGTTACACAAGACTAAACACCATCAAAAATTAAAAATAAAGTTCAGACAATGGAAAAGCACAAATCACACAAGCAATGTATTTTTTAAAATACATTTCTGTCACAGAAAGGAATCTCAGGTGTTTTTGGTTGTTCAATTTTTCTTTTTTTACACTAAATTCAACAATCATTAGTAAACAAATATTTCAAGTCACAAAGGACAAGAAAAAGGATGCAAATTCTTATCATATACAAATAAGATATCAAACACACACACACACACACACAAAAAAAAACAGCACACACTTTGTAAAACTTAAAGTACCATATAATTAGTCTTATAGGGATTTAAAATAAATATATGCATATATATATGTAAATGCAAACTTTAAAATAATAAATTGTTTCTTTTTATGCACTTCTCCCCGTTCTGTGCACCTTATAAAATGAGTTACTAATGTTCTTTTTTTTCCATGCCCATCATTCCCTGTCAACTCACATTCTCCCCCAAGGACTGTCATTGGAAAACGACTGACAGTAATGATTTTTTTTAATTAAAAAAAAAAAGGCTAAATAAAACCTTTTTTTTTAAGTTTAAAGAAAAAACACTAACTGTAACAGAATTATGTATTTAAATGTACAAATATGAACTGAACTACATTAACTCTTTAAATAAGTATTTCTCAGGCTTTAATGGATACATAATCTAAATCCACATTTATGCAAACTTATAAGGCATATCTTAAACCATGAAAATGAACTCTAAAATTATTTTATTTTGAAAGGCTTGATATAGATAAATAAAAATAGTTCTAAATAAAGTTTACAGCAAATGGTGAAGTATGGGCATAAGTCACTTCAGAAGCAATAGAAAAACCAATTATAATATTTGAAAGATAAACAGAAATTAGAATCTTATGTCAACTGTCACAAAAATACTTCAAATGTACACTTACATAAAGTCAATT
Organism: Bettongia penicillata ogilbyi; assembly: GCA_023548195.1. NCBI lineage: Eukaryota > Metazoa > Chordata > Mammalia > Diprotodontia > Potoroidae > Bettongia > Bettongia penicillata. Next base: position 6,681,754 of record JAJHZJ010000311.1, read on the forward strand.
TAATCTTTGCATCAGTGAGATATGTACGTTTAAGTAAATACATAACTTTTCAGGGCTACTCTCGACTCTGCAGAGGAATATAATAATTGGTTTATACTGAAGTTAATCATAACAGATACATGAGGATAGAAGAACAGTCATTCTGGAAAGCATCTGAAATATGCCCCCAAAGTTATTAAACCATACATACCCTCTAACCCAGCAATAACTCTAACTAGACCTATTCCACCAAAGAGATCAAAAAATAGGGAAAGTATCCACATGTACAAAAACATCTATAGCAGCCTTTTTGGTGTTGGCAGAGAACTGGAAGTCAAGGGGTGTCCATCAACTATGAAGTGGCTTAAAGAAATTAATGTCAACTAATCTGAAATACTCATAATGGAACACTATTGTGCTATTTCAAGACAATTTCAAATTAACCTGGGAATAATAGTATGAAGCGTGCAGTTAAGTGAGCAGAACTAGTAGAACAATTTATACAATATTGTAAAGACAAACAACTCTGAAAGGCTTAAGAACTCTGTTCATTGCAATGACCAACCATGTTTTCAAAGGACCCATACATTCTTATTAAATACATTTTCGCTTTAGTCATGTTGCATAGAAGAATTAAAATGAATGGGGGAAACCATGAAAACAAAACAAAACATAACACAAGAGAAAATAGTCTGCTTCACTCCACATTCCAGTTCCATAGTGTTTTCTCTGGATGTGGATGGCATTTTGCCTCATGAGTCCTTTTGCACTGTTTTAGGTCCTTTCACTGCTGTGAAAGGCTAAGTCTACCAGAAAAATTCCTCGCACACTGTGGTTGTTGCTGTGTACAAAGTTCTCCTGGTTCTGCTCCTTTTCACTCAGCATCAGTTCATAAAGATCCTTTCAGGCCTCTCTGAAGTTTTCCTGTTCATCATTTCTTATAGCATAATATCCCAGTAACTCTGGGATTTAATCCTAGCTCCTCTTACCTCTATAATAACATATTCCAAGCCCTTCTATTCCTTAATGTTAGAAGCTGCTAGATCTTGGGTTATCCTGATTGTATTTCCACAATACTAGAATTGTTTCTTTCTGGCTGCTTACAACACCTTCTCCTTGACCTGGAAACTCTGGAATTTGGCTAAAATATTCCTAGGAATTTTCATTTTAGGATCTCTTTCCAGAAGCAATCAGTGGATTCTTTCACTTTCTATTTTACCCTCTGGTTCTAGAATATTCAGGGCAATTTTCCCTGATAATTTCTTGAAAGATAATATCTAGGCCCCTTTTTTTGATCATAACTTTCAGGGAGTCAAATCATTTTAAAATTCTCTCTCCTGGATCCCTTTTCCAGGTCAGTCGTTTTTCCAATGAGATATTTCCCATTATTTTCTATTTTTTCATTCTTTTGGTTCTATTTCATAACTTCCTGATTTCTTATAAAGTCATTAGCTTCTATTTGCTCCACTCTAATTTTAAGGAATTATTTCCTTCAGTGAGCTTTTGGACCTTCTTTTCCATTTAGCCCATCCTGTTCTTTAAGGCATTCTTCTACTCATTGGCTTGTTGGACTTCTTTTGCCATTTGGGTTAGTCTATTTTTTAAAGTGTTACTTTCTTCAATATTTTTTTGGGTGTCCTTTAGCAAGTTGTTGACTCATTTTTCATAATTTTCTTGCATCACTCTCATTTCCCCTCCCAATTTTTCCTCTACTTCTCTTGATTTTCAAAATCCTTTTTGAGATAGCCTATGACCAATTCATGTTTTTCTTAGAGGTTTTTGATGTAGGAGCTTTGTCTTCTGGTTGTGTGTTTTGATCTTCTTTATCATCAAATTAAGGTTCTATAATCTGACTTTTTTTCCTCTGGTTACTCATCTTCCCAGCCAAAAATCTGATTTTCTAACTCTTTGTCAAGGTGGGACACTGCTTCCAGTAGGGGTAGGGGTTGGTCTACTGTCCCAGGCTTCAGGGGTTTTGTATCATCTGCTTGATCCCAAAAAGTCAGTGGGCCCAGAGCTCTCAGAAGCTGTTGCTGGTGCTACCTCCACTGTTGGCGGCGACTCCTCCTCCACCTAGGCGTAGGGCCAGACCCCAGTTGGACCACATACCTTCCTCACTCAGGTCTGACAGAGTTTGACCTTCTCTGCTGTCTTTGGCATTTGTGGGTTGAAAAGTGTGGAAACTGCCACAGCTACCAAAGATTTAGTCCCCTGAAACCTGTTCTACCCCGTCTGTGCTGGTGCAGCCTTCATAGGACTGCACTGCACTCTGCTCCCTCCCCAGTGTGACAGATGCTTCCAGGCTGTCCTGGGCTGGAGATTTGCCTCACTCCATCACTTTGTGGGTTCTGTAGCTCTAGAATTGGTTAGAGTCATTTTTTTACAGCTATTTGCAGGGGTTTGTTTTGGGAAAGAGCTCAAGAAGTTCCCTGCTTTTACTCTGCCACCTTGGCTCCACCCCATTTTTCCTTTATCTTCTGTCCTTAGGCTTTGGATTTCACTTTACCATCCCAAAATAGAGACAACATTCAGAATCTCTCAGCAAATAATTACAAATAACTGCCTGGAATACTTTAGAAATGTTGGTTAAGTGGGAGCCAACATGATGGATTAGAGGCAACCCAGATGAACTCTCTCAACATTCCTCTCCCAACAACTTCCAAATAATGCCTCAAATCAAATTTTTCAGGAGCAGTGCCAACAAAAAGTCATGGTAAGATATTTTTATGGCCTAAGAAAATTTAGGAGGTTCATAGGAAAAGTCTGTGACAATGCAGTAGATGACCAGAGACAACACACATGGCACTGGCAACAATAGGCCAAGAAGCAACGGCAACTTTGGAAGATCTCGGCCCAAAGATTGTAAGGAGGTCAGACAACTTATCAGAAAAAGACTAAAGAAGTCTCTTAGCTGGCATTGATCAGTAACTCTGTTGCCCACATGTAGTCCTGGATCATAGTTGCGGGATGGAGAGTAGTGCTTCTGATCAGTCACAATGAAGCAGGGACCCTGGTACTAGATACAAAGCAAAGCATTAGTGATTGTAGCTGTAGGGGAGTGATGGCCCTTCCTGGGTAAAGACAAAAGGACAGACCAGCAGTAACACCTCTACTTGGATCACACTACCTTAGAAATACCAAAAATGTGAAAATACCCAGAACCAGTTCAGAAAACTAAAGCAAGAAAAAGCCTGAAGCTTGGGACAGTGCCTTCTCACCCCAAGATGAGCAGAATTCAACTTTAAAGTAAAGTTCAACTTAAAAAAACAGACTGGGAAAATGAACAAACGAAACAAGATTTTGACAACAAAAAGCTACTTATGGCAGAGAAACCCAAGACATAAACTCTAAGAAAATAATGTAAAAACAACTACAAAAAAAGCCTCAAAGAAAAATGCTAATTGGACCCAAGCCCAACAAGAATTCCTTGAAGAGTTAAAGAAAGAGATGAAAGTGGTAAAAGAAAATTTGGGAAAAGAAATAAGAGTGATGCAAGAAAATAATGAAAAGAGAATCAACAGTTTGGTAAAAGAAGCATAAACAAAATACTGATGAAAATAACACATTAAAAACAGAATTTACCTAAAGGTAAAAGAGGCACAAAAATTCAATGAAGAATTAAAAAACAGAATAGGCTAAACACACATGGAAGCAGAAAAGCACTCCTTAAATAGCAGAATTGGTTTGATGGAAAAGGAGGTACGAAAGTTCACTGAAAAAAATTATTCCTTAAAAATTAGAAGAAAAAAAAAGTCAAAATTATGGGGGAAAAAGCTGACCTGGAAAATAGACTGAGGAGAGATATTATGAATACCTGAAAGCCATGATTAAAAAAAAAAAAGTGCTTAGATATCATCTTTGAAGAAATTATCAAGGAAAAGTGCCCTGATATCTTAGATCCAGAGCATAAAATAGAAATTGAAAGATACCACTATTACTGATTACCTTCTGAAATAAATTATAAAATGAACCCACCTACCCACCCACCCACCCCCCCAGGAAAATTATAGCCAAACTCCAGAGTTCTCAGGTCAAAGGGTAAATACTTTAAGTAGTCAAACAACAACACCACTACAAAATAACAAAAATCCTCACACCAACAATTCAAATGTGGTGGAGCTAGAGTCAGAATCACACAAGATTCAGCAGCTTCCACATTAAAGAAGCAGAAAGGTTTGGAATATGATATTCTGGAAAGCAAAGGAGCTAGGAGTACAACCAATAATAATCTACTCAGCAAAAGTGAGCATAATCCTTCTAGGGAAAATGGATATTTAATGAAATAGAAGCTGTTCCAGCATTTCTTATGGAAAGATCAGAGCTGAATAAAAAATCTGACATTTAAACACAAGACTCAGGAGAATCATAAAAATGTAAACACAAAAGAGTAAACATAAGAATTTCAATAAAGTTAAACTGCTTACATTCCTATATGGGAAGACGATACACACAACTCCTACAAACATTATTGTCATTAGGGCAGTTCAAAGGAGGATACATGATACAGGGCATGGATATGAGTTGATTAAGTCGAAACGATCTTCAAAAAAATGAAACAATGAGAAAGAGGGATGTACTGGGAAAGGGAAGAAGGGAGAGGCAAAATAAGGAAACTTTTCTCACATAAAAGAGGTGTGCATGGAAGAGCTTTTGTTGTTGTTACTGTGTTCATCCCTCATTTTCGAAGAAGACCATGTCATCGGAGAAATGATGATGTGACTTGCACTTGACTTTTTTTTGAATGAGGGAGGGGTGTGCAAAGTCATCAGCCTCACTTTCTCCTCCTGAGTCATCTGGATTCAGTGACCAGATATTCATCAGGATGACTGGAGATGACCCAGGATGCAATGGGAGACCCTGGCCCCTTTAGGCCAAGGTCTATTCACAGTTACTCACTTAGGGTGAGGTAATGCCCATTCAATGAAAAGGCCTATTTAAGTCAAGGGATGGCCCCTTACTGAGCCAAAGAAAAATAACTAAATCAAGCTGGGAGGGAAACAGAGACAGTTACTATTGATAATCACTCTTAAACCAGGAGGGTCCAGAAAACAGCCCTTAAGTGAAGTTGGGGCAGGGGCCTTGTGTTGTCCAATCTATGGGCTTTGAAGTGCAGTAGGTTTAAGGGGAAGGGGAGGGAAGGAGAGAGGAGAGGAGGGGAAGAGAGGGGGAAGGGGTAGCAGGAAATGCTTGAATTTCACTCTCATCTGAATTGGTTCAAAGAATTGAAATCGGTTCAATTGTGTTTAGAAAATAACTTACGCAATAGGGAAATGGGGGAAGGCAATAAGATAAAGAGGGGTGGGAGGAGAATGCTAAAAAGGAAGACAGATTAGAAGCAGACTTTTGAGGAGGAACAAGATAAAAAGAGAGAAGAAAAATAATAAAATGGGAAGGAAGGAAATATACAGGATTCATAACTGTGAATGGGAATGGGTGAGCTCACCCATAAAACAAAAACAGACAGAATGGATTAAAAACTAGAATCCAACAATATTTTAAACAGAAAAACTCACACAGAGTTAAAATAAAAGATTGGAGCAGAATCTAATAAACTTCAGCTGAACCTTCCACTGTCCCTTCCCCACTCAAACCAGGCAGAGGTAGAAATCATGATTTCAGACAAAGCAAAAGCAAAAATACATCTAATTAAAAGCAATAATCAGGGAAACTACATTTTGCTTGAAAGGTACCACAGATGATGAATGAGAAAAATTTTTACAGCAAGTTTCTCCGATAAAGGCCTCATTTTACCGAGTATAGAACTGAGTCAAATTTATAAAAATAAGAGTCATTGCTCAACTGATAAACCATCAAAAGATATACAGGCAGTTTTCAGAAGAAGAAATCGAAGCAATCTACAGTTACATGAAAAAATGTTCTAAATCATTCTTGACTAGAGAAAGACAAAACAACTTTCAAGGCACCACCTCACAACTACCAGAATTGACAAATGCTAGAGGGGATGAGGGGAAAAGGAGTAAGCTAGAGAATTGTAGATGGAATAGTGAGCTGGTCCAACCATTATGAAGAGCAATTTACAACAAGGGCCAAAGAGCTATAAAACTGTGCATACTCTTTCACTCTGAGGTGTGTGTTTCAAAGAAATCAAAGGAAAAGTACCTATTTTTGTATGGGTAAAGAATTGGAAATTGAGAGGACGCTCATCAATTGAGGAAGGGTGGAATAAATTTTGGCCTATGATTGTAATGGAGTAATATTATGCTGTGAAAAATGATGGTGTGGTTTCATAAAACATGGCAAGATCAATATGAACTGAAGCAAAGTGAACTAAGAAGAACTGGGAGATCACTGTACACAGTAATATCAATGTTGGAATGATGATCAGCTGTGAAAGACTTGGCTACTCTGATCAATACAAGTATCCCAGACAATTCCAAAGGACTGGTGATGATTCTCTAGAGAGAGAAATGATGAACTCTGAGTACAAATAAGTTTAATTTCCTCTATTTTTCTTGCTTTTTTCTAATATATGGCTATTATTGAAACATATTTTCATTATTACACATTTATAATTGATGTATTGCTTGATTTCTCATTGAGTCAGTATTCTATCAGAATACTTCTCCAAACACAAATTTATATTTGGCCCCTAATTCATTGCTACGCCCCTTGAGTCACTTAATTAGCTTTACTAGTTATTAAGTCAAAGGAAATTATTTATTAGTAGCATAAGATATCAGGAAATAAGAGATGGAAGGGACAACAGTATTTAGAACTACTCGACAGAACATGAAAGAAGCACTCAAAAAACACTAATAATGTGCCAGCAAATTTGGAAAACTCAATAGTGGCCACTAGTTTGGGAAAAAAATCAGTTTACAACCCAATCCTTAAAAAGTGTAATGCCAAGGAATGCTCAAATTACTGAACAACTGTACTTATATCACACACCAGCAAGATTATGCTTAAAATTCTGCAAGCTAGACTTCAGCAATATGCGAACTGAGAACTACCAGAAGAGCAGGCCGGTTCTGAAGAGGCAAAGGAACTAGAAACCAAATTGCCAACATTCACTGGATTAAAGAGAAAGCAAGGGAATTCCAGAAAAACATCTACTTCTGCTTCCTTGACTATACTAAAGCCTTTAACTGTGGGATCAAAACAAAATGTGTAAAGTCCTCAAAAGAGATGGGATTACTCGATCATCTTATTTGTCTCTGAAAAAACCCGTATGCAGTCCAAGAAACAACACTTAAAACCAAACATGAAACAACTGATTTAAGATTGGCAAAGGACCACAACAAGGCTATACAGTATCTTCTTATTTAATTTATATGCAGAGAATGTGAAATATCAGTCTGGGTTATCAAAAGCCAGAATTAAGTTGCCAGAAGATATATCAATAATCTCAGAGATGCAGACAATACCACTCAGCAGAAAAGTGAGGAGCAATTAAAGAAGCCTAAAAGCTTGCTTGAAGCTTAACATCAAAAAAACTAAAAATCTTGGCAACTGGTCCCATTGCTTCCTGGCAAACAAGGGAAGAAGAAATGGAAGTAATATCAAATTTCATATTTCAACAAGGTGTAGATTGTGACTCCAGCCATGAAATTTAAAGACTCTTGTCCTTGGAAGGAAAGTCATGGCAAATCTGGACAGCATAAAAAGCAGTTCTATCACTTTGCCAACAAAGGTGTGTACAGTCAAAGCTATGATTTTTCCAGTAGCAATGTATAGCCATGGGAATTAGACTATAAGGAAAGCTGAGGGCTAGAGAATTGACACTTTTGAATAGTGGTCTCAGAGAAGACTTTTGAGAGTTCCTTGGACAGCAAGGAAAGCAAATCAGTCAATACTTAGAGAAATTAATTCAGGCTATTCACTGGAAGATCAAATACTGAAGCTGAAGTTTAAATACTTTGGTCACATGAATAGATGGGACTCATTGGAAAAGACCCTGGTTTTGGGAAAGTTGAAGGCAAAAGAAAAGGGAGATTGCAAAGGATGAGATGGATAGTGTCAGTAAACAATGAACATGAACTTGGACTGAATTCCAGAGATAGTGGAGAACAGCAGGACCTAGAGTGCTATGGTCCAAGGGGTCACAAATAGTTGGGCATAACTGAACAACAACAAACTTTGACTGTGGAGGATAGGGGTGATTAATTCTACTTGCATCAGCAGATGCAATATTTTGGGGGGGGCGGAGTTAATGTTTTATTTTCCTCCAATTACATGTACAGATAGTTTTCAAATTCACTTTTGTAAGATTTTGAGCTCCAATTTTTTTTCTCCCTCCCTCTCCTTCTCCTTCCCCAACATGGCATGAATCTGATACAGGCTATAATCATGTTAAACCTATTTCCACATTAGTCATGTTGTAAAAAAAAATCAGAACAAAGGGGAAAACTATAAGAATGAAAAAATAAACCAACAAAAAAGACAGAAAATACTTTGCTTTGATCTGCATTCAGACTTCATAGGTCCTTCTCTGGATGTGGACAGTATTTTCCATCATGCGTCTTTTGGAACTGTCTCATATCATTGTACTGCTTAGAAGAGCTAAGTCTATCAAAGTTGGTCATCGCACATTGTTGCTCTTACTGTGAACAATGTTAACGTTGTCTTGGTTCTGCTCACTTCACTCAGCATCAGTTCATGTAAGTCTTTCAGGTTTTTTTCTGAAATCTGCCTGTTCATCATTTCTTATGGAGTAATAGTATTCCATTATATTCATATATCATTATAACCTGTTCAGCCATTCTCCAATTGATAGGCATCCCTTCAATTTCAAATTCTTTGTCACCACAAAAGGAGCTGCTATAAATATTTTTGCACATGTGAGCCCTTTTCCCTTTTTTATGATCTCTTTGGGATACAAACCTAGTAGTGGTATTGCTGGATCAAAGGGTATGCAATTTTATAGCCCTGTGCATCAACCCCAAATCTTAATGTTATTTCCCTGGTTTAGACCCTAGGTGTTGCAAACTCTCTGTGAAATGAATCTCTTACCTGTAAAAAGAGGGAAAAATATGTATTTAAATGTATTTCAGATATTTTAAACTTACTATTTTTTACACTAAATAATTTCTTGATATCATCTACAAGAGAACAGAGATGTATCTACAACTAAGAGAATAAAAACTGCTCAGACAAACCCGAGGTTTCCTTATCTTAGAAATCGGTGAGGTAGGAAAAAGCTGTACCAAATATAAGTTAGAACTAACACAAAAAGATCACAGACTGAGAGCTGAAAGGATCCCGAGAAGTCATCTAGTGCAAAAGAAAACTGAAGTCCAAAGAGGGCAAGTTACTTGTTCAGCGTCTTAAGCATAACAAGTAGCACAGCCAAGAGTAGAGTCTCAGTCCTCTGACTCCAAAAACAGCTCTTTTTCTACCAAGTCCTGAACAGAGAGGGAGCCAGGAAAGAAAAATCATACCTGGAATTACAGAGTCTAAGTCAGGATATGTGATCAGAGACCTCCAGAAAACATGTAAGTAGGAGCTACTAAAGTGGAAAGCAAACACAAGGAAGTTGCTCCCATGAAGGTATAGGATGAAGATTCTGGCAATGCCACTGGTCAATTTGTATGTATGATTTTCTAATTTCATTCACAAATCCAGTCCACAACTGGCACCTCCCTAATCCTCTATGACCTTAATTCTCCTATCAGAGGGACCTATCCACTTTTAATTTTAGTCTACACACTTCAGAGAAATATCTATGTGTGGATTACCCAAAATAGTGTCTATTGCCTATCTCCCAGAAATACCATGCAGAGTTAAATAAGAGTGTCAGTAAAAACACATTTATTGACATTTAATATTAATGCTACTTTCAAGATATGCATATCAACCTGAAAAGATGGTTTTGTGACAAACAACCCATTATGTACTACATACTAAACTAATGCTTTCCTATGGGAATAACATTATTGCTACTCTATATCCTCCTGAGATGTGTTTTGGTGTTTCTTCTGTCTACAATGTTTACTATTAAATTATTTTATTTTACCCAAAAAAATAGCTGCATTATTTGTACATTCTGTTCCATTCTTTGTTGTTTCTTCTCAATTCATGAAAGACACTGGTCAAGATATTTCTTATCAACTGTGGGTCTTATTTATTTAGCATTTTGTTATTTTAAAGATGACTTTGTGTTTCTGTGTTTCAGATGTGTACTCTTCAACTGGATTTCAGGTTAAATCCCATTTCAAAGAATTTAATATTATTAAAATGAAGAACTCATAATGCAGTCAAGTCATAGCAGCATATTGTGCATCTATTTTAAATTGCTGTTTCAGTCATGTCCGACTCTTCATGACCCCATTTGGCATTTTCTTGGCAAAAACTACTAGTGTGACTTGCCATTTCCTTCTCCAGTTCATTTTACAGATAGGAAACTGAGGCAAATAGGGTTATGTCACTTGCCCAGGTTAGGTCACACAGCTAGTGAATGTTTGAGGCCAGATTTGAACTCAGGAAGATGCACACCCCATCCACTGAGCCATCTAAGCACTCTTTAGTTGGTCTATACATAATAAAATTGGAGCACAATATATTTATGAATGACTGAAAGCTAATACAATTATGATTAATTGCGCAGTACACAACTCTTAGCAAAGTTTCAGCCAGGTATTTACTTAATAAATGCTTCTGGCTAGTACATCTTACTAATCTATAATTTCCCCATTTATCTTAACCTTCTCCTCATGTCTACATTGTAATCTCCTCCTTTCCTAAAATCTACTCTCATCTTCTCTACTCAATTCCAACCTACAATGATTCCCAGTGACAAACTGAACAGAGAAAAACACCTTCTATTCTCTACTTTGTGAACCCAGCCAACATATTTCAGAGCTGGCCCTCATTTTACTGATCAGTAAAAAAGGGCATTTAATGAAATGAATAAATTCTTAAGATCTTTTCCAGCCCAAATGAAGTCCACACTAGGTGGGTAGTAAAATAGAGAGGCAGATAGGTAATACAGTGAAGAAAGTTATGAATCTGGGGTATGAAATGATATTTCAGACACTTTCTTAGCTATATAACACTGGGAAAATCACTCTTCTCTCCCTAAGACTAACATATGTATTTCCTCATCTGTAAAATATGGGAAACAATAACAGTACCAACCTTACAGTGTTGTTATGAAGAGCAAATAAAATATAGTATTTAAGGCATTTTGCAACATAAATGCTGCCACTGTTATCACTTTTATTATGAAATACAGCTGACATGACCTGGTGACTAATTAAAAATAGGGGAGAAGAAAATAAAAAGGCTAACACCAAAGTTTTCAAAATAACCAACAGCATGAATGGTGATACTAATGACAGATATCTTCAAGTCACAGGAAGACTGTATTTGGGATTAAAGGATAAAGCTTTTGATATGCTGAGTTGGAGGCCCTAGCGAGTCATCCAGGTATAACATTTCTATTAGTGACAGGAAGATGGAAATGTGACCTTAAAATCAGAAAAGAGGTTGGTGCTAAAGATAGAGATTGAAATAACAATTCACACTGCTTTTATGATTTACAAAATACTTTCGTTACAGAAGTTCTGTGAAGAAACTGGGGTTTAGAGAGTAATTTGCCAATACTCACATAGTTAATAATGTTAGAGATAAGATTTGAACCAACGTCTGAGTCTCATCTGACTATACTATGCTATGTCTTGAAGCTATGTACCTAAATGAGACTACAAAGGAAGAAGGCATAGAAAAGAAAACACAGAAGAGAAGATAAGCTTTCTAAGCATGCACTATGCTACCTCAGAGGCAACAGGAAGAAACTATCTAGAAGCAGGGGGATAGTTAACTATCCCCAAGTATTACAAGCAAGTACAGAGTCAATACGGTAAAGTGCAGGAGTGGGAAACCTTTAGCCTCAAGGCCCCATATGGCTTTCTAGGTCCTCAAGCATGGCCTTTTAACGGAATCAAAACTTTATAGAACAAATTCCCTTAATAAAAGGATTTGTTTTATAAAACTTGGACTCAGTCAAAAGGCCACAACCAAGGACCTAGAAGACCCCAAAGTGGCTGAAGGCACATCTGCACCCTCCCACACTCCACCCAACAAGAAAAGAATCTAAATTCAAATCTCACCTATGACCCTCAAGTACCTGTGTGACTATGAAAAATTAATTTAACCTCCCTGGGTTCTGTTTTGTAATCTGCAAAATTAGAGGGTTAGACAATTATCTCAATGGTTCCTAAGGGAAGAACAAAAAGAAAAGACTACTGGTTTAAAAAAATTACAAACAAATACACGCCCACACACACCCACACACACACATCCATGCAGATCTTTAAAGCAAAAGGCTTCAGTAAAGTGATGAGGATGGAAATCTAATTTTAAGAGGTTAAGGACTGGTTATGGAAAGAATACGAAATCCCAGTACCAATTTGAAATGCTTTTACAAGAAATCTGAGGAAAAAATGGGACAGTATCTCAATGGCAAGAGAATGGTCAAAAAAAGTGTTTTTAGGATTAAGGATACTTGAGTATGTTTTCAGGCAATTGCCAGGTGGAGATAGTGAAATTACAGATATAGGAGAGAAAAGGTATGATGGGTAGAATTCAATTCTGGAAGGAGATGAGGGGAAGGGATTAAGGATGAAGGCAGAGAGGTATTAGCCTTAGCAAAAATAAGAAGAAATCGGGTAAAAATATCCACATTTTAAGGTGTGGGAGAGGGGAGGGGAAAGGTGCTCCTCCTGAGTGACTTATTTTTCCCCCAGTGAAGTAGGATGCTAGACTATCAGCTTTAAGTGTCACAGCTTACAGGTAGGGAGTTTGAGGAGAAAGGAAAAAGTTTAGAACAGTACTATGGCTTTAAGTGTAATTTCCTATGCACTGATGGAATCCATTCTCTATTTACAGACTGAGAACAGTCTATAACATTAAATAAGTGGAAGAGACCTTAGAGATAGTAGTAACAGTGCAGTGGAAAGAGTATTGGACATGAGGTCAGGAGACTAGGGTACAAATTCTATGTCAATCTCCTGTTCAGAAACCTTACAGAGATAAAATTCAATTTCTCTAACCTGGCAATCATAGCCGTGAACGATCAGGCCTACATTTCCTAGCCTTATTTCACATTACCCAACTTAGCTAGAATGTCCTTCCTCTTTTCCACCTCTCAGAATCTTCCTTTTCCTTCAAAACTTAGCTCAGCTATTACCTCCCATATGTTGCCTTCTTTCTCTACATTCTAGCCCCAGTTATTAGTCTCACTCTTCAAATTTCCTTATGTTCTCCTGGAAGAAAACATAATGTATATGCCAACAAGTAAACAAGCACCTTTAAGTCAGGGACTATTTTGTTTTTGTTATCTGAAGTGGCAGTGTCACTGTTGTTAACATCATTATTGATATAGTAATAGTAGAAGGAATTGGCTAAAACCGTATTTTAAAGTTTTCAAAGCAATTTCCATTCATACTGTAATACAGTATAAAAATAAACCAATTACATAGATATTCCACTTTATTATCTAATCCATCCATCACTCCAGATAAGCAGAGGGTAACCCACTGTCTATCAATTCTATATGATTCAATTCCATGTCATCTCATAAATTTACCACAAGGAGTTGACCCAATATGCTGTGGAAGAACTTTCCTGAGTTCTCTTCATACTGGGGTCACATTTACATCACTTTACTCTCTGCTATGAACTTCACATATGCTAGGACTGAATTAAATCCTAGCTCTCTAATGCTTACTAACTCTGTAACCAGGGGCAACAACAACCTTATAAAGTGCCATTATTCCTATTATACACATGAAGAAACAAAGGCTCAGAGAGATTAAATAACTATCTTTGAGTAAGGAGTGAATCAGGATTCAAACCTATGGTGCACAAAAGCCATCCACAAAGGCTATCTTCCACTCTAACTACATGACCTACTCATAATTTCTTTTTTTTTATGTTTTTTTTTTAATGTTCTACAATCACTTCCTTAAAATTAAGATTTTATCCCCCCACCCTTTTCCCCCACTACCCCCCTCCCTCCCCACGACAGCATACAATTCTGTACAGGTTCTACATATACTTTCCTATCGAGTATGTTTTCACTATAGTCATGCTATGAAGCTGCACTAAAATAAATGGAAGAAATCATATAACAAATTAAAACATAATACACTCAAACACAAACACACACACACACGAACATGATCTGCTACATTCTGTGAATGAATTCCATATTTCTTTCTCTGAGTGTGGGAGGCATTTTGCCTTAGAAAACCACCATTCGGGGGGCAGAGTCAAGATGGCGGAGTAGAAAGACTCACGTATGTTAGCTCCGAACCCACAGCCCATGGATTTAATGTCAGAAGAGCTCCCCACAAGTTCTGGATCACTGCAGGGTGTGCAGAAACACAGTGGAAGAGATTTCCATTCCAGAGAGCCCTGGAAAGCGGTCCCCAGGGTCCGTCGCCCCCGGAAAGTGGAGCCCACACCAGCACTAACCTGGCCACAGCCCCAGAGGAGCAGATCCGAGCAGGCTTCAGGGATGGAATTTCCGGTGGCCGAGAAGGTCCCTCCACCCACAGGCGCTACAGGTCAGTGAGAGAGACGTCTGGGCTGGCTGAGAGGGGAACAGGGTGTCTCCATGACTCGGGCCCCCTCGGGAGGAAGCAGCGGAGGCAGAGGCGGGGGCAGGAAGCAGCAGAGGCAGGAAGCGGCAGAGGCAGGGGCAGCAGCGGCGGCCCCCGGGACTCCCCAAGCAGGCAGGATCTTCATTACTGAAAGTCTCTGCATAAACCACCTGAAGGAGCTGAGCCTGGGAGACAGCCCTGCCCCACCCGCTCCATTACTAAGGTCTCTGCATAAAGCCCCTGAGGGAACTGAGCCTGGGAGGCGGCCCCGCCCCCACCCGCTCCATCACGGAAGATCTCTGCATAAAGCCCCTGAGGGAACTGAGCCTGGGAGGCGGCCCTGCCCCCACCCCAGCACCAGAACTAAAGCTCACATTGAATAGCAGCTGCGCCTCCCCGAAAAGCCCATTTGAATCTCAGATCCCAAGCACTACCTGGGCGGATCTAGGCGGGGGTGGAGAGGAATCTCAGAAGTCAAGTAACTGGCTGGAGAAAATGCCCAAAAAAGGGAAGAAAAATAAGACTATAGAGAGCTTTTTTGAGCAGGTGCAAATGGTCCCGCTATTCGGTTCTGATGACGAGGAAATAGTCTTGCCATCAGGGAAAGACGTGGAGGGTGGGGCCTCAGTACCCCAGACATCCCAGGGGGATGTCGGGTGGGCTCAGGCCTTGGAAGAGCTCAAAAAAGATTTTGAAAAGCAAGTTAGACATGTGGAGGAAAAACTGGGAAGAGAAATGTCAGAGATGCAAGAAAAGTATGAAAAACGGGTCAATACTTTGGTAAAGGAGACCCAAAAAAATGCTAAAGAAAATAACACCTTGAAGAATAGGCTCACTCAACTGGCAAAAGAGGTTCAAAAAGCCAATGAGGAGAAGAATGCTTTCAAAAGCAGAATTAGCCAAATGGAAAAAGAGGTTCAAAATTAGTTCTCTCAAAATTAGAATGGAACAGATGGAGTCTAATGACTTTCTGAGAAACCAAGAAACCACAAAACAAAACCAAGAGAATGAAAAAATGGAAGAGAATGTGAAATATCTCATGGGAAAAACAACTGACCTGGAAAATAGATCCAGGAGAGACAATTTAAAAATTATGGGACTACCTGAAAGTCATGATCAAAAAAAGAGCCTAGACATCATCTTCCATGAAATTATCGAGGAAAACTGCCCTGACATTCTACAACCAGAGGGCAAAATAAGTATTGAAGGAATCCATCGATCACCACCTGAAAGAGATCCAAAAAGAGAAACTCCTAGGAACATTGTAGCCAAATTCCAGAATTCTCAGGTCAAGGAGAAAATCTTGCAAGCAGCTAGAAAGAAACAATTCCAGTATTGTGGAAACAAAATCAGGATAACTCAAGATCTAGCAGCTTCTACATTAAGGGAACGAAGGATGTGGAATAGGATATTCCAGAAGTCAAAGGAACTAGGACTCAAACCAAGAATCACCTACCCAGAAAAACTGAGTATAATACTTCAGGGGAAAATATGGTCTTTCAATGAAACAGAGGACTTTCAAGCATTCTTGATGAAAAGACAGAGCTGAAAAGAAAATTTGACTTTCAAGCACAAGAATGAGAAGAAGCATGAAAAAGTAAACAGCAAAGAGAAGTCAAAAGGGACTTACCAGAAGTGAACTGTTTACATTCCTACATGGAAAGACAATATTTGTAACTCTTAAAACTTTTCAGTATCTGGGTAGTTGGTGGGATCACACACACATACACACACACACACGTACATGCATGCATGCACACACACATACACACATGCAAACACATACAGAGACAGAGAGCACAGAGTGAATTGAATAGGATGGGGCCATATCTTAAAAGAAATTAAGGTAAATGGCGAGAGAGAAAGGTACGGGGAGGAAAGAGGGTGAATTGGAATGGGGTAAATTATATGTCATTTAAGAGGCAAGCAGGAGACTTTTTAGTGGAGGGAAAAAGAGGAGAGTTGAGGGGAAAAAAAAAACAAGAAGTTTACCCTCATCACATTTGACTAAAGGAAGGAATAAAATGCACACTCATTTTGGTATGAAAACCTATCTTCCAATACAGGAAAGTGGGGGAGACGGAGATAAGCAAGGGGTGGGGGGATGATGGAAGGGAGGGCAATGGGAGGAGGGAGCAACTGATGGAAGGGAGGGCAATGGGAGGAGGGAGCAATTTGAAGTCAACACTCAGGGAGGGACAGGATCAAAAGACAGAATAGAAATAATGAGGGGCAGGATAGTATAGAGGGTAATTCAGTTAGCCTTACAGAACACGATTATTATGGAAGTCATTTGCAAAACTACACAGATAGGGCCTATATTGAATTGCCTGCCTTCCCAAAGGGAATGGGTGGGAAGGGAGGGATGGGGAGAATTTGGAACTTAAATTTTAGGAACAACTGTTCAGTATTGTTGTTGCTACTAGGAAATAAGACATACAGTTAATGAGGAATAGACAGTCATCTGGCCCTACAAGACAAAAGAGAAGATGGGGACAAGAGAAGGGAGGGATGACAGAAGAGAGGGGCAGATTGGAGATAGGGAAAATTAGATTGCTCGGTGTATTGGGGTGGGGGGAGGGGAGAAAAGGGGAGAAAATTTGGAACCCAAAATTTTGTGAAAATGAATGTAAAGAGAGAAAGAGAGAAAGAAAGAAGGAAGGAAGGAAGGAAGGAAGGAAGGAAGGAAGGAAGGAAGGAAGGAAGGAAGGAAGGAAGGAAGGAAGGAAGGAAGGAGGAAGGAGGAAGGAAGGAAGGAAGGAAGGAAGGAAGGAAGGAAGGAAGGAAGGAAGGAAGGAAGGAAGGAAGGAAGGAAAGAAGGAAAGAAGGAAAGAAGGAAGGAAAGAAAGAAGGAAGGAAAGAAAGAAAGGAAAGAAAGAAAGAAAGAAAGAAAGAAAGAAAGAAAGAAAGAAAGAAAGAAAGAAAGAAAGAAAGAAAGAAAGAAAGAAAAGAAAGAAAGAAAGAAAGAAAGAAAGAAAGAAAGGAAGGAAAGAAGGAAAGAAAGAAAGCACTATTGGGGGATTTTTTTTTTTTTTAAGTAAGTTCTTGCATTATTATGAAGTTCCAAGTCTACCAGAAAAAACTCTCGCATACTGTGGTCATTGCTGTGCACAAAGTTCTACTGGTTCTGCTCCTTTCACTCAGCATCAGATCATATATGTCCTTTCACGCCTCCCTGAAGTCTTCTTGTTCATCATTTCTTATGGTGCAATAGTACTCCATTACATTCATATACCATAATTTATTCAACCATTCCCCAATTGATGGGCATCCCCTTGATTTCCAGTTTTTGGCAACTACAAAGAGTGCTGCTATAAATATTTTTGTACATGTGGGACCCTTCCCCCATTTTTATGATCTCTTGGGGAAACAATCCTAGAAGTGATATTGCTGGGTCAAAGGGTATGCACAATTTTGTGGCCCTTTGGGCATAGTTCCAAACTGTTCTCCAGAATGGTTGGATGAGTTCACAGCTCCACCAACAATGAATTAGTGTTCCAACTCTCCCACATCCTCTCCAGCATTTATCATTTTCTTGTTCTGTCATGTTTGCCAATCTTGTAGGTGTGATGTGGTACCTCAGAGTTGTTTTGATTTTCATCTCTCTAATCAGTAGTGATTTAGAGCACTTTTTCATGTGATTATAGATATCTTTGATTTCTTCCTCCGAAAATTGCCTGTTCATATCCGTTGACGATTTATCAATTGGGGACCTACTCATAATTTCTTAAAGCCATATATTTCTGAAGACACAGCATAAAGGAGGGAGGTAGGCAGGTATTTTCCCTATATTACAGATGAAGGTACCAGAGACTTAGGCTAAATAATCTGTCAGTGGTCATTTAACTAGTGAGGATTTGAAACAGGTGTTGTTGATTCTCATCAAGCTGATTCTGATATCACAGGTGCCTAAATGTTTACTGAATTAAATTGAACTAAATTCTAGCTCTCTAATTAACTAAGTTTTAACAGACTTTAACTCTGTGATTAGAGGCAAGTGATTTAGCCTCTCTGTTCCTGTTTTCTGTAAAGTGGAGAGATGATAATATTTCAACTATTCACCTCAATATGTCAACAATTTACCTAGTAGGGAAAGTCCTTTTAAATCTGAACATACTGTTTAAATTATTAATATCATCCTTCTACCCCTTCATTTTAGAGATAAGGAAATAAAAGCCAAGAAGTCTAGCTATGTTAAAAGTTCACTCAGCAAGTTAGTGACATGCTGAGATTAGAAAGTACATCTTCCTTGTCCCAGACCAATCTGCTGTTGTTCAGTCATTTCAGACATGTTCGACTCTTCATGATCCCATTTAGGGTTTTCTTGACAAAAGTACTGGATGTGTCATTTGCTTTTCCAGTTCATTTTACAGATGAGGAAACTGAGGCAAAAAGGATTAAGTGATTTGCCCAGGGTCAGAGGCAGTTGAGGTCATATTTGCACTCAGGTCCTCCTGAGTATAAGACCAGCACTCTATCCACTGAATCACCTCGCTGCCCAATTTACCTGCCTCTATACCATGTTTCCTTCTGTCAATCAACTTGTGTTTTAACATTTTGGTGATCATGATCACAAACAGTAAACTATTCCACAAGTACATCTGTTACACAATTCTTTCTTAGACTTGGCTGAAGTCATTCTCCCTATGCCTTCTCATACTTCTTTCCAAGACAAAAATTTAATTCCCCTACCTACTCCATGAAAATATTTTTTTCTGCTTGGAAATAACATCAAATTGCAAATCAATTACATTTATGATCAAGAAGTTTTGTAGCTGGAAAAAGTTATCCAAATAAGAATACAGCAATTTCTAGTTTTAAATGCTTCAGTTTCACTAAAACTCAATTCTCATTAGGAAACATTTACCACAAAGTAAAAACTCCCTTTATTCTGAATACGGCAGCAAAAGAGTTAACAGCATCTGCCTGCTTGTCATTTGCTGGGCATGCCAGGCTAACAATATAGATTCATTCTTCAATCACCAACTTCCACCCACACTCTCTTGAGTCTCCATTACTCCTCTGGACCGGGGCTGCAAAACTTCAAGAGCATTTCATAGCAGCCAGTTCAGGGGACAAAGTATATGGTTATTCCTTTGTAATTCTGAAGTTCTAATGCAAATCTAATCATACGCATGTCCCCTGGCCTGAGCTACATTAATCATTACAATCCTTTCCCTAGAACAAACATGCACAAGCCCCACCTCCGCCCCTCACCCCCAACTTAAAAAAAGGAATTCTACAAAATGTAAGCTCCTTGAGGTAAGGACTTTTTTTTTTGTCTTTACATCCCCAGTATCTAGAACCATGCCTGACACGTAGCAGAAACTTAAATGCTTATCAAACTGAATTTAAATTCTAAATGTGATACTATCCAATCATTTTATCTAATCTCTCACGAACAAGCTGAGAACCCACTATAATTTTTTGTTTAAAGCATTTTTTTTCTAAAAAGCACTTTCCAGCAGGTAAACTAAGATAAATGAACAAGCCTCAGAGCAACAGATTTATCATTGTGACTGAGAAAGAAAGAGAAGTCAGATGACACCCTGATTTCAATTCTGGAGGAATGGAAGGATATGCACCCTCCTCTCCCCTCTAATAAGCCCCAAGCCTCCATCACCCTACAGGATACCTCCACCTGAACCACTCTATATCTCAAACTCCACATGTCCCCAAAAGAATGTGTTACATTTACTGCTAAAAACATCATTCCATCTTACTTCATCATTTCTGTCCAATGTGCAAACTTCCTTGACTATAATCAGTAAATTACCAGATTTCATTCCCAATCCCTTGCTTTCTTCAAGGCTCAGTTCTGTCACCACCACTTAGAAGTATTTTCTTAATCTACCACATTGTAAAGTGCCCTCTGATTTGTGGGTTAGCTACTTACTTGTTCTTTCTTTAATCTCTATATCTCATGGGGGAAAAGCTTCTGAAGTATTAAGTTTTGACTCCTTCTAATCAATTTCTGTAGTTTTGGTTTTATCAGTCTTGCCTCATCATGCCCTTGTTCTGCTCAGAAATATCAATTCCTGAGAGAGGTAATGATGTTCAGAAACTATCCTGTGTTCCAAATTGAGAAGTCCAGCTTTACTCAGTATCCTTCCTATTATCATTTTTCTTTTCAAAGTCATGTCTTCTAATCTTTGATTTCACTCCCTCCCCATAAATCAGGGTACTAGGAACTTGCACAGTCCTTCTCCTAGGCCAGGATGTTGCCAATGGAGGCAGGATACTCTCCCTGAAAAAGTGTTGTCTCAATTCCTTCAAATTAAACTTATCATAAAGTTTCCATCTCCCACCACATGCACTCTTGTCCCATGGCAATGTTCTTTGACAGGACCCCATCTGCTCCTACCAGAGTGAGGACTTCCCCACAAACACTCTTCCAATGTCCAACAGCCACCTTCACCGTTCACTCATGAACTGGGTAGCAAAATACTACCCATTTCCTATGTACCTAATCTTCCCTACCCCATTTACACATCCTCCCATTATGCTAGTCTGTCTCATAAGATACACTGATTCACCTGTAGTTACCAAGCTTAAATCTTTGGTGTTTCAACTTTACTCCTCCACTTTCACTTGCTGCTTTAAACTCTGCTGCCATCTTTATCCACTTTTATACTTTTTTAGATTTTGATAATCTCTTTTTTTAACGCTACAGAACAGTCTATGTCTTTTTTTTTTTTTTTTTTTTAATAATGTCTAAACACAGTATGATTGACTTCATTACTTACTTGGTTACTTGGAGTATTTACATGCAAATATATTACAAGAATACATCCAATGCCTCTCCACTGTTAAATATCAATTTTTTCCTTAATAAGAGGATTAAGTTTAGCAAGATATATTCTTTAGGGTTGTAGCATTAGATCCTTTGGGGACGGAAGACATTTTTTTAAAATTTATGCAATTTGCTGTGGCTGCTGATTAACTTGCATTATTTAAATTTCCTTTTCCTTATATTTGAAAGTTTTTCTACTGGACAGCTGCAAAATTTGTTGTCACTGAAACTGAAAACCTTAACTATTATTTGTCTTGGAGTCTGAGGTATGGGTTTATTTTTCTGGAGATACTTTGGAGATTCTGCCAGTTATTTATATTCAGAAGCTCTAGGCAATTTCCTTTTATTATCTCTTGCATTAAAGTTTTCAGGGTTTATTTAATCTTATTCTTCTAGGACACCTATAATCCTTAAGTTATGTCTATTTATCCTGGCTTCAAGGTGAATTACAATTCATATGTTCTTTTAATGTTGCCTTTTGCATTTCTGCAAGATTTTTAATATACAAAGGTATTTTTTGTGTTCCAAACTCCAGCATGAATTTTAATCTGCTAACTGAGGAAGTATCTGTGACAGCTCTAAATTTTGACCTTACATTTATCTCCTAACATATTCTTTTATGTATATTAACTCCTTTTTGAACCATTCTGGAATTTTGTGTTGTTGTTTCATGCTCTCTCGGGAGTTCACAGGAATATATTTTTCCATGAATACTGATTGGTTCACTTTCCTTTATCTTGTAATATTTGTTAAGATAATTTGACATTAAGCACTCACATTTCCTTCAAGGAAGAAAGGGTCCTCTTTGTTGGTTTGTCTGAGCTATTACTGAAGATATTTCTCTTTATATTTAATTTGATTTTTCTCTTGAAATGATGTTGCATTTGATGTTTTAGCCATACAGTAAGAGTGAAAAAATAACATTAACATAAAAATAGCAGGAGACTTCAATATTCCTCTCTCAGAACTGGACAAATCAAACAAATAAACAAAAAAGGGAAATACAGAACTATTTCTGTATTCAAAATTAAATTAAATAAAGATTTTAAAATTTTTAATTTATTTAATTGAATTGAACAAATCAAATTAAATTTAAGTAAAATTAAACTAAATTAAATTAAAATTAAATTATTTAAAGTGAATTAAATTAAAATTAATTAAATTGAATTGAAATTGAATTAAACTATTTTAATTAAATAAATTAAAGAAATAGTTCAATATTTTTCTTTTTTATTTGTTTGTTAATCCTAATACCTAAAACACAGCAAAGAAAACTATCAACCAATTTCTTTAGTGAACATTAGTTCAAAGAAAATTTTAAATTATGGCAAAAATATTACAGCAATTTATCCAAAGAATATTCGTTGTCATCAACCTGGATACACACCAGGGAGGTTAAGAGTGGCTCAGCATTAGAGAAATAATTAATGTAAACCACATTACAACATTCATTTATATTTTTAAAACTTTACAAAGCATTGGCATAGGACATTTTTAGTACAATAAAAAAGAATCCAAAACTAAAAGTGAATATAATACGGAAACAGTGAAACACCAAAAGTAAAACAAGGATATTCTCACCGTTCACTAGTATTATCTGCTAGTTTCAAACTGCTAGCAATAGCAATAAGACAAGAGAAATTAAAGGCATAAAGAGGCAAAATCATCTCTGATATGTGATAAACAGATGATTTGCTTAAGAAATCCTAGCTAATAATAAAAGAAGCTAAATCAGACAATAATTTCAGTAAAGCAACAGGATACAACATAAAACCACAAAAAACAGTAACATTTGTATTTACAAAAAACAAAAATAGTTGAAAAAAATAGAAAGTGAAGTCCAATTTAAAAAAAAAAAATACAAAATGCATATAACACCTAAAAGTCAATTTACCAAGACATAGTCAGTATCTATATAGAATCAATTACAAAGTATTCCTTAAAGAAATACAAAACATACAAATAACCAGGATAATCAGTACTCATGGCTAAATCATGTCAATATAACAAAAAATGACAACACAACTAAAAATTTTCAAGGGAATACTTTACAGATTCAGATAAAATAATAAAAAAAGTTTATTTGTTGGAGTAAAAAAACTAAAATAGACAATTAAAAGAGGAGAATGGTATTTTCATGACTTTAAACTATATTATAAAGTACTAATCATCAAAATTATCTGGTATTAATTTTGAAAAAGCAGATTAATGGAACAGACTAGAATCTAAAATAAATGACCCAAGTAACCCAACATTCAATTAGCCTTAGGATATGGAAAGAGTTCTCTATTTGACAAGACTGATTAGAAAAACTGAAAAGCAGAATGGCAGAAATTAGGTTCTTAACAATATCTTATACTAAATACCACAATAAACTTGAATTGGAGAAGTGAATTGAATAGTAAAGATTATGCCATAAAAAAACAGAGAGAATCAGATCAGAATCCTCTATGGTTAGGTAACAAATTAACCAAGCAAGGGCTAGAAGTATTTACAAAAGATGAAACAGATAATTCTGGTTACATGAAACTGAAAAACTCTAGCATGAACAAAATTAATGGTAACAGAATAAAGGAAGTGGTTGATCAGAAAAAAAATCTTTGCATGAAATATCTCTATTAAGTGTCTGATAGCAAAGGTATGTAGGAAATTAACATAAATACATACGACCCAAAGCATTTCCCAAGAGATAAGTTATCAAAGGATGTAAGTACAAAGTAACTAAAGAAACTGGAAACTATAAATCATACTGAAAAGAATGACCACAATAACCAATAAAGACAGAGATTCAAATCAAAACAACTCTGAAGTTTCACTTCACACATAGTAAACTGAAAAAGATAACATCAGTTGATGCTGAGTGGGTTGTGAAAAGATTCACAGTTGGTAGAGGTGTTGATAGGTCGACTCATTCTACAAAGTAATTGGGAATTGTGAAGAAAGTCCATGTCCTCAGACTCCGAGAGTCCAGTAGCCATATAAACCAAGGAGTCAAAGGCCCTAGAATGAGCAAACTATTTATGGCACCTCTCTTTGTGATAGAAAGAATTGCAAAGATCACCATTACTTAGGGAATGGCTAATCAAACTCTGATACATAAATGTAATAAAATATTATTGCTCTACAAGATACAATGACCATATCACACAGAAACATGGGAAAACATATATAAACTGATGCAAAGTGAAATGAACACAACCAAGAAAACAATATACACAGTGACTACAACAATGTAAATGGAAAGAAAAACAACAAAACAACAAATACACAATGCAGTGACATTTTAAAGAATAAGCTTGGTCCAGATAAAGAGATAAAAGAAGATAATGCTGGCTTTTCTCAAAGAACTGGTCAGTTTTGCTGAAGTGTCAACAAATATCTCTAAGAAGAGAACAGGATTAATTGTGAAATGTAGGTGATATAAAAATAAAAGATAGCAATAATGATTTTGCTTTGTAACTTCCTTTGGCAAGAATAGGTATTCAAACATTTTTTAAAAAGCATAAGAAAATAGAAAAATGAGTACACACATTGAAAAACAAAAGCAAAGGGTCACAAATCCATACATAAGGATGTCTGTGACCATGTACTGACTTAGTTTTTAAAAGGTAACATTTTTTATGTTTTTTCTTTATTTTGTTAACTACTTCCCAATTACATTTTAGTGTGGTTCTGGCCACACTCTGGAGTGTTTTGGGTTACATGACAGCAAGGTATTTGAAATTACTGTTGTAGATAATCAGTTTATCAGAATAAAGGAATTCATTACTTAGGGAGAAAAACTTATCATACATACATACTAAATTCTTTTCACAACCTAAGGATATACTATTCAACCTATTCTAAACCTGAAAACTTTAGTCACCTAAACCAGAGGTGTCAAACTTGCGGTCCAGCCACAAAACTCTCTGAGTATAGCCAAATCAAATTCAAATGTAAATGGGAAATATCTTAACAAAATAAATAAAAATACAAGATAGATAATATTAATGTGGGGGTTTCTGTTTATTGCTTCCATTCTCACTCTATGAAATAGCCGAGTTGGCCTTCTTGCTATTCTATTCTCCACACATAACAATCCCCCCTTACTTGGAATATACACAAATTTCACTTCTGACTCTTAGCATTCCCTGTCTCTTTCAAGACTCCAATTAAAATACTTTTTACATGAAGCCTTTTCTTGTTTTAGCTACACACATACACACACACCAAAAGAAAGTATGGTCCAAAACTGTATTATACAAATGGTTTCTACCCTGCAGAAAACAAGAGTTTCTCCCTAAAAGAGTACTCCCTAAAAAAAGCTCCCCTGGTAAAATGTCACTTTGTTTTTAAAAATGAAGCATGCGATCTTTTCTGGAATACATACGCTGCACAAAATGAAGCAAACCTGAACAACTCCCAGAAACAGCATAACTCAGTTATCTCTAACATAGCTCTTCCAGCTAAAGATTCAACTCTAAGCTCTAACTAGGATATCAGCAGATTCATAAAATGAATTCCTATTTACATTTCTAGTCTCTACAACAATTAAAGCAGATTTCTGCCCTGATTGGAACTGTGATCATTTTCATTTTTTCTAGGAGCCTTCAAGCAGTTCTTAATTAAATAATTTGTTTGAATAAAGGAAAAGAAACTAAATATGGAGCTTCCTATGTGTAGTAAAGGATAGAAAAAAAGAGGACTAACAACTTGGAGGAGAGGGCTTTGGTTTCCGTGCCTCCTTCTTTCTGCTAGTCTTCCATGGAAAGGTTGGGGGCTAGGAGAGAAACAGTTCAAAACAAAAGAACACAAAAAAAAAATGGAAAAGAAGTGTGGACTGTGGACATTCTATCAGTCATCTCACTTCTCAATAACACTCCAACACCTATGAACACAAAAGCCCCTCAAGTTCCAGATACTCAAGTGAGAATAATTGCCAATTTGGTGACTAAATAACCTGAGTTATGATTCTATAATCAAAGAAAAGGTATCTCATTTCCCCCCTCTCTCTACCCTCATCCCCCACGCCCACCACCATAAAAAATTACCACTATATTGTCTTAGTCATCTAACAACTTACTAAAAATGGTAATATTCCTGGATCTAAGGTTAAAAAAATCTTAATCACTCATGAACATGTATGCCACAATTACTGTCTAGTTTTCACATATTCACTTTAGAATATATAATTCCCCTATTACCCTACCAAGACAGGCAAAGCTTTTAAGACAGAAAAACAGAAAGAAAAAAACATCCACAGTATAATACATAACTGAACCTGACATTATGAAATATTCCACACCCATAGTCTCCCACCTCTTCAAGTAAAAGAAGAATGGCACATTTCCTCATATATTCTCCAAGGCCAAGCTTGGTCTTTATAATTACTGTGTTTATATTATTGTTCATTCTGTTTTTATTATTGTATTTCATGACATACGCTATTTTCCTGGAACTACTTAATTTAGAAAAGCCTTCTAATATTTCTGTATATTATTTCTTACAGCAGTAATACTTCCTTAAATAAACATAACACAATTTGTTCAGTCATTTCTGAATCAATGGACACCTATTCTGTTTCCAGTACTATGCTACCAAAAGCAGCTAGGTAACCTAGTGCTGACTTTGGAGTCAAATAGTAGCTAACTTGGAATGCTTTTTTTAATCTCCTATCTTGATTTCTTCTGACTGCCCATCCTGCATTTTCCAAACACACTCAGATAGGTTATTCAACAAGTATCTAGATATCTTGATGGAACCTCAAATTCAGCATGTCCAAAACTACACTCATTTTCTTCCCAAGTCATTTTCGTTACTTCATTACATGACTCTACTATTGGCACAAACCTCCTAACAGTTACATAGGCACAAAACCTCAAAGTTCTGTTTCTGCCCTGCTATCTCATTCAATCAGCTGCCAAATACTATCAACTCATATGTAAAGATCCTCTACTTCCCAAACCCCAAGTCTTCCATTCTAATTCAGGCCCTCATTATCTTTCACCTATACTACTATAGCAGCCTCTAAATACCTCCCAGCTATCCAACAGCTCTCAGACTAAGACAAGCCCAAGAAAACAAAAATCCTCAAGATCCTTAGCACTAGGTCCTAAAATGCCCCGGAATATCCAGTATTTTAAATCTCAACAATCCAGTGGGAAGTGGAGTCAGCAGAGAAACCCAGATAGATAATACAGAGCAAGATCAACCATCCCATCCAAAAGCAGCAAAGGCCAGCTAACATCTAGCATACAGGCTTATTTCAGGAATAAAAGCTAGAGGGATGAGTAAACCAAAAAAGGCATCAACTAGCATAAAAAATTACAGTAGATCTTGAGATGACCAAAAATCCTGTGTAGAATAAACTCCATTAACAACGGCAAGAACTAATTCAAAGAAAACATAGATTTTTTCCATAAAGATTACATAAGTACCTAAATGAAGCAAGGGATAAAACATCAAATAAAACCACTGTAGGAAATAACTAGAAAGTGAACAGCTTAGAAGAGAAAATGATAAACCCCACCCAAGTAACAGACTCCTTGAAAATTAGAACAGATCAAATAAAAATCAATGACTGAGGAGCAAGAAATGGTATAGTAAAATAAAAAGATTCATAAAAACAAAAGAAAGTACAGATATCTGATATCAAAAACAAGTAAACTGGAAAACATGTCAAAGAGAAGTAATTTAAGAATCATAAGACTACCAGAAAACTATGATTTTTGAAAATAAAAAAAACATAGATACTTTACTTTTAAAAATCATCAATAAAAACTACTCAGATATGTTAAAACTGGAGGGCAAAATAATGATAGAAAGGACCCATCAATCATCTTTTCCTCAGAAGAAAAAGTCTATGAATATCATAGCCAAAATCCAGAGTTCCCATTGTCAAAGAAAAACTATATTGCAAGCATCTAGAAATAAGTATGTCAAATACCAAAGATCTAAAGTTAAAGTACAAGACTTGGCAGCTGCTACTGTAACAGATACCCTGGAATAGAATATCTCAAAAAGTAAAACAGAGAGGTTTTCATAAAAGAACAGAGAACTGTCAAACATTTCTAATAAAAAAAAAAGTTGGAGTTTGGAAATCCAAACACAAGTAAAGAGAAGTCTAGAACAGTTGATTTATTGAAAAACTGGAAGGAGCTGTATGATTATATAGTACTAAAATTCTAATAAGGAAGAAGAAACAAGTGTCCCTTCAGAACCCTAAAAATTTCAAAGGGTTTTGAGGGAGTTGAGGACTTGGGGGTGGATCAATTCTGTTCTAAAGAATTGGGAAGGGTTAAAGAAGATAAGTAAAAGTAAAATACTACTGTAAAAATGAGAAAGAAGAGGGTAGAATTTGCTATTTTTTGGAACTGAGGCATATAAAAAAAGGAAGGGAAGGAATAAGCATCAAATGATCCTTGATCTTATCTGAAATTGATATACAGACTTTGATGTAAAAAGATATCAAACTTAACAGGAAAAAAGGAGAGAATAGGGAAAGGAGAAGTTAAGAGGAAGAATAATGCTAAGGAGAAAGTAGTCAAAAGTAAAACAAACTTCTTGATTTTGGTGGGGTAGTGGGGGTGGGAATGACTAGAATCTAATTGCGAACAAGTTGAAGAAATTGTGATAACTAAATGGAATGGGATTATTTTTAACACCATGAGAAATTATGTAAACGTGATTTCAGAGATTCCTACATAGTAAGAATTCTACATAGTATGAACTGATGCACAGAGAAGTGAGCAGCACCACAAGAAAAAAATTTACAGTATTATAAAAAGAACTTTGAAAGACTTAAGAACTCTATGTAATCAATGCCAACCATGTCACCAAAGGAGCTATAATAAAGCATTTCAACAATCTCCTGATAGAGAAGTGGTGGACTCAAGTTGCAGAAAGAGATATTCACTTTTGGACATGGCCACCACACGGTTTTGTTTTGTGACTATGCTTATTCATTACAAGGTTTTTCCCCTCTCTTTTTAATTGGGGGAAAGGAAAAGAAGGAAGGAGGTATTAACAGTTAAGAGTAATGCTCAAAAAAGGAGGATCACCTAATTTTCTTAAATGTACAAAAGAGAAGGAAGTTCAGAAGGACACATAAGAGCAGGACAATTTCATATAATTTCATGCAAAATCCTTTTTGTGTTATGCTTTACATATGGAATTTTTTTTAATTTGGTGTCTACGTTCACAATTAAAAAAAAATTAAACTATAGGCAAAACAAGGAATTTACTTATGTCTTGAAATCAGGATGGTAATTCAATAGGCAGAGGTAAGGCAAAGTGGACATTCCAAGAACAAGATATTTAAGGCAAAGTGCCTAACAAATATTATCTCATTTACGTCTCAAACCTGTGTTGTAGAAATTACCAGTTTTACCCTCACTTGGCAGATGAGGACACTGAGACTAAGGGAAGTTATAGGAATTGGCTGTGGTCACACAACTAATAAAAATGAAGGTAAAATTTGAACTCAGGTCTTCCTTACTCCATATCCAAAGCTCTATGCACAATACATGCTCTCTCATTTTATAGAAAAATAAAAACAAAAAAAGTGGTTAAAAGTTCAGGTGGCAGCAAATCCAGTGACTACAAAGGGGAAATAGTGTGATATTAACAATCATAATGGCCATTTATATAGAGGTTAGCAAGTGCCATTGTCAAAACAATTCTGAGAGAAAGGTGGAGAGTTTTCCATTAACGAAAGTAGAATTTGGGGATGGGCTTTGATGAAAGCTGGGAATTCTAAGAGGCAAAGATAAAGATAGAGAGCATTTTCAAGCATGGGAAAGAAATCCTGTTCAATGGCATGGAGATTTGAGATGGAATGTCACATATAGAGAACATCAGGCAAGCCAGCGTCGCTGGAAGACAGGTTGTATGAAGGGAAACAATGAGAAATGGTTATAGAAAGATTAAATTTGTATTACTAAAGGATTTAACAGTCAATCAGAGATAAATGATGACTAGAAAAAATGAAGTAGCTGCTTTCTTCAAAACCCTTCAACCCTCTCCACCCTACTCTCAAGGAATCAGATGTAGAGTATTACACCCGAATTCAAAAGAAAGGAAGATAGAAACTACATGAAAGGTAAAATATCATGATTAATAAGGTAGAACTTAATACACAGAACTCCCATTCAACACTTTCATCCCCTAACTAACTCTGTGCACCTATAGTAGCAGTACAAACAAGCTTACAACCATGTGACTCAGAGTTCTGCTATAGGGATCACACAGGGTAGTGATATCGCCCAAAATTCCTTCTGACCATAGAAGGGGCAACAGATGGAGTCTGCTCAGTCATTTAAAAGGAAAAGAGCAAAAAACTCAAGCCAGGTGGGTACCACATAAGGTGCTCAAGTCTAAAAAGGAAAAAAAAAGAGTCAGGATTGAGGAAAGGAATTAGAAAAACATCTGGAGCCAGTCTTCTTTCCCATTCCCCTCCAGATTACTCATGACTGAGACCTCCCGAAGAGGCTGTTTTGCAGGAAGGGCCAAATGTTTGAGGGTGGGAGGATAGCAGGAAAGAGTAGGGGTGCAGTGTCACTCAGTTTGTACATAGATGAAGGAGAAACCAAAGAGTGAGGAAAATCCCCCAACACCAATGAAAGGAAAATACAAGAGAAAAGCTGAAAGACTAAAAGATCAAGAGTAAAAACTTGTTTGAGTAAAAACTTTAAAAAGCAGAGAGAGAGAGAAAGAGACAGAGAGACAGAGGGAGAGAAAAGGGGAGAGGGAGAAAGAGAGAGAGAGAGAGAGAGAGAGAGAGAGAGAGAGAGAGAGAGAGAGAGAGATCATTAAAAAAGAAATGAAACCTCAAAGGGAAAGCAAAGCACTTTGAACAAGTATCAGAGAAAGGAAAATGAACCCTTATTACCTGGTAAAAGACTGGGACCTCACCAGAGATGGTTAAATAACTGTAAGAAGTTCAAGAATGGTATAAAAGAAAAATTCTTAAAAGAAGAAATTACTAATGAAATTAGAACATTCATTCCAATATTTAGAAAACACAAATATCAAGTAGGAAAAATTTAATAATGTTCAATATCTCCCAAATAAATATATGATGTTAAAAAGTCTGATTTAGAACACAGTGAAGGAAAATGAGAGGAAAGAAATAAAAGGTAGCATTAAAAGAACATAAGATGATCTCTATACAAGGCAAAGAGACTAATCTTAAAGAAAGGATGTGAAAAGAACTTGAAAATTATGTCTTCCAAAAGAACATGGCAAATCAAAAACTGCTAAGAATTTAGTGCAAGAAACAATGAAAGAATCTTTCTGCAACTTCTAAATAGACAACAAAGCAGTGATTCAGAGAATTCCTAGATTACTACAAGAAGAGCAAAAAAACACCATCAAACTACAGTCTGTAAAACTGAAATTTCACAATTTTAACAATAAACAGTAAATTTTGTGAGAAATAAGAGAAACTTTCAAATATGAAGGAAAGATAACTCAAATTATATAGGATCTACTACATTCACAAGAAGTCTTAGAAAAGAAGGAAGCAGTATATTCCAAAAAGCAAAGATGAGGGTGCAAATTCAAATAGCAATCCTGTAAACCTTATCCAAACCATCAATGAAAAACAAATATCCAACAGAAAGAATCTGTGGCATTCTTGCCCATACAAACTTAAAAAAAAAAAGGTATATGAGATCCCAAACAGAAACACAAGAAAGGTAAGTCTAATCACCAAGAAAAAAAATGATGTAATAAAATCAATTCTTGCACATTTGTAGGTTATTGCTTAGGAAAAAAAATAATCAGACTGATCTAAGAAAATTTTTGAAAAAGAACAAGATATATCATTAAAAGAAAAAAATCCTAAGGGGAATGGTAACTAAGAATCAGAAGATAAACAGAAGAGCTGAATTAAAACTTCATAATCTAAATCCCCTGAACCATACTAAATAAATCAAGACCTTTTGTGGGCTAGAAAAACAAAGTGCAAATAAGGTAGGTAAAAGTCAGGGAAGTGAATGTTAGTCATTCCTTTATCTCACAAAGTGAGGTCAGCAGTACAAGAACTTCCACAGAGGCTGCGGGGGAAGGAGGGGGGAATGCATGTACATCAATAGCATTTTGTAGTGCCACTAAAGGTGGCACCACGTAACGGTGATAGGTGTAACAGTGAATAAATAGCACTGTGCCTGGGAGAACTGAGTTCAATTCAGGACTCAGGTACTTACTAGCTTCGTTTACCTGGAAAAGATCTTTTCTTTGCTTCATTTCCCTCAACTATAAAATAGGGATAATAACAGTACCTAACCTACCTCAAAGGATTGTTGTGAGGACCAAATGAGACTGTATTTGTAAAAATAAGAAGGAGAAGGAAAAGGAGGACAAGAAGGAGGAGAGCTTACTTATTATTAGCACAATGCCTGGCACCATGTAGATACTTATTCCCTTTCTCTCCCTGTCTCACAACTAGAAGTATAAATCTGTAGTGGCTTCATTATGGGTTTTGTCTAGGGGTAGTATTCTTAATGTAGGATGTGCAAACTTGTTATTTTAATATTTTAATAACATTTCATTGCAATTGGTTTCTTTTGCAAACCTATGATTTATTTTATGTATTTAAAAATATTCTGAGAAGAAGACCAATAGGTTTCACAGAACTGCTAAGGAACTCAGGACAAAAAAAAGATTAAGAAGCCATGGTCTGGGGAAAATGTGTTCATTGGAACATGCCTGAGAAAGGGTTGTACCTCCCTTGACAGGATCTCCAGAGAAGCAATGCATGAGATCTGCCTTTCACCACCTCACCCCCCTCCAGCCAGCACTCAGAGTGACAGAGTGTGTACACAGAAGGAGAGAGGATAAAATGGCCTTTAGAATGGAAACTGATCATGAAAAGAAAAGGGTAGGATGAGGCTTCGGTTTTCCAATACACAATAACTTCTAGCTCACAATACTTTGTTTGATATTGTTCTCCTCATCAATCAACAATGCTAAGATTAGAAGTAAAACAGTTTTTAAAAATATATAAGGATGAGTTGGGTATGATTTCTACAAAACCAGGAATAGATACTGAGTAGGAGAGGTACCTCTAACCTAGTACACCTCAGAAGCTTCAGCCCAATAAAGACACAAAGAGTAAAGAAGATGATGCTTGAGCTGTGTCTTGAGGGAAGGACATTCAAGAGGCATGAGGGAGCACATTCCAAGCCTGTAAGAGAAACAGTGCAAAGGCACAGATATGGGTGGTGAGGGTCTTGTGTGAGGAACAGAAAAAAAGTCAATTTGGAACATGAAAGAAAAAAAAGCTGGGGGCGAAGTCAAGATGGCGGAGTAGAAAGACTCACGTATGCTAGCTCCAAACCCACAGCCCATGGATTTAATGTAAGAAGAGCTCCCCACAAGTTCTGGATCGCTGTAGGGTGTGCAGAAACACAGTGGAAGAGATTTCCGTTCCAGAGAGCCCTGGAGAGCTGTCCCCAGGGTCCGTCGCGCTCCGGCAAGCAGACCCCACCCCAACGCTGCCCTGGCCAGGCAGCCCCAGAGAATCAGATCCGAGCAGGCTTCAGGGATGGAATCTCCGGTGGCCGAGGAGGTCCCTCCACCCACAGGCGCTACAAGTCAGTGAGAGAGATGTCTGGACCGGCTGAGAGGGGAGCAGGGTGTCTCCATGACTCGGGTCCCCTTGGGAGGAAGCGGCGGAGGCAGGAAGCAGCGGAGGCAGGAAGCGGCAGAGGCAGGGGCAGCAGCGGCGGCCCCCGGGACTCCCCGAGCAGCAGGCAGGATCTTCATTACTGAAAGTCTCTGCATAAACCACCTGAAGGAGCTGAGCCTGGGAGACAGCCCTGCCCCACCCGCTCCATTACTGAAGGTCTCTGCATAAAGCCCCTGAGGGAAGTGAGCCTGGGAGGCGGCCCTGCCCCCACCCCAGCACCAGAACTAAAGCTCACATTGAATAGCGCCTCCCCGAAAAGCCCATTTGAATCTCAGACCCCAAGCACTAGCTGGGCGGATCTAGGCGGGGGTGGACAGGAATCTCAGAAGTCAAGTAACTGGCTGGGAAAATGCCCAGAAAAGGGAAGAAAAATAAGACTATAGAGAGCTTTTCTGAGCAGGTGCAAACGTTCCCGCCATTCGGTTCTGATGATGAGGAAATAGTCTTGCCATCAGGGAAAGACGTGGAGGGTGGGGCCTCAATACCCCAGACATCCCAGGGGGATGTCGGGTGGGCTCAGGCCTTGGAAGAGCTCAAAAAGGATTTTGAAAAGCAAGTTAGACAGGTGGAGGAAAAACTGGGAAGAGAAATGAGAGAGATGCAAGAAAAGTATGAAAAACGGGTCAATACCTTGGTAAAGGAGACCCAAAAAAATGGTGAAGAAAATAACACCTTGAAGAATAGGCTCACTCAATTGCAAAAGAGGTTCAAAAAGCCAATGAGGAGAAGAATACTTTCAAAAGCAGAATTAGCCAAATGGAAAAAGAGGTTCAAAAGCTCACTGAAGAGAATAGTTCTCTCAAAATTAGAATGGAACAGATGGAGTCTAATGACTTCCTGAGAAACCAAGAAATCACCAAACAAAACCAAAAGAATGAAAAAATGGAAGAGAATGTGAAATATCTCATGGGAAAAACAACTGACCTGGAAAATAGATCCAGGAGAGACAATTTAAAAATTATGGGACTCCCTGAAAGTCATGATCAAAAAAAGAGCCTAGACATCATCTTCCATGAAATTATCGAGGAAAACTGCTCTGACATTCTACAACCAGAGGGCAAAATAAGTATTGAAAGAATCCATCGATCACCACCTGAAAGAGATCCAAAAAGAGAAACTCCTAGGAACATTGTAGCCAAATTCCAGAATTCTCAGGTCAAGGAGAAAATCTTGCAGGCAGCTAGAAAGAAACAATTCCAGTATTGTGGAAATAAAATCAGGATAACTCAAGATCTAGCAGCTTCTACATTAAGGGATCAAAGGGTGTGGAATAGGATATTCCAGAAGGCAAAGGAACTAGGACTCAAACCAAGAATCATCTACCCAGCAAAACTGAGTATAATACTTCAGGGGAAAATATGGTCTTTCAATGAAACAGAGGACTTTCAAGCATTCTTGATGAAAAGACCAGAGCTGAATAGAAAATTTGACTTTCAAACACAAGAATGAGAAGAAGCATGAAAAAGTAAACAGCAAAGAGAAGTCATGAGGGACTTACCAAAAGTGAACTGTTTACATTCCTACATGGAAAGACAGTATTTGTAACTCTTAAAACTTCTCAGTATCTGGGTAGTTGGTGGGATCACACACACACATGTACATGCATGCACACACACATACACACATGCACACACATACACAGACAGAGAGCACAGAGTGAACTGAATAGGATGGGACCATATCTTAAAAGAAATTAAGGTAAATGGTGAGAGAGAAAGGTAGGGGGAAGAAAGAGGGTGAAATGGAATGGGGTAAATTATATGTCATTTAAGAGGCAGGTAGGAGACCTTTTAGTGGAGGGAAAAAGAGGAGAGCTGAGAAAAAAAACAAGAAGTTTACCCTCATCACATTTGACTAAAGGAAGGAATAAAATGCACACTCATTTTGGTATGAAAACCTATCTTACAGTACAGGAAAGTGGAGGAGAAGGAGATAAGCAAAGGGGGTGGGATGATGGAAGGGAGGTCAATGGGAGGAGGGAGCAATTTGAAGTCAACACTCAGGGAGGGACAGGATCAAAAGACAGAATAGAAATAATGAGGGGCAGGATAGGATGGAGGGTAATTCAGTTAGTCTTACACAACACGACTATCAGGGAAGTCATTTGTAAAACTGCACAGATAGGGCCTATATTGAATTGCCTGCCTTCCCAAAGGGAATGGGTGGGGAGGGAGGGATGGAGAGAATTTGGAACTCAAGTTTTAGGAACAACTGTTTAGTATTGTTGTTGCTACTAGGAAATAAGACATACAGTTAATGAGGAATAGAAAGTCATCTGGCCCTACAGGACAAAAGAGAAGATGGGGACAAGAGGAGGGAGGGATGACAGAAGAGAGGGCAGATTGGAGATAGGGAAAATTAGATTGCTCGGTGTATTGGGGTGGGGGGAGGGGATAAAAGGGGAGAAAAAATTGGAACCCAAAATTTTGTGAAAATGAATGTAAAAAGTTAAATAAATGAATGAATGAATGAATGGATAAATGAATAAAAAGCTACTACGACTAGATAGATGATAGAATTCTGGAGGGGAGTAATTTCCAATGAGACCACAAATATAGACTGGGGCTATTTTGTGAAGGGCTTTAAAAATTAAACTGTAGAGTTTATATTTGATCCTGGAGATAACAGGGCGTCACTGGGTTTAACCGAGTAAAGGAATGATATGTTCAGATCTGTACTTAAGGAAAATCATTTTGATAACAATCTGTAGGAATGGACTGGAGTAGGGAAAGACTTGAATCTGGAAAACCAATTAGAAGGCTATTCTAAAAAGCTAGGTGAAATGTAATGAATGCCTAATCTAAAGTGTTAACTGTATAGTGAATAGAAAGAAAGGGATGGATTCAAGAAATATTGTGGAGGTGAAATTAGCAAGATTTGTCAACTGACTGTGTATGTGTAGAAAGAGAAAAGTTGAGAATGATACTGAGATTATGAACCTAGAAGACAAGGAGGATAGTGGTGCTTTCAACAGAAGAGAGGAGTGTGGAAGAGAGTCTGTGGGAAAAGTATAAATTCAATTTGAGATGTGAATTTGGTGCCTCCAGGACATCTAGGCTGAAATATACCACAGACAACTGCTAACATAGGACTAACGCTCAAAGAGAGGGGAAGACAGACAAAAAAAACCATAAGTCATCTGCATAAAGGTGAAAGTTAAACCTATGTGAACTGATGAGGTGACTAGTCACCAAAAAAGAACAGAAAGGGAAAGACTAGAGAACCTAGGAGAGAGTCTTGGGAAACACACTCACAGAACAAAGACTGATGGAAAATTGTTAAGTATTACCTACTCACAAAAAAAGAGATAGGAGTAGAGGGTAACATCATTTTAAAGAAAACTTATCAAGAGATTTAACTAAGTCAAGTCCCCCCCCAAGGTCATTTAATTATGAAACGGAAATACTATCTAAGATAGTAAAGCTACCACATTTACAGGCTAACATCATAATCCCAAATGTACTTAGAAAAGATATAGAAATGGCACTAAAGTACATAATTACCAGAAGAGAAGCTGAACTAGACCAAGCATATTTAAGAAGATCCCTGCTGGAGCCATCACATACACACACAAAAAGCCCTAAGATCTTACTTACACTGAAAAATTGGCTGAGAAAATATCATCTACCAAGATACATGCCTACTTTTTCCATCTACATGGCTTCAACCATCACTTCCATACAGATGACTCCCACATCGTTATTTCTAGGACTAAATATTCTTCTAAATTCTAGACCTTGATTTCCAACTATCTGCCATAAGTAATCTAAACGTCTCATTGATGTTTTAAACTCAACTTTCTAAAACTGAACACCTCATTTTTCTCTAAAATCTGATCCTATTTCGGCCCTCTATATCTGTTAATGAAGCTACCTTCCCTAGTCACCCATGCTCACAACCTTACATTCATTTTTAACTTTTCCTCTTTAGCTGATTTTCAACTTCTCACACCTGTTGAGTGTGTGAATGTGTGTGGGTGCATACACCTGTGTAATATCCAGCCTAAAAGTATCCCTGCAGTGTAGGGACTGTTATTATCCTCATTTTACAGGTAGGAAACTGAGGCAGAGAATAAGTAGATGAGATCACAAAGGGGGAGCATGCAGAGTAGCAATTCTCAACCTTCCGTGTCATGCACCCCTTTGATATTCTGGTAAAGTGTATCAACCCTTTCTCAGAATAATATTTTTAAAATGCATAAAATAAAATAAAATTATTTTACTGAATTACATTTACATTTCAATCACACTGAAATACATTAGTCAAAGTGTATGTGTGTATACATATATATACATATATATAATTCAAAAGTTTATACACTCCCAGTTTAAGAATCTTTGATGTAAAAAGTAGGCCAAGAACAGAATCTTGGAAAATTAATGGGCCTCCATTCTACCAATGAGAGATACATTAATGTGTAACTTATAAACAGATTTCCTTGAATATATAAACAAGTGTTTTTAACACAAAATATGGAAAGGAGAGAGAATACCATTCCATTTCCTTTCAAGGATGAAGAAACTAACAGAAAGACAACTTCCATCTTTGGAAACTGATCTAAAATTACAAGGACCATGGATAAGATATTCTTATTCTCAGTTTTTCAAGCTGGAATAACAGAGACCTTCATTCTCCTTTCTTAGGCCTCAAAAGATTAATGATGTTTCCTGTAGTTTCAATTTATATGATCTATAGTTTTATTTTACAGGCATACAAGGTCAGCGAGATTTTGCAAATGCAAAGCCTCAACAAGGGATCCAATTTTCCTCTTTTATTCCCTAATTTGTCTGGTTGAAATAAGTTGTCCAAGAGTTCACATGAAAGACAAAACCAGTGAGATGAGTTCTCCCAAAATTCTAAAAGGATGCCCTAAGTATCATAAGGGTCAGAAAGTTGAAACATACTTCCTAGGTGATTGCATATGTCCTAGAGAGTTGTTTGTCTAAGCTGAACTGTTAGTGATTCATATCAAAGCATTTCCCATGTTCAGTTGTTAATCCTAAATTTCTCTTCCCTTTCTGAAACTTCTTCAAAAGCTATCTATGCTTATTACTTCTATTTCCTTTCCCCATCCTCTTTTCTAAATGGTCTGCAGTTTGGTTTCTAACTTCATTAAACAGAAATTGCCCTTTCCAAATTAACAATGATCTCTTAACTGCCAGTTTTAAGCATCTTTTCAAAACCTTCATGGGCTTTTTTATCTCTCTACAGCATCTGACCTTGCTCTGGGATTTTCTCTCCTCCATAGGTTTTTTGGCACTGCACTACACTGGCTCTCCTACTGATGATCTTCACTAGATTATCAGTCACATCATGCTCACTAACTGTACATATCACAAAGTCTCTCAAGGCTCTCACTTGAGAGTTCTTTCTCTTTTCTTCTACACTCTCTCACTTGGTGACCTCCATTAGCTCCTACAGGTGCATAGATAACTCCCAAATTTTCATTTCCAGCCCTAGACTCCACTGCCTACTGGACATTTCTAAGTGTAGGTACCACAAGCGCTTCAAACTCAACATGTTTCAAAGGGTATACAAAAGTCTTTCCCACTAAACCTAGCACTCTTAAGGAAGTCCCTGTTTCTGAGGACACCACCATCCTTTCATAGTCACTCAGGTTTACCCTTAACTGCCCACTCTCACTTCACCCCATATATCAAATCAGTTGACATTTCTATTTCCATATCTCTCATATACGTCCCTTTCTCTTTTATGACCTCTCTGTACTATTTCAGCACTTCATTATCTCTGACTTGGACGATTA
Source organism: Bettongia penicillata ogilbyi (assembly GCA_023548195.1). NCBI lineage: Eukaryota > Metazoa > Chordata > Mammalia > Diprotodontia > Potoroidae > Bettongia > Bettongia penicillata. Next base: position 6,721,527 of record JAJHZJ010000311.1, read on the forward strand.
CAAAAGCTTCCCAGTTGGTTTACTGGCTGTGACTCTCTCCATAGGGGATCTTCCACACCACCATTGAAGTGATTTTCCTAAATCACCAGTCTGATCACATCACCTTAGCACACAAAATCCAGAGTCCCCACATTGCTCTATAGATCTTTCTATTTGCCACTCAAAACTCTTCACAATCAGATCCAGTCCTTGCTTTCCGACTTTATTAGATAAGACTTCCTTCCATACAGGCAAAATGGACTTCCTTGCCTTACTACAGGTTCCTCATTTATACTACTCTTTCTCACATTTATATGCCTTTACACTAGCTGCCCCCAACTCCTGGAATGCTGTTCATATTCACCTCTCACTCTTAGAATATCTTTAAAGCTCAACTCAGGCCCAATTTTCTGAATCTGGTCTTCCTACCCTGCCCCACCCTCAGTTCCTTCCCCAACAACTGACTTGAATATACTTATGTGTGTATTGTCTCTCCAGTTAAAATGCAAAATCTTTTAGAAAGGGTACTGTTTCATTTTTCTTTTCATATCTACAACCTCTAGCATAATGCCTTAATAAAAAATTCTTATTGGTTGAGTGATTTAGCGGTTTGATTTTGTTAAAAACGTGGTATCATTTTTTCTTAAGTGATTAAAATATAAATGACTCAAATTTGGAAATTTGGTTTGAGATTTGTTCTTATTTTGAATGTTGATTGGGTTATCTACTACAAATATTGTGTTTATAACAGAGAAGTAAGTTTTCATTTTTAATATTTTAGACTATAGATGCTGAATTTCATTATACAATGTAGTCTTTGTCCACACAGCCACAACACTATATGATCCTGAACAGGTCACTTCTTTGCAACTCAATGCTGTCTTAACACTCAGGATTGCTATACACAAAAACGAGTCTTCAAAATATAGCTGTTACAAAAAGACCTATAGAATAAAAGCATTCTTTATAAAATATTATGATTGTTTTCATTTCCAGCATTTCCCCAGGGAAAGGATAATGAGAAGCACCATGATAATTTTATATCAATTTTCTAATTTAACATTAATATAAAACCAGATACTTTTTTTACATTTAATTTAGGAAGGAAATGATTTTCTTACAAGATCTTCACAGTTAAAGTTTCTCCAACAATCAGGTGACAAAGATACTATATTTTGTTTAAAAACACTTCAACAAAAATGCACAGTTTAAAATTCTGCTGGACCTTACTGAGTTTTGGTTTTGGGCTCCCTAAGAGGAATCTGAATATCTCTAACTCGAAAAAAGAAAAAAAAAAAACCTTAGATTACTAATCTTGACAGAGAAAGGAAATGATGAAATTCTTAAAAAAAAAAAAAAGGCTCAACCAACATAGTAAAACAAATGGAAATACTGTCCAACTGCACTATACCGACAGAAAATAGGTTTCAGTAAAACAGGAGTCTTCAATCAAAACTGAAAAGCCCACATCTGTCTGACTAATGTAAGAAATTAACCCAACATATTAAGCAGATGACAATAAAATCAGAGAACATAACATCATAAGAAATTCAATTTTTTTTTAAAAGAAAGACTTCTCTGGGAAACAAATTCTAACATCCAAGAAATCCTTAAGTTGTTTTTTAAGAGATGGCTTTCCTGAATCAGCATATAAAGTGTTTTTAAAATTCACCTCTAACAACAGATTTAATGGAAACAAACCTTTAAAAAATATTTACAAGTGCCTCTTTCTTTCTATCCCCAAAGCTGTAGAAGAAAGTCTAAATGAAACATCAAATAAAACCAGCAATAAGTTCTAAATGCCACAAAAACATTAACCTTTTACAAGCCCTATCAGTACTCAAAATGTACTTCAATTTTAAAAGCAGAGAGAACAGATTCCATTTTTTAAATTTATGGTTGTTTTAACCAATGTGTATACGTAAACCTGGAAGAGGGGGAAAAAGAGATCTGATAAACTGGAAGTATAAAAAAGAAAACAATGACTCAACAAACTTACGCTGAATATGAATGAACTGCTTCGGCTGTTTAAACTCTCCTTTGTACAGACGATTATAATAGATGACGTTGCTTTCTGCCTCAGGAACTGGAATGACCATGCTCTCTTTCTTTTCTCTAAACACTTGCTGCGCTGAAATTGCTCGCTGTAAATGGTGTTCCTGAAAAATGTAAAATGAGCAATTTAAGTTGTGTTAATCATCAAAATTCAACTATATCTAACATTTGTTTTATACTATTACTTGCCAGTAGTTTTAAAGAACCCAAATAACCAGGATTTTATTATAATTTTTTCTCTCCCACTAATTATTAGAGAATGAGAGGCAAATCATAAAAAATCTGGTATCATTAATGCATTAAACAAATAACTTTCAGCCTACAACCTAGGGTAAGCATACATTGTCATGTCCTACATCTTTTAACATAAAAACTAAGCCATGAAAATAGATAGCCATTAAAGATGAAGAACTAGAACAGTGGTATGAAACGCAAACAAAAATGGATCCTTGCAAGTCAAATACCTAGAAAGCCACAAATTAACACTGCCTGTGTTGTATTATGTTTTTATTTATTTTACCAAACATTTCCCAATTACATTTTAATCTAGTTCAGGCTCCACTTAGTAGTTTTGCAGGTCCCTTGCAGTCCACTGAGTTTGACACCTTTGAACTGGATGATGCTAATTTTTCCAGAGATTTACTTCTTCTCAATATTCCTAAAGCAAATAAGACATTTGAAAAACAAAAGTAAAACCAAAAAAGGCTTATCTGATTAACCCTGAGTTAACAAAAAAAATAATAAATTAAAGACTATAAACAGCAGGTACAATGTCCACAGATTTTTGTTGCTATTTTGTTTAGATCTTTTGAATGACTTGTTTATACATGTGTAGATGTGTATGAATATATGTGTGTAGGCATGTGTATGCATCTTTAACAACTGCTTCAAATGGCCACAAAACTTCGACCCAGTAAATTACTCCTAAGTCAATCAAAGAAAAAGTAAAGGACCTGTAAGTACAAAAATATTTATAGCAGCTCTTGTTGTGACTGCAAAAAAATTGGACACTGAGGACAACTGAACTGCCCATCAACTGTGGAATGGCCGAAAAAGTTGAAGCATATGATTATTAGAACATAAGAAATGACAAAGGAGATGATTTCAGAAAAACCTAAGAAGACATATGAACTGATACAAAATGGAGTGAGATCTTCGTACACTGTAACTAAAATAATGATAATCAACCGTGAGACCGCTATTCTGATCAATATGATGATCAAAGACAATTCTGAAGGACTCATGGTGAAAAATACTATCCACCTCTAAAGAGAGAATTGATGAGCTCTGAATACAAAATGAAGCATAACTTTTTTTTACTTTATTTTTCTTGCTTTTTTGTAACATGCAAAATATGGAAATATGTTTTATATGTTTTCAAATGTATACATTTGCTTGCCTCTTCAATGGGTGAGGGAGAACAGGAAGAAGGAATTAAAAAAAATTATGAATGTTAAAAAATAATTACTTTTGAAGGGTACAGAAAAAAGACCTATCAAGAAATCAAAAGTTAAATTTAATAAGCCGCAAGCAAAAATTATTTACAGAATGCTATAATTTTAAAAGCATAAAATCAGAAGGCAATGGCCTTCTGGTTGGTCTTCCTGCTTCAAGTCTATTCCCAATACTATCTAACCTTCACTCAGCTTTCAAATTAACCCACATTTGACCATGTCACCTCCCCACACCCCCTACTCTTCAAGAAACTTCAGTGGTTCCCTATCACTTCCAGGATCAAATATAAAATTCTCTCTTGGACATTAAAGGACTTTGACAACCTTGTCCTCCTCCTACTCTTCCAGTCATTGCAATCCAGTGACATTGGCTTCCCTGCTGTTCTTCAGACAAGTCATTCAATCTCCAAACTGGGCATATTCACTTTATTATGCCCAGAATACTCTGCCTCCTCATCCCCACCTGCTAGTTTCAAATCTCACCTACTACTGTGAAATCCCAGAGAGAAGGGGTTGTCTTTTGCCTTTCTTTGTAATCCTAGTGCTTAGCAGAGTCCCTGGCATGTGTAAAAAAAAAAAAAGGAAAAAGTCAAAACATTAACAAAACCCAACAGCATGGAAACATCCATAGAATACAAAAATAAAACCACGGATGGACTGAGAAACAGAAAAAGGTAAAGAAAGCAGAACAGTGAACCAAGGTCAAAAGGTAGCTTACCTAGAAGAATGCGTAATAAATTTACAGAGATGAAAAGGTGACCTTTCTTGCAAAGGATTATTTCCACCTGTGTCCTTAAATCCCATCACCTCCAAAACCAAAGAGTTATTAGATCTGAAAAGATCCTTAGAAGCCATCTAGTTCAACCCCTTTGTTTTATAAATGAGGAAACTGAAGTCTAGAGGATGACTTGCAAAGTCATACAGGAGGTAATTTGTCAGGTCTCCTAATTTCAAAACAAGCACTCTTTGCACTAACTCACATTCCTCCACTGTTAAAAACACTTGCACTTAACTATTCCTTTTGCCAGCCAAGTGTCTCAAGAAGCTCTCTATACTGTTTGACTCCTCTCCCTTATCATTTACTCACTTCTCAAACCCTTACAGTGATGAGAAGAAAATGATGCAAGAAGAAAACACAGTGGATGGGTTTTAACCTGCAGTAGGTATATTAATAAGGATGAGATAGAGATTCGTCAAATAAAGCATAGTCTAAGATTTAGTGCTTTACACAGGAGATATATATATACAAATATCAACCTCTCTAACATCGTTCTAACACTACTGCACCCTATCCTCAAAAGCAAACATGCTTTTCTGGACCACTGACAGTACCTGATGGCCATTACCGAGCCTACCTTCCCCACTACCTTGTCCCATCAGTGATACTTACAAGATACTCTTGTCACGCCCCCTCCCTTTTCTCCATTATACACCAGAGTTCATGGTTAAGTTAATTATAATTCAGGCAATCTCTCATGCATATCTATGTCCTCTTGAAACCTCCACTTCTTGTCTTTTTCAACTCTTTGCATAGTTACTGATGGGGTGCTTGGATGCATGTGCTTGAGTCGCAATTCTAAAATCACATTTCTCTTTAAAAAAATCACATTCCTCCCTAACCTCAAAACACTGCCTCAGGCAGTTTTTCTCCCCAGCCTAAGGACACAGCTTGCCCCAGCAACAACTGTTATCTCCTTTCCTGATATGTGTGTGTGTGTGTGTGTGTGTGTGTGTGCCAGCTGCACCTATAGAACTTATTAGTCTGAACCAGCTGTGTACTGGCTGAACTGGCTGTGTACTCTGTCATCACGACACTTACTACTCACTGACCAATCACATGTATCCTAGACTTAGATATACACATACTCCCTTACATTTATCTTGTCTAACAAGAGATTGATGAGAGAAGCCTGGTATTCCTTAGTCAGCCCTGACTCTTAGTTGACAGTGCGGTTTCAGGCCTAAAACCCCACCTCCATGTAGCCCTCCCAACCTTGGGCTATTTCCTGATGAACTCTGGCAAAATACCTGCGCATTAGATACCAAAAATGCATGTTCCTTTAAGAATTAACCACTCCCTAACCCTACCATGAATCATCTAGTTAGCATATTTGACACATGTTTTACTATAGAACATCCTATATAAACTTTACCTGTACCCCTCTAAGGCTGCAGGTTGCCTAAGAACTCTTGCCTGCTGAAAAGCATAATAAATCTTTACCTTGACTTCAAGAATGCTTGAGTCTGCAAATTCATTCCAGGAGACCTGCCCCTGTACTCCAGTCTTTGTGAGGGTCTCACATACAACCCCTTCCCACCCTCATCAGTTACCGCACAGAGAAATTTCTTTTTTCTTCTGTTTCATTTGTGAGTTAAAAAAAAAACCCAATTATGGTCAGTAAGCTTAATGACAATGCTACTAATATGGCTGTCAAGGTAAATAAAAGCAATTTTAAGAACTAGTAGAAAAGAAAGCATCAACAAAATATAAATCTCTTGAAAATACCCCAAAGATACATGAGAAGACACTTCTTCTCCTTGCTCCTTTGCAGAGATGGACATCTACAGTGTGACGTTTGGGACATCACATCATCAGATTTTTTCACTGTATTGACTTCTTTTACTCAAATTTTCTTCTCCTACCCTTTTTTTTAAAAATTCTGTTAAAGAAGATGGTTCTCTAGAATAGTAGAAGCTATATAAAGAGAAATACAGGCAATGTAAAAATAAAAGATACTGAGTCTTTTTTTAACTCAGAATTCTCCAAAAATTTTTCTTTTCCTCTATACTTGCCTTATTAAGGCACTAAAATTAAATATACTACTACTTATCACATTATAAACTTTTTAATTATTGTTCCTACTGTAAAAGCACATTTTAGCTCTTTCCATTCACTCTACTCTGATTTAACTAATCTAAGGACCACTGGTCTTACCATCTCCTTCCCCTCTACTCCTATCTCACTTCTTAGGATTTCTAGGTCTTTCCTTTCTCCCCAAACTGCACTTCTTTTTCATGAGTCATCTCCTATTAGAACATGAGCTCCTTAAGATCAAGGGCTTTGTTCAACTCCTGACACAATGAAGGCACTTAATCTAAATCACTGACTTTCTCAATCTTTCTCAATTTTTCTATTATCACCTAGCACATAAAAAACAATGAATGCATTATTTATTTATTTATTAGTTGTTTTATGGGTTAATCTGGAACATTACAAATCAAATTTTTATGAAAAAATTCATCTCAATTTCTTTAAACTTACGTTTGTATATCTCCTGATACAATGCCTTTATGGATAAAATTACCATTCTTCCAAGTGAGTCCTGCATCATATTGAATCTAATAAATCATGAGCTATGCAAGGAACAAATGTGAACTTTTATTATATATCTGTACCAATAACTTGACATTTTTCTTAATTTTCCCTCAGGAAAGAAATATAAGAGATGAAAAATAAGATCAGATTCTAATGGTTATTTTTAACCCACAAAACATTTCACAAGTTTCTGTTAATGAGGTTATGGATAAAGAAAAGGGACTCTCATCTACCTATAGGATCAAATGAAGTTTCTTTTTGAAGCAATTACAAGATTCTGATCCTTAAATGATTATATTTTTATTGGGGGAAATTATTAATCCTGCAATATTCCCCAAACTGAGGCTTTATAGCACTATGAAATTTGTCTTTAAAACAGCACTGAGGCTGTAAAGACATTCTCAGCTGAGACAGAAATATTATTCAGTCACTTACTGCCTTTATCTGTGGTTATCATATGCTTCTGACACAGAAAAAAAACTGGCTTATTTCAGTCCTTGCTTTGCTCCTAAAGAGAGTTATGTCAGGTATTATCATTATGCAAACAGAAGATGAAGATGATTATATGCTCTCTAAAGTCAATTAAAATAACATTCTTAAACAGATATTAAGAAGTTTTTAGTAGGCTACACACTGAAAATCAAATAGTAATAGGCAGCTCAAGAGCTTTGGTGTACTATTTTAGAGACTAAAACCAAAGAAGACAGAATGAGACTAAAACCTCCAGAAGACAGAATGAGGACCAGGTGACATAAACTACAGGAAGGTAGATTTCAGCCTAGTACATGGAAAAATGTAACAATTGGAACTTTCCGACAAAGGAATATACTGCTAATTTCTAAGTGATAAAAGATCTTCAGCATTCCCAATCCAGTGTTTAATTAAACATTTGCTATACCTAAGTGCAAGACTATATTAGGGGATTGTCAAATACTCAAATAGTCTTATCTTAAAGACTTCCATCTTTCTTTCAACAATGCAGAAAACAAATCAACTACACCTTACTGCTCAGTGAACGTCTATATTATAAAATAAATTAACCACAAGAGACACAATGTACCAAAAACTCCCTTGTTTTCTCCTAACAGACTAAGAATACTTGTGAAGCACTTGGATCATCCCTCACACACACCAAATTGGCCAGACCATTATTTTTCTGTCTGGCACACATTTTCATGGTAATACCTATAAAAATCAGTTCCTCATGAACTGGAGAATGAAATGGCAAGCCTTTCCAGGACCTCTGCCAAGAAAACTCCAAAATGGGGTCACAAAGAGTTGGACGTGACTGAAATGACATATATTTTATATATATATGTGTGTGTATGTATATGTACATATATATATATGTACACAGATAAATGTGCATATATGTTACAGACTATTCATACCTACTATACGTGATGTTCATTTCTCAATTCTTTGGAGACTGTTTAATATGTCAAAGCAATATATAACAGCATCCACAGAACATCAGTATTAAAAAGTTAAGCTGTTATGGCTCAAAAGTAGAACTATGAGAAGGCTCTCTCACCCTACCCCTTTGCAGAACTTAAGAGTCTACAAGTGTGATACATCACATATATTTTATAAGCACTGATGAGTTATGCTGATTTTTTTTCCTTTTTTTATTTTTGTCTTTAAAAAATATTACTGGCTAGAATACCTCTCTGGGAGGAGAAGGGGAGGAATATTGGGGGAAATTATGTTGACACAAAAAAATGGCATCAACAAAATTTTTTTTCAAAGATAAGATTTTGTTTCCTGAATAAGTTTGGAGTCATTAAAAGAGCTTATCAATTTCCTGAGGGGCTATTTAGCCTGGTCTCAACCTCCCATTTAACTATGGACTTAATTTAATATGCTGTGAGATACAAAAACTGTTCCTGACTTCAAATTCTATACTGAATTATATAATTATAGGTAATATATTTATAGAACACTTTAAGACTTGCAAAGTGCTTTACAAATGTTATCTTTTAATCCTCACAACAACTCTGGAAAATAAATACTATTACTGTACAGTTAAGAAAACTGGGAGACAGGTTAAACAACCTGCCCAGAGTCACACAGATAGTAAACATCAGAGGACAAATGTGGGAATTCAGGTCTTCCTGACTCCAGGTCCACAATTCTATCCACTGGACAGCGTAGCTAAAGTAAATGAAAAATTACAGATGATCCATAAATCATTTTTATTTGACTCTGAAATCTGACAAATTAGTACAGACTAAAAGTATGCAGAACTTAGAAATAACACATTTCAGGCTACCTAAAGTCCTTCATGTGAGAATGAATGAGAAGCAGTACTGCAAACATCTCCTCTGAATTGTCTTCTGTATTTACTGCAATAGTGGAAAATGGTTGCACTTTTTGATATAAGTCTATCAATCTAAACTATGTAGATACCTTTCAAATGAAATAAACCCTAGGTTATCCTGAATGATTAATACTAATAATCTGTTTAACAAAATGGCTATGTAGAGTAAGTAGTTGACCAATTTTCAAAGAATCAGAACACAGTATATAACATTAGTTATACTATAAATAACTTATGCTTTTTAATGATCCAGAAAGCACACAAACATAAAAATTAATTATCATAGTATTACAAATGTGACAATACTGGACACCAGCTATTAATGTATGACCCAATATTAAACTATTCAATGATCTGTGCCAGTTCAATAGTGTCAAATATGCTGGATACGTAGCATCAAATATGTTGGATATGTTTTACATTTACCACTAAATAACTACACTGGATACCACATTTTAGGAAGGACACTGACAAACTGAAAAACATCCAGAAGAAGTATGTGTATACTGTCCAAAAGAAGCTCATGAAGTGTAGTTGGGCAGATGAGATATGTGCACACATACAAACAGGTACACATACACAAAGAGAATAGACAACATTTATGTAGGTTTGCAAAGTACTTTATCTCACTTGATACTCAAAGCAACCCTTTGAAGTTAAGGTATTTTTATTTTTATTCCCATTTTACAGATAAGGAAGCTAAGAGTGTTTAAAAGACATGCCCATAGTCAAAAGCTAGCAAGTATTTGAGGCAGAACTTGAATTCAGGTCTTCCTGACTCTAAGTCCAATGATCTACGCTAACTGTTGTTAGTAAAGCAATACACAAGAATCAAATGAGGAGACATCAAGGGCTACAGGAATATAGAGAAGGTTTCACAGAAGAGACTGAATTCAGTTGGATCCTGAAAGATCTGTTCTGCAATCTTTACTACTTACCAATTGGCTTTTGTATACAATTTAAGCCTATACTTTAGACCTCAGTTTCTTATAGTGAGAGTATATGGTAATGTTCCCTCCAAGTTTTTTTATTCCTTTTGGGGGCTGGATTAATATTCCTATTAAGTAGTTACGAGGGCAGCCAATTACTCCTCTGTGGCCAGGACTAGAAAACTGTAGTTTTTGCAGAATGGGGTTCACATTACACAAAACTGTCCCAAAGATGGTAAACACTGTTAGCACTGTCTGTTCTTTCTAGTTTGCTTTCCCTTTTGTCTTACCTTTTTTCTGCCACTTGCATCTCCCCCCATAAGCTAAGCCTCTATAAACTCCAATATGTTAAGATACATCCAAGTGGAAATTTGATCATTTCTGTAAGAAGCAAAACAAAGGTACCACTGATACTGTGACTCTTCTCAACATGAAGCCAAGAAGCATTCATTAAGTACCTACTAGATTGTAGAGTGAACACGGAGTGAACAAGGTATAAAAAGAGACTGGGGATAGATTATGAATGGCTTTAAAATTCTAACAGAGACAATTTAATATTTGGTCTTGAAAGTGATAGGGAACCATTGGAATTTATCTAGTTAATTTACATGGTCAGATTTGTGCTTAAGGAAGATCACTATAACAGCCGAGGTAGAGGATGGACTGGAGTGAAGAGACTGGAAGGCATGAGGGTCAACTAGAAGGCTATTGTAATAGTCCAAATGTGAGCTATTTAGGAATTGCATACATGTGAGTAGTGAGAAGGATACATATACAAGAGATGTTTTAAAGCAAAAGAGAGGATGAAATGGCCAAGAATGACTCTAACACTTATTTTCTGGAAAAAATCTTTTATGTGCCCAGGTGCCATCTCAACACTCCAAGAAACTGTTTCTATCTGAGACATTTGGTAGGTATAAATGTAGCCTTGATACTCTGCAGTGAATATTAAGTCTAGGTGACTGGTAAGATGACAGGGCTCTCCACAGTAACAGTAAAAAGTTCAGAGGAGCAGAGGGTTTGGGGGCAGTAGTGTGCTGATAATGTTTCACATTCACACAAATATAAGTTTATTAAAAATTTCAACAATATAAAAGATGTGTAGCATACAACTTACAAGTAATAATGAAATATACAATATTCCTTATGTATATTCCACATAATTAGAAATTTTTAAATGATTAACTTATTTTCAGATATTGAATCAAGTGATAACTACAATGATTTTTAAAGTACCAAATAATTTCAGAAAATTTTTCTAGCAACATTACAGCTTCTCCAGACTTTCTTCCCAGCATCAGAACATAATACAACTAAGTTTCCTTACAAATATTCAATATTAAAGCTAGTCACTTAATGTAGACAAATTATGTGTTGCAAATATACTCTGCCAGGATTAATATCAATTTTTTAAAAATCAATAAATAACATTGTCAGTACAGATCACAGAACTGTGCACTGGCTGTATTTAACAATCAGCTCCTAAATTCCCTGAAATTTTAACAATTGGTTCTCCTAATCTGGCATAAATCAGCTCTAGTAAACCACTGATTTGGAAGGAAAGATAATGAGTTGTTTCAGACATGTCTAAAATATCCAAGGAACATCAAGTTCAATACATCCAATAAGCAGCTGGAGATGCAAATCTGGAAATCAAAAGAGGTTAGAATGGATAAGTAAGTAGAATAGTCTGAAGAGAGACGATGATTAATGAAATGAAATCACCAAGTAAAATAGTAAAGAAGAAGAAAAGAGCTGAGACAGAGCATGGGGGATATCCCAATTGGTAGGCACAACCTGAATGAAGATGTAGCAAAGGAAAACTGAATAGGACTTGTCAGACAGGTAGGAGAATCAGAAGACAGAGATGTCACAGAAAACCTAGTGAGAAGAAAGTGATCAACAATGTCAGAGGTTACAAAGAGGTCAAGAAAGATGAGGATTAAGAAAAGGCTATTAGGCTGTGCAATTAAGAGACTGAAGAGAGAAATTTCACAGTTGAATGATGCAGAGAGATATAAACCAACAGCAATCAGGGAAGATGGGGTCAAGGTAAGGGTTTTTTTTAAGAATGATAGAGACATGGATAAGTTCGTGTCCTTCGTTGCCGAAGAAGACCATGCCATCAGAGAAATGATGACATGACTTGCACTTGATTTTGTTTTGAGTGAGGGAGGGCTGTGCAGGTCTCCAGCCTCACTTCTCCTCCAGAGACATCTGAATCCAGTAACCAAATATTCATCAGGATGACTGGAGATGACCCAGGATGAGGCAATTGGGGTTAAGTGACTTGCCCAAGGTCACACAGCTAGTGAGTGTCAAGTGTCTGAGGTGAGATTTAAACTCAGGTCCTCCTGACTCTTGCACTGGTGGCTCTATCCACTGCACCACCTAGCTGAGGATAGGTTTGTAGATAGGAGGGCAGCAACCAGGACAAGAGCGACTGGATATTAGTGAAAAGCACGGGATGAAAGAAGGAACACAGTTGAAGACCAGATGGAAGGGGAGCACTTGTATACATTAAGTCCCCACGATGTTTTCTGCTTTCATTTGGGATAGGGGGTGGTGATGGATTATAGATGAAAATGTTTAAAAATCGGCTATTTATTTTCTATCAATGCTTCCATACATCTTTTTCAAAACTAACAATTGTCAAAAAATTTGAACCAAGATATCATTGTAAAGTGAGTTAGTACCTTAAAGAAGTACAATACCAGAGCAACTGAGTTTTTTATATTTAATTCTTACTTGTATCTAAATTAATTTCACATCAGCCTAATTTAATTGTTCAAATTCTAAATTTTTATTTTTTCTCTTCTCTGTTATAAGATCTAGTTTCTTCAAACCATTCCTCAAAGGTTTTATTTTCCAATTCTTCTATCTCTTCATCCTGTATAAATTCTCAACATCTATATTAATTTGTAAGTTTCAGAATGCTAATAAGTGTTTAAACAATGCCCAGTATGATAGGCATTATTACTCCAACTCCAACATGCTCTTCTTCATGTATTTCAATTCATTTTAATACATAAATCAATTAAAGAGCATGTCAGGCACTGTGTTCATTACTGAGCAAATAGACAAAAGTAAAGTCCCTTGCCTTCCAAAAGCTTATAATCTAATAAGTTTGAAAAGAGAATGTACTAGTAGCTGGAAAGATCAGGAAAGATCTCATGTTGAAGGTGGCATTTGAGGTCAGTCTTGAAAAAAAAAAAATTTACAAAGCAGATGTGAGGAAAACAGGTACACAGTAGGTATGGAAGAGAGTAAAGGAGATAAAGCAATATGCATTCACAACAGTGCTAGAAACACTCTTGATACTAACAAGGTATCAAGGAAAATTTATTACAGCAGAGTTCAGAGGAATTGAATGCCTTGGCCAAATAAAGCCCCCAACCTCTTCTCAGGAGGAGGGAGCCTAGGATACAGAAGCGAGATTGACTTTTTAATGGTTAGTTCAGGACAGATCCTCCCATCTGGATTGGTCCGTTCTCCATTAGGTCACCATCCTCTCTACATGCCCATTACATAACTACCGTTGGTGTGATTCCCCCACCCCAAAAAAACAAGCTTCAACATAGGACCCATAATCAGAAAATGGAGGGATAATTTTATGCAGGGTATGTCTGCTTATATTCTGCATGAGGTTCATTAAGCAAGCACAGTAAAGAAAAGCTTTCTCCAAGTTATTCTAGATAATCTTTACTGACTGGTTCAGGCTGGTTTCAGGCCTGGACCTTCTTATCAAAAATTTTGTGACTTTCTGAAGGCCATTTGTCTGTCTCTTGATTGGTTGAGTCCACCTGCAGTCTGCTGGCTTTCTTATTATCTGACATATTCTTCGTTAACTAGTAACTTCTGTGGGAACTTAACTTTTTGCTGTCTCTCACAACAGCAAGTAGGTCAGTATGGTTTTATCCTAGGGTCCACATAAGTGGGTATCTTATGAGAGGACTAGAAAGGTAAGTGTCAAAACGCTTTGAGAGTATAAGAAGAGTAAGAGTTGAGAAGAGACTATTTGATTTAGCAAATAAGATCACTGATAAGGTTGGATGCCAGGTTGCAGAGCATTTAGAAAGAGTAAAAGAAGAAAGGAAATGGGAGCACAGAATACAGATAGCTATTGAAAGATTTTGGCTGAGAAAATGAGAAAAGATTTAGAACATTAACTAGCAGGAATAGTATGATCAAGTGAAGTGGTTTTGAGAATACAGTAGTCTTGGGAATGATTTATAGGTAGCAGAACAACTATGAATAGACAAAATAATGGTAACATCTCCGATTTGTAATTCAAGGAACCTTTATAGGAATATTTTCCTTTAAGCCTTTCACTAAATTGGTCCCAGTAGAAGTTCCCAACATTTTTATTTTCCGGGAATGGTAACCAAATGTCATCCAAGTTCATAACCTCAGGGTCATCCTCCACTCATTCATCCCACATTTCCCATCAGTTGCCAAATCTTGTAAATCTACCTCTACATTCAACACCTTCTCTCTACTCAGTTACAACACTAATTCAGATTGTCCTCACCTTTTCACTGGGTTTCTTGCAATAATGTCTGAACTGGCCTCCCTGTCTCAAGGTTCTCCTCACTTCAAAACCATATTCCACTTAGCTGCGAAAGGAATTTTCCTATAGTGGAAGTCTGACCATGTTTCTTCACTATTCAAAAAACTCCAGTGGCTATCACCTATAGGATTAAAAGAAAAACCCTCCCCCTGAATGACATTTAAAGTTCTATACAATCAATTGTCAACTTTCCTTTTTGACTTTATTATATATTACTTGAGTAATTCTCAAAATCTGGTCCAAGGACCCCTTAGGGTCCATCCCCAAAACCCTTTCAGGGGGGCTGATAGGATCAAAGCTATTTTCTTAATAGTACTATTATTTGTCTATTAAAATATTCCTCCCCTTCCCAACTAAGTATCTGTGAGGCTAGATTTTCTACACATGCTTCAACATTACAAAACATTACAAAACATTACAAAAAATTGAATACAGAAGCATACATGAGAAAGGAGTTGTTTTTTTTTATTAAGGCAGATAGTAAAGAGATTTGAAAAATATATAAAACGATGCAACTCTTCTCATTTTACCTTGGAAAAGCTATTTTTCACAAAATATATTGTTTATGTCACCATATGATGGTTTTAGTTTTGCAAAATTAATTGTTTTTTAAATGTGTCTATTGTGATTTCCAATAAGGTAAACAAAATAAAAACATAAACAAAAGTTCTTTGGGGTTCTCGATTTTTAAGTGTAAAGAGGTCCTCAAAATTAGAAATATAAAAAAGTTCTGAGACAAAAAAGTCTACGAACACATCAGCCAAACTGGCCCTACTGTTCCTCATACTTAGGACTCTTCTACAACCTTTATCTATGCCTTTGCAGTATACTGCCCTCCCTCCTTATTTACACATCTAAAAATCCCTAAGTGTCCTTCAAGATTCAGCTCAAGTATAACCCTTTTTACATGAAGCTTTCTTGATGATACTATCCCCAAATGCCTTCACCCCGAAAATTACTGCTTTTTGTATGTACATTTTGTATGTACCGATATATGCACAATGTCTCCTCCATAGAAAGTAAACTCCTTGAGAACATTTCCCTTTTGACTTTTATCCCTAGCCCCCAGCACCAGAGCCTAGCACATACTAGGCACTAAATAAAGGCTTATTGATTGACTAGTGAACATTTTCTTCTGATACAGCAATAATTTAATCACAGAATATTTTACTGGTTTTGTCACATTCATATCTATAACATTCCAAATGACCAAATATTATATGACAATGTACTACAAACTGACTCACTTCAAACACTTTCCAAGTTCCCTCTTACGATGTCAAAAAAAAAGGCAAAATTCATGCACTGTTAGAATTATTTCACGCTGAAATATATCTCTACTGCTGTCATATATTTATATACGACATCTTAGAACTATTAAGCTGCATTATGGTGCTGAAAACTGTATGTTGTAGTGGAAATAATGCTATACTTGGCATCAGTATAACCTGAGTTTGAATCACCTAACATTAACCAGTTATGTGATCACACACTATATTATTTAACCTCCAAGATTTAGTTCCCTTAACTATAAAATGAAAAAAATATGTGCAAGTCCTTAACTTGTTAGGAGGATCAAATGAGATGTTTACAAAGTTTTACAAACCTTAAAGCGCTATATACTACATATATGTGAGCTATTTCCATTATCATTACTGTAGTTATTATTATACAGTAATTTAAAATAACATAGTTTTTAAAAAATTATCTCAAGGCTAAGAAAGATAAAAAGAACTCCATCTTCAGCTAGTTGTTCTTTTTACCTCAGTCCTTTATGGAAAGATGCTTGTTTCAAATGAGAATGCAACAGAGAGGATTAAACTTAAAAGTTGAAAAATGAACACCAGGCTTTCTAAATAAATCTTCAATCCCCAAAGGAAGGTAAGTCCACTCCTTGACTCAAATAATTTGGTAACACAGTCAGATTTTGTTAAAGCAGCATTTCAGCTTGAACATGAAAAATCACACTGTCAAAGCAATAATTTGACTTTTTGTGCAGAAGACATAGAAGTAAGCCAACCAAGCAAATTATCAACTTTTATTTAGTGATTCTACATTATTTTCTGGTTAAAGATACAACTGACTAGGAATTATTATGGTAATCTAGAGAAATAGATGGTCTTATAATTTCAGATACTTTACAAGGAGGAAAGGATTGAAATATATCTTTAGGAACAATTTTGCAGGCATATAAACATACAACTGAATAACTAAACAACAAGCTATCCAAATGCAGATGCAGGCAAATCACACACCCTTGCAACTCTAAGCATCAACCCAATATGAGTAAAATTAATTATATAGTTTTTTAAATATTCCCAAGAAAATGACACGCAATTAGGTCAATGCTTAGGGTTAACAATTTACTAAACAACGGAAGTATTTTATAATCCCACCACCTCCACAGGCATGAAATTTCTTTTTTTCCAGTACTATCTGTAGAATTCCATGAAAAGATTATCTCCCAAAATTCACTCTTTACAATTAAAGTAATTAATTTGTGATAATGCCAATAAGAAAATAATATTCCACTTGAAACCACATTTCCTCAATAAAATGGCTAAAGCTAATGCAATGTTATGATGAAACTGGTTAACAAACAAATATATAAATGTATAAAATATGAAGACTACATATAGGCATATTTTTCTTCCCAATAGGCAAGAATAACCAAAATAACCAAAGCACTACTGATAACTATTGTGCCAATATATCATGAATACCCACTACGCATCAGTATAACTATCATGAATCTTAATTAATAAGAAAATTATGTGATTTGGTAAACACACTGGCTACTTCTATGAGAAATATCCACATTCTAACGGAAGCTTGTGTCTCATGGCTGAGCACATATCCAATAATCACTGAATTCAGTACTAGAGCAAGTACATGGTAGTATACTTTCAAACACACTACACTACTATCTTGTCAGCAATAAAGAGAATATAAGAGAAAGGGAGAGGTAGAATGAAATAAATTATCTCACATAAAAGAGACAAGGAAAAGGTTTTTGCAGTGATGGTGAAGAGGGGAGAGGTGAGGGGGAGTGAGTGAACCTTATTCTCATCACAGCCCAAAAGAGAGAATAACAAACACACTCAACTGGGTACAGAAATCTATCTTACCATACAGGAAAGAAGGAGGGCAAGGAGATGGGCGGGGGAGGGAATTAATAATTAAGGGAGGGAATATTGGGGAAGGGCACAGTCAGAAGTAAAACACTTTTGGGGTGGGACAGGGTGAAAGAGGAGAGAATATAAAAAATGTAGGGGGAGAGGATAAAAGAGAAATTTAGCAATAGTCATTGAAAAATATTTTGAAGCAAGTTTCTCTGATGAAGGTCTCATTTCTCAAACATACAGAGAAATGAGTCGTCTATAAAAATAAAAGCCATTCCCTAATTGATAAATGATCAAAAGATAAGATCAGTTTTCAAATAATCAAAGCTCCCTATAGTCATACGAAAAAATTCTCTAACTCACTACTGATTGGAGAGATGCAAATTAAAACAATTTTGCGGTACTACCTCATACTTAATCAGATTTGCTGACAGAACAGAAAAGGTACATGACAAATGTTGGCAGGAACATGGTAAAAATGAGACCATAATGCACTGTTGGTTGTGAACTGATTCAACCATTTTGTGAAGCAATTTGGAACTATGTCCAAAGGGTCATAAAACCACACATACCTTTTGATTTAGCAATATCACTACTAGAGCTGTATCCCAAAAGAGATAAAAAGACAAAAAGGAAAAGGACCTATATGTATAAAAATATTTATAGCAGCTCTTTTCTGGGGGTAAAGAATTAGAAATTGAGAGGATATCCATCAATTGGGGAATGGCTGAACAAGTTGTGGTACGTGATTATGAATGATTATGATGAAATACTACTGTGCTATAAGAAATGATGAGCAGAATGCTCTCATAAAAACCTGGAAAGACTTGCATGGACTGATGTAAAGTGAAAAGTACTGTGTACAAAGTAACAGCAATAGTGTAAGATGATCAGCTGTGATTGAATTAGCTATTTTAAGCAATACCATGATCCAAGACAATTCTGAAGAACTTATGATGAAAAATGCTACCCATTCCCTCAAAAAGAACTGGTGTATCTGAATACAGATTGAAGCATACTTTTTTTAATATTTTATTTTTCTTAAGGTTTCTTTTGTCCATGTTTTCTTGCACAACATGACTATTATAGATATGTTTTACATGGCTACACGTGTATAACATCCAAATTGCTTGCCTTCTCAATGAGGGGCTGTGGGGAGGGAAGAAAGGAGAGAATTTGAAACTCAAAGTTTTAAAAACGAATGTTAAAAATGGCATTACATGTAACTGGAGAAAAATAAAATCCTATATAAAAGCTAAAAAGAAAAGAGAAAGCTGAACAATCCTTAATTATGCCTCTCTTTCTAAACATAATTCTTTCATAATAAAAGTTACAATACCTAATTTGTTTTGTAGGTGCTTGGTAAGTTTTGCACATATGTATTTCTATATTGATATAAATGTGCATGTATGTGAAAAATCTGATCATTAAGCAAAATTTATCTCAAAATAATGTAAATAAATCCAGTTTTAGTTGGATTTTTTTAATTTTATTTTTCATTTTTAACTTAAGTTTATAACAGATAAAACAATTCAAACTTTTGGTCAGGTGATACTTCCTTTTAAAGCATTTACAATATGGACCACAAAAAAATTTTTTTTAAACATTAACCAACTGAGACACAAATAATATTTATGTTGCTAACTTCACAAGTTCTTGACTTAATTGTCTTCACAGTATTACTAAGAATTAAAGGTCCCAAACTTACTTTTATTCCTTTTTGTTTTTATTTTTTTTATTTTTAATGTTCCACAATCACTACCATAAAACTTAGATTTTTTTCCACCCTACCTACCCCTCACCATCCCCCTCCCTCCCCAAGACAGCATACAATTCTATACAGGATCTACAAATACTTTCCTATTGAATACGTTTTCACTATAGTCATGCTGTGTAGATGAACTAAAATAAATGGAAGAAATCACATAACAAATCAAAACATAATACACACACACACTCACACACAAATGATCTGCTACATTCTGCAAATGAATTCCATACTTCTTTTTCTGAGTGTGAAAGGCATTTTGCCTTAGAAGACCATTGGGAATTTTTTTTTTTTTTTAAGTTCTTGTGTTGTTACAAAGTTCCAATTCTACCAGAAAAAACTCTTGCATACTATGGTCACTGCTGTGCACAAAGTTCTCCTGGTTCGGCTCCTTTCACTCAGCATCAGATCATATAAGTCCTTCCAGGCCTCTCTGAAGTCTTCTTGTTCATCATTTCCTATGGCACAATAGTACTCCATTACATTCACATACCATAAATTACTCAGCCATTCCCCAATTAATGGGCATCCCCTTGATTTCCAGTTTTTGGCCATTATAAAGAGTGCTGCTATAAATATTTTTGTACATGTGGGACCCTTTCCCATTTTTATGATCTCTTGGGGATACAGTTCTAGAAGCAACATTGCTGGGTCAAACGGTATGCACATTTTTGTAGCCCTTTGAGCATAGTTCCAAATTGCTCTCCAGAATGGTTGGATGAGCTCACAGCTCCACCAACCATGAATTAGTGTTCCATTTAGTTGGCTTTCTTAAAGCAGTCCAAAATCTTAACAGTGTAATATGTGCATAGATTATCATTAATAAAATAATCAACAAAATGATGAATAAAGTTGAAGAGGCAGGCATAACTTTCTATGTTCAATTTATTAAAGACCTTCAATGATTAACTAGAATTTAAATCAAACCATTATAGCACAGTAGAGGAAATTATTTTTATTCATTTATACTTTTGCCAACATTTGGTGTACAGTAAAGAAAATAGTCCTGATAATAAAGTCTACATAGACATCTAAATTGTTTTACTGGTACACACACACATACACACACATATTTTAATAAATCCACTGCCAAAATAACATTTAGTCAAAATGTCTCCTCTACTAGACTAAGCTTCTTGAGAAGAGGACTTATGTTTTGCCTCTTTTCTTTATACCCCAGTTTTTATCACTGGCACATGGAAGACATTTAATTAGTGTTTACCGAACAACTGGCTGACTACTCTGAAGGATATAAAGCTTAAAGAGAACACTTGTCCAGACTCTCCTTAGAAATAGGCATGTCCTAGATCTCTTTTACATCGATTTCTAATTGAGAGAGACTAGCACGTATAGAAATATTCAGCTACAGGGAGAATGGCAAGATCCTTAATATTTTAGGGTACTAATCTCAGAACTTGGAGTCTAGAGGGGTCCAGTCTACCACCAATGAGGAGGGAGTAAATAGGAACTGTGGGTTCCCTCTGGGAAAGATGACAATTTGAGGGGTGGGAGATAGGAAAAAGGTCATATAACCAGGAATAGAAAAGGATAGGGGGACAATGGCTGGAAGGTTGGGGGTGGGTTCGAGTGTCCACGATGAAGATGGGCAATCCACCTAGCACAAGCTCTGCAGTATCCAGAATTACTGATTCAATCATACATTTGTTATGTGGCTGACCACAACAAATGGTATCATTTGGGTTATTGGTTAAAGCAAAGGCAGCCAGCTCACAGAGGTGAAATACATGAAATAACTAGGCCAAGTAAACCATGAACATAATAATGCTACCTAAGTAGTCTACTAGTTTTATTTTTTCTTGATGTACTTTTCTCTCTATTCAAGTTTTTCCTTTCTTCAACACTGCAGAGAATGTTCAAAAAATATATAAGGTAGGCATGCTGGTACAGCAGAAAGTATGCCAGCACTAACATCAGAGGACGTAGATTTGAATCCTGGCCCTGTTTATTACCTACATGACTTTGGGCAATTCACTTAACCTCTCTTAGCTTCAACTCCTCATCTGCAAAATGAAGAAGATGAACTAGATGAGCACTAAGGCTCCTACTAACTCTAAATAAATCTGTAAACAAGCCTAAATATTTTCTGGTTTAAATTTTCTCTCAGTTTGGAATTTACAACTCAGACCAAATGTGGTAGAAGTAGAATATCCTTTATATACATTGAAAAGTTTTCTTTGTAAAGAGGCCATCCTTGGTATTTGGTTGGTCCAGGATACTAGGGTGCTGCTTCATGACTGCCTGAAGTAAAAAAAAGGCAAGCCAGTGGCTAGTTGGTGTGACACAAGCTTAGCAGGATTCCTACTGCCCTGTAATGACATTCTCCTGACCCAGCAACACATAAGATGCATAGGAGTGTAGTGTCCTTAGCTAAGGGGATCATACGGTCCCATATCCACTACAACATAGCATCAGGACCTAGAACCAAAGAAAAATTCAGTTCTCATTCTCATAGGGCAACAACCTGATTATTCACTTCCACAAAGAGCTAAGGTTCCAAACAAACCTACACAGCAAGAGGGCAAAATTCCTTCATTGGTCCTGACCCCAGAGCAGAGAAGACTTCGTGGTCTAGTTCTAATTTCTCTCCAGGTTCCAACTCAGTCAGACTTATGACCACCATCCAAAAATCAAGAGATGCAACCATTTGGGAAAGCAATTTGAATTTATACAAATACATTTACTAAAATATCCATATCCTTTTACCCACAGATTCCACTGCTAGGCTTATACCCCAAGGAGATAACTGATGAGAAGTCTCTATATACACCAAATATTTATAGCAACAGTTTTTGTGATAGCAAATTGGGAAAAAGTACAAACCCATCAACTGGGGAAAGACTAAAAATGGAATAATACTGTAGGATAAGAAACTATTAATATGATAAACACAGAGAGGCATAGGAATATAAATGTAATCTCATGCAAAGTGATATGTAAGGAGAGCTAATAAAATATATACAATAACACTACAAATGGAAAAACACAAACACAAAAAAATCAAAAGTGAATGTTGCTACTTATTCAGCCATGCCAATCATACTACCAAAAAATTATTTTACAGAGGTAGGAAAAAATCATAATAAGATTCATCCTAAAGAAGAATATATCAAGAATATCAAGGAAATTGATGAAAAAAAATGTGAAGGAAGGTAGCCTAGCCATATCAGATTTCAAAGTGTATTACAAGCATTGTAATCATCAAAACAATCCTGAAATGACTAAGAAATAGAGAGGTGATCAGTAGACTAGATTAGGTACACAATACAAGATAGTAAATGACCATTTATTGGGGGCAGCCAAGTAGCACAATGCACAGAATACTGGGTTTTAAATAAAGAAGACTCATTTATCTTCCTGAGTTAAAATCTGGCCTGAGACATTAGCTGTGTGACCCCAGGCAAGTCACATAACCCTGTTTGTCTCAGTTTCTCATCTATAAAATTAGCTGTAAAAGGAAGTAGCAAACCACTCCCAGCATCTTTGCCAAGACAACCTCAAATAGGGTCACACAGAGTCAGACACAACTAAACAATAAAAAAGGAAAATAGAGTAATCTAGTGTTTGAAAACCCAAATAAAATATACAGAGAACTAAGCCAAATTTATAAGAATACAAGTCATTCTCCAATTGATAAATGATCAAAGAATATGAAGTTTTCAGACAAAGAAATTAAAGTTACTGAGTCATATGAAAAAATGTTCCAAATCACTATTGATTAGAGAAATGCAAATTAAAATAACTCTGAGGTACTACCCACCTCATACCTATCAGATTAACTAATATGACAGAAAAGGAAAACGATAAGTGTTGAAGGGATGTAGGAAAATTGAGACATTAATGCATTGCTGGTGGAATTGTGAACTGATCCAACCATTCTGGGGAGCAATTTCAAACTGTGCCTAAGACACTACAAATTTGTGTATATCCTTTGACACAGCAATACCACTATTAGGTCTGTGTCACAAAGGAAAATAATCTATTCATACAAAATTATTTATAGCAGTTTTTTGTGGTGACCAAGAATTGGAAATTTAGGGGATGTCCATCAATTAGGGAATGGCTAAACAAGTTGTGATATATGACTGTAGTAATAAAATACAACTGTGCAATAAGAAATGAAGAATAATAAGAAATGAAGACGATTTCAGAAAAACCTGGAAAGACTTACATGAACTGATGCATAGTGAAGTGAGGAGAACCAGAAGAACAGTGTAAACAGTAACAAAAATATTGTAAGGATGATGAACTACAAATAACTTGGTTATTCTCAGCAATACAATGATCTAAGATAATCCCAAAGGACTCATAATGAAAAGCGCTGTCCACCCCAAAGAAAGAACTGATAGAATCTGAATGCAGATGAAAGCATAATATATTTCACTTTCTTTACTTTTTTGCTGTGTTTTTTTTTCACAACATAAACAATATGTACATATGTTTTGCATGACTGCATATGTATTACCAAAACAAATTGCTTGCCATCTCAGAGAGGGGGAAGTGGAGGGAGGCAGGAGAGAATTTGGAACTCAAATTATTTTTAAATGTCAAAAATTGCTTTTACATGTAATTGGGGAGAAAAATAAAATATCCAAAAAAGTGAACATTATGAAATTACAAAGAATAAGCATGGGTCCAAAACAGAGACAAGAAGATGAATGCCCACTTTTGCAGAATTAAAAGATTCACTATCGTGGTACACTGCATGTATTTTTAGACTTTTGGTATACTGATCAATTCTGCTGATTTTTTTCTTTAAGAAATATTACTTGTTGTGTGGGATAGCTCTTAGGGGTAAGTTATCAGAAGGAATTTTGGTGATATATAAAACAAAAACTATCAATAAAAATCTTTTTTTTAAAATTAAATCAATACAGACCAAGATCTTTCTTACATGCTCACCATGCAGCTCACAATTCAGTTCAATGGGAGAAACTGCTACTTCCATCCCTCAAAGCATCATTCCCCATTACTGAATTAATAGCCACTAAGCCACAAAAGTCCAATAAAACATGCCTCTCTATAGAGGGCAGAGTAATCATTCAAAATGGTAATTTTCAAGAACTAAGTCCTTGGAGAGGGTGGTGAAGCACTGGGTCTGAGGTCTGGAGAGAACCTAACTGACTCAAAACTACACTTAGAAATAACCAATAAATCCAATACAACCAACTCAATTTTTCAGGAACCACTTTTCCTACTTATAGATTATCTAGATAATATAGTTCTCCTTCTTAAGATCTGAGATTATGTGGGCCTTTCAGTTTATTCACTGTCATTCCTGACCTCCCATGTACAAAGAAGAAAACTCTAGTGCAAAAAAAATACAAAAAAACAAAAAACTCCGTAACAACAATATCAAAAACAAAAACTACTAGGCACTCTCTATGGAGAAATCAAATAACAGATACACAGGTACCACAGGAAGTACAGATTTAGATTTATTTATGAAGTTCTTTTTAATCATTGTTAGCTCTTCTGTCCCATAAAAGGCACAAAAGAAAAAGCTAGAACATTAGTCCTTTCCAAAAGAGGAAGAACTTGCATGTAGAACTTTGCATATATTGTCAGTTTTGTTTGAAATATCTGTTAAGTTTTGCTGAACTATTTTATTTTTCTCTTTTTTTAAAAAAATCATTTGTTCCATGGCCTAGGTTCCCTAAGTAGGGAAAGGGATGAGACATTCAGAAATAAAGTTTGTATAAAAATTAGAGATGTCTATAAAATTTTAAAATTGTTTAAAATAAAAGAAAAAAGTTAAAGAGTAGGAGATGAATAAGCAGAAAGACTGCCAAACATATGCTTAAACAGCCTATTATCTATCCATGTGGTCTTCCTGCCTTTTTGGTTGGTTGGTCTCTATGCCTCCTCCAGTCTCTCCCCTTTCCAATCCATCCTCCAGATAGCTGCCAAATTGATAAATCTAAAACACCAATATGACCATGTAATCAACTTTAGGAAAAAAAAAAAACTTCAATGACTACCTGTTGCCTAGAAAACAAAACACAAACTCCTTTTAGTTACTTCAAGTCCTTTACAATATGGTTCTCAACTACCTTTCTAATTTTAATTTTTAAATTAAATTAATTTTTAAAATTCTAATTCCAGTCCTTCCCTTTCACAATGCTATCATTCCAGTTAGTAAAGGACATGTAGGGTGTTCAAGGAGGACTACACACCTTTATTTTGAGAGTTATCTGAGCCCTTTTCAGGGCTGCTCATCCACCTTTGGTGTCTACTTGGCACTCAATTCTCTCACCTATGGTTTCACCCCAGTAAACCCTCTCAGCAGACAAGCTAAAACAGATTGAGGGTAACCAATGAACCTAAAACCTGTCTGTGAGTTAGTGGGATTTCTATCCAAGTATGTGAAAATTTCCCCCAGCTGAATGAGAAAATGAGAACAATTTTTTTTTTCCAACAGCCATGAAGGCAACTAAAGCAGGCACTGTGGAGTGCTTAGAGTTTGGTCAGACATCAAAGATGCCAAGGCCAACCAATGTATTCTGGGCCATCTCCATTCATCCTGGACTTTTATCTTGCCAGTGTACTTCAATGATTCTGGAAGAGAGAGTTAGGCTGAAAAGTTTGTGCAACTCTGTCTCACTAACATCCAATTCTTGCACAAGTCAAGACATTACCCCATGACATCACTGGTCCTCCTTGGAAACAAAGGAAAAACAATTAAATTCCACTCAAAATGTCCTGTGCCTGACTACTGTCCACAACTGTCAACATGTCTCTAAGTATTTGTATATGTCTGGAATAGACTTCTTCACTTTCAGTAGTAGAATCCTCACCTTCTTCAAAGTATAGATTAGATGTGCCACCTTCTATAATAGATCTTTCCTGATTCTTCCCCATCACCAAACTAATAGGTATTATCAGTCTCTCCTTTGTACATACTTTGTATTCAACTTGTATTTATTTGTATTACACTGTATTCTCCCAATAGACTTCTTTGAAAAGAGGGAATGTTTAGTTGTCTTTGTATTCCCAGCACCTAAAAGGGTACCTAAGCCCACAGGAAGACAGATAGGGATTAGACCTTTAATAGCGAAAATGTAGATGGCAAAAGCCTTCTCCACTAATACAGGTCCAGCATCTTCTCTGAAACTTGTATGGTCTCAGAGTTGCCTAGAGCATAGGGAGGTTAAGCAAATTGTCCACCTCTCAGCCAGTACGTGAGGGAAAGGACTGAAATACAAGTCTGCTGGCGCTGAAGCCAGTAATCTCTCTACATCACTTTTCAAAATTTTGACTATGATTATTTTTTATTACTATATTGATTATTGTAGCCTTTACCTATACCTTTGTCCTTTTACAGCACAGGTTCCCAAACTTACTTGGCCTACCCAAATAATGCCCACTTTGGGAACCTATGTTCTAGAACAAGAGTTCTTAACCTAGGGTTTGTAAAATTGCTTTTTTAATATTTTGATATCTATTTCAACATAACTGGTTCCCTTTTTAATCCTGTGTATTTTATACTTTAAAAACTATAAAGGGGTCCATCTCTCTCTCTCTCTCTCTCTCTCTCTCTCTCTCTCTCTCTCTCTCTCTCTCTCTCTCCTGTCACTCACACACACACACAAACACATGGTTAAGAATCTGTTCTAGGGGGGAGGAGCCAAGATGGCGGAGCAGAAAGACTCACATTTGCGAGCTCTGAACCCACAGCCCATAAATTACCTACGGAAAGAACTCCCAACGGGTTCTGGAGCAGTGGAAGCCACCCAACAGCAGAGTGGAGGAGATTTCTGCTCCAGAGAGCCCTGAAAAACTGACCCCAAAGGTTCGTTGGGCACCGGAGGCAGAGTGGAACCCCTGCCCTGGCCAGGCCCTGAGAGAAGCAGATCCGAGCAGGCTTCAGGGACAGAATCTCCGGCAGCCACGAGGGTCCCTCCACCCACAGGCGCTATAGGTCAGCCTTCTGGACTGGTCGAGAGGGGAGCGGGGTGTCTCCATGGCTTGGACCCCCTCGGGAGGAAGCCACGGGGGAGGCGGCAGCCAGGAGCTCCTGGAGCAGGCGGGAGCTCAGAGCTATTACTGAAAGTCTCTGCATAAACCCCCTGAGGGAACTTAGCCTGGGAGGCGGCCCTGCCCCCACCTGAGCAGCAGTACTTAATATCTCACTAAATAGAAGCCCCCACCCCCTGGCTGAAAGCCCTGAGGTGGTGGAGTAGCATTTGAATCTCAGACCCCAAGAACTGGTGAGGCGGGGGTGGAGAGGAATCTCAAAAGTCAAGTAACTGGCTGGGAAAATGCCCAGAAAAGGGAAAAAAAAAATAATACCATAGAAGGTTACATTATTGGTGAACAGATGTTTCCTCCTTTCATTTCTGATGATGAGGAACAATGCTTACCATCAGGGAAAGACATAGAAGTCAAGGCCTCTATATCCCAAACATCCAAAATAGATATCCAATGGGCTCAGGCCATGGAAGAGCTCAAAAAGGATTTTGAAAAGCAAGTTAGACAGGTGGAGGAAAAACTGGGAAGAGAAATGAGAGAGATGCAAGAAAAGCATGAAAAACGGGTCAATACCTTGGTAAAGGAGAGCCAAAAAAATGCTGAAGAAAATAACACCTTGAAAAATAGTCTCACTCAATTGGCAAAAGAGGTTCAAAAAGCCAAGGAGGAGAAGAATGCTTTCAAAAGCAGAATGAGCCAAATGGAAAAAGAGGTTCAAAAGCTCACTGAAGAGAATAGTTCTCTCAAAATTAGATTGGAACAGGTGGAGGCTAATGACTTTCTGAGAAACCAAGAAATCACAAAACAAAACCAAAAGAGTGAAAAAATGGAAGATATTGTGAAATATCTCATTGGAAAAACAACTGACCTGGAAAATAGATCAAGGAGAGACAATTTAAAAATTATGGGACTACCTGAAAGCCATGATCAAAAAAAGAGCCTAGACATCATCTTTCATGAAATTATCAAGGAAAACTACCCTGAGGTTCTAGAACCAGAGGGCAAAATAAGTATTGAAGGAATCCATCCATCACTGCCTGAAAGAGATCCAAAAAGAGAAACTCCTAGGAACATTGTGGCCAAATTCCAGAATTCCCAGCTCAAGGAGAAAATATTGCAAGCAGCTAGAAAGAAACAATTCCAGTATTGTGGAAATAAAATCAGGATAACTCAAGATCTAGCAGCTTCTACATTAAGGGATCGAAGGGCATGGAATAGGATATTCCAGAAGTCAAAGGAACTAGGACTAAAGCCAAGAATCACCTACCCAGCAAAACTGAGTATAATACTTCAGGGGGAAATATGGTCTTTCAATGAAACAGAGGACTTTCAAGCATTCTTGATGAAAAGACCAGAGCTGAAAAGAAAATCTGACTTTCAAACACAAGAATGAGAAGGAGCATGAAAAAGTAAACAACAAAGAGAAGTCATAAGGCACTTACCAAAGGTGAACTGTTTACATTCCTACATGGAAAGACAATATTTGTAACTCTTGAAACTTTTCAGTATCTGGGTAGTTGGTGAGATTACACACACACATACACAACCACGCGCGCGCACACATGCACACACACATACACACATGCACGCACACAAAGAGACAGAGAGCACAGAGTGAATTGAATAGGATGGGATCATATCTTTAAAAAATTAAGGTAAATGGTGAGAGAGAAATGTAGTGGGAGGAGAGAGGGTGAAATGGAATGGGGTTAATTATATCTCATTCAAGAGGCACGGAGGAAACTTTTTAGAGGACGGAAAAAGAGGAAAGCTGAGAAAGAAATATGAAGTTTACCTTCATCACATTCGACTAAAGGAAGGAGTAAAATGAACACTCATTTTGGTATGAAAATCTATCTTACAGTATAGAAAAAATGGGGAAGGAGATAAGTAGGGAGGGAGGGATGATGGGGAAGGGAGGGCAAAGGAAGAAGGGAGCAATTTGAGGTCAACACTCTTGGGGAGGGACAGGATCAAAAGACAGAATAGAAACAATGGGGGGCAGGATAGGATGGAGGGAAATACAGTTAGTCTTATACAACACGACTGTTATCGAAGTCATTTGCAAAACTACACAGATATGGCCTATATTGAATTGCCTGCCTTCCCAAAGGGAATGGGTGGGGAGGGAGGGATGGGGAGGTTGGAACTCAAAGTTTTAGGAACAACTGTTGAGTATTGTTCTTGCTACTAGGAAATAAGAAATATAGTTAATGGGGAATAGAAAGTCACCTGGCCCTACAGGACAAAAGAGAAGATGGGGACAAGTGAAGGGAGGGATGATAGAAGAGAGGGCAGATTGGTGATAGGGAAAATTAGAATGCTTGGTGTATTGGGGTGGAGGGAGGGGATAAATGGGGAGAAAATTTGGAACCCAAAATTTTGTGAAAATGAATGTAAAAAGTTAAATAAATAAATAAATTTTAAAAAATGAATGTAAAAAAGTTAAATAAATTTATATATCCAGAAAAAAAAAAGAATCTGTTCTAGAGGATTTTTCTTAATAAGATAAAATTTTAAGGTTTTTTAAATTTAAGATTATTTTGTTGCTCCTCCAAAGTCTTACATATAGTAAGTACTAAAAATAAAATGTTCTTTGGTTACATTAAATTGTTTATCTCTCTCCTTTCTCAACAATGCTAACTGAATGGCAAGACAATTTCCGCCTTGGGTAAGACAGGAAAAGAAAGCAGTGCAACAGGCAACCTAGAGGCAATTTTAAAATCTTAGCTGTAATCTACTTTCAAAGCAACAGTCAAAGAATTGGAATTATATGACTAGAATATCTAGATTTGGAATACGTTCAACTGTAATGTAGGATAGACAGAATAATCAGAGGTGAGGCTTCACAAAGGTTTGACCAATTACATCTGCAAAATGTTTAACTAAGTACCTCCATCTTATCACTACTCATCCCCTAAGCTTCTCCTGGGCCTGGGGGGAGAGGAGGAAGGGCACCCCCCCTCCAAAGCCTTGCCTCACTACCAACCACCAAACCATCAATAATACACTCCCTTCTGCACTCTACCTATCTAAATGAGACTCTTCCTTCACAATCTAAATTAAATTACACCTCCTTGAAGTTCTCAGATCACACTGATTTTCCCATTTCCTAACCTTCCAGAACATTTATTTATTTCAGCACTTTACTATATTCATTCTCATATTTTGGCACTTAACTATATTTATTCTTATAAATATTTCCTATGTATAATCTCTGGAGGCAAAGGTGATGTCATTCACTTTTCTTGCATCCTGCTCAACTAGCAGCTAGGTGGTGCAGTGGATAGAGCACCAGTGCAGGAGTCAGGAGGACCTGAGTTCAGATCTCACCTCAGACACTTGACACTCATTAGCTGTGCGACCTTGGGCAAGTCACTTAACCCCAACTATCTCATCCTGGGTCATCTCCAGTCACCCTGATGAATATCTGGTCACAGGATCCAGATGACTCTGGAGCAGAAGTGAGGCTGGTGACCTGCACAGCCCTCCCTCACTCAAAACAAAGTCAAGTGCAAGTCACATCATTATTTTTCTGATGGCTATGAAAGCAATGAAGGATGAACACACACAGTATACTGCTCAACACTAGGCATAGATTTCTTCCTTAATATATTTTTGGTCTGGAACTGTAATTTGAAAATTCGTTGAGGAAACTCCTTCTAGTAAGGCAGATCTGAAATACTTCAGAAATATATAATCTTAGAGTTTCTTAGAATCAGAAGACTTAAACCCAAGTCATACTAAACCTAAGGCCAATTACTAACTACCATACGCTGCCTCTAGCTCAACTGATATGTGTATGAATTATACATTTTGAACAAATGTAAAGAACCATAATCATTGCTATTGGTTTCACTCTAATTTGATATGTTAATTATATATCCTACCAGTTTATCAATGCCTAATTTGGTGCTACAAGTTTTATTTTCTACTGCCCCATTTTTTTGCCAAATTTTTCTCCAGTCAGTCTTCTATATGGCAAAAAAAAAAAATGTGAGCAGCTATCCAACAAATTATATTTTCAAATTGCTAAAATCAAATCTAAATGAAATTTGACCCATATTTTATTTCTTAGTTAAAGTTTTAAGAAACAATGATTCACCAAGGCCTTAATGGTTTTATGTCTCAGAAAGGTAAACGAAATGAATTTAACTGTACCTTGTTCTTCATTCTAGGTACAAGCAGTAAAGATGTAGCACCATGTCTCTTAAAGACAGGAGACAAAAATAACACCTTATCATAGTAAGAGATCCACTTAAATAAGTATGTTTTGAGCCTACAGTATTCACAAAACATTGTGTAAATACAGGTACAAATGAAGAATAAGATATAAACCTTGCCTTCAAAGACTAGCACATATGAAACAACAAACAACCTAACATGGCACATGATTAAATGTACCACATATTATGTGGTACAAATTAACAGTGCAGAGTAGTAAAATAGAAAGAGCAACAGCCTAAAAGTCAAAAGACCTGAGTAACAGTCCTGGCTGGGCCACTTAGAAGTCAATCATTCAGTATTTTCCTCAATTATGTTTGCTTAGTTTGAGCTACACTGATTTTTGTAAAAAAAAATAAAAATAAATTAATTTTATATAATTGAAAATCATCCATCCATCTTATTTTCTCATGATTCTCTCTCTATCCCTGCTTTAGCCAGTAAGTCTTCCCCATCCATACATCTACAAAGTAATTTCTTCCTTGTTCTTTTATTTTGTTTTAAGATGCCACCTTTTATTATGTCCAAGTAATGTATTCATTTAAAGATTATTTTGGTAGAAATGTTGATCTACACCTTATTCCTGCCAGATTATTTTACAGTTTTACCAGTAGTAAAGGTCTTTGAACAGGTGACTATTTTCTTCTGCATGCTACTTTTCCACTGATGGACTTGTCTATTTTTTAGCACTTTATCTCTTTAAATCTATTTCTTCATTTACAAAACAAATGTGTTGGTCTAGATAAGTGTTTTCCAACATTTCCAAGTGTGAGAACCCCTTTATAATATCAAAAATTAGGAGGACATCTCATAAGTATACTTTTATAGCCTTTGATTGAGAAAATAACAATGACAAAGTACTTCTATTAATTCAAAAACCTGTAGATGAATTTATATGTTACTAATCATAACAATACACATTTTAAAAAGTCATATATATCTATGGTCTATAGTCTACTGAAGATATGTATGATTGCTTAGTTCTGCACTATAAATTACGTAAACAAAACGTTTAATTATGTTAAGTTTGATAACACTGTTTTAATGTTTAATAATAAAATTTAATAACTTTAAATAAGATAAAACTTTAAATATAACTTTAAATAAATAACATCATACTAAATGTGATACAGATGAACATTTTAAGATACATTCTATTTTTAGAAAAACAAAAACAAAGATCGAGATTTTAACCCTTTATCAAACTTTTATCTAAACCAGAAATGATGAAATTTAAGTATTTTTACAAAACGCAAGAATTTTTTCATTAAGTCCCTTCTCTCATCAATAACAAATTAATCCAGGGGCAGTTAAGTGGTACAGTGAACAGAGGTCCTGGAGTCAGGAGGACCGGGGTTGAAATTTGAACTCAGACATTTGACACTTACTAGCTGTGTGACCCTGGGAAAATCACATAATCCTGATTGCCTCAGAAAAAAAAAAATTATTCCCCTATGCTTACAGGATTAAATATTTCCCAACCTAGCATTCAATACCCTTCCCATATGCTACCTGGCACTCAATTATTTAATAAATATATAAGTGTCTGCTACATAGAAGGCATTTTTCTGACATTTTCTCCCACTATTCTCACTCTTCATTCCATACAAATCTGCAAGTTTCTCCTTCCATTCTACAATCCTACTAAACCCAGCTCAAGACCCATTTACCTGAAGCCTTCCCCAACTATCCCAATTCATAGTGATTTCAATTCCCTCAGAAATACTTCAGCATTTATTTGGATTATTTACAGAATCATAGAATGTTAGGGTTAGAAGAGACCTTAGCAGGCAGGTAGCCCAACTATCCCCAGAAATAACTCTCATATAATACCTGACAAGTCATCAATTGGGCCTATGTCTGAAGACTTCCAAAGGAAGGGAAACCAACCACCTCTCAAAAACCGCCTATTTGGCTTGCTCTAAATTGTCAGCAAAGTTTTCCTGACATCAAGTCTAAATTTGTAGTTCTGCAAGTTTCTCCCATCTCTCCTAGTTTTGTCATCTGGAGAAAAAAAATAAGTTATAGTCCTTCTGCATGACCACCTTTCAAATATATGCTTGAAGACAGGTATCACATATTCTCCCTACAAAGTCACAATTTTTTCAACCATCTGGGTTGCCTTCCTCTATACTACTAACTTGATTATTTTATCTGACCTATTTCTTTTCTCATTAATTAGACTGTAAACTCCACGAGAATAGCAAACACCAGAAGCCACAGTTTAGAGATTTGATATCCCATAAAAGCCAATACAATCAATCTTGAATACAGAAAGTGCTAAATAAATTATGATTGATGTATTCAAATGAATTTAAAACATTAATCAGTTTTTAAATAATCATTAAAAGACAACTTTTCAGGAATAACTCTATTATGTGAACGTATGCTATATTAAATGTTACAATAAAAAGATTCAAAACACTTTACTCTCCCTCAGAGTATGAATTTGAATATGTATTTTAAAAGACTGTATAAAATTTTAAATTCACGTTGTGAGGCTTATAACTCCATAAATATCTCTTACCTTGCATTGTGACAAGGAAACAGGTTTTGGAATTACTCAACTAATGTTCCATAAAGGTACAGCCATTCTGCCTTAGTAAATAAAAATAGGAGTATTATTCTAGGTGAGCAGAGAGGTGGCACAGTGGATAGGGAACCCAGCCTACAGTCAGGAAAATCTGATTTCAAATCTGACTTAAGATACTTACTAACTGTGTGACCCTGAGCAAGTCACTTAACCCTCTTTGCCTCAATTTCTTCATCTGTAAATGAGTTGCAAATAACAAAGCACTCCAGTATCTTTGCCAAGAAAACCACAAATGGGATCATGAACAGTCAGACACAACTGAAACAAGGGAACAACAATAAATTTTTCTAAGTAATAAAAGAGTGTTTTCCACACACTTCCTGTGTACTTCAATATGCACTTTGGGATATACTAGCTAACAGTTAGTCATATAACCATGATGTTGCCAGTACCAGGGAGAAACTATACTAATAAGGATCGATTACTTCTCATTGCTGGTGTTGTATTGCCAAAAAGTAGCATTAAACAACAAAATGTCACACATTCAGAGTCAATTCAGTGTAACTGAAAAGATTAATGTAAAGTTGGCCCACACAGATTAAAAGAATTTTTAAGAATTAAAATACAACAATATACTTAAAAGTAAAACTATGGAAAGTAATCTAATAGATATCTAATTCAAAAGGCAATTTGGGAACCTTGTGATGCTTAGAGACCTCATTATTATGAATATCAGTTACTACTACACAGCAACATGAGAAAAAAATGGAATAAAGTGGTATAATGCCATCTGTGCTGTAGGTTGCAGTATTTGAGTCTTAAAAAAAAATAAAAGATTCAGGAGACTCAGAATCTCCATGCTAAAACAGCCAAATAATTCAATTAATTGTCTTGAGTTATTTAAAGTGCCCTAGTAAAATACGTATAAAATTTTTTTTCAAAATATCTACAATGATTACGTAGAATCTATATTCTCCTGCAATTTTATATAAAATAAACTATACTGTGAAAAACAAAAGTTATTTAGCTCTTATTCATGAGAAAGTTATTAAGGTGGCGGAGCCAAGATGGCAGAGTAGAAAGACGCATATACTCTAGTGCTTCCCCCACAGCCCAAAAAATAACTATAAAAAATGACTCTCAACAAATTCTAGAGCAGCGGAAGCCACAGAACAACAGAGTGAAAGAGAGTAACCTGAAAGGTCTATCTCAGCATGGAGTTGAGCCCAGCACTGGTCGCGAAACACTGGGAGGAACAGGACCTAAACAGACATTGGGGGCAGAATTCCCAGCACAGAGGGTCCCAGATCCCTCAACCCACAAGCAACAAAAAAAGCTCCAAAGATCAGCATAGGAGGGCTTTCTCAGCTGGATGAGAGTGGCCCCAGGTTGCCAGGAGGCTGGCAGCTACAGTGGCTGAGGAAGCAGCCTCAGTACATTGTCCAGGCAGCCCAGCTTAAAGCCTCTGGCAGAACTGAGCAACTAATCTCAGTGGTGGCCCTGCCCCCACCCAAAGCCCTGGGGTAGTGAGCAGCTGATTTGAATTTCAGCCTTGTACTAGGGAGAGGAGAAGCACAAGGACCCTCCTCTTGATAAAGGATCCAGAAGTCAAGTAACTGGTTGGGAAAATGCCCAAAGAAGGGAAAAAAATAAGACCATAGAGGGTTCCTTTCTTGGTGAACAGGTGTCTCCTTCCGTTCTCGCAGATGAGGAAGAACAAGGCATACTGTCAGAGGAAGTCAAGGCCTCTGCCTCCAGTATGCCCAAAATGAATATGAAATGGGGCTCAGGCCATAGAAGAGCTTGAAAAGTTTGTCAGCAGCCTGCTAAAGAAGAACCAAAAAAATGCTGAGGAAAATAACAGCTTTAAAAAGAGGCTAACTCAATTGGAAAAAGAGGTCCAAAAAGCCAATGAGGAGAAGACTTTAGAAAGCAGAATTAGCAAAATGGAAAAGGAGGTTCAAAAGCTCACTGAACAATATAGTTCTTTGAAAGAGAGAATCGAGTTCAGGGAAGTTAATGACTATGAGATAAACCAAGAAGTTAGAAAACAAAACCAAAAGAATGAAAAAATGGAAGAGAATGTGAAATATCTCATGGGAAAAACAACTGACCGGGAAAATAGATCCAGGAGAGACAATTTAAAAATTATGGGACTCCTTGAAAGCCATAATCAATAAAAGAGCCTAGACATTATCTTCCATGAAATTATCAAGGAAAACTGCCCTGCTATTCTAGAACCAGAGGGCAAAATAAACATTGAAGGAATCCACTCATCACCTCCTGAAAGAGATCCGAAAAGAGAAACTCTTAGGAATATTGTGGCCAATTTTCAGAGTTCCCAGGTCAAAGAAAAAATATTGCAAGCAGCTAGAAAGAAACAATTTGAGTATTGTGGAAATACAATCAGGATAACACAGCGTCTGGCAGCTTCTACATTGAGGGATCGATGGGCTTAGAAACAGGATATTCCAGAAGTCAAAGGAACTAGGATTAAAACCAAGAATCACCTACCCAGCAAACCTGAGTATAATACTTCAAGGGAATAAATGGTCATTCAATGATATAGAGGACTTTCAAACATCAATGATGAAAAGACCAGAACTGAATAGAAAATCTGACTTTCAAACACAAGAATCAAGAGAAGCATGAAAAGGTAAACAGGAAAGAGAAATCATAAAAGACTTTCTAAAGATGAACTGTTTACATTCCTACATGGAAAGATAATCTTTGTAACTCTTGAGACTTTTCTCAGTATTTGGGTAGGTGGAGGGATTATATATACATACACATACACACACACACACACACACACACACACAACACAACACACATAGGGAGTACAGGTTGAGTTAGATCGGAAGACACGATATCCATAAAAAAAAAAAATAATAATTAAGGCGTGAGGGAGGAAAATACTGGGAGGAGAAAGAGAGAAATGGAATGGTGCGGGGCAGGCTATAACTCATAAAAGAGATAAGGAAAAATCTTGTTCAATGGAGGAGAAAAGGGAGAAGGTGAAAGGGGAAAAGTGAAGCTTGCCCTCTTCACATACGGCTTACGGAAGGAATAACATGCTCATTAAATTTGGAATGAAAATCTATCTTACACTACAGGAAAGTAGGGGAGGAGGGGACAAGTGAGGTGAGGGGGATGATAAAAGGGAGGGCAAATGAGAAAAGGGAGTAACTAGAAGTAAACACTTTTGAGAAGGGACAAGGTCAAATGAGAGAATAAAAAAGGGGGGGACAGGGTAGGAGAGAAGGTAATAGAGTTAGTATTATACAACATGATTATTATGGAAGTCTTTTGCAAAACAACACATATATAGCCTGTATTTGAATTACTTGCCTTCTCAGTGGATATGGGGAGGGAGGGAGGGAGAGAAGTAGGAATTCAAAGTATTAGAAATGAATGTTGAGAATTATTATTGCATATAACTGGAAATAAGAAATACAGGTAATGGGGTATAGAAATTTATCTTGCCCCACAAGAAAAGAGAGAAGATGGAGATAAGGGAAGAGTGAGGTGTGATAGAAAGGAGAGTACACTGAGGGAAGGGGTAATCAAAATGTAAGGTATTATGGGATAGGGGGAGAGGAGAGATGGGGGGAAAAACTGGAACTCAAAATTTTGTGGAAATTAATGTTGAAATCTAAAAATAAATACAATTTTAAAAGAAGAAATAGTTATTAAAGTGGGTATACATTGCACTTATTCTTGTTCATTAAGCATATTATGGAATTAAGTATATAATGCACTTACATGCAAAAAGCAAAAAACAATCAGTAAAATTGTAAGGGTTATGCTTATAGTTCTACTATAATAGGCTTATGATTCAACAGCTCATTTATTAGTATATGAATTTTCAAGTTGATCATGTGGTAAACGTGAAAGAGAGCAGTGATACATGAGACACACGAGAGAGCTACAGAACTCTACTGGTACTGGAATATGATTATTACCTACAATATGTAAAAAGACCTAAACAAAGATATCTTATATGAACCCTCTGAAGAAGAATTGTGGAAAGACATGAACAATGATCAAGGAACAGAAGGCATGGGTAGGTTGGAATCTGAACTGATGGGGAAAATTACACGCACATGGATGAGACCATGGATCCCCTAAAAATTTTGAAGCAAGTTGTCTGCAATGCAACAAATTTGTAATTCTAACACATGAAAAGTTTACACCATTTACTCAGACATTAAGGCAACAATAACTTTTATAAAAGCAAGGCATCATTTTTAAAATAAATAAAATTATTCCCCTTGCTAAAATAAATATTAAATTTTCTAGTTACTCTTCCTATATGGGTGTTCTTCATATACACATAAATAATTCTAAGAAAACCATATAATACCTTGGTCTACTATAGACTTCAAATATGTAAAGCAGAAAGCATCAAATCCAATACTAGTAATCCTATCTTACATTTTTATAGGACCTTAGAAAGTGTTTTGACATAAATGATCTCATTTTATCTTCACAACCTGAGGGATAAAAGAACACTAGACTAGAAAGAACTTACACATAGGCTAATCTCAGCTCTTTTGTATGATAATCACGCGACACTGGGAAGGTGACAATTTCCCGGACCCCAGTTTCCTAATTTGCAAAATGAGACAAGTGAAAAATAGACGCATTCTATTTTTCTAAGGTTTCTTCTGCCAGCTCTAAAATTCTATGACTAGCATATTCTTTGGAAATAGAATTTAAATAGTCCATTCTTTAAAGTACCAGGCTGGTATGCCTTGTTCTTCAGGACTACAGGGTAAGGCATTTACAATCAACTTCAAATCCTGATTCATGCAAACTGCCTAGCAGCCAAAGGTCAGATTTTTAGGACAGTGGAAGCAGTGGAAACACATTTAGGAATGATATGAACATGCACATATGGCCATAGCTAACATGCCAATGACAACCACAAACCAGCTGTTTGGCAATCATATCACACAGTCCCAACCTCTGCTCTTCTGAAAAGGTTAAGAAGAATTTTCCAATATTGTCATTAGGAGGCACAGGTTAAGTCCTTGAATCTATAAATCAATATTTGTATAAATTGAATTGCTAAAAAAAAATCCCAATATATTCTATCCCATCTTCCCCAGCAGACTGTTCCCTCTGTCATCCTTATTCTCTGGCAACTCTACAAAATCTGTCCACTGGATGTTTTCCTCCTGCCTACAAACACACCTGTAACACACCTTCATCCTGAAGCACAACAACAACAAACCCTCCCTTAATTTGACCCTCTACTACTACTATTATCTACAATCTCATCTCTTTTCCTTTTTATGGCTAAACTCCTTAAGAAAGTAATTTACAGTAGGTGCTATTTCCTTTCCTCTCACTCTCTTATTTCTCTTTATCTGACTTCCCACCTTATCATTCAACCAAAACAGCTCTCTCCAAAGTTACCAATGATCTCAAATGCCAAATCCAATGGTGTGTCTGAAATCCTCCTCCTTCTTGACTTCTCTGCAGCCTCTGATACCGTCAAACATCTTCTCTTTGATACTCTCTTCTCTAGGTTTTCCGAACACTACTCTCCCCTGATTTTTCTCTTATTTGAACACTCTTTCTGTCTTCTTTGCTTGATCTTTGTCCAGGAAATATCCAAAACATTAAAGGCAGGTGTTCCCCAGAGTTCTATCTGGGCCCTCTTCTTGTCTCCTTCTACACTATTTCACTTGGTGTTATCATCAGCTCCCATGGAATTAATTACCATCTTCTATGCAGATGATTCTCAAATCTACTTAACCTGCCCTAACCTTTCTGATGAATTCCAGTCTTGCATCTCCAATTGCCTACTGGACATCTCGAACTAGATGTTTCACAGACATCTTGTCCAAAACCAAACTAGTTATCTTCCCCCTTCCAAAAACCCTCCCCCTCTTCCTAACTCCCTTATTAGTGTTGAGGATACCTCCAATCCCATCAGTCACTCAAGCTCACAACCTCGGTGTCATCCTTGACTCTTCCCATTTTCTCCTTCCTACCCCTTATCCAATCTGTTGCCAGGATTCATTGATTTTACCTTTGACACATCTCTCCTTGTATGTCCCCTTCTTTGCTGCCAAAACAACCCTAGTGCAAAAGCCCTCATCACCTCACACCCAGACTATTGTAATAACTTGCTGTTGGCCTCCCTGTTACAAGTCTCTCCCTACTCCAGTACATCCTCTACTCAGCTGTCAAATCCACAGTTTGACGTTCAAAATAATCTGCCCCCGCCACCACCACAATCACCATTCCAGTGTTCTTACACCTTATACCCTGTCATGTACTCCGTGATTCAGTGACCCTGGCCTACTTGCAGTTCCTCCAAGACACTCAATCTCCAAATTGGACATATTCAGTAGCTGTCTCCCATGTCTGCCTTCTGATTTCTCCATTGGTCCCTAAAAGTGCCACCCAAAATCCCACCTTCTACAAGAAGCCTTGCCTGAATCCCCTTAATATCAGTGCCTTCTCTTTATTAGTTGTCTCCAATTTATCCTATATATAGTTTGGTTTGTTCATAATTTTTTGTATGTTATCTTCTCTATTAGACAGCAAACTCCCTGAGAAAAGGGACTGCCTCTTGCCTTTCTTTGTATTTCTGGTACTTAGCAGAGTGCCTGGCACATAAAAGGTTCTTAATAAATGCTAACTGACTGACTGAAATAGTAAGCCAAGAATCAGTAAGTTATTGGTCATTATATATCATTAACTGGTTCAAAACTTCATGACCTAGTAGATTGAGAGCTGCCCCTGGAGCCAGGAAGACCTAGGTTCAAGTCTCATCTCTGGCACAGTTTGTGATCAGATTAACCTCTGTGTTCAAAGTAACTAAGACCATAAATTGCAGAAAAAGTGTCTACCTACATTAGTAGAGGATGTTTCTTCATCCAATACTTCTCCATGAAATGGTAGGTCCAATCCCTATCCTAGAGTAATCCTAAAAGAGATTGTTTTTTGAGGGGGGAATCACATTTTTGGAAGGAAGTTAATAAACTGAAAAGCTTTGATGCATCAGAAATATAAAAAAAAAATAATAACCAAAGTATTCACTGAGTTGCAGACTTTTAGAACTGAAGATGATCTTTCAGATATGGTGTCCAAATAAGTCATGCTATTAGGCTGCATTAAGACAGGCAAAATAATAATTCCCGGACTGGTCCCTTAATTGCTGAGTTGTTGAAGCAAATCATTTAAGAGTATGCAACCAAAGGAGGTGACAAAGTGTACTGTCAGAAGAAGTTTCCTGCACTGGGGTGGAAGAAGGAGAGGGAGAAGATAAAGGATAGAGAGGCAGATAGGAAAGGACAGAGGGGAAAGAAGAGAGAATAAGGGGGGAAAGAAGAGAGAATAAGGTGGAAAAGGAAAAGATCAATAAGTGCTAATACAACATTTTAGGAAAGATATTAATAACCTAGTGAGTATCCAGAGTAGGACAACAAAGTTGGGAAAGGGTTTGAACACCACGCTACATGAAAATCAATGTCAGACTCAAGATCAAAAAAGATATGGACAGGATAGAATGAATAAGCTGCTTCTAACATCTACTACAAGTCCTTCATTTTTTTAATGAGTAAAAGTGAAACCCAGAAAAAGTTAAGTAATTTGTTCAGGATCAGAGAACTATAATCAGTATCATCTCCAGACTTTCAACTCAAGTCCCTTGAATTTTAGTCCAAAGCTCTTTCTAATTATATACAAGAGTAGATGGACTCATTTCATGCCTGTCTTTTTGAAAGTCTAAAAATGTGTACATGGTATCTATGGAAATTCAGCCAAATAAAATCAAAATTATTAAAAATTTTTAAAATCAAAAATGTAATAAAATATGAGGCAGCAGGGTGGTAGAGGGCAGAGAGTGAACCTCAGCAAAACGTGGAATCCTGTTCTGCTTCTGATATGTGTATATATACATATATATATATAATTAGCTGTATGAATCTAGATATGTCATTTAACTTCTCCATGCTCTTCAAGCAACTAAGACTACACATTGCAGAGAGAAGTGTCAACTTTAATTGATAAAAGGAGTTTTTTCACCTGAGAGTTCTCTACATCTGAGACAGATCAAAAGCCTAGCCCTGATTTTTTTTTAAAAAAAATAATTAATTAATTCTTCGCCCGGAGTAGAACTTCGTTATTTTAAATGCTAGTCCCATAAGCAACTATTTGTTACTGGTGCAATGAATTGAAAATGTCTGTAAGTAATTCCTTCTATTCATGCACAGACTTCACCCATAAATGTTTCTTTTCACTCTAGTTTTTTTTTTTTTAATGGAGAATTTGGAGACCATATTTTCCAAGATCACAATGGAAGAAGGAAGGTTATATTCAGAAATAAAAACACCACGTTTTCAAGTGAAAGGTAAGTCAGCGATTCAAATTCTAAAGGGAGATGTGATTAAATCACAGCTGGAAAGTAGTAATCACAGGGCAATATAATGAGGTCAGAGGCATGAGCAGCCAATCAAAGACATAAAAGTGTTTCCTGCAATATTAATAGTCAAAGGAGGAGACCAATCACAGAGACGCAAGCCTCCTTTTGACAGCCACAGAGGCAGGAGAACCAATCCACACGCACCGGGGGTTGACAATGAGGCGGGGAAGTAGGTTCATTGAAGAAATTCTTGAGGGTGCAGTTACTATGAACTCCGCATGCAAGTAAAACCACTCGAGGGGTCGTAAACACCCAGCACACACAAAGCTGAAATTCAGCCGGGTGCAAAAGTCACCCCCATAATAATTTAAGCATTCCACCCCGAAAAGCCGCCGCAACAACCCACAACTTAGAATTCCAGACGAAACGGATCCTACCACGACACGTCAAACCTCGGAAGGAAAAAGCAGCGACCCTCCCTGACAAATGCAATAACGTGCAATGGTCGCCCGTATGCCTCGTACAGGAGGACGTACAACAAAACCACGGGGGGTCTGCGTTTGCAGCCGGCCGGCTCAGTGCAAGGCTGCAGCGTAGCGGTCCCCGCGCCGCCGCCGCCGCCGTCCCGTCTCCCCCACCTCCTGCAATGCCGCACTACCGACTGCTTATCCCTCCCGCACCAGGGATGGGGAGCGGAAGAACGAGAGGAAAACAGATGCTTGCTTTGAAATCGTTCCACTTCTCCCAAGTCATTTTTTAAAAAAAGGAAACTCGCTGCAACAACCACCAAAAAAAAAAAAGGAAAAGAAAAAACCCAACGCCCCCCGAAAAGCGCAGCTTTCCGGCCCCAAGGGCCCCCGGCGCCTGGAGGAGCGAGAGGCACTACGCCAGAAGCGGCCGGCGCAGCCCCTGCGCCATTCCCGGACGCCGCTTACGGCAAGGCCCCCCTACGGCGGCGTAAGCGCCGCGGCGAGCTAATCACAACACGGGGACGCAACAACATGGCGGCCGCCGAGGGCTCGGCGCTGCCGGAGAGAGTTTACGCTACTCCGCCGGCGTACGGTCCCATGCGGCGGAGCAGCGGCTGCGCCCTCCAGCGTGCGTAGAGCGCTCCGTGAATGGCGAGGCCCGACTGACAATGGGGAGGGGGGGAGGGAGGAGGGAGAGGTGGGGGGGATAATAAACACTCGAGTCCCTACCGATTCCTCCTCCTTCTCCATCCCGGTGGGCATCTGGGGCACGGCCC
Source organism: Bettongia penicillata ogilbyi (assembly GCA_023548195.1). Classification (NCBI taxonomy): domain Eukaryota; kingdom Metazoa; phylum Chordata; class Mammalia; order Diprotodontia; family Potoroidae; genus Bettongia; species Bettongia penicillata. Next base: position 6,765,415 of record JAJHZJ010000311.1, read on the forward strand.
TGTTGATGGAGACGCAGTCGTTGAGGTCGGGCATGTCCTTGCCGCGGTAGATGGGCAGCGGTTTGGCGGCGTCCAGCGCCCGCGCTCGGAAGGAGAGTTTACTCATTGTCTCCCCGCCTCACAGGAACAGCCCGGGCGGCGGCGGCGGCGGGGCGGGCGAGGGGGGGAGGGCTCCCGCCGCCTCCTCTCCTTCCTCAGTGCAGCACGGCCGGCCCGCTCCTCCTCCTCCTCCTCACTGCCCCCGTCCACAGCATGGGCGCCCACCCCGCCCGAGAACAACCCACCGCCGCCCGCGGCCGCTTCCACACACTAGATCCGCCGCTCGCCCGCCCGATCCGCTCCCTGCGCCATGGCCAACATGGCGGACATTACCACAGCGGCGGCGAGCGATCCCGGCAGCCCGCGCGAGGGCGCGCCCCCCGCCGCGGGGACGCGCCTCGTCCTCTCCCTCCCTCCCCGCCGTCCCCTCCCTCTTCCCTCCCTCCTTCCTCTCCGGTCCGCTCCCCTCCCCACCCGCTCTCTGCTCGGCGCGCCCCCGGCCCGCGGGAGTGTGCGCGGGCCCTCGGGCCTCCCCGGGCGAGAGGCTGGCGAGAACCCCGCGACCCCCCGCCAACCTGAGCGCCGTCAGGTGTGCGTGGGTCGGCAGGCTCCGTCACTCGGGCCCCTGCCTCCCGCGGCCACCGTCCGTGCGGACTGAGCGCCTGGAGAACGCACGCTCACCCGAGCGCTGCCCGCGGGCGCTTCGGCCGGGTCAGGGGGAAACGGTCACCGCGTAGTGCCCGGCCTTCAGGCCGAGCTTATCCCCAGGCGGCCCGAGCATCCTCTTCATTCACGCTCACGCCGGACCGGGAGGACACCGCGGGCTCGGTCTACGCCGCTGGGTACCGGAGCTCCAGCCTGGAGCCCGTCCGGCCGCCGGACCCGTCCCGGCCCCCTCTCCATCTCAGCCGCCGCTCCCGGGGGAGCGACGTGCCCCGACACCTGCCCTTCCTCGGCGATGCCTAGGGCTGCGGTGCTGCCGAGCCCGGGGACTCCGAAGCTACCCGTCGGGCCGGGTGCACGTGCACCGCTGACTTCTGTCACCGCAGACCCCGGAGCCTTAGAGCGGGGGAACTTCTGGTGTCACCGCAGCTCCCCTGAGGGCTTTGAAAGTCTAAAGGATTCTTTTAACTTAGAAATATCGAATCAACAAATGTGCGTTCGTGTGCAAGGCGTTTCACGAGATGCTGGGATGACAGTTGCACAAAGACACGGTGGTCTCAGGTTCTAGTTGGGAAGCAAAAACAAGTCCCAAAATTATGCAAACTTAATATGATGAAAACCAAGATGTTTAAGATTCAGATCTGGAAGGGACCTTAAGGTTCGTCTGATCCTACCCCTTCATTTTTCAGCTAAGGAAAAACGGTGGCAAAGAGACAATGTCAAAATATAGCAAATGATTACATTCCAAATAAATTGTCCAGAAAATAACTGTTCAGTTCACTTCACCTTAGGCTGGAGTGTTCAAGGAAAACGTAGAGAAGAATGATTTGAGCTCTATCTTGATAACAGTATTCTTGGCACTTATGTCAGCTGGAATATCGTGATTAATATTTAATGAATTAAATGATCCTAACAGAATTCCTAGGAATTCAGTGACAACTATTATCAAACCTTAATAGTTAAGGAAGTAAGGAACAGAGGCGTAAGAAAGTACTAGGATTGCTCAAGGTCTGGTAATAAAAAGTGAAATGCCACAGCCATTTCTGTAGGACTCCAAGGTTTTTGGTTTTTTTTTTTTTAACAAACCGACTATAAAAATTTCCAGTTCGTAAATATTTACTAAGCACCTACTGTGTGCCAGTCATTATGTTAAGTGCTAAAGATATAAAGAAAGATAAAATCGGTCCTTACTGTCATTGACTCAGTCTAATAGGGGAGATGACATGCAAACAACTATATACAAACTGTATATAAGACAAACTAGAGAAAATCAACAGAGGGAGGGCACAAGAATTAAGAGAATCAAGAAAGGCTTCCTATAGAAGGTGGAATTTTAGCTGGGAAGGGTAAATAGTCACATTGGATAGAGTCTGAATTGTCAAGCCAGTTTAGAGCAGTATTTAAAGTGGTGTGTAGAGATGAAGCATTAATTTTGTAGCCGGAAAAGAAATGGTTTCAAATACTGCCTCCGACACTCACTGTATAACCACGGGCAAGTCACTTAAATCCACAAGCCTCTGGTTGCCCCATCTGTGAAATGTGGATAATAACATCTGTGGTACCAACTTCATAACACCATTGTCAGAATTAAAGAAATCAGGTATTTAAAAGACCTTTGAGAGCCTTAACAACGTTACACTGAGAGTCCCAGAAGTCTGTGTGCAGTTTTAAAGAAATTTAAAGCATAAAACTGCACTGACTTCTGGGACACCCTGTATGAATATCAATTATCATTAAGTCATGATGTGATGAGAAGAACACTGGATCTGGAGATGGAAGAACCAGGTTCAAATCTTGGTTTCAACTCTGTGGCATTGGCATAGTCACAAACTTTCCTGGACCTCCATTTCTTCATCCTTAAAATGAGAGGATTGGACTAACTGGTCTCTAAGGTAGTAAGCAGATCTTTTTCAAATCTAAAATCCTAAATATTTTCCATGGAAGATGTTTTTAATTTTTAAAAAATGGGAATGTTTCAAACAAGCTGGTGAGTATATTTAATTGTGAACACTACTCTCTTCAGAAATCCCAGGGGCAAAGAAAGGAAGGCTTAAAGAAAGGAAAAACCCAAGAAGTGGAGGGTTGAACACAGAACTGAATATAAAGAGTATAGATAATACGGGGAAAGAAAATGCAGTAAGTGAGCTACCAGGATTTTTCCCTGGGTCCCCAGAAATTTACAAGTGCAAGTTGTCTTATGCTTCTCCGCAGCTCTGGCCACCTTTCCCCTGCTCTCTTCCCCCTCCCCCACACTTCCTCTTTCCTTCCTTTATTATTCACCTTCTTACTTAGGAAAATGCATTAGATTGCTGAGCGCTCCAGGAGGTAAAGTTTCTAACCTAAAAGCCCCCAAGGATCTCAGTAAAAACTCATAACCCATAGCCTAAAGGCTACATTTAGATCCATTATCCATTCCATTGTGGATTCGGTGATGGAGGCGGGGGTGGAGGTGGATGAATGGGGAACCAGGATACTTCCTACTCCAACTTGAGCTAGAGTGCCTCACTGGTCCCTTACATGACTTGAACTTAGTTGTCCGTGCATGTTCCTGCAAGGACCCACAGCATTTCTGGTTCCTCAGCCCAAATTTATGAGCCAATAGCAATTTGGAAACAAGACAGCGCATTACTATAAATCATATTAAGCCCTAGCATATAGTAATAAGAACAGTTTTTTTTTTCTATTAACTCTGAGAATCTTTCCACCATTATTAATGAGATACTGGACTTGAAGAACAGAAACCCTAGATTTGAATCCTGCTTCTGAAACTTTCTAGCTATTGGCAAGTAAGTTATTTAAGCCCTCTGTACCTTTGTTCCCATCTATAGAATTGGGGTAATAAGACCTTTAGTACTTACTTCACAGGGTTATTGTAAGGCCCAAATGAGCCAGTGAATTCAAAGTGCTTCATAAATGACCATTAAGCCTTTTGTCCACTTAAGTTTCTCACTCAAGTCTCTCTTTTACTTTTGCCATGTGGGCAGTTATTTTACAATTGGGGAAAAAAAGAGTTTGAAGGAAGCAATACAATACACATTTTATCATAAGGCAGTCTGTGGTGTTTTGACTTCCAATTCATTACTCAAACTAGCATTTGACTCTTGGTGTCTGGGAAGTCTTTCATTTGTACATAAATATTATTACTAAACTAAGCTTTCTTCCTAATGGATTTGTTGAATTTCACCACTATTCTTGCTGCTATAAATAGCATAAAATTATAGTCTTGACCTCTGAGACAGTTCATCTTACTAAGAAAAAAGTTCTCTAGGAAAAATAATTTTGAAAGGTTTGGAATAATTACAACACATTCTTACTGATCTCTTCAAATATACTTTTCCCTTGACCTATGATGAGCTGCATACATTTAACCCTAGAAATGTAATATGAAGAAAGATCAGGGAATCAGAACTGGGCATTAAAGCAATATTAAAAATAAAACAATTGTGGATATGTAATTCCTTAGAGTGAAAAATAAGGAAAAAGAGTCACACAAATTGAGAATTTAAGATCAAATAGCAATTTATTGTGAAAGTCAAAATAAAATCTCAATGTCCATTTCCCACTCTTGTAATCAGAACAGGCTTTCTCTAAATAATTGACAAATAACTTTTAAAAAGCAAGCTTAATTCAGTTGAGAAAAACAAAGTCATAGTTACTATTCAACTATTTAAGAGTTTTTGTAAATGTCACATTCTTTCAAATTGGCTCAGTATTTCAACAACCCAATTTAAAGTTAATTAAGTTGGTATGTGGATTTCCTTCCTGCCTCCTGACCTCCCTACATCCCCCAACCCCCACTCCCCAGTTTTACTGGAATGATCACAGTATCAAGGGAGCTTAGTTCTTATCTATGAGTAATCTGAACATATTGTTTGCTGTCCTTATCATAATCAATCAGAATAATTTCCTAGCTCCCTACATCCCTATACTATGGCTGCTCTCAACCCTTGGACATGCTGAAGACAATGTCATTCATAAGTGCTGATGGGCATTGTCTGATTCATTTTCTGTTTTTTTTTTCCACAGTTGGAATGCCAGGTGGTAAATTCAAAAATGTGGTTCAGTTTCTTCTCTCCATCTCTCCTCTCAAACCTGGCTGGTATCACAGGGTGCCACCTTGTGTATAAGCTGACAATTTGCTTTTCCAGCTCTATAAAGGATGCAGAAAGCCTCCAAAATTAAACATTCAAGAATGCTCCACATTTTCTTTATTAATGAAACAAGAGAAAGGAAGGAAAGAAGAAGGAAAGAAAGAGGAAAAGAAAAAAGTGGATAATGCTCTATTAAAATGCCTCTCCAGAGTTCACATCATAATTTACTGGATCCTCTTCTTACTCTGAAATTTCTTCCTTGCTCCCTACTACCCCACATCCCATTCCCTTCTTTCATAAAACAAACCGTAACAGCTCACTCAAGTGATTATAGATGTGCACTCCAAGAATAGTTTACTTAAGTGAATATGAGAGGCAACTCTGATTGGAAGCATTTCTATATCCAAACAGCAATTAAGTTCTATAGATCTAGGGCTTTAAGATTCAGATTTTTGATTCAAGAATTTGGGTTTACAGCAGCGCAAGTGATATAATAACAATGATAATGTCCGTCTCTTATTAACACTTAAAAAATTAGCAAAGCACCTTAAATACATGGTTCCATTTGAACCTGAAAAAACCCAGGAAGGATATATTTCAGATATTATTATCCCCATTTTACAGATGAGGAAACTAAGGCTCTGAAAGGTTGTGATTTGCCTATGGCAATAGAATAAGTAATAAAGGCAGAATTAGATTTCAGGTCTCCCTGACTCTCAATCCCCTGGATGTTGAATCAAAACACTAGAATCCAAGTTCTTCATTTAAATCATTTCACTTCTCTAGTCCTCAGTTTCCTCATCACTAAAGGGAGTTGGTAGGACTCAATGATATCTAAGGTGCTTTCCAATCCTGATTCAATGAACATATGGATTGTAAGGCAGTAACAAACAAGGAGGGCAGCTAGGTGGTACAGTAGATAGGGCTCTGGACCTATAGTCAGGAAGTTCTCAGTACAAATTTGACCTCAGACACTCACTACCTGTGTGACCCTGGGCAAGTCACTTAACCTTATTAGCCTCAGTTTCCTGAGCTGGAAAGGGCAATGGCAAACCACTTCATTATCTCTGCTAATAAAACCTCAAATGAGGTTGTGTGGGACCCCCCTTAATAAAATTTGAGTCTTGACCAAAGGAGTAAAAAGGAAAGATATTTATTCCACTTTCTTGAGAGAGAGCACTCCTGCCTGCACTCAAGATGGCGATGGCTGAGGAGGGTGAGGGTGTGCCCTGCACAGCAGTTTTTATAGACCCTGACCACGATACCCCCACCCTAACCCCCTTCCTCTTAGCCCATTGGCTGAGCCTTGAGGGTACACTCTATTCACAGAAAATCTACCCCAGCAACAAGGAATAAGTATACAAGAGCCACTTTTGGCAAGGAGGGGTAAGGGAGTCTGGGAAAGGAGATAAGGGAGTGAGCAAAGGCAGTCTGGGAGTAAGCAAAAGTAGTCTCTGTCATGGATTATCACATAGCACAAAAAGAATTTTAAGAAAAACAGAATCTCTATTGTTTGGTTTCTCAGTTTCTCAGGGCAGGGTGAGACAAATGGGGCTGACACAAGGGGCCCTTGAGGGGTCTTCACTAAATATACCTGTTCCACTCAGGGTCATGAAGAGTTGCACACGACTGGACAACAATGATCAAGGAAGGTTCTCATTCTTTCAGCAGATTTGAAAAAAATGATGTGACATTTAGGAACAAACAGGCTAAGTTTAAAAGAGGGAAATAATCAATCGACAAGTGTTTATGAAGTGCCCCCTAGGTAGCTGGTGTTGTGCTAGGCTGTGGGGATGTAAGTACAAAGACTGAAACAAACAATTTAAATTAGCAAGTCTATTTGAAACGAGTCAGCCTCAAACGACTGCCTCCTCTACTAGAACTTTAAAAAGAAATTTGAATCTTAAGGAAACCAGCTCTGAATCCATCCATCACTCTACACTCAGAACTGGCCCAGACAGGACACCTTGCTATCCATCACACCAAAGCCGTCCTGGCATTTATTATACATGTATATCTGGGTCTGTCAGACCATTTTGTAGAAAGGATTTAGAGGAAGGTTACCTCAGCTTACAGTCTGACAGTCTAAAATCTGCTACTGGTTCAGATCTCCTCCAACTTTTTCCCCCCATCCTGATCTTACCCAACCTCCCTCTCTCATCTACTCCCACTCCATATCCTGTTTTCTTCAAGTATCTTTGTGAGGGGCTGGTAGTTTGCCAACCTCAATGGTGGTCTCTCTGTTCCCTTAGGAGGCAGCTCAGTCCATGTTGACTTGTTGCCAGTACTTGTGGTTGCTGTCTCTTCCATCATGGAGTCGAAACAGGTGCAGTTGAAACTTACTTAAGCTACTAGTCCATATATTGTTGTGCGTATATTTGTGTAATATATGTACCTACATGCATATGTTGCATGTATATATTATATATGCATATATAAGCATGTATACACACACAAATATCCTACTTTTCATTTAATCCCCCAAGAAAAGAAGTACATGATTACGAACATAGATTTGTAAATAAAGCAAGCTGTGTGAATATGACTAGAAACAGCTGTCAGCATCCACAGTCGAGGAACTTAACCCTGTAACAACAGCTTGCATCCCCCTACAAGTAATAAATGGTCTGTTTTCCAAGATAAAGTCCTAGGATTATGTGTTTTCTAAATCTCTGAGTCACCTTTCTTGAACTTCCAAACACTGTTTGTGAAGCACAGGGAAAGAGACAATTTGGTCTATAAATTAAAATATTTTGCCAAGTTAGTCAGATTTCGAAAGTACCTTTTGGCTGGAAGAATTGGAAAACGTTGAGCTTCTCACTAAACACACTGATTAAGTCTATTCATAAACAAGTTGAACACAGAAGTGATAGTTATTCAATGGCCTTGCTGATGGTGTTAATATTCATACGTTCACCTGAAAGTGGAAAAAGGAGGGTGCTCTGAGTTCTTTTTCACATGCTTTTCCACTTCCAAGGCTTTGTTCCTGTCATTTTCTTCATATAGAATATCCTTCCTATCATTTTTGCCCATCCAAATTCATCATCTTTCAAAGCCCTGCTCAAACACTGCCTCCGTCACAAAGTCTTCCATGATTCTTCAAATCAGAACTGATCCCTCTCTTTCCTGAACAAATGAAGCACTTTTCTTAGGACGCATATATTCTTCCTTGAATTACCATTACTTGCATCCAACCCCTCCCTCAGTGAGATAATAACTACAGTGTTGGGCCTGGGCCTTATTCATCTTCATATCACTCATATTGCTTAGCCCAGTGTTTTCATGTTTTGTTTGATAAGTGGGAGGAATTTATAGAGTGAAGTGAGCATGTGTGTGTGTGTGTGTGTGTGTGTGTGTGTGTGTGTGTGTGTGTGTGTGAAGGAGAGAGAGAGGATTTCATCTAACACCATTATTGTTTTTCATTCAGATTGGATACTTGGTGACCCCATTTGGGGTTTTCTTGGCAAAGACACTGGAGTGGTTTGCCATTTCTTTCTCCAGCTCCTTTTACAAATAAGGAAATAGATATGCACAGGGTTAAGTGACTCGCCCAGGGTCACACAGCTAGTAAATGTCTTAGGTTGGATTTGAATTCAGGAAGATGAGTCTTTCTGACTCCAGAACAGACATCTATCCGCTGCACCACTTAGCTGCCTCTCTCAAAAACTTTGGATTTCACTGTGTGACATGGGAAACACTGGCACAAACCACTCAGCATGGCATGCCCGCATCAGAAAGGGTGCGGTGCTCTATGAGCAAAGTAGAATTGAGACAGCACAAAGGAAACATAGATATGCAAATCTGGAGTATCCTCCCCAAATATTCGCAGGGACCATCTGTGCCCAACCTGTGGTAGAGCATTCCAAGCTCATATGGGTCTGATCAGCCACACCTGGACACACTGAAACTTCACTTTATCATGGTGGTGTCATCTTGGTCCTCTTTGAGAACCAAGGGCAACAAGCAACCAAGCAACATATATCTAGAAATGTTTACATCATGTATATATGTAGTGTATATTGTATTAAAGTATCAATACATGTATTATATAGATTTTATATATATTCACATATATATGTATATATTAAATATTCCTTTATGTATGTATGTATTTTATATATATATATAGCTAGATAGCTGGATAGCTGAATAATTGGATGGATAGATGGATAGATAGATAGATGATAGACAGATAGACAGATAGATAGATAGATAGATAATTGGATTTAGCTGTTATCTGATAAGCCTATGTTCTGGTATTTCAGATTCTTGACTATTCATTTCTAATCACCTTCCTTTTCCAGACCTATTTTACCCTGTTCCTCTTCATATATTGTACATACCAACCAGTTAGGACTACTATTTTTTTGCTCCCTTCTTGACTTCCAGTAACACAATGCAGTGGAAAGAAAACAGGACTTGGTATCAGATGAGCTCAGCGTAAATCCAGGATATGTTACTTAGTACCTGTGTGACCTTGGTCAAGTCATTTAACATCTGTAGGCCTCAGTTTCCTCATCTGTAAAATGAAAGGAATGGGTAAGGTAGTTTCTAAGGTCCTTTTCAGATATAAATCTTTGATTCTTCCCCTTCCTCTGTGCATTCATCTTGTGCATGGAAACTTTCCTGATCCCTACAAACGCTTAATGCCCTTCCTCTCAAACATGTATATTTTATAACTTTGTATATATTTTTATTTATGCACTTTTTAATTTATATTAAACATATTAATATCTTTGAATATATCATCTATATTGTACATACATTATGTATATACATAAACATATATATGTTTCTATATGTACTTATTGTCTCTTCCATTAGAAATGTAAGCTCATATGAGCAAAAGTTGTTTCATTCTTTGAACATATATCCCCATCATCTAGTACAGTGTCTGGCATACAGAAGGCACTTAATAAATTCTTGTTAACTCACATTTTAATTCATTCAAAATTTCCTCCATGCCTAAAATATCCCTGCGTGGAGGAGAGCTTAAATATCACTTCCTCCTTGAAGCCTTCCCACATCTCCCGGATAATGGCAATCTCTCACTCTTCATATTTCTTATACCACTTTATCCAAGTCCCTTTGTAACGGTGGTCAGGTGTATGCTCAGATCCCATTAGCTTGTTCAACTAGTGTGACCTTTTTATGAGGAAGACAGTGAAGAGATAGCTTCTAGGAGAATCCTAATGATGTTTGGCAAGAATATGGCATACCTATAGACATTCTGTAGCTGGTTACAGTTGACTAACTGTATTTTGGAAAGAATCTTTTCAAATGAAGGTAAAGGTGAATCAGCTTTACATCATGAGCTTGAATACTCTTTTGTTCATAGCATCTAGGGAGAGACCATGTAATAAGAGGCAGTCAGTCTTAGGGCCTTCAACCCTTGTGAGGCCACATGGCCCAGAAGAAACATGGGAGAAAGATATTCATCCTTGGCTTTTTTATTTACCCTTTTTTTTTGTTCTAAGTGAAGGGAGAAGGGTTTCACAATCTAGTGAGTTTGAAAGCTCATCAACATCCAGCCTCCAGGAATGCCAGAGTCTAGAGTCTAAGGCTGGTATTGAACTCAGCCAAGCACTTAATGATGACCCTGGACAGGTACCAGCAAAAGCTGAAAGAAGGACTCATCAGGCAGTAATGTTGCCTTTAAGTGGAAACTTGGTGGCACTGATGCTACATAGGAATTAGCTAAGTTTTGAGTATATTCCTTCAGACTCACCTCTACAGAGGTGGTCTGGTATGCCCAAGAAGTATTTAGAGGAAAATGTTATATATAAAATAGTTAAATGGAACTAGGGTGCTAAAGGAGGTCTCTTCATCCCTTGTTACGTTTGGAGAGGTAGACTTCTTTGATTAGTTGTCCTCATCATTAAAGCCTGTGAGATTGAGCCAATCCTGACCCCACTCCCTTTTTGGCTGCATTCTTCTAAGATCTGTTGCACCATGATTCCATGACAGGTGGGAGGGGAAAAGCTCCTTCCCTTGCTCTCCCTCTTCTACTCCAGTTCCGAGAAATGATCTTGGCAAATGTTTCTGTTGGGTGGTGTTTATCCTTGTAAGTTTCAGATACCAGAGGCAAATTCACTCTATCAAAGAATTCAAGTCATAGTGACCCTGGAGCCAGGAGTGCAGGCAGGATGGTACAGCTGGTCAGAATGACATGGAAGTCCTGAGGTGTTGTCATACCTAGAACTCGAGCCTGTGTGAGGTTTTGGACTCAGAACTTGGATTGTACTCTATACTTTATAGGAACCAAGCTAAGCTATAGATCCTTCCCCTCCCCAGATATTGAAGTGGTACAAGGGAGGGATTATGCCTCTCATAAGTTGGAGAAATAACCGTATATTTGTGTTTATACCTTCCAACATAAGTATTTCTGTGTAAAAGCTAATCTGACAGTTCATGGTTAATGGAACTGATATGCAGGGGACACCTTTCCCCCCTTATAAGTGAGAGAACATCATTGACAGAGGCTGGAGTCATTGGCAGAGGGAAAAGACCCCTTCTCCCCTCAAGTCCCCTTAAGGATATCAGAGAAGCCAAAGAGTGGAGTGAAATGTAACATATCTGGCATCCAGGCAGTAGGGACCTGCTATATCTCAGTCTGTGCTTTATTTGCTAAGGCTAAATCTCTGCTCTTGATCCCATCCCCTCCCATCTTCTCCAGGATCTTGATCCCCTTGATTATTCAATTGAACTGAATCCTTCACTTTTTCTCTTACCTTCCATCTCTCCTTATTCATGGCTCTCTTCCTGTTGCCTACAAACAGTAAAGGATACCCAGAAAGAATGGCCAGATGGACAAAAGGAGAACCAAGAGAAAAGAGTGTCAGGGAAGCCTAGGGAGGAGAGTCTGGAAGAAGAAAATGATTGACAGTGACAAAAGCTGCAGAGAACTTTGCAAAACGAAGACTGAGAAACGTTGTTGCCATCGCTAACAAGTCCAAGGCTCACAACTCCATTGAAACTTTATACAGTGGCTTTGGGGAACTTGAGCTCAGGCAAGAGCTTGATGGTATGCCAATGTCACAATCTGTCAAGTTGCCTCTTAAAGGTCAGACTGGCTTTCTTGGTCTTGTTTTCTACTTCCTCTTCAGCAAGATTGTAAACATGAGCCTATTCCACTGGGGTAGACTAGCTTTTAAATGACTTGCCTCAATCCACGTGTAAAATACTTCCTCTAGTTTTAAAACTTCATCTACATTGTGCATGGGAATCTAACCAAAGAAAGCAACATTAAAAACCCATTTTGAAGAATTATTATTGTTATTGTTTCCATAACATGAGATCACATGCCTGGAATTACACAGAAAACACACTTAGGCCAAAATATGGGGTTTCTATTGCGTCCCTGAGGTCCACTTAAGACATTTAAGAATAATCCAGGCTGAAACAGACCAGGGCATTTTTCCTCTCTCATTATCACCTCATTAAGCTATCCTGCTTTGGTCTTGCCAATTACAAAGGTTTGGAGGTAAACTATTATTCAAATTGTCATGACTGTAGAACCTGGCTAAAGAGCTAACATTAGGTACTTCCATAGGTGGACTTTATAAGTCTATTAAGCATGAAAACATGTAAGTATTGAATACTTAACTGGAATTCAATTTTTTTTATGAAAGTCAGATGCTTTATACTTTGATTATAAAAGATATTTAGAATGATTTACTTGTATTTTTCCAAGGATATAAACTCAATAGCCTGTTAGTCTAAACGAGGAAGAAAATGCTTTTTTCTTTCCTCCTTCCCTCTTTCTTTTCCTTTCTTTCTTCCTCCCTTCCTTCCTTTTTTCTCCTTTCCTTCCTTCCTCTCTTCTTTCAAATATTCTTCCTTCTCTTTTTCTTCCTTCTTCCCTCCCTCCCTCTCTTCCTCATTCCCTCCTTTCCTTTCTTTTCTTTCTTCTTTCCTCCTTCCTTTCTTCCTTCTTTCCTCCCTTCCTTTTAACTTCCATTCCTTTCTTTTTTCATTTTTTCACTTTTCCTCCTTATCTTAGGAAGAAGTGGGGTAGCAATCTGAGCAGTGTCATCAGTAACTCTGGTTCATAACCACAACATGATAAATAAATCAATGGACATGTTCCATTTTCATCCAAGAGCAAATGTGGAAGTCTACATTTGTTCTTATCTGTTCAGAACAAAATAACAATGTTCACTACAGCATTATAAGGATTTATATCACATCTAAGAATTTTTGTAAGAAATGTATGTCTGTATATGGGACAGCTACGTAGTGCACTGAATAAAATACTGGGCCTGGAGTCCCCTTGACTGTGTGACCCTGGGGAAGTCACTTAACCCTTTTGCCTCATTTTCCTCATCTGTAAAATGAGGTGGAGAAGGAAATGGCAAACTACTCCAAATCTCTGCCAAGAAAACCCCAAATGGGGTCACGAACAGTTGCAGACAACTGAAACAACTGAACAACAAACTGAGTAAGCTTTTCAGGGGTAGTTAGGTGGTACAGTGGATAAAGTGCCAGGCCTGGAGTCAAGAAGATTCATCTTCCTGAGTTCAAATCTGGCCTAGGACACTTAGTAGCTGGGCAAGTCACTTAACCCTGTTTGCCTCAGTTTCCTCATCTATAAAATGAGCTGAAGAAGAAAATGGCAAACCACTCCAGCATCTCTGTCAAGAAAATAGGGTCATGTAGAGTTGTACACAGCTGAAACAGCTGAACAACAACTCCACCCCTTACTAAAATCCCATTTGGATGACAAAATTCAAGAGACAATTCCTTCTGAAAGAGTGGCTTCAGAAATAATTTGAGTAAAGGCAGAATTATTAGAATAAGATTATAGCCAACCGAGGCTAGACAAGATGTCTACCAAGGTCCCTTCCAAATCTCAAATTATGTGATTCTCTGATACTTTGAAAAACAAAATTCTTTTGGATATATAGCTTTTTGTTTGTTTGACTTTTGAGGCAATCAGGGTTAAGTGACTTGTCCAGGGTCATACAGTTAGTCAGTATCTGAGGCCAGAACTGAATTCAGCTCCTTGTGACTCCAAGGCCAGTGTTCTATCGACTACACCACCTCCCTGCCCTGGATACATAGTGTCAGTGTACAAATGGAAAAGTCGTTCTCATAGTATACACTTTTGTTTAATTTTTCTTCTCCTTTGTGTTCATTATTTTCTTTCAGATGAAAAAGTATGGAGACACAAAACTTAAATCCACCGTTTCAATGATTCCATTGGATCCTGGAAGACAAGGAAACTCTCTGGATAGATAAGTAAGGATGTGCTGAAGCTAGCTCATAATTCTTGTGAAAGCTAATTGTTAAATTTTCAGTGGAGCATTTACACCTCAGAAGTTGGTAAATGCTATAAATCAGGGCTGAAGAAATTATTTAGGAAAATGATGGAAAAAATGTTAATAATGCAAATTAAATTTTAAAAATTATCTTCAACTTTTCTAATTTTTTCAATTTTACACTTTACATACACACACACACACACACCCCAAAAGCCAATTGTTAAACATTTATCAACATGATCCTGATTATTGGTGACAAGAGCATAGCCAGCCAAGGATAACCCATATTTTCAGACAAAATACTTATTCCTTGCAGTTAATCATTTTTAAAAAATTAATCCCTGAAGTGTGTTTACCTTGTTAGGAAATAAAAGCATTCTCTTTGGTTAGAATATTTAACTTTCCTGATTATTTTTCCTTGGCAATATTAGATGGACTTTTAGTCTAGCAAATAAGAGCTTTTTACCTTTTTAATATTCACCCTTTTCTTGCTACACATCGTTTATCACTATATATGATGAGAATAGGAGAAAAATTGGTCTAAATGTGTTCAGGATTAAGAATGTCAAGTCCATTTCCATTTTAAAACTAAAAACTTGTTTTCCATTACAGGAGTTGATGATCTCACTCAATAGTACAGCTAACAACCTGAAACATGCACAATTATTGGCTGCCCTCCTGCCCTGTTTCCTGATCTATAGCAGTAAATTCCCAGGGTGGCCCTGCAATTACACACAATGTGATCACTAACACAGCAGGCCCAGCTAGATACGGATACATAACATGATCACTTACCCCGTCGGCACAGTTCGATATGGTTAGACAAGGGGATCACTGACTCAGCGGGAACGATTCAATATGGATTCCCAACATGGCTATGACTAATACTCTACAAATCTGATACACAACCAACATCACAGCAGGCAAAGTTCCATAGAGACAACTAATGTAATAACTAACCCCATTTGTGTCATCTGATGTGGACCCCCTATGTGGTCAGCAGCTCACTAGGTTCATCCATAGCTTCAGGATAATCATGAATGCAGCAAGTAGAGTTAAATGGTCAGCTAGGATCACAGAGAATGGTCCTTCATACAGAAAAAAAAATGGGATATGATCTCACAATACAGTAACAAATATATCTGGCAACATTTTAGCAATAGCTAAATGTTAATAAGTGTTGAAAGCCTTATGGAAAACAAAATAATTGCCAGTCAGGAGATCTTCATAAGAAATATACTAAGAAGCAATTAAAACATACATTTTGCCATGTATATACTACATACTTTTCTATACCCATGATACTAACACTTATTTCAGAGCAGAAAGTACTTGATGTGATCTTTCTCTGAATGTTACAGAAGATCCTTTTGGTAAGTGATAATTCAACTATGAAACTGATTTGATGTGCTGGGCATGGTACGGAGTTAACCTGTTAAGTGGCAACATAGTTCATAGAGTGCTGTTCCTGGAGTCAGGAAGACATCTTCCCAAGTTCAAACCTGGCCTCAGACACTTACTACTTGTGTGACCCTATTTGTCTCAGTTTCCTCATTTGTAAAATGAAATGGAAAAGGAAATGGCAAACCACTACAGTATCTTTGCAAAAAAAAAAACCCCAAATGAGGTCACAAAGAGTCAGACACTATTGAAAGAACTTGACAGCAACAAAGCTGGGCATAGTGGCAAATGAGGGCCATCCTGTTGCTAGAAAGACTTGAAAGTGGTGGTTATTTTAGCTTGGAAATTCTTAACAAGATCAGGGTGTCTGAACTAGGTAAGTAGAGAGCCCCTGGGAGTGCGTTAGGAATAAAGGGTGTACCAAGCTATCTAAAGAAGATCAAACTGGTTAAGTCAGAAAAATGGAGCAGAGCCAATATTCCATGTTGATCAGTAGTGGGATTAGGCCCATAAGCAGTTATTGCATTTCCAGCCTGGGCAAGATAGGGAGACAAAGGGAGAATGAAGAGGATGAGGAGAAGGAGGAGGAGGAAGAGGAGCAGGAGGAAGAAGAAGAAGAAGAAGAGGAAGAAGAGGAAGAAGAAGAAGAGGAAGAAGAGGAAGAAGAAGAGGAGGAAGAAGAAGAAGAGGAGGAGGAAGAAGAAGAAGAGGAAGAAGAAGAGGAGGAAGAGGGAGAAGAGGAAGAGGGAGAAGAGGAAGAGGGAGAAGAAGAAGGGGGAGAAGGAGGAGAAGGAGGAGGAGGAGGAGGGGAAGGAAGAGGAGGAGGAAAAGGAGAAGAATAAGGAAGGAAGAAAAGGAAACTGCTTTGATGTAAATAGAATCACATTAACATTTCCTCCCCTGTTTTAGATACTAAGTAAAATTACCAACTTAGAGAAGAAAAAAAAAGACCTCTTCAGGTACATAAATGGAAGAGCTGCTTCCCTAAATATCAAAGATGCAAATGGTTTGCAATTTTAGTCTTTTCAGGTATTTCTAATTTAACAAAATTTTAAATTTACTTTTTAATGTGAAAACACATTTTAAATTATGCCAATGTGTAGCATAAAGACATTAAGTTGAAAGAAGCACAGACAAATCTACCAGTCAAAGTTATTGGATAAGATTTTTAAAAGTTCTTGATCCTAGGTCAGCTTAAACACACAGCTTAAACATAACTGTCATTAATGTTCTACTTTTTAGAACATTTAAAGTTAGTATATTAAATTCAATTGTTGGAAATGAAAAGTTATTTCATTAAATTTTTATCCATTCATCTAATATCTTATTGAGTCACCTATTATCTATTAGCTACTGAAGTCCCAAATGAGGGGAATCAGCATACATTTATTAAATGTCTACTGCATACAGGGCACAGTGCTAGATGTGCTCTGCCTCTTGGTTTCCTTCAAATCTTGGTAAAAATCCTACCTTTTTCAAGAATCCTTTCCTAGTCCTCCTCAATGCTGTATTGTAGCGTATTCCCTCTGAGATTTGCTCCAATTTACTTGGTACACATCTTGTTTGTACATAGTTGTTTTCATGTTGTTGCCCGTTAGAATGTGAGTTCCTTTAAGGCAGGAACTATTTTTGCCTTATTTTTATCTCTAGCAGTGAACATAGTGCCTAGGACATAGTACATGCTTAATAAATGCTCACTGATTGACCCACTAGGGGAAATATAAAATTTGAATAAGACACACAGAACTTGCCCTAAAGAAGTTTATTGTTCAGTAAAATGTCATTTAAAAAACCCTGACATTTGTGTAGTGCTTTAAGCTTTTTTCTTAATCCCTATGAGGTAGGTAATTGTAGCATTATTAATGGCATTTTACAGCTGGGATATATAATGGTCATCCACCTGTAGCAGGAGCAGGCCTGAACCCAAAGCTTCCTCCTACAAGACCCACTGTTTTTTCCACTGTACTCTACTGACATGCATGTGATAAATACAATAATACAAAGAGGTAAATGAGAATCTGAACTAGGCTGGTGATAGGAAGAATGGAAATGAAGGTACAGATGAGAAGGTGATTGCCAAGGGAGAATTAATAGGTCTTGGTGAAATGATTAAATGTGGAAGGTGAGAGTGTAGGAGGAGTCCAAGGACAGGCTTTGAGAATAGATGACTGGAAATAGTGTCAATTTACAGCAATAGGAAAATTGGGAGTTGGGGAACAAGATATATTCAGCATGAGGCATGCTGAACTTGAAGTGCTGCTGAGATAGCAGTGTGGAGATATTCAGCAGGAACTTCTTAAATACAATATGATATTTTGCAATGATCATAAAGGAAGTAGAGGCACCAAGTATTAACTATGCTTTCAAAGTTTGGTTTTGAAAGGAAAGAAAGGGATCAGGGATGCAGTAGCAGGATTTAAGGGAAGGCTTTTTTTTTTAAAGGATAGAGGGCATCTGAACCTATTTGTATAAATGGGATCAGAGGAGTCAGATCTGAAAGCCACAGTTGGAATTTATATACTTAAAAAGAAAGGCAAACTGTCTATAACATTGATCTGCAGTTTCATGTACAATCTTCCTTTCTGTTCTACTCTGTATCTTTTAGGGCATTGGGTGTTTGTTGAGTTCAGAATAAAAATTTTATTTTAAATAAGAGCGTTGGATTAGTTGGTTGCTAAGACTTCTTCCCATTCAAAAATTCTATTTTAAAAAATTGATTCAGTCCCCTGAAATACTTATAGAAATTTGAGGTAAAAAGGGAAATTCTTTTCAGTGATTTTAGTGTACAGAATAAATTATCATAGTCTTATCAAGAAAATATCTGTAACCAGCTTGGAGGTCTGGGCAAGGAGGTATCTGTTGCATTCCCTGTGGCAAAAGGGTGTGAGGTGGGGCAGTCTAGAAACCCTTTTAAATCTGAGAGCCCTTTTTATATATGAAGGTGACTGTCTGGCCATGTCTGTACCAAAGTCATTGGGTTTCTTCCATGACAGACAGATTCCCATTGACTTCAAAGTTAGCTCTCAACCCAGAAGAAATCTATAGAGAAGAGGATAAAAATCAGGCCAAGTGTTTCAGATCTTTTTGATGCCAAACATTTTGAGTGAAGCTCTAATTCTATAAATAGTAATACCTAACAGCCTATGCTCCAACAAATGGAACTCTGTACATAGTAATAGCCCATATGATGTAACAGGGACGCAAAAGAGCAATCTTTGGGCTGCTCTATGATTAACTTATGCTCCCTTCCCCCATAAAATTTAGAAGCAGGTGCTTTTCAAATGTCAATCACCAGCTTGCATTAATACCAACAGGAAAGGGTGCCCGTCTACCTTCAGAAGTAAAGGTCTGCCAAATTTCCTATTGTTAAAAATAAGTTGTCCTTTTGCTAAAGTTATCGAAAGGTGTCTGAACTTTAAAAATAAAGGTATATTTTAAAATAGACTGTCAATCTGGATTAAACCACTGTTTCTTAAGCTCCGTTATTACTAAAAAAAAATCTTGATCTACTTAATCCTGATAGCTCTTGAAACAACATAAAAGGTAGCTTTTAAAAATGAAAGTTATTAGAGTGCTTTAAAATATTGGATTTACAATTTTTTGTTGTTATTCCATCGTGTCCAACTCTTCATGACCCCATTTGGGGTTTTCTTGGCAAAAACACTGGAGTGGTTTGCTGTTTCCTTCTCTAGCTCATTTGACAGATGAGGAAACCGAGGCAAGCAGGGTTTGTCTAGGGTCACACAGTTAATAAGTATCTGAAGCCAGAACTGAAGTCAGGGAGATGTCTTTCTGACTCCAGACCCAGCACACTATCCACTGTACCACCTAACTGGCCTTTATTCTTACAACCCACTTTTAGATGGTCATTAAGTCAAGCAACTTTTCAAGTTGGGATAGGTGCAGGTCTTTATGACAGTCATGGCTGAAGCCAGTGGAAGACAGAGCAAAGAAAGAGCTCTTTCTCTCCAGTTTTCAACTTCTAGGCAGTTGAGACCTGTACATGGGAACTGAAACATGAAGAAAATGAGAAATAATTATTAATGAGAAATAAATTAATAGTAAGAAATATATATATAGGGATAAAAAGATCCCTAAAGTACATGAGGAGAGGAACAAGGCTGAGATTTGCACATTGGGAATGAACTCTGGCAGCTTCTACCTGCACATGAGTTAAAGAGAGACTATTCCGAAGGGGTCAGAGTGGGAGGACAGTGCGTGTGTACAAACGTCAGAACAGCAGGATTTTGGCACCATTCACCAGGGCAGTGTGAGGGGACAGTAATGGGAGCAGATATGTTGCCAGGTAAGACTTGGAAGAGTTTTTAACAATTGTGCAGTAGTATTTCCTGTTTCGCTCTGAGGCTGGTATGTGACACCTGGCTGCCCTTGAAAGAGGTCATCAGGAGTCCATGTGGTACATTTATATTACCCAGGTGGTTTATGTAGCTTCTTTATTGCTCTAGAGACTAGACAAAGAGGACATTGAAAAGAGGGTCTGAGTGATAAGGGCATGTGTCACAGATTCAGCTTGAAGCCACTTATTTGATCCCTAGCAGTTAAGCTCAACGTCCCTAGAGACGGTGTGCCTTGTTCCAGGATGGGACTATTGGGATGTGACATTAGAATCTAAGAGGTCCATGTTATTTCTGATAACAGCAAATAAAGTGAAAGAAATTCTCTGCCTTCATGTAGTTATTTTACTTGCCCAGATGTGATATCAGTTACAGATTTTGTCTTATCTTGGTGCTTTTGGTTTTAAACACATGTGAACAATATGAGGGGAGAATACAAGACAGAGCAACATTCCTGGTTATATATTCCTAAACATAAAGACATTTGGTTACTACCACTACTCAGTAGTCCTTGACCCTGGCTGGAAGATTTATGGCTTACTGACAATATCTTCTATCTGCCAGTTTCCTGAAAGACATGTAAGATATCTTTGCATATTACTATATTAAGTGGGCAGAGAAGGGAATCAGCATTTGTATCATACCTACTGTGTGCCAGTCACTATGCTTAACACTTTTATAAATATCTCATTTGATCTTACAACAAATATGTGAGGTGCTGTTATTATCCTCATTTTATACATAAGGAAACAGACAATCAGAGGTTAAGTAACTTGCCCAGGGTCAAATAGCTAGTAAGTGTCGCCTCGTTTGAATGTAGATCTTCCTGATTCCAGGTCCAGTGCTCCTCTTAATAAAAGGATTTGTTCTGTAAAACTTGGACTCAGTCAAAAAGCTGCATCCAAGGACCTAGGAGGCCATAAGTGACCTTGAAGACCCCAGCTTCCCCATCCCTGCTATGCTCCAATCACTGAGCCTCCTAAACTAGGATACCTGCTGAAGCAATTTAATTGGATGGCCAATTCTATATGAGAAGGTAGGGATGGGTTCTAATCTACACCACTTGGGAGAGTATCACATGTGACATCTCAGATCCATTAGAGTATAAGAATGAAAATCTTTGAATTTTACGTAGGGTACAAGGAAATGAATATTCCCAAGGCAACCGTAAAACAAAAGTTTTTTAGGGGGATTTCTCTTCTTCCTTTTCTCAAGTAATTTTCTGCAGATAAATCCCCAGGTGGATTTTTTCCTCCAAAGCCTAAAACCCAGGGAATTTGTACTTGTTCACCATTCCTGCAGTATTTCCTCCTACCCCACTGTCCACTCATTCCATTCCACCTCTCATTCTTCCACAGCAAAGCCTTCAAAATCAACTATTTGATAGATTCATAAGAACTAGACCTCACATAATCTAGTCTCACCTTCTAACTTTACAGAGAAGAAAGTTAAGGCCTAGAGGACAAATGGCCTCATCAGAAACACAGAAGCATCAGAATTTCAACTCAGATGCTTTTGACTCCCAAACCAGTGATTTTTCCACGACACAAGACTGTCCTTGAACAATCTTGGGAGTACAAACTGTATAGAAATTAGATAAGGCAAGGTATGCAGAATCATATTACCCATTGCTGCAGATTTATAGTCTAATTGGACGTGGTTTCCCCCACCTTTCTTGTCAACTGGCTCCTTCTCTAGCCCTCACCTTTAGAGGATAACTACAAATTCTTGCTAGTTTCTCCAGACTTTGGTAAACAATTTCTCTTAGTTCTTTTGATCCCTGGAAAACCAACCCCACCCCCTCCATTTCAGGTTGAAACTATTCGCTCAGTGCAGATAAAAGCAATTTAAATGTCTTTGTGTATGGTCCTATCAACACATATCTTCTCCCACTCACACACTGTTCCCTTCTTGGCACATCACTCACGCTGAGCCTGTATTATTTCCATAGTTCTCTCAGTCCTTAAGGCTAGAAAAGCAGATCAGGGAGTATGATACCTAATAGAAATGGTCAAATTGGTCTAAAAGAAATTATTATAACAATGGGAAGCTTCAACTATCCATGCATCCATCTATAGCACATCCAACTCTATTAGAAACAGAATATCTGAGACATTACTGGCTAGTCTTGTTGGCAAAATTTTTTTTTCACTCAGTAAATAGAGGCAGCAATGTGAGGATCTACTATTTTGGACTTTTATTCAACAAGGAAGATGTAATTGGTGAGGAAGAAGGGACAGGATCCTTCAGAAAACGGTACTATTTATCTTGAGTTTGTAAAACCAAGAAAGAGACTGCTGGACCTAGTTCCACATTCACCCAGTGTGTTAAAATTTTAGAGAAAAGTCAGATAAAATCCTTTAGGCTTAGCTTCTATAGAGGAGTCATGGTCATGATGGAAGGCTCTGGAAATTGAAAATCTGACTAGAGAATCATGGATAATTCCAGGAAGAAAGATGGAAAGTATCTATGAAGTCCAATTGTAACTACATAGGAAATTTCAAATGAACTCAGATTTAAAGTTTGGCATATGTAGAAAAAAGGTAAAAGTAGTGGTGTATAACCAAAGAGAAATACAAAAGGGAGCCATAGATCTTAGGAATAGGATCAACTTGTCTAAAGCTCCTATAAACCCAGGCTTCTAAAAAAAGTGATAACAAAACAAACAAAAAAATGTGTTTGGAGGAAGAAGGACAAGATAGGTCTGTTACCTGAAAGAAATAAAACAAATTTAGTAGGGAGCAAGTAGTATAGTACTCATTTGTAGACAAAATGGAAATAACGTGGTCTAAATGCTCACTTGGCATTTATCTGGTTAAAAACTGAAAGCTGAGTTTGATTCTTGGCTCCAAGTCAATCTGGAAAGTTGCAAAAACATCTATAAAGACAAAGGTGTGTCTCAGGGTTCTGTCCTTAACCCTGCTCTCTTCAATCCTTTTATCAACAACTTGGATGAAGACATAGCCATAGCTTATCAAATTTGTGGATGACATGGAGTTGAGAGACATCAGGTACATGAAAGTGATTATCTAGGTCATCTATGACTAATACTTGAGCAAGGCAGAGGCCTGGCCAGTATACCATAGCCATAAAGGAAGCCCGTACAAAGCAGAGAATTTACAGGAAATCAACTGCTCCATCCTCCACTGCTCCCTTCCTTGGGTGCTTTCTTCACAAACTGTACTGATTTCTCTAGATTTGAATGAGTGTTACGAAAACCTCCTGACTCCTGCCTTGCCCTTAGATTTGATTATCCCATGAACTCTGGCTTGACCCCAAACAATCATTTACCCTCACAAATCACTAATTTGATCATACCACTTTCCCTTCAAAGGTTCTCTTCCTGGGAGTCCTGTTAATTGCTTGATAATCAATGGCAAATATCAACCCCCTACTCCTGGAAGGCAGAGATCCAAAAATATAACAGAAATAGGGTACGATATGATCTGGAACAGACGCTTAGATGAAACAAAAAAGAGATAATATGAAAAGGATAACTTTATAGTCCTGAATTTCAAGTAAAAGAAAAATAATTGCATGAGAATTGAATGGGAGGGAGGATTGAGAGGGGAGACCTGGCTTAATAGAAATTCAGATGAAAAAGAACTGAGTGTTTTAGCTGACCACAAATTTATATGAGACAGCTATGTGATGCATCGGTCTTATGCTGAACTATTAGAAGTACAGGGTCTAAATCAAGGGGAACAGTAATTATAGGATAATCAGATCCTAGCTTTAGAGCCAAAAGGGACCTCAGAGACCATTTAGCCCCTCTCCTTTCACAGATAGCAGTCTATTCTAATCAAGCCACATTTTGTTTGGGCTGCTACATTTTAGGAGAGATGTTTAAAAACCACAGTGCTTCATCATGGTGCAGATGGCACCCTAGACTTTCAGAATAGTATGTCAACAAGGTCTGGTAGGTCCTAAAAAGCTGGAAAAGTTTGGGTTTGGGTCTCCAACGGACTGCATGCTGTACTAGGACCAGCCTAGCTATTTCTGGAGAGTTTTATTATCAATAGTTTTTTCAGTTGGGGAAAGAAAAACCTCTACCAGTACAAAAGAAGGGTTGAAATTTCACTTGTGTAGGGCATAGACATAAAAATAAAACCATGGATCTTGGAAATATGGGTGTACAAGTTAATAAATTAGAGCATATCCAAAAGAGGATGACCAGGATGAGATCTGAGTCTGTAAAACTTGTTCTAGGAGAAACAACTGAAGGAATTGAAGATGGGGGGTGGGGTGGGGTGCGGCAGAAAGAAGACTAGGGAATCTATCAATGAACGAATCCACAATAATTTATTAAATGCCTACTATATGCCACTTATTGTTGAAGTTGCTGGAAATACAAAAACAGTAAGGAGACAATCCCTGCCTTTAAGGAGTTTATGTTCTTTTGAGGGAACACAGTATGTGCACAGATAAATAGACTACATACAGAATAATGGACGTAATGGGATAAGCAGGAAGGTCTCTGAAAGGAAGACAAGATCATTAGTTTTCAAAGTTTGAAGAGATGTTGCATGGAACTAGATGCATTTTGCAGGTGTAGAAATTTCGTAGAGCTAGATTTCAGCACAATACAAGGAAAAATTTTTTCATGATTAGAGCTATCCTACAGTGAAACTCAATGCTTCACCAAGCTTCAGGATGCAGGAGATACTCCAGGAGAGAATGGGGACTGTTAGGGTTGTTACTTTCTATAATTGAATTGGGGGGGAGGGGCTAACCCAGATGATCTCTCAATTCCCTCCCAAGTGCAATATTCTTTGATTCTGTATAGAATAGTTAAGAAGCAATTCCTTTTGATCAAAGTTATCCTGTGGTACATAAAGTAATAGCTATGTAGAGATTTTCCATAGTTTTCATATACATTTAATATGAAAAAAAATGGGGCAGCTAGATGGTGCAGTATATAGGGCATTGGACCTGGAGTCAGAGAGACCTGAGCTCAAATTCAGCCTCAGACATTTACTAGCTATGTGACCCTGGGCAAATCCCTTAACCCTGCTTGCCTCAGTTTCTTCATCTGTAAAATGAGCTAGAGAGGGAAATGGCAAACTATTCCAATATCTTTGCCAAGAAAACCCCAAATGAGGTCATGAAGAATTGGACAGGACCGAACAAGAACATGAAAAAATGCTCATTCCATAGGTGTTTGGGGTTTTGTTTGTTTGTCTGTTTTAATGCAGGTTCTTTGCTTGGTTAAGAATAGCAATAGCATCTGCAAAAACAAAAGACATAGATGCAAATATAGGTAAAGCACTGGGTCTCTTGTAAGGAAGACCTGAGTTCCAATCTGGCCTCAGAGGCTTATTAGCTGTGTGACACTGGGCAAGTCATTTACCTTCTGTTTGCCTCAATTCCCTCATTGGTAAAATGGAGATTAAAAACAGCACTTACCTCACAGGGTTGTTGTGAGGAACAAATGAAATAATAGTCATAAAGCATTTTGCAAATTTTAAAGCCCTATTATTATTATTGAAGACTGTATAGGATCTAATATCCATAGTAGAAAAAAAAGATTACTAATTCCGTGAATATAGTTCTGTTTGTCTCTTTATTGTGACTAATAGTTATTTGTAATCTAATGCAACACACATTTATTATCAGAGTTAATATATGAACAAGTTGCCTGGACCAGGTCTCTTTTGCCTCATTCAAAATGTATAAAGAGTCAGGAGGACCTGAGTTCAAATCCAGCCTCAGACATTTACTAGCTGGGTAAGTCATTTAATCCCGATTGCCTCCAAAAAAATAATTATTTTAAATAAATGTTTAAAAATGCATAAAAGACAAATATACAACTATTTACTTACAAGAACTAATGTAGAAAGTACATAATCTTAATTTAAATAAATTATTAAAATCAACCATAGTACAAAGAGATCTTAGTGAATAAATTCACTAATTACTTTTTCCTGTAATAGTTCTTGATCCATATTTAACAGTGGCATGTTAGGACAGTGGAGGAGGGGAAACAGTGGAATTGAAGAATAAGAAAGCAGGCAAATGTGACCATTGGTGCCAGGAAAGTGCTCCAACCTTTCCATCCCATGCAGGCTGCCCATAGACAAAGTATTAAAAGGGAAACGCAATGTCTTCTTTGTTGATGGGTCTGATACTGAGGTATGCAAAGAACTTTGGTGCCCGAACAAAGGGAGAAGGAGGCTTACCTCTTTGCTATGATGTAACATGGCTTTGGTAGTTTGGGTAGTCCACTGGTGTTTGTGTGCATGCATGTGTGAGTGTGTGTGTGTGTGTGTGTGTGTGTGAGAGAGAGAGAGAGAGAGAGAGACAGACAGAGAGAGAGAGAGAGAGAGAGACAGAGAGAGAGACAGAGAGAGACAGAGAAAAACAGAGAGAAAAAGAAAGGGAAAGAAAGAAAGGAAGAAAGGAAGAAGGAAGGAAGGAAGGAAGGAAGGAAGGAAGGAAGGAAGGAAGGAAGGAAGGAAGGAAGGAAGGAAGGAAGGAAGGAAGGAAGGAAGGAAGGAAGGAAGGAAGAAATTAAAATAGACATAGAGACACAGAGAGAGACAGAAACCAAGAGAGAAAGACAGAGACAGAGTGCTTTGGTAGTCCATTGATCTTTGCCAGAGGGCAAAACAATACATCAAAATCAGGAATTCTTATCATGGGATCCACAAACTCTCAAGGGGTCCATGGAAAGATTCCTGGGGATGTGTAAATTTGGGGAAAATTACATCTTTATTTCAATGTAATTGGTTTCCTTTGTTATTGTCTATTCTGTGTATTTCCATTTCTATTCTATAGTTTCTATTTTGTGCATTTTAAAACATTCAGAGAAGGGCTTCCATAGAAAGGTTAAGAAACTTGATCTAAATCAATGCTGTCATTTAAAATGCATAGTCTTGGGAGACTGTGTTCTTTCTTCAGTGATGCTGCTATAGCCCCAAAGCATTATAGGAATTATCTTCAGAGTCTCCTGCACATTGTTTGGAGTATCTTCAAGGGTGACAAATCATATTTTAAGCATATGCTTTATCTTTTGGAGCCAAATCTCATTAATAAGAAGAGACATTGAGCTGGGTAATACTGTTCTGAGTTAAAAAAAAAAAACAAACTAAGCAGATGAGAATGATTTTCATAAGTGGTATTATGCTTGACCTTATGCTGCTTAAACTTTAAATGACGGATAAAGGCACTGATGACATCTTTATCAAATTTACAGATGACACAAAGCTAGAAGGGTCAAGTAATATCTTGTATGGCATAATTAGGATGTCAAAAAGTCATTTAGGTTAATTCTAATGAGATGAAATTCAGTGGGTATCAATATAAAATCTTAAACCTATGATTCAAAAAAAAACCGCCTCCAAAAGTACAAGATGGAGGAGGCATGGTTAGATTAAGGTTGATCTAAAAAAGATCTGAAGGTCTCAGTGAACCACAAGTTTAATATGAATCAACAATGTGATGTGGCAACCAAAGCTATTGGTATAATTCTAAGCTGCTGCAAGAGAGGTGTGAATTTCCAGAATAAAGAGGGGATAATCACACTCCTCCCCCCCCTCTACTCTTGCTCAGACAACATCTGGAATATTGCAGGCACCCCAATTTAAGAAAGTTCCAGAGACAGGCAACCAAGTTGGTGAACGGTATTGAATCAGTGCGATAGGAGGATCAGTCGAAGGAACTTGGTGGGATGTTTAGTTTGGGGAAGACTCAGGTGGGACATGATAACTGTGTTCAAATTATTAAAGAATTGTCATGTTGAAGAGGGACTGGATCTTTTCTCTCTGGTCCCAAAGGATAAAATTAAAAGCAATGCACAGAAGGTACAAAGAGGAAAATTTAGGTTTGATCTCAGTAAGAATTTCCCAACAATTGTTGATATTGTTGAGTCATTTCAGTCCCATCTGACCCTTTGTGACCCCATGTTTGATGTTTTCTTGGCAAAGGTACTGGAGTGGTTGGCCATTCCCTTTTCTAGCTCATTTTACCAATAAAGAACTGAAGTAAATAGTATTAAGTGACTTGCCCAGGGTCACACAGCTAGTAAGTGTCTGAAGTTGGATTTGAACTCATCAAGATGAGTATTCCTGACTCCAAAACTAGTGCTGTATTTGGGCTGGGTTGAAAGTTAGTGAGTTCCCCTTCATTGGAAGTCTTTATGGAGAGACTGGAGGACCACTTCTCAGAGGTAAGGTAGTAGGAATTCTTTTGGGGATCTGTATTGGATTGGAGAGGATTTGAGTTTCTTTTTGAAGCAGACAATAAACATTCATTAAGCACTTAGTTTGTTCTAGTCACTATGCTATACAATTGGGATATAAAGGGATTACTTTAAACCAAGGAAGACGCTTCTTACGGAGATAAGGGCACTACAGTCAGAATCAGCCTTTTGTTAGACTGTGTTATCTCTACCCTTTTTCTCCACTTTCATTCACGCCTTTACTTCCTGGACAATTTCACATACATAATATCCCTGGCACTCCAAGTGTTTTCCAGGCGAGTGTGTTCAGACTGCAGTATAAATTGGGAATGAGTTCTAGACAACATTGTGGATCATACACAGTCTTTGCAGTGGGTTGGATTGAGCACCTATTCTTTAAAAAACATGATAATCTTTCCTTTAATCAGCATTCAGATCACTATTTTAAGATATTATATATTTTTGTTGTTGTAAAGGTATTACATATTTTAAAAATAGATTTTAGTTGATGTTTTTATATCACCTCCAGTTTCCTCTGTATGTCTCCCTCCTCCATTTTTGAAAGCCATCCCTTATAGCAAAGAATTTTTTTAAAAGATAAGCAAAAAAGTGAAGTAAAACCACACATTGGAAAAACCTGTGTTCATATACCCATGGACCACCACCTCTTCAAAGGAGTGGGGAGAAAGGCATTTTCTCATATATCTTCTTTGGGGCCAACCTTGTGATCTATAATCTCATAATCAGATCTGTTTTGTGGTGGCTCTTTCCGTGTACATTGTTGAAGCCATGGTGCATATTGTTCTCCTGGCTCTGCTTACTTCACTTTGCATCAGTTCATATATCTTTTCATGCTTCATTGTATTCATTATTTCTTAAAGTACAATAAATAATATTCTATTACATTCACACAGCACAATTTAGTTAGCAATTCCCTAATTCCTGGGCATCTGCTTTGTTCCCAATGCTTGGCTGCTACACAAAAAAATGCTGCTATAAATATTTTGGTGTATATGAAGTCTTTTTGGGGGGCATCAATGAGCTCCTTGGGGTGCTCAACAGTGGCACAAAAAAATAGAACATTGAGCCTGGAGCCAGAAAGACCTGAATTCAAATGTAGCTTCAGACACTTATTTATTGTGAGGCTCCAGGCAAGTCATTTAACCTCTGCTTGCCTTCAGTTCCCTTATCTGTAAAATGAAGCTAAAAATAGCATTGACCTCCCAGAGTTGTCATGAAGGTCAAAGAAGATGCTAAGTGTAAAACGCTTGGCACCATTCCTAGCACATAGTAGGTACAATGTAAATATTAGCTATTAGCAGTAGTCACATAATTTCAAATTGCTTCCCAGGTTAGTTTTTACAGTTCCCAGCTCCAACAGCAACATATTTGTATACCCTTCTTTTTACAATCCTTCTATCTTGAACATAGTCTTACATCTTTGCCAGTTTACTAGATGTGAACTGAAACCTTGGGGTTGGTTTGATTTCTATTTCTCCTATCATGAGGGTTTTGGAGCATTCTTCCATATGGTTTTTAATAGTTTGTACTTTTGGGGGAGAAGTGAGGTAGCAAAATGGATAGAGTACTATGCCTAGAGTCACAAAGTCTCTTCTTCCTGAGTTTAAATCTAGCCTCAGACACTTATTAGCTGGGTGACTCTGGGCAAATCACTTTAACCCTGTTTGCCTCAGTTGCCTCATCTATAAAATGAGTTGGAGAAGAAATTGACAAAACATTCCAGTGTCTTTGCCAAGAAAACCTCCAAATGGGGTTATGAACAATTGGACATGACTGAGCAACGATAATTCTTCTTTAGGTAACTATTTTATCATATGCTTTGTTTATCTTTTGGGAAAAGACTTTTGGGTCAGATTCTGTCACTTCTCCAGATTGGCGGCCAGGGCCCAGGGCCACAGTTCATGTGAATAGGGGAGAAAGCAGTCATCTGCTACATAAAGGTATATTTCCTGGATCAGCATGAGTTTTTCCAGGCTGTTCTTGAGATGTGGTGGGAGAACAGGAAAGTGGAATCAGAAAATGGGATTGGGGGTAGGGTGGGTGGAGAATCAGATTTTCTCCATTGTAACTTGACAATTTAAAAGCCAATAAAAAAAGAGAATTGGCAGTTAACAGAAGCAAAATTGGGTTCTTCATCAGCAGAGAAACTTGTAGGCAGAATCATTTCTAGACATGGCTTATTTCGCAATTTGCTCCTGGTCTCTATTACCGTCATGCCCGCCCCCTCCAAGACCCTCAGGTATGACAAACATGGAAAAATCTTTACCTGACACTATACAGTCTGGTGAAATCATAGAAGAGACTTTGTTTTTCCAGCAGCCCTTAAATTGAGGGAGTAAGGAAAATGTCACTATGTTTTGGATTAGATGGATCAGACTATACAAATGACAATTAAGGATGTCACTGGCTATATGATAGAGAGACCTGACAGATCCACAAGAAATTAGACATTTTACTTAGCCTCTGTTTTCTGTGCTTCTCTATCCAATCAGTTATGTAGTAGTGACCCAGTCCTTAGATCAGAGATTCTTCTCCATGGACTGTGAAATGTGAACTCCAGGAGAGAGTGGAGAAGCAAATAAGAAAGTCAGTGAGTCGACAAGCATTTATTAAACACTTACTATGTGTGCCCCAGGCGCTGTGCTAAGAACTCGATGCTGAAAGACCTGCTAGATGGGATTGCTATGCCACTGTCAATAATATTGGAGAGATTGTGGAGAATGCACCACACACTTGAAGAAGGCAAAATATTGTCCTGATTTTCAAAAAATAGGAAGAGAATATAGTATGCAAACTATAGGCCAGTGAACTTGATTTCAATTTCTTGAAAAATATCTAGAATTGCTCATTCCAGAGCTGGTTAGTGAACAACTCGAAAAGGAAGTGGTGATTATAAAATAACCAGCATGGCTCCATCAAGAATAAGTCATGTCAGATCGACCTTATTCCTTTTCTTATAGAGTCACTAAGATCAGTAGAATAGATATAGTTCACCCTTTTTTGTTGCTCAGTTGTGTCCAACTCTCTGTGACCTTGTTTTGGGACTGTCTTGGCAAAGATACTGGAGTGGTTTGCCATTTCCTTCTCCAACTCATTTTATAGATGAGGGAACTGAGGTAAACAGGGTTAAGTGACTTGTCCAGGGTCACTTGCCCAGGGTGTGAGGTCAAATTTGAACTCATGAAGATGAGCCCAGTGCTCCACCCACTGCGCCACCTAGCTGCCCCACAATTCACCTAGATTTGAGCAAAGCAAGTAATAGTCTCTCATGCTATTCTTGCGAACAAGACAAAGATATATAGATAGGGATATGATAAAATCAGATAAATTTGGAACTGGTTGATTGTCAAATACAGACTCGGGTTTCATGGCCAGAAGCAGATTAAAATGGAATTGAAAAATATTTAATAGAATAAATAAAAATATGATTGAACATACATATTACTCTGTGGTTTTCTAAGTCAATAAGCAATCTTTAGGGATTTGTACATATGGTTTAGTGGCCCTTGCTTCTATCTGAGTTTGACATCATTACTGTCAGTGACTTTCCTAAAGCAAAGGTCTAACCATGTCATCCTTCTCCTCAGCACACCCCAGTGACTCCCTAGTCGACCATCAAACATAAACTTCTCTGTTTAGCATTTCTAGTCCTTCATCACCTGGTTCTAACCTACCCTTCCAGCTTTATGACATATTATTGCCCTTTATGCACACTTTGGGCTAGCCACACTCACCCTCTTATTGTGTGTTTGTCCTTTGTTGCTGAAGAAGACCATACCATCAGAGAAATGATGACATGACTTGACTTTGACTTTGTTTTGAGTGAGGGAGGGCTGTGCAGGTCACCAGTCTCACTTCTCCTCCAGAGCCATCTGAATCCAGTGACCAGATATTCATCAGGATGACTGGATGGAGATGACCCAGGATGAGGTAATTGGGGTTAAGTGAGTGTCAAGTGTCTGAGGTGAGATCTGAACTCAGGTCCTCCTGATTCCTGCACTGGTGTTCTATCCACAGCACCACCTCGCTGCCCCACCCTCTTATCGTACCTCATACTTGACACTCCATCTCCCATATCTGTGCTTTGCATTGACTATCATATTATGGTGCATCATATAGTGCACTTTTTTTTTCATACCTCTGCCTCTTAGAATTCTTATTTTTCTGCCAAGTTTATCTCAAGCCATCTCTTAAGTAAAGTCTTTCTTAATCTCCCTATCTGTTGGTTCCTTCCTCTATCTCTTCCCCATCACATTATTTTGTATGTACATTTTATATACCTCTATGAATACATATTGTTCACTCTGGTAAGCCTCCCCAGGGTAGAGACTATTTCAGTTTTGTCTTACTCTCCCTAATACAGACCATAGTGCCTGGCACATAGTAGATACTTCAGAAGTATTGATTGCTTGATTGGAGAATTCTTTAACAAAAATAAGGGCACCTGGTACCCTTCAATTTACCACATTCTTGTGATCGTTAGTTAACTGTTCAATTCAGCCAGCCTTCACTGAGTGCCTATCACATGGCGTGCTGGGTTTTGCATAGGATTGCTGAGGTATAACAATATCCTCAGTGTGAAGCATTTAAGGTGCTAGGTGCTATAGATAAACAATCATCTCTAACCATAACCTTGGTCAAAATTATAAGTTTCTGGGCCCTCTGACTCCCAGCTATTTTTCTCATGCCCATTGGGGAATGCCCTGATCCTATAATGGGGCTACTACCGTACAAAAAGACTAGGGAAATCCTTAGGATTTTTTTCCTTTGTTTTCTAGCCTTCTCTTCTTGTGTCTTCCCACAGCTGGATCCCCACTCAGATATTAGAATTATGTTTGTTTTTTCCATTCTGCCTTTAAAAATAATAAACACATTCACATTGAAGTGCAAATGACTGCTAGAGTTTTAATGTGCTTGTTTTTAACCTTGGATGAAGAAGCCCTTATTTGGTTCAAGTCACAGGAATGAATTTGTGTTAGGAATTTTCACCTTGAACAAACCTAGTTGGAAAGAGATTTGCATTTTTGTGGAGCAGAGGAGGTCTTGGGAGAAGCAGAAACCATTGTCAGGGTGTCTGAAATCATGCTTTTGTATGTATCTACCTACCATTATTTCTGGCCTTATCTGTGATCTCCAGGAGCACCAGACAGGAGAATAGGATGGCAGCTCTAGTAAGGATAAAGAAAAGGAAAAAAGGAATAGCAGTAATGGGTATGGGAACTTCTCCTTCCCTCTAGGATTCCATGGCATTTCACCCTTGCTTTATATCCTCAAGTTCAGGTCAGTTCATTAGAATCTAGGCAGAAAAGCGGGGCAAACATAGCCTTGAGGCCATCAAAGAGAATTGTAAATCAGCCCCTCTGGCTTCCTATATTTGGTCCATTTCTTTAGTTTTCATGACAATTTAAATCAGACAGGATCTCATATAGTATTTAGATTGGTTACCAGAATAAAATAAATGTCTGAACTGACATGAAGGCAAAAGAAATCTTAAACACACACACACACACACACACACACACACACACACACACACACTAAAAGAGAAAAGAGTTCATCAAATCTTCTCTATTGCCTTGTCAGAAGACCTGATGCTCCAATAAATTACATTATAAAGAAGGGGCAAACACATCATGAGCCCATTTTTCATGTTGGAATTCTACTGTGCTATAAGATGTGATGAGCTCAAGGATTTTAGGAAAACGTGGAAAAACTTCCATGAAATAATGAAGAGTAAAATGAGCAGAACCTAGAGAATATTGTATATAGCAGCAGTAATACTGCTTTAAGAACAGCTTAGAGAGAATAAGTAATTTTGAGTATTATAACTACTCAAATTAACTGTAAAGGATGCATGAAGGAAGATGCTATTTGAATCCATAGAAAGAGCTAATAAATAGCAGTTTGTATAGAATAATTTTGCATATACATATGTATGTAAAATTATTCTCTCTATATATATGTATACATACATACACACTATATATACATATACATACACACATGCACACCTATTTGTGCTTAATGGTATCTATCTCTAGGGCAGGGAGAGGGGAGGGAAAAAAAAGAAATTTACATGATAATTTTATTATATTTAAAAGGAATAGTAAGTCGTACATAATAGATTTGTAGTTTCAGGTGCAATCATTTTTTTTTTTGTTATACTATACTATGGAAATGCTTGTTTTATTCCATAAATTAAAAATAAATAAATAAAAGAAATATGATAGCAAGTCACTCATTGGGCAGAAAGCAGGGATTTGGGGGCCAGGTGTCAGGATCTAGTTCTTATAACAGCAAGGGGGATATTAGGGTTAAAGTTTTAAAATGATTGATAAATATTACAGGAAAACATAATACTCTATTGGAAAGAAAGGCAAGGAATAAGGAAAAGAGTGGTACTGGAAATGACTTGAGAGAATGTTCAGAGACAATCTTTTTGCATTTTGAAAGCAGAGAAATACTCTTATATTTGAGTTGTTTGTTGGAGTAGAGCAGTAATGTGACTGACTCTCAAGAATGCGATGCGTTAGGATGAAAGAAAGTGTAATAAAGAAGGGAGAGAAGACAGGCCTGTGTTCTTAACTGAGTTATTCTATGTTTCTGGGCCCATCTGCTTCTCTCTTTAGGTCCATCACTGGGGTTGGTGCCCAGTTTTCCCTTTCAGGAAATATTTAAATGGATTCACATCTATACCTCAAAAGCTATGTATGTGGCTCAGGGAACTCAGCTGGAAGGGTAAATCCCCAAGAGGGACAATAAAGATAGTGAGGAGACAGGCTTAGTATCCTGACCACAGGAAAAGTACGGAGAATGCTAGGAAATCTATGAATGGGTTCTGAGGCTTTTTAAAGGATATGAAATCCTCCTTTCTCCTTTTGCCTGAAAACTCCCATTGAAGTGAATGGAACTTCTGTCTGGTTGATTCAATGGGGGTTTTGTAAAAAAAAAAAAAAAAAAAAAAATAGAAAGAAAGAAAGAAAAAGAAAGATAAAGAAAGGAAAATGGAGAAGAAAAAGAAAGGAAAAAAGGAAGAAGGAAAGAAAAAAAGCCATATTATCCAAGTAGCTTCTAAGTCTCCTTACTGGCTAATTCTCCAAATTAAACATGTTATCTGGTCTCAACCATTTCTTTTTCACATTCCCCAAAGGGACTAGTTATGTGCATTGATGGCTGAAACATTTTCTATTTATGACCTCTTTTTTTCCTTCTCTAGGGAGTCAGTCAAAACTTGAACCTATTGAAAATGATATTTTTCAGGAACAACTCTTCACTGCCAAGTTATTTATCATATTAAAACCAACTTTTTGGAAAGAAGGCAATAGCCTACAATGCTGAGAAAATCCGTCTCCTTCTCTTCTGGGAATCAATCATAACAGGTGTTAAAATTGTTTGGACTGATAGAATTGTCCAAAGTAGCTAATCATATTCAGTCTCCAGGTAGCAAGGTGCATAGAAAATTCATGGAATATGGACTGGTGAATAATCCTAATTGTACTTAGATTCAGGAATACCTGGGTTGAAAATCTGCTACAAACACTTATTGTGTGATCCTGGGTAAGATATTAAATGTCTCTATGCCTCAGTTTCCTAATCTACATAAATTAGACATGATGGCCTCCAAGTTTCCTTCTAGCTCTAAATCTATGATTCCATAGGTTTAATTTTGCACTTGAAATAAGTTCATCACATGGTGGTATTTAGACTAATGAATCTAGATGAACAGCCTCACTCTGTGAAGACTGAGGAAAAAGCACCCTCATCCTTGGCGGCGATTGTGCCACTTTACATTATGCCATTCTAATTTTACCCACAAATTGTACAACTCTGGTCCACATATACTTTAAATTTTCTTTACTTTTCATGTGGTTTGACCTGTAGAGCAATAATAAATGAATCAAGCAAGCAAGGATTTATTAAGAGCCTACCATGAGCCAAGATGATGAATGACTTTGAAACAAAAGAGCACGGTGCTTAGAAGAGAAACCCAAGCAAAGAAAAACGTATTGATACTTACTTGGTCTTTCTATGTCTTCCATGAAAAATCTTCAATTTGAAATCCCTTTTCCCATTCATTGACAAACGTGAGATTCCTGAGGACCTAGCTTTCTGAACAGAACAGCTCAGTTCATTTATATACATCACCAAGGAGAGAAAAATGATTTGTCCTGTCAGTTAAAACTCTGTTCCAGTTTAAAGAGAATTTAAAGGCAAAATTCACTCATCTGGTCTTTACCAAGTGCCTACTCTGTGCAGAGCCCCAATACAAAATTAAATACTACATGACCCCCTGCCCTACCTCTGGGAGCTTACAACCAAGTAAGAACTTACAATGTGTTTGCTCCTCCTCAGATCAGATTTCTTTACCTGGGTTCACAGATACCCATGGATTCAGTGTATAGATTTCAGGGGGTCCATAGACTTGGAAAGGATAAAGAAAACATTTTAAAAAATCAGTCATTTCCTCCAGTCTCACTTCTTCCTGTGGTTCATAGTTTAGCCCTGAGGGGGTCATCATTCAAAGTAGAATACAAGTCAGGTTGGGAGCCCATGTACCAATTTTATATGTCTCTGTGTACATAAGTCTCTATCTACAAATAAGAGTTTACATTTCTATGGTGCCTTTAGGTTTACAATGTACTTTCCCCACAACAATATATGGGGTCAGTCTTTACGAAGAAAATGAATTTTACGAACATATAAACAGCAATGTGGCAGCTAGCACCAGACTGAGGGTCAGAAAACCTGGGTTCTAATCCTTGCTCTACTACTGACTGTGTGATCTTGGGCCTGGGTTTTTTCCTATTACCTTCACTTCTCTGGACCTCAGCTTTCTCATCTGTGAAATGAAGAAATGTCATATGACTTCAAAGGTCTCTTCCAAATAGGACCTACATGTACAAAAAATATTTCAAGCAGGTCTTTCTGTAGAGACAAAAAATTAGAAGCAGAGGAGATGCCTGTTATTTGAGGAATGGCTGAACAAGTTATGGTATATGATTGGAATGAAATACTGTTATGTAGTAAGAAATGATGAAGGGGACAATTTCAGAGAAACTTAGGAAGACTTATGTGAACATTGATACAAAGTGTAGTGAGTAGAACTGGGAGACAATTTGCACAATAACAATAATATTGTAAAAGACAAACGACTTTGAAAGACTTAAGAATTCTGATCAACACAATGATCAACTATAATTCCAAAAGACTCATAATGAAACATACTATCTCCTCTAGAGGAAGAGTTAATGGACTCAGACCACAGATTGAAGGATATTTTTTCTTTTTTGAAAATGGCTAATGTAGGAATTTATTTTGCATGACTACACACACACACACACATATGTATATGTAAATGTGTTTTATCTTTCTTGCCTTTTCAATAGGTAGGGAAAGAGTAGATGGAAGGTGAAGGAAAAGGATTTAGAACTGAAAATAAAATGAAATTGAATTTTTTATAAGAAAATCTCTTCCAGCTCTAAAATTTTTCTCATCTATGAATCTAACAATAAAATTGTGAAATTGATGAAGTTGCTCTCTGATGCTTCCTCCTAGTTTCTCATTTCATGGCCTTCTTTCTCCTTTGGATAACTCTCCTGCTGTTCCACTCTCAGGGATCTAGTGCCCTTATCCTATCTAGAGTGCTCTCTTAAGCATCAACTACAAACCCACACTATACAGATAATCTAGAATCCTCCACATCAAAACTGATGTTTCCTGTGTCCTGTTCTCTAATCTTCTGATCTCTTCTCAAATAACTTTCTGTTTTATCCATTCAAGATAATATATTTGAGTTTTCCACAGATACTTTATGGAGACAATCCAGAGAAAGGAGCATGATGACAGGAATTTCAGGGAAGGGGGGAGGTCTATTTTGGGGTAAGGAGCCTTTCTGCATTTCTGAAATCACATTATGTGTGGGAAATTGCTTACTATGATATATGGCCTGGGGTTATACTCATTGAGGATATGAGAGCTAGAACTTTAAAAAGATATTTCACTTGATTGGAGTAGTTTCTGAATCATTCTCACTTTCTTAAGGTAACAACTGACATTAATATAACTGCTAAACTTCATAATGAGACATTATCTCACTTGATCCTTAAAACAGCCTGCTGAAGTAGATTTTAAGGGTAGCATTCCAGTTTTACAGAAGGGAAAATCAAGGCTCCAGGAAGTTAATTGACTTGCCCCACATGGTCACACAGTAAGTGCCAGGGAAGGTGTTTGATCTGAGCTCTATACCTGGCTCCAATGCTAAGAATATTTCTCCTGGACCACATGACTCAGGCAGAAGAATAATTCACAAAGGAAGTCACTTGTTTGTCTTTGTGGGCTATACCCAAAGGGAGTCATTCATTAGTAAGTGAGAAATACACCCAAGGATTGAATGTGTCTTGGTGCCAAAGTGAATTGCTCATTCTCATTTGTGAAGAATTCTAAAATGCCATCACCAAAGATATTTCCGAATAGACTATGTATAAAGGAAGTAGGACCGAGGAGGAAAATGTGAGGAGGACCTGTGGAGGAAAGTTAAAGGAGATCCATTCATTTTTAACCTATTTCCTTTGAAAAGTTGTGACCATTTTTGAGGAAGATAGATTTTGTGCTAAAAGGTGATTTAGAAGTTGGTATGCTGTACTATTTTTCTGGCAACACTGGAATCAGAAAGAACATTTTGGCTCATAATAGACAGTGGCAAGGTGATTCATATTTTAAAAAGAACAGCCTGTGAAGTCAAGAGGAAAAGCCACAAAGGGTCACAGACTTTACGCATAGCTGCTATAATCTTATACTAAAGGTCAGTGTTTACACACATAGAATGTAGAAAGTAGAGGTGTTAATTCATTATGATTCTTCTATGCAACATGACTAATGTGAAAATGTGTTTAATAAGAATGTAGGTGTAGCACCTATATCGGATTGCATGCCATCTTCGGGAGGGAGGAGGAGAAACTACAGAACTATAGAAAACTATAGAAGTGAATGTTGAAAACTAAAAATAAATAAACTAATTTTTTAAAAATAATTAAAAAAGAAAGTAGAGGTGTTATCTAGACAGACAGATAGTGAGATTGCCCAAAGCTCCATGGATGTCCTGACCTTTCCCTGTTGCCTCAACCTCCTGGAATCTCTGGCAACTGAGTAATGTGATTGGGGGGTGGGGTCACAGGGGGGATTATGTATTTGTATGGGTGTAGGGATATACTCTGGTAACACTAATCACCTGCATCCCTCTGAGCTAAAGATGGGGAGGGTTTCAGCAGTGGTATCAGGATGACATGAGGTGGAGTCTTTACAGGATCCTGTCCATGGGAGCTGACTGACTCTTGTTCTGGCATTGATGAGAAGGACGACAGGATGGCCGGTCAAATGCTTTTGTCCACTCAGCTGTATTCATCCACTTGGATGGAAGCACTATTAATGTCTTCAAAAAGTGAGGGACAATGATAAGTAGATAGCCAGAGAAAGCATTTATTAAGCACTTGTTATAAGTACTTTCCAAATTCCCCTTATTGCTAGTGCCTCCCTTTTACTGATTCCAGTATCTCCAGTTTATCTTGTATGTGTCCTGTTAGTATGTAGCTGTTTGCATGTTGTCTCCCCGCAATTGACAATGAGCTCCTTGAGAGCTTGGAATGAATTTTATTTTCCTTTGTATTATCCCCAGTGCTTCTCATAGTACCTGGCACACAGAAGGCACTTAATAAATGCTTACCGACTGACTGCCAAGTATTGTGCTAAGTGTTGGGGATACAAACACAGGAAAGCAAGACAGTTTTTGCCTTCAAAGAATTTATGTTCTAATGAAGAAATAACATAAAAGGGGAACTAGAAGGAGGGGGCTGTTTAAACATGTAACAGCATGATATTGATAGAAAATAAATTCTGAGGAGGCCTGATTCCAGACAAGATGAGGAGAAAACTCACCTAATCAGAGCCTAGGGTGCCAGGGTAGAATCCAGGATGCCAGTGGTAGGGGAACAAGGATGATGGCTATCACGTAGGCAACATGCGTGAAGAAAGGAGGGAGTATTAAGAATGGATAAACAGAATTGTCATTCTTTCCATTGATAAAAATAATAGTAAAAGACTTATGTAGCCCATATTAGTTCTAAGGAGCTGTCTTTAAACTCCCACTCTCAGATAACTCTTAGGTCCCAGAACAAGGTTATTTCCCTACCCCCTCAGAGTTGTAAGGATACCCTTGAGGATTTGGGATTAATTCTTTAACTAATGCTGTTGGCTCAATCCCACACTGGTGTGCTTTTTTTCTCCCCCAAGATTGTCAGCTGAGAATCATTTTAGTCATGGTTATTTAGCTTTTAGAGAGCAGTATTTATTAAGGGGTCATAGGAATAATATTTGCAACAAAACATCTCACCAAGAGTTTGAGGCAGAGAAACCAGGGGAAAGTGAGTTTAAGTTTGGAGAGTACATGTGGCAAAGATGTAACTCTTATCTCCTGGTTACTGAAAGTCTTTTTCATCTATCTGTGGGTGCTCAAAAGCTTCACTCAGATACAATGTAGTTTTTTTAGCTGGTTCCTTGTGGATCTACACCCAGTCTTTCCTTGGCCCCCAGTTCAGATGCTACCATAAACTGATCCAGGGATGCCATTAAGACCAAGGGAAAGATGGGAAGTCCATCACCTTTCAGATTCCTTGAATTACATAAAGTTCTTCTCTGGCCAAAGGTGGGGGGAAAGAAGGTCCAAAGTCTTCTCCCCTCCTTCTTGCCCCACCTCCTTGGTTCTCCTAAGAGGTCTTCTTGGAAAAATTATTAGTAAATTTTAAAAATTATTGTTTTTGATGTCTTTTCTTTTTTTATATGTCACAGACATTTCCAGATATGCCACCACCACCCCACCTACCAATGAGCCTCCCTTTATAAAAAGAAAGCCAGTTAAGCAAAAACGATTAACAATGACTAAGTCTGACAGTATACTATATGTCATATTCTGCTCACTTAGGCTCCCATCTCTCTGAGGAAGTAGCAGGGGTGGGGGTGAGGGGGTAGCATTTAAGAGGTCATATTGGAACTGGCTTTGAAGAATAAGTAGAATTTTTTTTTTTTATTTCAGGTATGTAACAACCTTTGTTTCCTCCACATCATGAAATACAAAGATGTAAGGACTCACAGGAGCTCATGAACAAATAGAGACATAACACACTGAAATAGCCCGTATACTCATTTAACTCAGCCAAGAAGGTAAAGACATTTTGAGGGATTGCTGAACATTTTCCTTAGACTTACCCTATCTGAGAAAATCATGGTATTATAATGGAAGATGGGCAAGATCCAGATCTCCTGGTCTTTCGTGGCATGACTTTAATCCTCCAGGTACAGAGCAATTTCTTTTCCAAGAAGCATGATTATTAAAGAAGCTTTTCCCCTCTGGAGACTAAGAGCAGTGCCTGACTCTGGAATTTTAAAAATTCTTGAATTTTGGATTGGCCATGAGGTAATCCACAAGGCTTCCCAATATCCATCGTCTGGATTTTAGTCTGTCACTTGCGCTCAGAAAAGACCCAGAAAAGACAAAGAAGAAGGCATCCAGGGGCTGAACTCACAATTTTACCTGGGCAAGCACAGGCTGCTCATGATAAGCTTCTACTAGTTGTCATTTTCAATTGCTGAGGATGTATAGCATACAGAAATTCCCCCCCTCCCAAAACTTCCCTCCCCTCTCTCAAACTCACTAAATTTTGATATAAATATCCAAGGAGGGAAAAGTTTAAAGAAAAAAAGGGGGGAAACGGGGTAATGCCAACAGGATGTCAACAAGTAAAAATGAGAGGGAGAACTTTAGGAATAGAACAAAAGAATGGAAGTGAAAAGTCTTACCTGGGGAACAATGAGTAGCCAGTTTGACTGAAGCATAGAATACTATAGGAAGAGAAAAATCTACACAAATACACTGGATAAAGAGCACCTTGAGTGCTAAATTAGATGGGTGGCTACCAAAGAACTTTGAAGATGGAAGTAAAATGATTGGATCTATATATTAGAAAGATTAATCTGACATGGCTGTGAAGACTAGCTTGAAACAGGGAGAAACTAGAGATGAGTAAACCCATCAGAAGGCTCTTGCAGCTGCTTAGTGAAAGTGGAATGAAGGCTTGGACTGAAGAATTTATGCTCACAGAGGAGATACTTAAAACCATTAGGGTAGATGAGGTGACAAAAGGAGAAAGTGTTTAGGGAGAAGAGGATGAAGGATAGAGCCTCAGACAATGCCTCTATTAAGAGGATTAGAAGGGGAAAGGAACCATTAGAGTGGTAAGAAGAGAAATGGATGAAGAAGACAAAGAAGGAAAGTATACAAGAGAGGAACTGGTTTCTGGGAAAGGAATCTTGGGAGACTACTCCATTCTAGATTTTGCAATACAGCAGAGAAAATCTGGGCATAGCCCAACATGAACTCTAAAGCTTAAGAAAGTAGATTCCAAAAGTTCAGAGAAGAAATAGGTAAGACCTCCTATACTAAAATGCTTCGGGGGAAGTCAGCCCATTACCAGCATGGGTAATGCTCAAGAATAAAATTCTAGACACAAAGTGAGGTAATTCCAATGAGGAAGAGAAAAAGGGATTTGTGTGAAGGGACTCATGTAGATGCAAAGGGAGCTCAGAAGCCAATTTAGATTTTAGAAACATACAAAAGATAGAAACAAGGCCAGATAACAAAAAATGAATAAGAGCGTGTCGTAGTTGTATAAAAATAGTATAAGAAGTTCTAAATTTCAGAATGAACTGAAGCTGGCATGGGATGCTAAAGACAACAAAATGATGGGTTTTTTAAAGCTAAATTGAGCAGAAGTAAAAAAAAAAAAAAGGAGGATCTAAGAAAGAATAGGGCCTTTACTTGGGGTGGATAAAATGATAACTGACAACAGAGAAGACCAGGCTGCTGAATGCCCATTTTGTTCCTGTTTTCCCTTTGAAAGAAAATGACTTTTATATTGAGACTGACAGAACAAAAATAACTAATAGGGAGTTGATAACCAAGATAAGGAAGGAGATAATAGGGGAGCACCTTCCTGCCCTAGAGAATTGAACTCACCTGACCCATAGGGATTCCCTTTCTATGGTCCTGAGAGGACTGGATGTTTTGGCAGAGGGGAAGAAATCTGTTGAAGAAGGAAAAATCAAAGACGTGTGAGACTGAAGGGATGACCAACAGAGTAAGATACTAGAGGAAGTATGAGAGGATGGGACAAAGGGAAAAGATGGAGGGGGT
Organism: Bettongia penicillata ogilbyi; assembly: GCA_023548195.1. NCBI lineage: Eukaryota > Metazoa > Chordata > Mammalia > Diprotodontia > Potoroidae > Bettongia > Bettongia penicillata. The sequence continues at coordinate 6,808,668 of JAJHZJ010000311.1, forward strand.
TAACCTTGGCAAGGAAAAAATCACTTTCTCTGAGCCAGGAGAGAAAAGATAGACAAGAGTTTTGAGAAGGGGAGGGGAGGAGGTGAAGTTACTCAAATTGGAAAGTAGGAAGAGAGGTCATTTACTAGGAATATGGTGGCAGACGTAGGTTGGGATTTTAAGAAGACCGGAAAAGGGCTGGGATTGGAAGGAACTATTGGGTTCTGTGAAAAAAATAATTTAGTAAACAAATTGAATAAAAGAATTGCTAGGCAGCCTTGACAACCCAACTGAGGTTAATTTATGATGGATATGATCAGACCAAAGTTATGACATTTTCAAGAAATGCCTGGGAACTCAGAGAAAATAAATGATAGGAATTAATGACCTTTATGGCTAAGGTGATCAGAAGGAACAGGGAAGTAAGGGATTTTAGAGTGGTAGCAACATTTGTTGAAGTGGCTGAGCATGAGGTTAAGGATGGCTGGGGTTGCTAACAAATGGAGAATGGAGATGGTGATCTGGGAGAATGATAGATAATATTTATATAGCACTTATTATGTGCTAGGCACTATACCAAATGCTTTACAATTATCTCATTTAATCATAACAACCCCAAGAGATAGGGACTATTATCCCCATTTTACAGATTAGGAAACTGACACAAACAGAGGTTAAGTGACTTGCCCACAGTCACATAACTAGTAAGTGTCTCAGGCTGGATTTGAACTCAGGTGTTCCTGATTCACAGCCTGAAGCTCTATCCACTCTAAGATGTGGGGAAAAACAAATCTCGTTGGAGTAGAAGAGGTAGAAAGAAAGGAGGTTGTGGTCAGAGAATAGAATTTCTAAGGTTAGGTTATTAGAAGTATTATAATTCTAAGTAGAGATGAGTTCTAAAGTCAAATCAAATCATTTCACAAGCATTTATTTACCAAGTATTAGAAATGGTCCTAGGTAAGCGCTGGGGTTACAAATGTAAAGAAAAAAACCAGTTGCTTCCCTCAAGGAATTTGCTATTCTAATGGGGAAAGACAACACTATGGAAGCTGAAGACTAGAGGGAAAGTACCTGGGTGCAGGCATCGTGGCCATATCTGGAGACTGAGCTAAGGATGATTTGGATCCTACCTCAAAATGAGATTTCTGGGAAGAACTTGCTGGAGGGAGAAGGGGGCTGCAGTGGTAGAGAGAGAAGGCAGCTGAATCTTGGTGTCAAAGTGTGGTCATCTTTGGTTGAGTAGCTGAAACTGACGACTTCATGTAGCTGTCTTCACAATGGCTTTTAAAAAGTATCCGGTCAGAATTATGGCAATATTTTTTGCATGACTGAACATGTATAATCTATATCTGGGGGCGGGGGGAGTGGGAGGTTAGGGAGGATGGTGGTGAGGGAGGGAGAAAATTTGAAACTGAAAATGTTTTTTAAAAATGAATGTTAAAAATTGTCTTTACATGTAACTGGAAAAAAATAAAATATTTTTTCCCAAAAGTAAAAAAATAAGGCATCCAGTCAGTAAGTTAATATTCTGATCCATTCTAGCCCTATGGTTAGGGATATAGGAAACAGAAGGGTGATGTAAGCCCTTGCCCCTAGGGCCCTTACATTCTAGTGAGGAGACAAGACATACATACATACATGAAACTGTTAAATTACAAGAGAAGTCAATATATATTTAAGGGCCAAAATGATTGGCACAGATGATGAACACCATGGGGGGGTGGGGTGAGAGAAATGATATCCCTATGGGCTACAGTAATTTTTTAAATGCCTTTTGCATTTACATCATGTTTATTTCCCAAAATATCCCTCTCATCTTTTCTACCCAGTGAGCCTTGTAATAAAGATTAAAAAACAGTTCAGCAAAACCAACATATCTACTGCATATGACAGGATATACAACATTTAACATTCAGAATTACTTGTCTCTTCCAAAAAGAAGGAACCACATCTATCCTATCCCCTCCCCGACCATGCTCACCCCTTCTTCCCCTCACTCCCCCCTCACCAGGGAACTAGATGGCTCAATGGATAGGGTGCTGGGCCTGCAGTCAGGAAGACTCATCTTCTGGAGTTCAAACCCCTGACATTCAGCTTAATGGCTGCATGACCCTGGGCAAGTCACTTAACATGTTTGCCATGGAAGCAGTTAGGTGGCTTAGTGGTTAGAGCACTGGGCCTGGAGTCAGGAATATTTGAATTCAGATCCAGCCTTAGATGTTCACTACCTGTGTAATCCTTGGCAAGTCACTTACCCTCTGTTTGCTTTAATCCACTGGAGAAGGAAATGGCAAATTACTCCAGTATTTTTGCCAAGAAAACCCCAAATGGGGTCACAAAGAGCTGCACATGACTGAACAGTAACTTATCTCCTTTAGGCAGATAGAGTCTTTGCAGAATTTTCTTAGAAGAGGTAGGATTTGAGCACTCTGCAAAAGTAATAGCCCAAGTACCAGAGTCCAAAGTGCCACAGCCATGTTAAACATTCATGATGATATGACTCTCACTTACATAGGGCTTTAAAATTTGCAAAGCACATTAATTACAACGCAATGAAGAAGGTGATAAAAGTATCATTATCCTTATTTTACAGATGAAAAACAGGAATAGTAATCATGTAGCTAGTGTGTATGTAACCTTTTTAGATTTGCAAAGCATTTTACAAATATTACCTTATTTTGTCCTCACAACAACTTTGGGAGGTAAATGCTGTTATCATCTCCATTTTACATATGGGGAAATTGAGGCACAAAGAAATTACAGGGTAATACAACTATTTTTCAAATTTTTAAAAAATTATGGAATAAAGTAATAATTTCCATAACAATATAATAATAAAAGATGATTATGTACAACTTGGCTATTCCTTTTAAGAATATAATAAAGTTATTATGTAAATTTCTATTTTTTTTTTTTTTTAGTGTCTGAGTCTACATTTGAACTCAGATTCTGGACTCCCAGTCCAATGTTCTATCCACTATATTATCCAGATATCAGTAGAAGAAGGTAAATTATTTGTCCTGCATTACATAGCTAACTGAGCCATGGTTACAGAACTGCACTCAGGCCTTCTGATCTCAAGACCCAACATCTTACTCTAAACAGTATTTTAAAAAGTTAGTTGAATTGAATTCACAACACAGTGATTATTATGTGACCACTACCATGTGACTTGCACTTGACTTTGTATTGAGGGAGGGAGGGCTGTGCAGGTCACCAGCCTCACTTTCTCCTCCTGAGTCATCTGGATCCAGTGACCAGATATTCCTCAGGATGATGAGAGATGGCCCAGGATGCACTGGGAAATCCTGGTCCTTTTGGGCTAAGGCCTTTTCAGGTTCTCACTTTGAGTGAGGTAATGCACTAAGGGGAATAATGAAAAAGATGCTTTCCCTCAGAGATTACGTAGTTTAGTTTGGGAAGCATCAGACATTACACAATTGAAGAAAAGGAAGAATTGTACAGCTGTGTATCTACGTATGTATGCATGTTTGTATCTATCCATCTGTCTGTCTGTCTATAGATATATCTATGATCTCTATCTATCTTGTCTTAACAGATAGAATACAAGACTCAGAGTTTGGAAAACCTGGGTTTGAAACTCGCCTCTGCCATAACTTGCTTTGTGACCATGGGCGAATTATATTCTTTCTGATAGTTTCTTCTTTTGTAAAAAGAGAATGATATTACTTGTAATTCCTATCTAACAGAGTTGTAAGACTCAAATTAGACAGCAGCACCATCAGTCTTAAACTAGAAGGGATCTCAGAGGTCAACTGGTCTAACTCTCTCATTTTATAGATGAAGAAATTTAGACTTGTCAATGTATTGACTTGCCCAGAGTCACATAGATTAAGCATGCGAGGTGAGACTTGAACCCATGGTCTCTAAATCCAGAGTCAGTCCTTTTTTCCACAGTACCACAATGTATGTAAAATACTTTTTAGAATTTAAAGTGCCATACAAATGTTAATGGAAAATGATAATAACCATTGCAATTGAATGTGTATGCTACTGAACTAGTGTTTAATACATGCTGCATGTCAGAGATTTTGTTTTGGGGGTTATTTTTATTTTAAAATATTTATATAGCTGCATCCCTGAGTAGCTACCCAGAGGCCTTCTTTCTGAAGTCCTAGGGGTCACTTTTGTTATGCTAGAAGTCTCTCTTTAGAAGGACAATACCACTTTTTATGTCTCCCTGGGAGTCTGCTTCTTTCCTCCATCTTGGATGTGATACTGGAGAGCTGAGAGTCCTACTCTTAAAAGATTGTCTCGAACTGATTTCTAAGATAGTTCCAATACCTCTATTTCTTCTATATTTCTAAAGCCAACTTTTTATTGCCCTTTTAATTTTTTTAATGATCAAATGCAAGCTTTTTTTTCCCTCTACTACTTTTTCTTAATTTTCAAACTCAAACTTCGTTTGTAAGGTTTTGAAAAATGTATACCTTTGATTTTATCCAAATGACAAGATCTCATCACATGACAAAAATCACCTTCTGGTTGAGGGCCACTGCCATAGTCTGCTCTGTGCGTCTCTGCCCTCCATCCAAGGCTCTTTGCATTATTTCTTGCCTCAAAATTCTGACCCCAGAACCTACAGAAAAGAACACACTCACATTAGAAAACTTGTTGGACATGTATTGAAATACAGTAGACTTATTCGACATGATGATTTTTCAATGAGCTTGGTTCAGTTGAAGAAATATCTGTTAAATATCCAAGAATGTAATTTTAAAACTAATTAAGTAATACAACCTATTATGTTCACTTATCTTCCCTCCCCTGCCTCCCCCTCTTTTAAAGTCTTACTGACAATCTTCTGCTTACTTTCCTTGGCCTAGCCTGGGCTATTTGAAAGGATGCTCTTCCATTACAGGCAATAGACTGCTCAATGGTCCAGAAAATTGTATTTGTCTATAGTGATAAAGGTTCAGATTTTCCTCCCTGTAATGGAAGGGACCTTTATCTCGGGCTGACAGACTATATTCAAACACAATATGCTGGCATAGCAAGCTCCCATTTATCCAGAACCTAAAAAAGCTCAAATAACCAGAATTGTTTATATAGTTATATAAGGATAATGTACAATAATGATGACCCTGAGGCATTACAAGAGTCTGAAGCACTTTCTGAATTAAAGAATTCAGGCAAATTGAATATGACAAATATTGAATATAATAAAATATTGAATATATTAAATGACAGGATCATAGATTTAAAGTTGGAGTGGAAATTATGGATAATTGAACATACACACACACACACACACACACTTTGACAAATAAGGAAATGAGACATAGAGAAGTTAAGTGGTTTCCCCAGGGTTACACAATTAACAAGTCTTCTAAGGCAGGCTTTGAACCCAGGCCTTCCTGACTTCAAGGCCAGTGACTTTTCCACTACACTGTGATTATGAACGCATTGTGACCATAAAGTAAAGAGCTTATCTTCATAAGTGACAAAACCACTAATGAATTTTATATCATTTATTACATTATCTTCATTTCAAATATATCCCTTTCCACTCTCATCCCACCCTCACCTCCCACCACCAAGACATCTCTTACCACAAAGAATTTTAAAAATCAGCTCAGCAAAGTAAATCAACACTTTAATGGAAGCTGACAGTATATTCAATGTTCCAGACCACAGACACCTTCTGAGAGGAAGTGAGAGGGATGTATGTACTTTCTCCCTTTTTCTTTGCAGATGAGTTTGAGCATTGAAAATCACAAAACATTCAATTTCAGTTTTTGTTTTTCTTTCCACTTCAATTATTGTAGTCACTGAAGATATTGGTTTTGTGGTTCTGCTTGCTTTATTTTGCATAAATATATATATGCTTCTTTTTAAAATTCAACTTTATTTTATTTTCAGTTCCAAATTCTCTCTCTTGCTCTCTCCCCTTCCCCCACTTATTAAGCAGGCAAAAAAACCCCAAACCTATTACAGATATATAGAGTTATGCAAAATAAATTCCTACTTTAGACATGCCCAAAAGAACAGAAAGAAAGAAGGAAAGAAGAAAAGGAGAGAGGGAGGGAGGGGAAGAAAAGAGAAGAAAATATGTTTTAATCTGTGCTCTGAGTCCACTAGATCTGAATCTAGTGGTAGATAGCATGTTTCATCATGAGTTTTTTGGAACCAAAGTTGGTCATTATGCTAATCAAAGTTATTAAGCTATTAAAAGTTGTTTGTGTTTATAATGTTGTTGTTATTATATAAATTGTTCTCCTTGTTCTGCTCACTTCTCTTGGTATTGGTCCATAGAAGTCTTCCTAGGTTTTTTAAATTATTAATTAATTAACTTAGGTATTTTTGTCATCTTTATTATATTGGATTAGCACATTAATTATTATTATAATAAATTATAATAACATAATATAATAATAATCATTTATTATATTGGATTAGCCTATTAATAATTAGTTAATAGTTTTATAGCATAATAGTATTCTATCCCACTCATATGCTGTAAGTTACTCATTCAGTTCTTCAGTTTCTAATTCTCTGCCACCACAAAGAGAGTTGCTATAAATATTTGTCCATGTGAGTTCTTTTCATGTTTCTTTGATCTTTTGGGATAGAGACCTAATAAAAGAATTTCTGGGTCAAAAGGTATTTATAGTTTAATAGCTTTGAGGATATGCTTCCAAATTCCTTTCCAGAATAGTTTGACTATTTGAACATTTAATCAAAAGTAAATTAATGTACTTATTTTCCCACAGCCTCTCCACCATTTGTAATTTTCCTTTTTCATTATCTTAGTCAATCTGATGACTGTAAGGTGGTACATTAGAGTTGTTTTAATATGACATTTCTCTATTTATTAGAGATGTAGAGCATTTTTATATGACTATTGAAAGCTTTGCTCTTTTCTTCTGAAAATTATTTCTATCCTTTGACTATCAATTGAGGGATGGCTTTTTTTCTTATCAATTTGACTCAGTTCCCTATATGTCTTAGAAATTAGACTTTTATCAGAGAAACTCGCAGTAAATATTTTCTCCAGTTTCCTACATTCTCCTCCTCAATTTTAGCTGCATTGGTTTTGTTTGTACAAAACCTTTGTTAATTTTCTATAATCAAAGTTATCCATTTTGCCTCTTTTGAACCTCTCTATCTCTTGTTTGCTCATAAACTCTTCCTCTAATTGTATATCTGACAGGTAATTTCTTCTGTGCTCCATGAATTTACTTATGATAGATATCACCCTTTATGTCCTCTTTTTGAGCTTATCATGTTATATGGTGAGAAATGCTGGTCTTTACCTAGTTTCTCCCAGACTACTTTACAGTTTTCCTAATGGTTTTTGTTAAATAGTGCCACAATAACTAGATTCTTAAGGTTTAACAAATACTAGGTTATTTTGTTTATTTGCTTCCATATACTGAGTCTGTTCCACTGATAAATCTCTCTATTTCTTACCCATTACCAAATTGTTTTGATGATTTAAACTTTGCGGTATAATTTGAGATCTGATACTACTAATAGCCCTTCCTTCTCATTAATTTTCATTGATTCCCCTGATATTCTTGTTCTGTTTTTTTTCCAGAAGAATTTTACTACTTTTTTCTATTTCTTTAAAGTAACTCTTTGGTAGTTTGATTGGTATAGCACTGAATAAGTAAATTTATTTAGGTATTATTGTCATCTTTATTACATTGGATTAGCCTATTAATAATTAGTTAATATTTTTCCAATTATTTAAATCAGTCTGTTTTTATGAAGAGCATTTAGTAATTGTTAGTAATTCATAGAGTTCCTGTGTATGTCTTGGCAGGGAGACTTCCAAGTATTTTATTCTGTCTATAGTTATTTTTAAGCAGAATTTCTCTTTCAGAATCCTGCTGAATTGTATTGGCAATATTTAGAAATGCAAATTACTTGTGTGGATTTATTTTATACCTTGCAACTTTGAAGAAATTGTTCATTATTTCAATTAGTTTTTACTTGACTCTCTAGGGTTTTCTCTAGGGTTTATCATATTATCTGTGTAAAGTGATAATTTTCTTCCTCTTTGTCTATGCTTATTCCTTCTGGTTTTTTTCTTGTCTGATTGCCTCTGTGTACTCCTGACCAGCCCTGACCCCAGTGTTGGCAGGCTTCTCTGTCTGTCAGTTCAGGTTACCCTGAGCAGAAAAATGATTCATTGTGACTTTTTCTTGCTTTTCTCAATAAGAATTTGGTCTGGTATATCTTCTAGGTTGTGATGGAGAAAGTGTGCTAAATGAGCTAGGCAAAAATGTTTACTCTTACTCCACCATCTTGACTAACTTAGATTCATGGTTCTCTATATTTTTCATAGTTCTGACTTTCCATGACATTTATAGACCACAGTTTGTCACCAACCAATGGATACCTATTTTACATCCAGCTCTGTGTTGCTGAGTGTCACTATAAGTATTTGATGTATACAGCATCTTTCTTTCTTCTTTTGAAAATTTTGGGTGATCTGCCTATCAGTGGAACTGCTGTATCAAAGAATATAGACATATTGACTTTTTTTAAGCAAAATTTTAAATTATTTTCCACAAGGTTAGACCAATTCAACCATGCATTAGTATGCCTCTCTTTCCATGACCATTTCAACATTACCTTTTCTCATCTTTTGCCATCTTGGCCAATTTGCTGGATGTGAGGTGAAACAGAGTTTTTTCCATTGGCATTTCTGATTGTTAGTGATTTTGGAGTAATTTCTCATAAAGTTGATAGTAGTTTGCAATTCTTACACTCATAGGAGTACAGATTTAGAGATGGATAGGACCTTTGAGGTCATGAAGTCCAACTCCTTCATTTTACAAATGAAGGAACTGAGACGCAGAGAAATGAAACTCTTGTTGAGGGTCAAATAGCTAATGTCTGAGATAAGATCTGATCTCCAAGCTTCCTTACTCTGAGTGCATATAGGCAACAATCAGGATAACTTAGCCCTAAGATGGGGTACCTGAAAAGAGTTGATTAAGTCCCTCCAGAGTAAGGAGGGGCAAGGGTTTTGTCTTTGGAGGGTTGTTATTCTTGGGGAAGAGGTGAGCTGCGACAAGGCAATGACAGTGGCAAGATGTGCATTTTAGGGAGGCACTTAGTTTCCAGACCTGGTGGGTGGTTAAATGAGATAAACTGTCCTCATTTACAGTTCTCAGGACCCATTTACATTTAATATTACCAAACAAAAGCAGAAGATACAATTTCAAAATAGGAAAGCAAGCAAAGAGTTAAAAAAAAAGCAAGGGGATCCACAAGTAAGTTGGAAAGAAAGTTAAGGAAGAAGGAAGGAATATACATATATATATATATATATGTATATGTATATGTGTATATTTTTATGTACATACATATATAAATGCTCCATATTTAGCAATAAATAACTGATAATTACAATGATTACCCTATCATGACCATATTACTCTCTTATTCCACAAACTCCAATGATGCCATATTAACACCATGATAAAAAATATAAAATCTTCTTTTTTTAAAGACTTTTAAAACCTTTCATAACCTAGTCTATTACCACTTTTCCAATCTTCTTATACTTACTCCCCTCCCTATATATACTTCTTTACACATAGTTGTTTGCATATTGTTTCATTCATTAACCTGTGAGCTCCTTGAGAGCAGGGACCATGAGTTTTTGGTTTTATGTGGTTTTTTTTGGAGGGGGGATGTTGTCTTTGTATCCCCAAAACTTAGCACAGTGCCTGGCACATAGCAGGCTCTTAATAAATGTCCATTGACTCATTGACCATGAAATTGCATTTCTGGAACATCATGGATTTGCATAGCTCTGTAAGGGTTCAGTTACTTATTCCCAACAACCACCCAATCAGATGTGTGTGGCTATGATGCAGAGGGGTTGCTAAATCTCCAGGTAAGTCAGTCCCTCAGGTCAGTCATAATCTTTTAGTCTTGTTTCCCTGGGTTGAAGGTGGGAACACAATGGGACTAATTATTCTATGTTCCCTTAGCATCTAGATCTCTTGATATGTGGTAATAAATAATTCAAAGACAATAAAGAGATGCCATCAAGAATCTGTCAGGGGGCAGTCTATTGATTATCTTGCTTCATGCTGTCCAGTGCAAAAGCTTAGAGGCTGTTTCAGGGGGTTCACTCATCCAGGATTTTGATGCATGAAGTAGAAATGATATTTGTATATTTGGGGGATCATAGATTGGATCTTGAGATTCCCTTCAGTATATTCTCTTCCTGTGGGGAGTCTTAGAATCTAATCTATGATCTCCTAGGCTGAGTGAGGGATCCCACTCCCCAAATATACAAATTAGCTTTACTTTAAAGAAGAAGAAGTCCTTAGAATAACCTGGATCACTCTTAAATTTGCAAACTGGTATCTGGAATATTTGGAAAGTGAGACAATTCCAGATACTAAGTTTACCAGCTTCAACTCTGCTAAATACCCGTGATTGCAAATGACATCAGTGTTGTGCTCATTAAAAGTTTCTACTTCATTAGAAGGTAATGACACAAATGGTTTGTAATTATTTTTTTATTGACTTGATCTTTGTCAGCATTCTTTCACCTGTAAATGAAAGACAAGGCTGGCCTTAGGTAGAAAAGTGAATAGGTGAAGGTTGTCTTGTCTCCATCTTTCTGTCCTTATTACCTCCATTTTAAGAGGTGGGAGGGAGAAAGTCGTGTTTGTTTTTGTAAACAAAATGTCATGTATGATCTTATTTTCAAAATTTCAGTTGACTAGAGGCATATGGTACAGGCCGTATTATGGTTTAGTGCTGTTTATCTCTTGCTCTCCAACCTCTTCTCCTATGGTTCTTCTGCCTTTCACCCTCTTCTCTTTTTATTTCTCCCAGTCTCCTTTGTCTGTACCCTTTTCCCTGGCCTTTGGGTTCATTTTCTATTCTAGCCTCTAATCTACCTCTTCCCTCCCTTTCATTTTTCTCTCCTGAAATGAGCAAGGGGGCAAAGAGTAAGAAGGAAAGGTAAAAGAGGGGAATGTGTGGCCCAGTTGCCAACTGACTTCAATGAAACCCAGTTACCTACACTTTACAATGCTCTGGTAGATGATGGGTATACCCTGTTGTTGTTTGTCCTTCACCCTTGAAGAGGATCACAAATCAGAAAGATGATGCCATGATTTGCAAGGGAATTTATTTAAGTGAGGGAGGACTGTGCATAGACACCAGCCATCTCAAGGTTTCTGGCCAAAACAGAAACAATTGCTATTCTCACTCTGAGTAATCAGGGCCCAAACAATTATCCCATAGGCTTGGGTTGGGACCTATTGTTGGTCAATGAGCCCATAAACTGCAAGGTATCTTATATCTGATGAGGTTTCAGAGACCAAAATTTACATACTCAAGGAGAGGTGAGGGGAAAGGAAGGAAGGAAGGAAGGAAGGAAGGAAGGAAGGAAGGAAGGAAGGAAGGAAGGAAGGAAGGAAGGAAGGAAGGAAGGAAAGAAAGATGGAAAGGAGGGAGGAGCTGCATTGCCTAACTGAAACTGGCCAGTTGAGTCCCCATTGGGAGACTACACTTACAGGTTGTTCTTTGTCCTTCATTTTCAAAGACGGCCATGACATCGGGAAGACGATGCTATCTATGACTTGCAAATGAATTGAATTTAAGTGAGGGAGGGTTGTGTAAATTCACCAGCTTCACTTTCTTCTCTAGAGCTATCTGGGTCTAGTGGCCAGATATAGACCAGGATGACTGGAAATGACCCCCAATAGGTATACCAGAACAAAGGAAGACATAGTCCCCTGCTCTATAGACTCTGACAGTCTAGTTGAGGAGAAGTGGGAAAGGAGGGGATTAAAATATTTCCACATATAAGTTCAATTATGAAAAGTGCACAGAAGAGACTAAAGAGAATGAAATGACAGATTTAGAGAGATAGGATTCTCTGCCCTCTCCCTACTCTCCACTCCTAGTCAGAAATTGGAGGAAACTTCATCGAGATGGCAGCCCCTGAGCCCAAACCTTGAAGGAAGAGAAAGATTTCAACAAACTGAGAAGTTCTTAAAGGATCCAGGGAATGAATGGCATAGGAAATGAAGAGAGGTGAGAGATGGCAAAACAGAGTTGGAAAGTAGATACATGTCCACCTTGACTGGAACATCCAAAGAGTGGGAAAAAAATGTTGGAAAGGTAAGTTGGAGCCAGATTGTGGAGGGCATATTGTGATGTCTATGTCCAAAGTGTTTAAAAATCATCCACTTTGGATGTACATCTTCAGAACTAGGAATGGTGAGCCATGCCATTTCTGTAAGGCTATTTTCAAATATCTTTTGTTTACTATTTAAATAATCTGAAGATATCTAAGGATTACTGCAAATTTCTTGGGAGTGGTAGTGGTGAAGGAAGATAGAGAAGAAAAACATTAGCAGAAGATAATAGGGAGCTATGGATGGAGAGTGATTAGAAAACTTTAGTCCTATCCTAGCTACCAATTGTCCAGGTTCATACCTTGCTGGCTCTCTCTTCCCAAAGTGGGCTGGAACTCCTTGGTTATGTTCCCTCATGTAGCTCCCAAACTTCCTAGGAACGAGGGATCACCCTTAGGTCCCCAGGATAGCCTGAGATAACCTCAGTCACTGCCATGACAATTTCACAAATGCCTACACACAGATCTCAATAAATCACACAATTCACAATAACAAATTTTGTGGTATAACCAGTGCAACTAATTCAATAAATTTTCTACCAAAAAGTTATAAGAAAACCCTAAGGCTTCATAAAACACCACCATTATGTTTTTATGGGCTGCTCACTTTAGTCAAACATCCAAAAGGTTTCTATAGGGAGCAAGGAAACAAGCATTTATTAAGTACCTGCTATGTCCCAGGCCCTGTATTTATTAAGTGTTTTACCAATATTATCTCATTTGCTTCTCATATCAACCTTGGGAAGCAGGTACTATTATTATCCCCATTGTACATTTGAGGAAACTGAGGCTGACAGAAATGAAATGCTTTGCCCAAGATCACACAACAGGTAAATGTGTCTGAGCAGGATTTAAACTCAAGTCCTCTTAACTCTTAGCCCTGCTCTATCCATGGCATCATCTAGCTGCTAGGAGATTATAGAATCACAAAACATTAGATCTAGAAGGAACTTTAGAAATCACATGATACAGTCTTCTCATTTTACAGATGAGTCAACTGAGGCCAAACCTTGCCCAAGATTGTAGGATAAATTAGTGGCAGAGCAGAAACTAATAGCCAGCTCTAAGTCTTAAGCTAATACTCTTTTTATTACACCAGCTTACTTATTTGTAATTCATATTTAGGATTGTAATTTGCATGGAGCATTTGGGAAAAGGCAATAGACAACTAGAAAGGTCAGAGTATTTGTTAACCCATCAGCTACCTTTTTTCTCACCACGGCATAAATGCCATCCATCCTAAGATAGAATAAAGAAGCATCTTTATTAGATCTTGCTTTGAGGAATCAGAATTACACTTTATGTCAGTAGCAGTCATAATTGAATTTAAGATAAATTCTATCAGAGAACCAGCTAGTATATCTTTATGAGCATATGCAAATAGCATACATATTCTGCACAAATACACTCTAATCTCATTAAGAGCAGGAACATATCTCATGCATCTCATTTATTTGTTTGTTTATTTTTCAGCTAACAAAGATCCCTTTCTTTTCCCACCCACTAAGAAAGAAATAAAAACAAACCCCTTGTAATAAATATATATAATCAAGCAAAATAAATCCCCCAAATTGGTCATTTCCAAAAATAACCCCATATCTCATACATTTTTGTACCTTCCACTATGCCCTATAGAAAGTAAGTACTTAGCAGAGCATGATAATACCAGCAACCTGGTAGTCTGAGGCTGATGGTCAGATTTCTTAAATTTGAGAGATGTGAGCTACAGAGGATTATGCCCATCCAGTGTCCTCACTAAGTTCAATATGGTGTTGCCCAAAGATGGGAGAACCAGCTCAGGTTGGAAATTGAATTGGTCAAAGCTACCTTGTTAATCAGTAGTGGGATTTGGACTAGGGGGTAGTCCCTGTACAGCAGGCTGAGGAGATACAGGCAGATAAAGTCTTTAAAAAAGAGAGAGAGAGAGAGAGAGAGAGAGAGAGAGAGAGAGAGAGAGAGAGAGAGAGAGAGAGAGAGAGAGAGAGAGATTAGGTGCTTAATAAATATTTGTGAAATGAATGAATACTTCCTATTCCCTACTTTTGAATGGATTGATCCTTGGAAGATCCATTATGGAAACCAGTGATATAGGGATTAATGAAGAGATACACTTCCTTCAAGAAGGAACTAGTGACCAAAAAAAAAAAAATGATAGAATACTGTTACACAGATTCTCCCTCTGAAAATAGCCCCACAACTTTTATCGATAGTCTAGCTGCAAAGAAAGAAAAAATCCTTAAAATCTGAGCTAGGGTATCACTAAAGTAAAAAGAGGAAGGGAATGCCTCTATTAGTCTCTTACTATGGGAACTGGAGAGAAGGCAGTTACTGATATATATAGTAAGTTATCACTCATCTGGACAATAACTAGTTTTGATTTCAAATTGTAGCTGATTGCTGACTGGAGTTACTCTCTCCAATGTAACATCATTTTTGGGGATGCAAAAAAACCCCCACAAATACCATTGCAAATTATGAAAGTCTCTATCTTTTCTGCACTCTGCTAGCTGTCTGTATCTCAATAATATTACCACCAACCTTTGGGAAATGGAATTCATTAGAATCATAGGTCCCTGGAGACTTCCTCTCCCCACCAACAACCATTTTTTTCTCCTTGCCATTGATCAGAAAATTCTATAGAGCAGGAAGGAAATCCTAGTGAAGTCTGTGGGAAATTAGTCTCTGTCATCTAAAAAAAAGATAGTGTGAAATCACAGGGGAAGGATTAAGGGATGAGTACCAGTATTATTGCCCTTTGCTGAAATACAATATTGATTATGGTCCCTGGAGATAGCACTCTCTTGGAAAGATAAAATAACAGCTATTTCTTGCTGAGTTAACCATAGATATTCATTCATTCACAGTTACAAATCTCAAATTTGGATCAATTCACTTGGACAAGCATTTATTAAGCACCTACTATGTACAAGAGGCTACACCTATACATCTTACTTTAAAGGAGTTAACATTCTACTGGGTCTTAAGTTCTTCAAAATCATATTTTTTTAAGTGCTGAAATGTTTAATTGTGTGAGGCATTGTGCCATGGAAACTCAGTCTCTGATGCAGCAGCTGTGTGATCCTGGAAAAGTCATTTAATTGCTTTATCCCAAAAAACTAATAGTTGCTCTGCAATTATGGAGAAAATTTTCTCTAGCAATTATAATACAAGTCCAAGCAAAAGAAATGTGCCATGGAAACCTTATAAGGTAAGTTAGATAGCAGTCAAATGACTGAATCTTTCCAAACCTCAGTTTTCTGTAAAATGAAGTGGGGGTAGATTAGATAATCTCTAAAGATTCCTTCCAGCTCTAAATCTATTATGCTAAATAGGGTCGATGGCTTTACCAGTCAACCTACTAGTATTTATTAAGCACCTACTTTGTGCTAGGCACTGTGACAAACTCTGGGAATTCAAAGGAAGGTGAAAAATAGATCTCAAAGAACTCCCAATCTAATGGGAGAGACAACATGCAAGCAGCTATGCACAAACAAGATAAACACAGGATAAATTGGGGGTAGTCTCAGAGAGGGAAATGCTTTTTGCATCTAAAGCAGAAGCTACAGGGACCATGTTTTCTGAGTCCCAAAATAGAAGAATTGGTCTGACAAAGTACAAAAGTACAAAACCTACTTGGAATTATAACCCAAAACTAAACAAGCTGTACATATCCTTTGATTTATTGATACCACGGCTGAGTAGATCTTCAAAGAGGTCAGGAACAAAAGGAAAGGACCTGTATATGTACAAAAATATTTTATTAGAACTTTTTGTTGTAGCAAAGAACTGGAAATAAAGCAAACATCCTTCAGTTGGGGAATAGATGAACAAATTGTGCTATATGAATTTAATGGAATATTATTGCACTGTAATAAATGAAAAATAAGGAAATCTACTTGAAGCTACCAGTTCTTTTCTCTAAGTCAAAATTGTGGTCACTGTAGAGAGACAAAGAGGGGTGGAACATGGATGCAAACATCTAAAGGATCAATATCAAACAAGCACATTCTTTCATACTTTATGAGAAAGCACCTGAATAAATTTGCATAGTTATGTGGTTTCCAAGTGGGATAAGTATGTTCAGGGAGTAACTGTGGGGAAAGGCATCTAATGGAGCAAAGGGTCTGATCAAGGTGGTAAAGCTAGTAGTGATCTTCAATGGAAAATAAATCAACAGGTATTAATTAAATGCCTGTTTTGGCACTATAACAGGAATTATCAGGGAAAAGAAAGCAGGTTCCAAGAAGAGAGTAATCCCTTGCTGCCAATATCTCTGATAAGGTTTGATATCTAAGGATGTCCCAAAAGTCTCAGTTCAGTTTTAAGCTCTAATAGTTTTGATTTTTGGAACACTGTGCAAGGAATTGATATCAATATATAAAAGCAAAAGTCATTCCTCAATAGGTCAACAGAGATGAATAGACCATTTTTAAAGGAGGAAATGCAAGGTATCAACAATCATATGAAAGAATGTATCAGATCACTAATAATAAGAGAAATTGAAATTAAAACAGCTCTAAGGTTGTTTAATATTAATCAAATTGGAAGAGATGAAAATGGTTGTTGTTAGCAGATCTACAGGAGAATAAGCACTCTAACATGTGCTGCTAGAATTGTAAACTGGTCCAGATGTCTTGGAAAACATCTTGGAACTACACCGCCAAAGTCACTAAATTGTCTCTATCCTTTGATTTATTGATACCACTACTCAAAGAGGTCAGGGACAGAAGGAAAGAACTTATATATGTACAAAAACATTTTAAGAGAACTTTTTATTGTAGAACTGGACATAAAGCAAGGACCCCTTAGTTGGGGAATGACTGAACAAATTGTGGTATGTAAATTTAATGGAATATTATTGTGCTGGATAAATGAAGAGTTTATTTAAGGCGTCTGTGAGCTAGGCATTGTGCTAAGCACTTTACAAATACCTCATTTGATCCTCATAATCTGAGAAGCAGATGACATTATTATCCCCAATTTATAGTTGAGGAAGTTGAGGCAGACAGAGGTCAAGTGACTTGCCCAGGGTCACTCAGATAGTAAAGGCTGAGGCTAAATTTGAACATAGGTCTTCCTGATTCCAAGTCCAGTTCTCTATCTTTGAAAGATGCACAGGGAAATGAACCAGAACCAGGAGAAAAGTTTAGAGGATGATTACAATAAAAGGGGAAGTAACTCTGAAACCTTCAGAATTCTGATCAATCAATCAACCTGCTTAAGCTCTTACTGTATGTGAAGTACTGTACTGAGTACTGAGATACAAGAAGAGGCAAAAGACAGTTCCTGTCCTCAAGGAGATCAATCATGAGTTAGCAAGTCTGATGAGAAAGCCTGTCTCCCTTTCCTGGACAGAAAGTTGACAGACTAGAAATAAAAAATGAGAATTTTCAGACATGGCTGTTGTGTTGATTTTCTTTTACTTGACTATACTTTTTTTATTACAAGGGAAGTCTTTTTTTTTTTTTGGACGGGGATGAACGAATAAGCAGAATGTCAATAAAGCAATAAAATTTACAAAAAAAAGTCTAGAATAAAACAGATGTAAGTTCGGAAGGGACACAAAACAGCAACTTTATTACTCCAGTGTAAGTTTAATATTCACTTTTTAAAAACAAACTATATAATAAGTTTATGATTTTATGACTATTCCTCTTTTTTTTGTTCTTTGCACATTGGAATATTGATGATTGTCAAGTTCATGATTAAAAAAAGAAACTTTTATCATTCTCATTCTCATTATTGTTACTCTATTGTTTTAGGGATGGTAAATCCTCAAGGAACTTTCCAACTTGGAGGAACAATGTTCTAAGATCTCTTGTGATTAGTCCTGGAAATCATCCTAGAGCAGAGGAGAGGAGCCTGTGGCCTTGAGGCAATTGAGGCAAAAATAAATTCTGTAAAATTTGGATTCAGTCAAAAGGCCACGTTTAAAGATCTAGAAGGCCATGTGTGGCCTCAAGGGTGCAGGCTCCCCTCCCTTATCCAAGAGGAAGTAGGATTTAAAGACTCGTTTATTGTAATGGTCACACATGACTTCTTCTATGCCTTAGATCCTTTGGTTCTGAAGAATTTTGGAGATTGGCCTGGGGACAACATTTTTCCCCCAAGGCCTGTGATTTTATCTGTGGAGAGACTCTCTCGCGAAGGAGAGAGGGAAATGTGTAATTTAATTTTAGAGAATTACCTGGGTACTCTGAAAGGTTGGGTGATTTGCCCAGAGTCAGTTGGTTCCAGAAGCCAGCTTTGAATTTAGGTATTCCTGACTCTGAGGCAGAATCTCTATTCCACATACCAGACTCTTGAAACTAGCTGTGGATTGCCTTTCCTGGCTGATTCCAGAACAGGTTTTCAGGTTCCTGAGAGTTAAAACCAAGACCTTCAGTCAATACAATTTTTTTCTCCTGAACAGTCTTTAAGGGACCCTGAATTACAGAGGACAGTTAGAGAGAACTTATCGTGTCTAGGAAAAAATATAAAATCACCTTAAAATCCCCAGCTCTAAACTACCAACCCTAATTCATCCTTGTTCAGTTGATTGAGGTTAGAAATATCTTGAAAACTGTAAATGCATTTTCACATTACTTAATCAGCACCAGCAAATGGACAGGGACATTCCTTCCCAACCTTTGGAATGCTTTAGTCCTAAAACACCTGCCCTCAGGTTACCAATCCCCAAGCTCAAGGGAGAGGCAATAACTGGAAAGAGAACAGATAAACAAGTAAATTGCATGTGAGTGAAGTCTTTGAAATTCAAAGTTTCCATTTTTTAAACTAAAGGTATCAAAGCATCTCTGTAAGGAAATATTTCCCTTTCAGTAATTAAAAATCCTCTTTACTCCCAACCCCTTCTTCCCTTCTTCCCTCTACCACACCCTACCCCGGCCTTTCACTGACTGGAGATCAGGACTGGATTGCATGTATATTGAGAACTTGTGAATGAGAAAGCCCCTTCTACCAATGGAGGTCAGAAACTTCTCTTCAATTTATGTCTTAGAAAGTTGACAGAGACAGTGAGAAGTGTCTTGTCCAAAGTCGTAAAGCCGATATGTATCAGAAACTAGCCTTGAATCAAGGTACATAAGCAACAGTTTTGTAACTTACAGTCCTAGTTGACTGGATCATTGAGAGGTTAAGTGACTTACAAAGGGTCACACTACCACTATGTGTCAAAGGCAAGACTAGAACATGGTTCTTCCTGATCCAATCAATATCTGGCTCAACCATCCCAGCCTTTGCATAGCATTTCAGTGATTCCATTTTACAGATGAAGAAATGAAGGTTCCAGTTAATTGTGGTTAATTCAGAGCTACTGGCCATGTTAAGACTGAAGCCCTTTGTATGGTCAGATCCAGCTATTGTCTAGAATTTAAATCACTAGGATGATTACAAGAAATAATAGAACATTTCCTTTTTCTTCTTCCTTCCCTTGCACCCCCTCCCCCCAAAGAAAGTTGATTTAATATTTGCAAAGAGAGGTGGCTTACTTTAAGCTAGCAATGTTTTATGGTTCAGATCACAGAGTCATTGATCATAAGAGGTAGGAGGGACTTCAGAGATCAGTCAGTCCAACATGTACCTAAATTCAGCTCAATTTAATAAAATAAACATTTATTAAGCGCAGGAATCCCATCCCACAGGAAGGGCCTGGGTTTGAATCATGAGAGGGACCAGCACAGTGAGTACCACAAAGGTAGCCGAAAGAACTTTTATTTAATGGGGTTAAAGCTCCTGTTTCCTGCCTCTGGGAAAGCCCAAGTAGAGATGCTAAGAAACAACAGCCTTTCAAGGATGGGAAAGGTCTTATTTGTTCCTTTTGAACAAATACTTCAAAGAGCCTAGCTAGGTGGTGCCTTTAATTTAGATTGCCCTTAGGGTACGTCACCTAGAGAGTCAGATAGGCTCCCTACCCCCAGGTATGAGAGATAAGGATGCTTTGCTAGCCAGAGTTTAAGTCAGGTCACTATCTGGCTAAGTGCAACTGAGAGCTACTCTTTTGTTCACATGAAATCTTCAACAAACTGCCTGTTTTCTCCTACACCCCCTAAATAGAGGGAAAGTGAAGGAAATGAGCATTTATATTGTATGCCAAGCATTGTGCTAAGCACTTTTACAAACGGTTCATTTGCTCCTCAAAACAACCCTGTGAGGTGGGTGCTATCATTTTGCCCATTTTACAAAGGGAGAAATTGAGGCAGATAGCGATTAAGTGAGTTGTTCAGGGTAACAAAACTAGTGTCTGAGGTCTGATTTGAACTCAGGTCTTCTTGACCCCAGAACCAGCATTTTATCCATTCCCAAAGAGCATTCACCTAGCCTCTACTTAAGAGGAAACTCATTACTTCTCCAAAGACCCTATTCCATTTTTGTCTAGCTCTAATTATATTAGGATTTTCTTCTTAGAGTATGGTCTGCCTCTCGCAACTTTCTCCCCAAGTTTCTAGTTCTGAACTCTGGAGCCAAGCAGAATATTTGCTTGGCAGATAAGCAGAATTTGCACTTGAAAACTTTATGTCATCCCTCCCTCTTAGAAAGTGACCTCATTGGGAGCTGACTGTCTATTTTTTCTTTTTATCCTTAGTGCTTAGCACATTCTTTTGCACTTAGTAAACACTTAATAAATACTTTATTTATTCATTCATTTCACCTGAAGTCTTTCAGATACTTGAAGACATCTATCATGTTCCCTCTAAGTACTCTCATCCTTATCCCCGGTTCCTTCACCCAATACTTCTATGGCATGGTTTGGAATTGTCTTAAAATTCTGGTCCTCTTTCTCTGGCTGCACTTTGGATTGTCACTGTCTCTCCTAAAACATCATGCCCAGATTTGAATCTAATATTCCAGATGGGGTCTGACTAGGGTGGAATGCAGTGAGCCTGCCAGCAACCTTGTCTGAAACTTGCATTAGCGTTTATGGATACCATTTTATGTTGAGCCTGTAGTAACCTAAAACCCCCAGACCTTTTTCATGCAAAAATGCACAAAATAAAGCAAAAAAAAAAAAGTTTAAAAGATGACAAACAATATTTTTACTAATATTGTGCTACATTTAATGTTTACTTAAAAAAAACTTATTCCACCATGTCTTCCATATCCTGTACTTTGTGTCATTCATTTTCTGAAAATAAATGTAAGATGAAAGTCCTACATGAATCTATATTAAATCCAACTTATTAGATTCAGCCCATCATTCTAGTCTCTTGAGATATTTATAGATCCCAATTCTGTCATCCAACATGTTAGTTATTCATCCTCATTTTGTGTCATCCCCAAATTTGATAAGCCTGACACAAATGCCTTCATTCAATTCAGTGGATCTATGGATGTAGAATAGAATGGGGTCAAGGACAAGAGCCCTGGGAAACTTTGACATCTCACTCCACATTTATGATTGATGCTGAGCAATTAATCATTATGTTGGGGGCAGGGAGATGTCCATCCTTTTAACAACGCTGAATCTACTTAATTATACTATTGTTTAGCCATTGCCTCTCCAGAAGACAGAAGAATTTGTTGTCCTAGTTTATTTGGTATGATCATGGAGTCATAGAGCTGAAAGTGATCTCAGAGGCCATCTAGTCTACCTCTGCCCCATTCATCTTACAGATGAGCAGTCTGAGGCCCACAGAAGTTATAACTTGCCCAAAGTCACACAGGTAATAAGTGACAGAGGCAGGTTTTCTTGCTACAAATCCAGTACTTTCTCCAGGTTTCAAATCCATCTTTTCCAAATCACTATTCAAAACTTTTTTTAAAAAAAAAACTAAGTTCCTTTATAATAACTATTTCCTTTCTTGATTATATTTTTTTTTAAGTTGTAGTTTTCTCAAACAGACTTTCCACATGGCATAGTTGAATATAGCTAACTATTATCTTAAGGATATTGTTGCATGTAATTAATCATAAGTAGTAAAGTACTTCAGATTATTAAATGAGTACATTCACTTATTTGAGTTTAAAGTTCAATACATGTAAAGCTTTTTAAGAAGGCAATTTTTCAAACTATATCCATCACCATAAGAGAAACAAGGCAGCACAGATAGAGTACTTGGGTTCAGATCCTTAGCAGCTGCCAAGTCACTTAACCCCTTTGTGTCTCAGGCAACTCCTTAGGACTTATGTATTAACTTTATAATGTTGATGGATCTATTGTGATTACTACCAGAGGATACAATTCTTACTCTGGGAGTTCCCACAATGAGAAATTTCACATTATTCCATAACTATAAAATAACAATTCCATATTATAAAATTATAAGATACTTTATGGGCTGAAGAGAAAATCTGGGCAAAAGCTGGACTCACTGAATATTTTTTAAGTACTTGCTATGTGGCAGGCACCATGCTAGGTTTGGGGGATAGAAAGTCAAAAACAAAGCAGAGAGCTATTGAAGAGATCAGATAAAGGAGACTTGATAACTAAATATTTATTCACTCAATTCAACAAACATTTATTAAGTACCTATAATATGCAATGTGCTATGTTAAGTACTAAGGATACTAAAAGAGCCAAAAGATTCCCTGCTCTCAGTCTAATGAATATAGGAAACGAGAGAGAGAGCAGAGTCCAGGGTGACTCCTAGACCTTCAAGGAGCTTACATTCTATGACTAGGATACATCATAGTCACAATCAATCAATAAACATTTATTAAGCACCTATTATGTGCCAGGCACTGTGCTAAGAATTGAAGATACAAAAAAAGACCAAAGACACACTTTGTCCTTGAGGAGCCCACAGTCTTATAGGAGACAACATAGCTATATACAACAAAATACATACTGAATAAATTGGAGATCCACAGAGGGAAGGCGCTAGAATTAAAGGGGCTCAGGAAAGGCTTCCTATAGAAGGTGGGATTTTAGCTGAGACTTGATAGAAGCCAGAGAAGCCAAGAGACTGAGATGAGGAGGTAGAATATACTAGAGCATGAAGGGGCAACCAGGAAAAAAGTTCAGACTCAGGATAGGGCATGGCTTTTCCAAAGGATTGCTGTGTCAGTGTCCTTGGGGAAATGGGGAGGGATGTGTAAAGTATAAGAAGACTGAAAAGAGTGGGAGGGCAGGTTATAAAGGATTTTCAAAGTCAAACATAGGATTTCATCATATTCACTAAAAATTACATGTATTTAAGGCATATATGCAGCGATTTGGAGGTAAGGGATGAGAGCACTAACAGCCTGGGCAGTCAGAGGAATCTTCACAAAGGCGATGGTCCTTGAGCTGAGCCTTGAGGCTCCAAGCTGAGTCAGGGGTTCCCAAAGCAGAACGGGGAGGGAAAGCATTCCAGGAATGGGGGACAACCTGGCAAAAACATAGAGGCAAGAGATGGAATGTTGTTTAGGGGGAGGTGCAAATAGACTAGTTTGCTGGAACACAGAGTGAGTGAGCAGGGAGTAATGTGTAATCATCCTGGAATGATTGACTGGAGCCAGATTATGAGGGACTGTAAATGACAAATAAAGGAATTTCTATTTTATTGCAAGGGCAAAGGGAAACCACTAACTCTTCTTAAGCAAGGGAGGAATATAGCCAGATTTATATCTTAGGAGTATAAATTTGACAACTATGTGGAGAATGGATCAGAGTGGAGAGGAAGCAGATGGAGGGAGGAAGACCCATTAGAAGGCTTTTTTGGTAGTCCATGTAGGAGGTGATGAGTATCTCACCTAGGGTAGTTATGGTGTGGGTAGAGAGAAAGAAGGGTGCGAGAGATGCTGAGGAGATGAAATAAAGACTTGCAAGTAACTGCATATGGGGAGTGGGGAGATGGTGGTCTGGTGGTTAACGGAGAGTAAAAAGTTGGTTCCTAGGCTACAAACCTAGGTAACTGGAAGAACAGTGGAGTGCTTGACAAAGATAGGAAATTGAGGAGTAGGAGTGGAAGTTAAAGAAGACTTTGGAAGGAATTTATTGCTCTCTAGCCCTCTAATCAAAGCAGAGAAGCAATTGGAGAGAATTGAGTATCAAAAACTGAGTCAATCAACATGGTGATGAAATTTCAGGGCATGTGCTTATTCTGAGTGAGGCATGGTGAATCAAGCAGACTGTTTATAGAAAATGGAGTTATCGTTGGTAATGGAAATCACTCCATCTGGGGTTTTCTTGGCAAACATACTGGGGTGACTTGCCATTTCCTTCTCCAGGTCATTTTGCAGAGGGTGAAACTGAGACAAATGGGTTGAAGTGACTTGCCCAGGGTCACACAACTAGTAAGTATCTGAGACTGTATTAGAGTTCAGGTCCTCCTGACTCAAGGTCCAGCGCTCCATTCATTGTGCCACCTAGCTGTCAGCACAATGACTGGTGTGTAGCAAACGTTCGATAAATTCTTATTGACTGAAGGCTAACTGACAGAGAGCGACTAGAGATGTGTGTGTGTGTGTGTGTGTGTGTGTGTGTGTGACATTATCAAATGTACAGTTTAGAAAAAATCACCTTGGTATCTGAATGGAAGCTGGATTGGAGTGGGGAGAGACTTGAGGCAGGAAGACCAGCTAGAAGGCTCTGTCAGTAGGTCAGGTAAAAGACGATAAGAGTCTGAGCTAAAGCTGTAGCAGTGTGAGTGGAGAGGAAGGTATATATATGAAAAATGTCATGAAGGTACAAATGAGAAGATATGGAAATAGATTGTAGAGTAAGAATGGATGGAGGATAAGAATGAGGAGTCCAGTAAGACACCAAGGTTGCAAAACTAGGTGACTAGGAAGATGATGGTGATCTCACTAGGAAAAATAGGGAAGTTGGGAAATAAGGAAGTTGGTGGGGGTCAACACGTTTAGGACATGTTGAATTTAAGATAACTATGGGACACCCAATTCAAGACGTTTAAGAAGCAGTTGGAGATGCATGACTATAGCTCAGAAGAGAGATTGGGACAGGATTTATTGATCTAGGAATCATCTTCATTGAACCCATGGAAACTGATGAAATTACTAAATAAGATTGTACCGAACAAAAGAGAAGGGGGTCCAGGAAGGAGCCTTGAGGTCACCCATGGTAGAGGGTGTAATGTGGAGGAAGAGGTAATGAAGTAACAAATAAGGTAATATACATAAAACATTTTACAAACTTTGAAATTCTATATAAATGCTGGTTCCTATTATTATTAATCAGAAAAACAGAGAGAACCAGGGGTCCTTAGTTTCCCCCACAGCACACAAGAGTTTTCTCTAAAAGACAACAAAGCTGTCCCCGGGACTTCAGGGACCACTGTTTCCCTTGATACAGCTTCCTGGTCACCTAAAGGCATAAAAAGTCCTACTCATGTAGGACTACATGATGCCACAAGTTGGTGAATGTTGAGGAGCTGCATCCAGAAAAGCAAGCTTTGTTGCACATAATTTCTGCGCTTGTGCAAAGCAAACTTCCTTTTGTCAGCTGTCCAATGACCTAATGAGTGTTTAATTTTGTCCTAGTATTGAACCTTTACTGACAGAGTGCTGACTTGAGCCTCCCGGACCCTCCCCAGGGAGACTGAGAAGGGGGCAGATAGGATGCAGAAACAGGAGAGGGCAGTGTCACCAAAAACCTAAAGGAATGAGAATATCTGGAAGAAGGTAGAGATTGACAGTGTCAAATGCTGCTGCCAAACAGTCAAGAAGGATTAAGATTGAGAAAAAGTCATTGCATTTGGCAGGTAGGAGATCATTTATAACTTTGGAAAAGGCAATTTCAATTCAGAAGTCAGATTGCAGAGGGTTTAGAAGCACTGATTATAGATGGCTTTCACAAGGATGTTAGCCTTGAAGGCGAGGAGAGGTATAGGACAAGTTAGTAAGGATGATCAAATCAATCAAGAGGTTTTTAAAGTTGGGGAGACATGGGTATGTTTTTAGGGAGTAGGGGAAGAGCCAGTAGCTAGGGAAATATGAGAGAGACAAAAAAAAAAACAGAGAGATAAACAGAGACAGAGAGGCAAAGAAAACAGAGACAGAGAGACAGACCAAGAGAGAGGGACAGAGTGAGATAGAGAATAATAGTGGGGGGCCATTTGCTGAAGAAAAACTACCTCTTCCTCTGAGACTGGAAGGAGGAAATAGTAGAAGATGATGTCTGAATGATATGAGATGAGAAAGAAGGGGTGAAACTTTCTGAGATTTTGTCTTAGTTTTTTCATTGATATAATTTTCAGGGAAGTGTAACATGAGGTCCTCATGTGAGGGGTGTAGGGGTATGAGATTGTGGTGAGAAATTTAAGAAGGGATGAAAAGATTTGAAATAGCTACTGTGGAAAGTGGGATAATGAAACTAGAGAGGGAAAGGACACTCACTTAGCTGAAATGAGGACCCTGTTAAAATTAGATAACAAAATTTGTAGAGGCCAGTTGTGTGATTTCCTTCCCCTCTATTCAATGGCACATAAGTGAGAGGGAAGGAAATGGATGTGGGAATAATTCAGTGTTATGACTTGGCAAGGCTGTAATCTGCGTGATCTCTATTAGGACAAAGGGGCAAGAGAATCAAGGAGGGAGGATCACATAGAGTTGAGTTGGTTCACCAAGAGGTTGAACAGAAAAGGGAAAAGAGTGTAGCCAGTGGCCAGGTGAGTCCAGGGAAAGAAATGAGGGGTAGAAGGAATGGATGCCATGATGAAGAGGAACAGAGCTAAGGGCTAGGCCTCGCGAGATCAGGTAGGTGAGAACCTGACTTAAAGGCTTAGAAAGAAAGAAAGAAAGAAAGAAAGAAAGAAAGAAAGAAAGAAAGAAAGAAAGAAAGAAAGAAAGAAAGAAAGAAAGAAGGAAAGAAAGAAAAAAGCAAGAAAGAAAGAAAGAAAGAAGGAAAGAAAGAAAGAAGGAAGGAAAGAAAGAAGGAAGGAAAGAAAGAAAGAAAAAAGAAAGAAGGAAAGAAAGAAAGAAAGAAAGAAGGAAAGAAAGAAAAAAGAAAGAAAGAAAGAAAGAAGGAAGGAAGGAAAGAAAGAAGGAAAGAAAGAAAAGAAAAGAAAAAAAAGTTCTAGATTTTCTACCAAATTGACCTAGGTCAGGGGTGAGGAACCTGTGGCCCTTTAGGTTCTCAAGTATGGCCCTTTGACTGGATTCAAACTTCATAGATCAAATTGATTTGCTCGCGTGGATTCAGTCAAGGGGCCAAACATGAGGACCTAGGGGGCCACATGTGACCTCAAGGCTGCAGGTTCCCCACCACTGGCCTAGGCTATTTGACTTCTTTCCCCTTCCCCCTTATCCTGATTCACCTTATCTTTTATCTCTTTAGTTTGTCACCATCTTTAAAATCTAATTTTGCGCACACAGTAGGTACTTAAAATAAATATTTGAATTTTTAATGAATTTCTGCCTTTTGAACTTTCTGTTTGTCTGTCATGACACTTTCAATTCTGTTTTGGCTGTGCTAGCCTCTTCATGAGGCTTCAGATAAGTCTCTTGTTCCTGGCTTTCAGGACCTATGGAGACTGAGATCAGGATGCCTATATCTGTGTCTTCCCAGTGCAGAGGCCACAACTTGATGGTAGCTCAGAAGAGTCTTTCTTACCCTGTGTCACTGAACAATACTTGAATAACTATGTACTCAGGGGCTGGACTTTAGGCCCAATCCTTGAGATTTCCAGTAGCTCCCCTGCCCTTTTAGATATCAGTGCTGAAGTCACCCCTACTATGATCATGGCAGTGGCAGGCACTTCAGTGATGTTAACTAATAAGCAGAGGAGGTAGAGATTATATGGAGCTCGACAGAATCATAGGAAGATGAAACTTGAACAAAGACTAAAAGGAAACTGGGAGGCAGGGAGCAGGGGAAGCGGGGACAATGCATTCCAGACATGGAAGACAGTGAAAAGACCGGAGACAAGAGGTAGAGAGCATTGTGTAAGTGTGGAACAGCAAATACACCAACAGGGTCCAGCTGGGCCATCGAGTGTGGGGAGGGAAGTAAACTATAAAAAGACTGGAAAGGTAGGAAAGAGTCAGGTTGTAAAGAAGATTGAAGACTAAAGTAATTGTTGCCAGACACCATTTTTGCTAGGGCTGCCAGGTAAACATATAGGTAGACACATTCCTGCCCAGTGTAAGATGATATCCGAGACGTACCAAGACAGGAAAACAAGAGACACATGGTTCTCATTCTCCATTATAATACCTCCTCGTCAGTTAAGTTTCAGAAGGCAAAGGGATTAGTTGGATAGGAAGGGAGCAGGAAGTTTGAGAGATTACAAGGAATGAGAAGAAAAGCCACAAGAGGAAGAGAAGGGAAAGAAATAAGGCAGACAATCACTTGATGAAGAGGGAATTTGACGAAGACTGGAAGGAGATGATGGTTGTGAGAGCAGAGAGGTCAGAATGAAAGAAAGGACAGGAAGTTGGGATTGAAGAACATAAAGGAGGGAATTCAGTGAGGGTATAAGTGAGTGAAAGGGGATCTTGTTGGAAAGATTTTTTTTTAGAAACAGGGGTGGTCAGGTGAGGAGCAGCCAGTCCAACAAAGAGAAGGTTGTTTGATCTCCTTTTATCATCATTCTCCCCCAAACTCACCATCTCATAGAAACGAAGCGCTTTTCCTGGCAATGTGATCCTTCCCAGTCCCATGACGGGAACCACTGTGCCACCAGGAACCCTCAGCATCCCAGGGAATCCAGCAACTGTGATTCTGCCTGTCCTCAAGAGTAACTGTTCTCATGTCATTGCAGGAAACTGGGCAGGGCTTCCCTGCAAGCTATGATAGATTCAAGGGAGAGGCAGGTGGATGTTAGAGCTACGTTTAAAATGTCTTTAGGGATGCTGCTTGTCACTTCCTCTTAAATATTTTGTACAGTGATACCTTCAACTCTATGGACACAGACTAAAGGCTAAATAGAAATTCTTTTAAAGGGCTAATGTAGAGGGACAGGATTGGTCCTTAACCACCTCAAAGGTTCCCCAAATCACATCAGAATTTTAGTGTGTATTTTAGAATATGTTTGTTAAAACATGATCTGACCTGCAACAACTACATATCTAATCCACAACAAGTAATCATGTACTAATAGGGTTCCCCATAACAGCAGGTGAGAGACTTTTGCACAATATATCCTCATCAAACCACTGACACTGCAAGAGCAACTTATTCTTGCCTACTTAGGAGAGATGGAAATAAATGTGGGTGCATTTAAATATGCTACATTGTCATACATATAATGCTTGGTTATCTATATTTATGGAGGGGAGAAGAGGAGCAGATTATATAAAATCTGAGATGATTTCTGTTTGGTTTTTGAATGCAGTTAAGGCATGTACACTAAGATATATAATATATATAAAACTGATCATGTCATGTATAAATAGTACACATAAGTAAGCACAGGAGCATTTATACATGCATGTTTGTGATATCTGTACGTGTGCACACATGCGACAAATTTCTCTGTACACAGTGCACTGTCATGTACGCGTGTTTTATATGTATTTGTATGTATATATTTATAACATGTATGTGTATTTATTAAAATATTGTGTGTTTGTACATGTATGTGTGCATTATATTTATACATATACACACTGGCATATATTTATACATACACACACTGGCATAACCAAATATCTCAGACCTAGAGAGGCAGGGTGTTACAGAAAAAAGGTTACTGAATTTGGAGTCACAAGACCTGGTTCTGAATCCAACTCTGCTACTTTCTACCTGTCAGATTTTGAGCAAGTCCCTTAATCTTTAGGGGCCTCAGTTTCCTCATCTGCAAAGTAAGGAGTTTGAACTAGTTGCTTTATAAGTTCCCTTCCGCTCTCAGTCTGTATTCCTGTGAAGGTTGTTGAGTGCCAGAGCATTTAGTATTTGCTCCTGGAGGAAATAGGAAACCAGTGAGTTTATTGGGTGGCAGGATGGGGGTGTAACATGATTAGGACTGCATTTTAGAAAAATCACTTTAGTGGCTAGAGGGAGAATAGATTGGGATAGGGAGAGACTTGAGGCAGGCAGACCCACCAGTAGGTTATTGCAGTCACTTCAGCATGAAGTGATGAGGGCCTTCATCAGAGTGGTGGCAATGTAGGAAGGGAGAGGAGGACATATTAGAGAGGTAAAACTGACAGGCCTTAACAAGAGCTTGAATATGGGAATGAGACAGTGTGTGGAATCCAGGACGACACCGAAGTTGTGAGCCTGAGGGACTGGGAGGATAATGTTGCCCCCTCCAATAATACGGAAGGCAGGAGGTAGGAAGAGTTTGGAAAGATAATAAGTTCTATTTTGAACATGATGAGTTTAAGATGTCTATTGGATATTCAGCTTGCGAAATCTGAAAAGCAGTTGGACATGCAATATTAAAGATCAGCAGAGAGATTGGGGCAGGTAATGTAGATTTGAGAGCCATCAGCATAGAGGTGGTCATTAAATCCATGGGAGCTGATGAGATCACCAAGTGAAGTGGTATATAGAGAGAAGAAAACTCAGAAAGAAAACCCAGAGGACACCTATAGTTAGAGGGTGTGATCCAGAGGAGAAGCCAGCAAAGGAAACCGAGAAGGAGCATTCAAATAAGTATAGAAAGAGTAGGGTCCCAAAAAGCTAGAGAAAAGAGAGTATTAAAGAGAAGAGACTGACAACAATGTCAAACGCTGCAGAGAGGTCAAGGAGAATGAAGATTGAAAAATGGCCATTGGATTTGACAACGAAGAGATCATTAGTAAGTTTGGACAGAGCAGTTTCGGTGGAATAAGGTCAGAAGCCAGGCTATAAAGGGTTAAGAAGATAATGTGAGAAGAGAAATATGATGTTCCTATTGTAGACAGCCTTTTGGAGGAGTTTAGCTACAAAGGGTAAAAGAGAAATAGGAATGATAGCTAGCAGGAGTGGAAGGATCAAGTAAGGGTGTTTTCAGAACAGAGGAGACATCCTGTTCCTTCTCATTCTCTGCCTCCCCATCTAACTGGTATCCAAACAGTGCTGACACAGAGGCCTTCCTTAGAAGTTGCTTAGGTACACAGCAACCCACTCTCCAACTTCTCTAGGTCTCTTTTTTAAACAACAGAAGGGCTGAGCTCTCTCACTCTTTCCTTCTTTGTCGCTCACAGGCATTACTTACTCAGTGGGGAAAGATTGTCATTGACAACACAGGTAAAGAAAGAACTAAGGACTGAGTAAAAGAGGAGTGGGATGGAAATGGAAACACCTTGGGAGAGAGTAGGTTTTAATAGGCAGAGAATTAGTGAAATCACGGACTTAACCTTTCAGAAAACTCACCTCAAAGTTTTGGCTCATTCTTTCCGACTCACCCACTTGTTCTTGCCCCCATCTTGCTACAGGAAGGGCACTTCCGGAGCAGCCCCCAAACGCTGGGGAACAAAGCTAGGTGGTAATGCTTTCCTCCCCATCACCTGCCCCTCACTAAATCCAATACTTTGCTGATAACTAAAGTGCCTAGATACAATTTCCTCCCTGCTCTGTAACAGCAACAAAATAAAAGGTAATTTGTTTTGCCTCAGGGGAATCCGTGTGAGCTGTCTTCGTAAAGGCCCTGGGAGATATTTTTAGAAGAGTTATACCAATACCTCCGGGCATAAGCTCCCCAAAAAGGTTCTTTCTATAAGTGAAACAAAGGTTAAAAGCTCTGTGAGCAAGGGAATGCTATAGGGAATAAGGAGAGAAGTATAGCCAGAGGCTTTGTAAAGTCTTTTGGATAGAAAGGTATTTGAAAAATGGAATAATGGACCATTGTCTTTATGTTCTCAAATGTCGAACTATGGTAAGGAGCTGAGAGGGATTCAGTCTTAAGGGCTATGTAAATAATGTGTCGATTTGGTTCAATTTAATTAAAACTTAAATTAAATTTCAGAAATGAATTAAATAAGAAAACTGAGCCACAAGGCTGAGTGGGGAAGGGATGAAGTTCTGTGGGGCTCCTGTCCTTTTCTCTGTTGCCAGTATCAATAGGCACTTTGTAAAAGAGATCTCTGTTCTCTGTAAGTGGAAGGAGGCTCCTACAGCTGAGGCAACCTGATGAGGAGGGTTGAGGCTTCCTGATTTGGTCCCTATGTTAGAATAACAGCATCTTTTGTCATGGCGGAACCCTTTGAAGCAAGGGTATGCATCTCCTTCAGTGTCCATGGCTGAATATTTCTTTAGGGCTTATTCACTGCCTACTTCCAAAAAGGATTTGAGGCAGGTTATAAAATTAAACACAGTATGAAACAGAAAAATAAAAACAGAACAAAACCAATTAAGAGGAATAAAGAGATAAACGTTGCTGAGAAACCCAGATAAAATGGGTCCTGGAGTTTAGCACTGAATTAAACTCAGTTTCCTGGCAATTGATGCAAAGAGAAACATATTCAGTCGGTCCACAAACATTTCAATCAGTCAATTAATAGATGTGAAGTGCTTCCGAGGTGCCTCACACTGTGTTGTGTAAGGTCTTCAAAGGTCCCTTCAGATAACTCAGAAGAAGAAATTTCATTCTGTCATACTCAGCTTCCAGTCATTTAACCTTTGCCTGCTAACCTTGGGTGAGGAGGAGCAGCTACTTGCAGGGGCAACTCGTTCTACATTTGAATAGCTTTGAAAGTTGATCTATCGTTAAATCTAAATTATCTCCTTAGCAACTTCCACCCATAGTTCCTACTTCAGCCCTCTCAGATAAAATAAGTCCAGTATCTCTTTCAAATACTTGATGACAGCTATTGTGTGCCATCTCCTTCCCCTCCAGCTCTACCTTTTTACTTTTCCAGGCTAATTATGTCCACAGTTCCAGACAATTTTCAAGGAGCTCACAGTCTAATGGGGGAGATAACATGCAAACAACTATGTACAAACTAGATACAAAATCAATTGGAAATAAAAACAGAAGGAAGACACTAGAATTACAGGCAATCGGGAAAGGCTTGGTTGACCTCCTCTGAATGTTTTCCAGCTTAATGTCTTTCTCAAAAAAATAGTATGCATACTTTCGGGGTGGTATGATCAGAGCAGAGTATGGCAGGACAATTACCTCAGTATTCCTGGAAATTAAGATTCTCTTAATATTCCAAAGTTACATCAACTTTTTGGCTTCCATATCATACTGCTGACTCACATGAAGTTTATGGTCCACTAAAATCCCTACATATCTTTGAGATGAATTATCCTCTAGATATATTTCTACTATCTTGTTCTTATGAAGTATATTTCTTAAATGCAAGTATAAGACTGTTGATTTTCAGTTGTGTCCAACTCTTTATGACTCCATTGGCAAAGATAATGAAGTGGTTTACCATTTCCTTCTCCAGCTCCTTTTATACATGAGGAACCATAGTAGACAGGGTGAAGTGTCTTGCCTAGAGTTATACAGCTAGGAAGTGTCTGAGGCCAGATTTGAACCTAAGAAGATGAGTCTTCCTGACTCTAGGCCTGGTATTCTATCTACTGTGCCACCCAACTGCCCTTTTATACATGTGGCTATTAAATTTTAGACAGTGCTCAGTTTTCTAGCCTGTCATAATTTTTTTAGATCCCAACTCTTTTATCCAATATATTAGTTATCATTCCTAGAATCTACAAATTTGATAAGCATGCCATCCATACCTTATCCAAGTCTTGGTTCTAGACTGCATAGAACCAAGCACAGATCCTGAGACCACTCTACTGGAGATCTATGTCCAAGTTTATATGGAACTTTTAGTTTGTTCTTTGAATCTGGCCATTCAACCAGTTCCAAATCTACCTGATTGTATCATCTAGGTCACAGCTCTCCATCTTTTCCACTAGAATAGCCAGCTTTGCTAAAATCTAGGCAAACTATATTTGCAGAATTTCCTTAATCTATTAGTTAAGCAATGCTGTCAAAAGAGAAATGGAGTTGGTCTAGCATGACCTGTTCTTGATGAAGCTTGTGGTAATCCTTGCTTTCTTATCTATACATTCATTAACCATTCCTTTAATAATATGTTTGATAATTTTCCCAGGGATTGAAGTCAAGCTAATTATCCTCTTGTTTGAAGATTCTATTTTCTTCCCTTTTTTGACAATCAGGAAATGTATGCCTGGGTACTATAGTACCTCTTCTGTTCCCCATACCTTTAAAATAACACTGATTTCAGTGCAGTAACCTCATTTGCCAGCTCTTTCAGTACCCAAAGATGGAGTTCATGTGGTCCATGTGATTTCAGTTCATCAAATGTAACTAAGGACATTCTATCTCTTTTCTTTTTCTGGGCATCAACTCCCTCTAGATCATATTTTGGTCCTATTTTTCCCCCAATTCAAAGATCATTCTCCTTAGCAGAGAAAAGAGAAGCAATTTAAGAATTAAACAATTCTGTCTTCCCTCTTTTGCTTGCTATATTCATCCCATTCATCCCCTTCTTTGACCCTCCTCTTGTTTTCAAATATAACTTTAAAAAATATCTTTGTCCTTTTAACTGTCTTTTTCAGTCTTAGATTGGTCTGAGCTTTAGAACTCCTGAAACTATTCTTACAGGATTATTTAATGCTCTTGTATTCATCATCCAGAGCCTTCACGTATTTCTATCTTTGGTATATAACTTTTTAGAAACTAAGTTGACAAGTTCTTCTTGTATTTCCATTGTTCTCTTCTGGGAACTCCCATTTGTTCCTTGTCAGAATTATGCCCTTTTTTGTCTTCAGAATTTCATTCTTGAGAGTTTCCCATCTGGCCTGGGATGACTTTCCTTGTAGAATTTCAGGTCTTCCTCTGAGTCATTTGAAATCTGCTCTCCTAAAATCTAGGGTGCATGTCAGAATATGCTTGGTTTTTCTCTCCTTTTTCCTCCCCACAAATTGTAGGAGGCAGTGATCACTTCCCTTCAAGGTATCTATCACTTCTATCTCAACAACCAGCTTCTTTATATTTCTGAGGATCAGATTCAGAATAGAATTCCCCCCCTTATCAGTTCTTCTACCTTTAGAAGAATGATTATATCATTAAGACAAGTCAAGCAATTGTTTGATACTCTGCTTTTTGACAATTATCCATCAGATGTGTGGATAACTGAAGTTCTTCAGCATTGCTCTATCATGTCTCTGTATCAGATATGTGATATTTCCTGAAATGCTCATCTACTTCCTCTTTTCTCTAGGGACTCTTTCTTTAGTCTCTGATGACAAAATAATTTAGTTTTTCCCTTCATTGATCTTCACTCAGATGCTCTCCACTGTGCTTCCTCCTTCTAATTCTTGGATTTTGTCCTATGAGTATACTTTCTTCTTATGTAATACTATCCTCCTCCCTTTTACTTGGTCTATTTCTTTTGAATAAAGTACATATTCCAGGATCTCATCTAACCAAATCTTAGTTATACCTGTGATATTATATTTTACTTCTTGCTGCAAGCCTCTAGTTAATAATTATTGATGACCCAACTTTTGACATTTAAGGTTGTAGATTTTACTAATGGGTTTTTAAAAAAAATTTTCTCCTTTGAACTTTGAGGTGTCTCAGTGGTACAGTAGAGTGTTGAACTTGGAATTCAAAAGATCTGAGTTTGAATCCTGCCTCAGATATTTACTATCTGTGTGATTCTGGCCAAATAATTTAACTTTTTTTTCCCCTGAGCTTTCTTCCTCATTGATAAAATAAATATAATGATAATATTTACCATACAGATTTGCTGTAAGGCTCAAATGAGACAATATATGTAAAGTACCTTTTTAAACTTTAAGATACTATTTAATTGTGAGCTATTGTTATTATTATATTACAGTTTCTTGCTTTGGTATACAGCTTGGTGAATATACTTGGTAAATTTTATCCCCTTCCTTTTTAGTTTAAAGCTTTTATCAACATTAGATTTGCAAGATAACCAGCACACACATTCTTAAAGCTTTTCTACTCCATCCCCAGCCAAGAGCATGTCATTTCTATATTTTTAAATCACTGTCCAGCATTGCAAATCCCATTTTCAGCTAACATCTCTTAACTAGCTGTTCACCTCCCAAATCAGCTTTTCTCTTCTGTATTCTTTGCCTCCAATGGACAGCAGAAATGAAAACATGCCATCATGTAAGTATGGTATTCAGTGTTTTTCCTAAGACTTCCCAATCTTTGAAATACATTCACAGTCTTCAGCAAATTCTTATTTATTGTCTGACATGAGAAAACAACCAATTGATTCTTAAGAAAAAAATGTTCTCATTTCAATTCTACAAACATTAAATTGTTACTATAAGCTAGTTCCTAGAAGAAAAAAATACAAAGAAAAGGTCTCTGCTCTCAAGAAACTTACTTTTTTTAATTAAAATTTTTTTCATTCATTTTTTATAAAATTTTGATTTCCAAGTTTTCTCCCTTCCTCCCTTTCCCCTCTCTAAGATGGCAAGCAATTTGATATAGGTCATATATGTGCAATCACGTAAAACATATTTTCATGTTAGTCATGCTGTGAAAGTCGAAACAGAACAAAAAGAGGAAAAAAATAAAGAAAGAGAAAAGAGTATGCTTCAATCTGCATTCAGACCCCATTAGTTCTTTTTCTGGATGTGTATAGAATTTTCTATCATGGGTCTTTTGGAATTGTCTTAAATCATTGTATTGCTGAGAAGAAATAAGTCATCATAGTTTATCATTGCACAGTGTTAAGAAGCTTCCTTTCTACTAAGAGAGACACAATGAATGAAGAAATACAATGAATAATCAATGAAGTAAATATAAAACAATACAATGTAACTTCAATAGGGAGCACATGAACTGGGGTGGATTGGGAAAGGCTTCTGCACTTGAAGGAAGCGAGGGAATCAGACAAGTAGTACCAGGGTCCAGTTTAGGTAAAATCACAGAAGTAAGAGTTGGGAAAGGAGCAAGCCAATTTGAGTGGGAAAAGAATGTA
This sequence comes from Bettongia penicillata ogilbyi, assembly GCA_023548195.1. Taxonomy (NCBI): domain Eukaryota; kingdom Metazoa; phylum Chordata; class Mammalia; order Diprotodontia; family Potoroidae; genus Bettongia; species Bettongia penicillata. Next base: position 6,845,548 of record JAJHZJ010000311.1, read on the forward strand.
TGAAATGAAATGGGAGGAAATACAACTGTAAAAGGTAGGTTGGAACAAGAATATGGAAGGCTTTAAAAGCCAGGCTGAGAATTTTGTATTTTACACAAAGGGCAAAGGGGAATGACTTGATCAGATATGTTTTAAGAATATCAAGATGGCAGCTCTGTGGAATAGACCAGTTGCAACTGTCCAGGCCAGAAGGTTTAAAGTAGGCTGGTGTCTATGTGAGTAGAGAAAAAAGGACTGAGAGAAAGAATTGTGGAGATAGGATTGATTACAGGTTGGATATGGGACAAGGGGTAGGGGGACAGTGAAGAAAGGGAAGAATCAAGAATAACTTAAAGAATACAAATCTAAGTGACTGGCAGAACTGTGGTGTCCTAAGAAACAACAGTGAATTTTGGAGGCGGGGCAGATTAAGGAGGAAATATGATAAATTCTGTTTTGGACATATTGGGTTTCAGATGGACATTGAGCAACACAGTGGGCAATATATTTAATTATGATTTTGTGAGAGCTGAACAGGTGTTGTGCAATGGGACATTTCTCATGTAAAAAATTTGATTCAAAGAAGGCATTGGTACAAATATTTCTGATTATCTAACATATAGAAAAGACTTTTGAGGAACATATAGTTAAGATCTCTTTCCCACAACTATCAAGTTGATAGTGCTAAAACACAGGGCTGACCATGCTTGATCATCTGATCAAGAAGTTTCAATGACGGGGAGGGAGCCAACATGGTGGAGTAGAAAGATGCACATATGCTAGCTTTTACCCCACAGCCCATAAAATACCTGTAAAGAAGAACTCTCAACAAATTCTAGAGCAGCAAAAGCCACAGAACAATGGAGTGGAGGAGATTTCTATCCCAGAGAGACGTGAAAGACCGACAGGAAAGGTCTGTTGCACACCAGAAACAGAGCAGAGCCCAGCCCCGCCTTGGCCATGAGACATCGAAAGGAGCGGATGCAAGCAGGCCTCAGGGACAGAATCTCCAGCAGCAGTGCAGATCCCTCAACCCACAGGGGCCAAAGGTCAGTGAGAAGGTCTTTTTGGCTAGCCGAGAAGGGATCAGGGTGTCTCCATAACTCAGGTCTCCTCAGGAGGCAGCAGAAGAGGCAGCAGCAGACAGGGCTCCTAAAGCAGGCAGTAGCCCATATTCATTGTTGAAGGTCTCATCGTAAACCCCCTGAGGGAACTGAGCCCTGTGTGGCAGCCCTGCCCTCTCCTGAGCAACTGATCTTAATCTCACACTGAATAGCAGCCCTGCCCCTGCCTAAAACCCCTGAGGTTTTGGAGCAGCTTGTGTGAATCTCAGCTCCCAGTGCTGGCTTGGCAGAACTAAAGGCAAGGTGGTTGTGAAAAGAAAACCCAGAAGTCAAATAACTGGCTGGGAAAATGCCCAAAAAAGGGGAAAAAAATAAGAGCATAGAAGGTTACTTTCTTGGGGAACAGGTGTCTTCCCTCATCCTTTCAGATGAGGAAGAACAAGGAAAGTCAAGGCCTCAGCCTCCAAAGGGAACTTAAACTGGGCTCAGGCAATAGAAGACCTTAAATAACAAGTTAGCAACTTACTAAAGGAGAACCAAAAAATGCTGAGGAAAATAATCGCTTTAAAAAGAGGCTAACTCAATTGGAAAAAGGGGTCCAAAAAGCTGATGAGGAGAAGGAGGTTTTAAAAAGCAGAATTAGCCAAATGGAGGAGAAGATTCAAAAGCTCACTGAACAAAATAATTCCCTGAAAGAGAGAATTGAGTTCAGGGAAATGAATGATTATGAGTTAAACCAAGAAGTTAGCAAACAAAACCAAAAATTTGAAAAAAATAGAAGATAATGTGAAACATCTCAATGGAAAAGCAACTGACCTGGAAAATAGATCCAGGAGAAATAATTTAAAAATTATGGGACTACCTGAAAGACATGATCAAAAAAAGAGCCTAGACATTATATTTCATGAAATTATCAAGGAAAACTGCCCTGACATTCTAGAATCAGAGAGCAAAATAAATATTGAAAGAATTCACTGATCACCTCCTGAAAGAGACCCGAACAGAGAAACTCCTAGGAATACAGTGGCCAAATTTCAGAGTTCCCAGATCAAGGAGAAAATACTGCAAGCAACTAGAAAGAAACAATTTGAGTATTTTGGAAATACAATCAGGATAACACAGGATCTGGCAGCTTCAACATTAAGGGATCAAAGGGCTTGAAATGGAATATTTCAGAGGTCAAAGGAACTGGGATTGAAACCAAGAATCACCTACCCAGCAAATCTGAGTATAATACTTCAAGGGAATAAATGGTCATTCAATGATATAGATGACTTTCAATCATTCATATTGAGGAAAAGACCAGATCTGTATAGAAAAATTTGACTTCCCAAGACAAGAATCAAGAGAAGTATGAAAAGGTAAACAGGAAAGAAAAATGATAAAAGACTTTAAAGCTGAACTGTTTACATTACTACATGGAAAGAAAATATTTTTAACTCTTGAATCTTTTCTCAGTATTTGGGTAGATGGAGAGATTATACATACACACACAGACACACACACATTTGTAGTGTGCTACAAATATATAGGTAGAGTACAGGGTGTGTTATAGCAGAAGAGATGATATCCACACAAAAAATAAAATTAAATAAAAAATTAAGGGGTAAAGGAGGAAAATTCCAGGAAGAGAAAGGGGGAAATGGAATGGGGCAGGCCATAACTCATAAAAGAGATAAGAAAAATCTTATTCAATGGAGGAGAAAAGGGAGAAGGGGAGAGGGGAAAAATGAAGCTACTCTCTCCACATGTGGCTGAAGAAGGGAACAACATGCTCACTAAATTTGATATGAAAATTTGTATCACACCACAGGAAAGTAGGAGAGGAGGTGACAAGTGGGATGAAGGGAATGTTAGAAGGGAGGGCAAATGGGAGAAGGGAGTCACTAGAAATAAATACTTTCAGGAAGAGACAAGGTCAATTGTAGGAAAAAAATAAGGGGGGATAGAGTAGGACAGAGGGCAATATAATTAGTATTATACAACATGATTATTATGGAAGTCTTTTGCAAAAGAACATATATTTAGTCTGTATTGAATTGCTTCCCTTCTCAACAGGATTGGGGAGGGAGTGGGGGAGGGAGAGAAGTTGGAATTCAAAGTATTAGCAACAAATGTTGAGAATTTTTATTGCATATAATCGGGAAATAAGAACTACAGGGAATGGGGTATAGAAATTTATCTTGCCCTACAAGAAAAGAGAGAAGATGGGGATAAGGGAAGGGTGGAGTGTGATGGAAGGGAGGTACATTAAGGGAAAGAGTAATCAGAATGCAAGGTATTAGGAAGCAGGAGGAAGGGAATGATGGGGAGAAAAATTGGACATGTTACGAAGTGAGGTAAAAGCAATTAATATTAAAACAATTGATTGAATTAATTACTGAGAATAAATCAATGACATCTTTGGTTTGGGGAAAAGAATTTCAGTCTAAATTTCCTAGAGGAAGGTAACCTTGGGTAAAATTTAGCATTGATAGAAAAGTTAAGGTTTTAATGGTAAATTTGATTTTATGATTGCTATTTAATCAGAAACTAGAACATGTTTAGAAAGGCATTTAAGTCACTTTAGACTTGCCTCAAAAGATGTTCCTCAGCCAAAGTGAAATTAAAATCATATTTGAAACCTGGTTATTGGAACTTGCCATTTTTTGATACTATGGGACTATTAAGTGACTGTGCTTCTGAGTCTAACTCCAGGTATGGGTAGCAAGAAAGGCGATCTGAGCCTCCAGTCCATGATGTCAGTAAGTTAGTGAGATGCTGGTATGAACCGCAAAAGGTGATTGCATGGGAAGGGTGGGAGAGTGGCTGTTCAGCCTGGGCCGAGGTAGGATTCTCCTGACTCAGTTTCCCCACTGACACCTGGCAGACTTTAAGCCTGACTGAATGCAAGTGGACAATCTAATCCTGCCTGGAATTGACATGAAGTTGGGGAGATATTGTATCCCTCCAATGGCCCTACTCTTGGTGGCAATTTCCTATTGTCAAAATACCAGATCTATTCAATTATAGATTATTGGTAGGGGAACATCCGAGGTTAAGTCTAAAATTAAGCTATTAGGCATAGGACTTTAGACCAACAACAATAAGTTAGCATCCTTTAATTCTTAGTAACACTGTGGAGACAATTAGGTCAAGAGCTTGTGAAGTTAGCAACATAAATATTATTTGTGTCTCAGGTGGTTAATGTTTAAAAAAAATTCTTTTGTGATCCATATTGTAAGTGCTCTAAAAAAGAAGTATCACCTGACCAAAAATTTGAATTGTTTTATCTCTTATAAACTGTGTTAAAAATGAAAAATAAAATTAAAAAAAAAGTTTCAATGGCTCCCTACTACCTTTAAGATAAAATTCAAGCTCCTTTGGTTGGCTTTTTAAAACTTTTGCAATCTGGCTACTGTCCACCTTTCCAAACTTAATGCACATTACTTTTTCATGTATTCTATGTTCCAGTCAAAAGGACTTAATTGTCATTCTGTATATATGATATTTCAGCTCCTCCAAAATTCAAAGATTGCCAAATCTGCTGGATGTTATTTTTCAAAAGCTTCAATTTCACTATCACCTTTGTCTTTAGACATAATTTGTGGGCAGATATGGCATGGATTAAAAATTCAAATTTGGGTACTTAAAAGATCAAACATGACAGACCCTTGTATAAACTACTTTGTAGCAGTAAACTTCAACATCTGATCCATCTACAGTAGGCAAGGGATCCGTCTATACTCAGTGGTCCTTCCTCCAAATAGATACAACATGCTTGAGGGAAAGTTAGTCTTAGAGAGGTTTCTTTGTCTCCAATCATATGTATATATCCTTCCTTGTAAGGCTTAATGGACAATCCTCAATCTCTGACATGATAGAACAGCAGTGGATTCCATGAGCCTTTACGTGACCTAATGCAGTTAACCATAACTGTTGATCCCTACAACTCTGACCCAAAATTGACCATTCTATCTGTGTATACATATGCTTAGGCCAAAGATCTAGTGGAGTAGACTACAGGACTTGCTGCAGCCTATCAACACCGTTCTATTCCTAGATGGTGACAATTTTAGATTTCACCACAGATCTGCTTCTGTCCCAGTGGTGAGGATGCCTTCTTAGTGACAGTAGTCACACTTTGCCTCATTAAAGGGGCCAGGCCCTGACTACCTCTTAAACAGGCTTATTCAATGAATGGATGTTACCTTACCCTAAGTGAGTACCTGCGTAGACTTTGGACTAAAGGTGTCAAGGTCTCCCAGTGAATTCTGGGTCATGTACAGTCATCCTGATGAATATCTGGTCACTGGATTCAGATGGCTCTGGAGGAGAAGTGAGGCTGGTGACCTTGCACAGCCAGCCCTCACTCAGAACAAAGTCAAATGCAAGTTATGTCATCATTTCTCTGATGGCATGGTCTTCTTTGGCAACGAAGGATGAACACAAGCCACACTGATCCACACTGAAAAGCTGATAAAGGCGAATTTTTTTTTAATTCAGCAAATATTTATTCATTTTTATCTCTTTTGTAACAAGCATTTTTAATGCCTTCTAGAAGTCCCCAGGGTAATAGATCAGCAAAGTATGAGGAATGTTGGAAATGCTTGCAAATACGTATTACTCAGTATCCTTTGCACTTAAAAAAAGTTTTAGTGATGACCTTTTTTCTTTATACTACTTTGATTTCTTTTAATATATATATATATATATATATACATATTTATATATATAGTTATAACATTTAAGAAATTGTTCTGGGGAGTTAGGTGATGCAGTGGATAGAGCATAGGACTTGGAGTCAGAAAGATGAGTTCAAATCTGGCCTCAGATTCTTACTAGCTGTGTGAGCTAGTCACTGAGCAAGTCACTCAACCTTGTTTGCTTCAGTTTCCTCATCTGCAAAATGAGCTTGAGAAGGAAACAGCACACCACTCCAGTACTTTCGCAAAATAAATAAATAAATAAATAAAGCCATCCCTCTCTGTCTCTTCTGCTCTGCAGACAGCTCTTCAGCTTTGCCCCTCACCACTTGAGAATGTATGCCTGCACCACGTTCATTTCTACCCCTGCCCTTATGAGGAGCAGCTCTCAGCTGCTAAGGAGACCATTATGTGTAGTGGTACTAAAACAGCCAGAGATTCAGACAGATGAGAACCTCAGCATTTTGGCAGTATCAGATCCCTTGACCTCACTTGTCCCCAGATGTGGATTCCAACTAACTCCATCTCAAGGGACATTGACACAGTAGCCAAGTTCATTGGAACTGGGGCTGCCACTGTGGGGGTGGTTGGCTCTGGAGCTGATATTGGAACTATGGAAGTCTCATCATTGTTTATGTCGGGAACCCCTCCCTGAAGCAGCAACTGTTTTCCTACAATCCTGGACTTTGCCCTGTCTGAGGCCGTGGGGCTCTTTTGCCTGATGGTGGCATTCCTCATTCTCTTTGCTGTATGATGAAGTCATTTCTATACCCCAACATTTCTGAATGTTCTTCTTTGTCCTCCTGGTCCTTTCATGTCTCTTCTGGCCTGTGAATACCTCTTTCTCCATCTTGCCAGGTGGCCCTGGGGAGAGCCATGGGCTCAGGGTTTGACAGAGGGAAGACAAATAAATATTGTATGAATAAACTAAAAAAAAAAACAAAACTCAAATGAAGAATAGGACACAACTGAAAAACAACAAATGAAATCATTGAATTATAACTACGATTGAAAGGTTAATATGTTTCTTCCACTGCGCCCCCCTTCTCTGGCAGAAGAATATCATCACTATTTCCAAGTATTTTATCCCTGCTCCACCATCATCCTAGGAGATTTCCCTTGTAACAACAACCAGCTAAACAAAACCAGCTGACATGGCAACTACATCTGACACCATAAGCAACACCCATAGTTACTTACCTCTCAAAGAAATTGAAAGAGGTACATTTCCTTAATTCTTTTCCATGACCAAGGTTGGTCAGCATAGCCACATATTATTCTGCTTTGTTTTTAGCATTATTTTCATTTACATTATTGTACACATTATGTATATTATTTTCCTGGTTTTGCTTACTTTTCTCCATATCAGTGCATACAAATCTCATGTTCCTCTGAATTCCTCAATTCATCATTTCAAAGGGTGCAAAAATAATCCATTACATTCATATTTCAAAATTTGTTTAGCCATTTTATAGCTTTTTTACTAGTATAAAAAGGATTATTATGAATATTGTATAGTATACTCTCACATGTTATGTATATATTATATATCTGATATAGGTACATTGTATATTATATCAAATATATATATTCACAATGTTTTTTAATATATTAGATATAATATTAAGAAATGTTATATATTATAGATACTACCATACACACATACACAGACATATATAAACTTGATTTTTGTCTTTGACTTTCTTGGGGGCAAATTCTCAGCAGAGGATCTCAGGGTCATATTAACTGTAGAGGGAAAATTATCATTTTTCAACCCAACCTAGAATAGTTATCTCAAGGACAGAGATGAGCAATGAAAGTCTAATTATTAATGGGTTAGTGAATTTTCATGAATAATTCCAAATTGTTATCTAGAATAGTGGGACCAATTCAGAGCTCTATCAAGGTTCATCCTTTCATTGATCCAGTGTTAATTACTATTGATTTGGTGATCTCCTCTTATTCTGAACCTGTTAGGGTATGCTAAAAACAACTCCACTGGTTAATCACTGGCTCTTGGCAAGGGTTTTGAGGGGGTATTCAGTGGGATAATTATGATTTAAGGGACACTGAGTTTCTTTTTTTCAAGATGGGATAGACTACCCCATGAGTTCATCCTAGAGGAGATTTATTTGTGCAATTAATCAGGATCATACATAAAATGGAAAGACATGAGTCCTACTAGTAGGATCAGGATATAAACAATTCTGCTGGCAAGAAATCTCCTGGGTCCTTTTTCATGTTAGGAAATAATTTAGAGTGGGTGGAATTGATGGAGAGGACCCCAGAATGTTTAAAATGTGGAAAAGTCATCAGAGATCTGTTGTAAAGTTGAAAGAACTAACTTATCCAGTCATCAATGGAGATTTGTATTCCTCAGACTTTTCTTAGAGAAGTCACATTTTTGATAACAAATATGCAGGAACTATTGCTGCTAAAACCTGAACCCAAAGTCTTCCAAATGGGTTGATGGCAAACACGGCTAAGTGGAATGAGCAATGTGTCTGGGTTCAGAAGACCTAGATTCTAGGCCTTTCTCTACCAGTTATTAAGCACATGATCATGAATTGATTGCTTAACCTTCTAATCATCCGTTTCCTCATCTGTAAAATGATAATTCTGAGGTCCCTCTCAGCTTTAAATTTATGATGCTAGACACATAGGGCTGAAAAGGGATCATAAAGGTCACATAATCTAACCTCCCCCTTTTTTTTAATAAGTGAAGGCCAGAGAAGATGAGTGATATGTCTGAGATTCCATAGGTAGTGAACGGCATAGCCAGGATTTAAACACATCCCATATCCAGAATTCTTTCTACTGAGCCACAATAAAGGGCTACATAAAAGTAATAGAACTCTTAACAGAAGAGTTATTTTGAAAAATATTTGAATTTATTAAATCTTTGGGAGACTTCAGTTGAATCCCATTCACAGTTCAATAATTTTTCCAGAATTTTTTTTTTTTTTTTGCTTTCTTGAAATCTTTAGATTCAAATAAGAAATAAGATGATCAGTCCTCTTATTGTCCAAGTATAGGGTTGTCAAGGCTGGTTTCAGTCTGCCTACAGACTGTTGATATGTAGTTAGAAGAGGAATCTCTGCCAGGAGGCAGTGTGAGCAGAGTATCATAAATTCTTTAGACCTCAGAAAATCCATCGGGGAATTTGGAGGGAGCTTTAGCCCATCTTAACCTTCTTACCCCTACAACCTCACCATTCCCATTATATATATATATATATATATAGTCATGCTCAGGGATAATGATACGAAGGGTCATAATAACTATAACACTTTCAAACCAGCATAGAATAACTATCTCAAGGACAGAGATGAGCAATGAAAGGCTCATTATTAGATGGCCAGAAATACTGGCCTCTTGAATAGAGAGGTAAGAGAAATTTCCTCTAGACTTATCCCTGGGGCTACTGCTTCACATTATAAGATTGTGATGATAAATGAATTTGACCAGATATTTTCTCTCTTTATTTAAACAGTAATCCCAGGAGGAATGGCCCAAAGAGAGGCAATCTTTCTAATCCAAGTTTCCTAAAGTTGAAGTTTTGGCAGAACCATGGACAGTGTTGGTCCAAATCTCCTGAATTGATTATGTCAGCTGATGAAAATTTGGAAAATATAACTTTACAAAGGCAGTCAAATTGGTTTCCATTTTAATAGGAGCAATAGATATTCTAAGGTCTACTTTGTCAGGAAGATGGATCAAGTTGGGAAGAATATTTTTGTTATATGTACCAAGGTACAAGAGGCTGATCCTCTGATATTAATTATGGTCAATAGAGATAACCCACCCTCTATTTACTGCCCTTCCAAAATGACTGTTTCCATAGAGAATAAAGTAGCAGCCACTGGGAAGAACTGTCCAGATGCAACAATTTGGGAGGGGGGCGGTGTGGTAAACGTCTAACTGATTATTAAAAACTTGTGTGCCCTCAGCAAACAGCAAAGCAAATTGTATGAATTCTCTGTGGAACTCAGCCCCCCAAGTTATCCTATTACAGAACCCTTTGACTTGACCCCTAGACCATGTCTCTTTACTTTTCTTCCTCAGACTCTGATCCTTGTGATGATTCCTCTTTCTCATCCCAATCACCTTCTGTGTTTGGCCCCTCTTGGTTTTACAGGACAATTCTTATGTTTTGGATTTTGCCTTGAGTGGGAAGCTTCCAACCATGGCCTTTTCCTGCTCTCAGGCCTAGGGAGATTCAGCTTATATCCCAGAAGACACTCAACTCCACTATGGGGAAGGTCTTATATCCATCCTCATCCAGGGCTGGGGTTAGTTGGTATAGTAGAATACTCTTATTGTTACCAGTATTACTTTGCAGAATGAGAAAAGGGTTGTGAAACCTTGGCAAGGATGGAATTCATTTTTTTCTAAAAGGCAAATCTATTGTTAATTAAATTTAGCAAATATTTTAAGTGCCTTATAGAATCTTGAGTCTAGCAATTTACTATTCACTTTGTGTGTATGGGTGGTATATTTATTTATTTTTTTTACTTCCTTTTATTTCTATGTTATACATCACAGTCCTTTCTAAATAAATGCCTCCCCTCTCAGAGAACCTCATCTTGTAACAAGAAAAACAGAGGATTTATAATAGTTAACATTTGTATAGCACTTACTATATGCCAAACATCTTGCTAAGGACTTTACAATTACTATCTTATTTGATCCTTACAACAATCCTGGGAGGTAGGGGATATTAGTATCCCCATTTTATAGATGAAGAAACTGAGGCAAACAGAAATCAGGTGACTTGCCCAGGACTACACAGTTATTAAGTATATGAGGTTAGATTTGAACTTAGATCTTCTTGACTCCCTTTCCAGTGCTCTATCCTCTGTGTCACCTGATTATCTGAAACAAAATTAAACAAAAACAATGGATCCAGTGACCAACCCTGACAATGTCTGCAACATCTTCTAAGCATAATTCTCTGCCTCTTTACTGGAAGGAAGAATGGATATTTTTTATCTGATCCTCTAGAATCAAGAATGGCTACTACAGTTGCTCAGAACTCGGCTTCCTTTCTCTGAATTAATAAATAATAATTTATAATAATATCATAATTGTATTATTTTAGTTCTTCTTTCTTTTCTCATTATTTATATAAATCATCCAATGTTTTCTGAATTCCTCATATCCATCCATTCTTAGGGTACAACAATATAGCATTATATTCCTCCACCAAAATTTGTTCCAAGCTAAAATTTCCTATAGCAATTGACTATCTACTTTGCTTTCAGTTTTCTACTATCACAAAAATGTTGCTATGCATATTTTGGCATATATTGGACTTTTCTTTCTTTGATTCCCTTGAGGATAGAAACTCAAGTGAGATTAGTATGTATGAATAGGTTAGGGACTTTGATCACATAATTTTAAATTATTTTTGGATTGTCCAACCAACTATCTTTTATCTGCTAACAAATGATAAAACAGGAGATCAAGCTCAGAGAGTCAGGTTTTTTGCATCTACTTCTCTATTCTGCCATTTTCTAGACTTTGGGTAATGTGTTAAAAAATCCACATGGGGTCAGAGAAAAATGCATTTTTGTTGTCTTTTAGGTTTGGGGATTTTGTAATTCCATAATTATCCAATTACTAATGCTTACAGTGGTTGGCTAGGCCCAGCTAATTTCTCCCTGGTACCAAAGGAATTGGTCTCCTAATCCAGTGCCTGACAAGTCCTTGATAACGAGACAATCAAATGTGCAAACCTGATAATAATCTCTGGGTGGAGAAGGTGGGATTAACTGAGGGTGAAGTTCAATCTCAGGGTCCAAATCAGCTGAAAGGAAACTGAGGGGAAATGATACTGAAGGGCAAGCTGATGTCACTCCTGCAGCTACCCTTCCATTGTGGCCTGCAAGTTGAGTAGTACAAAGAGCTCCAGAGGAAAATTCCATCTACCAAGGCAAGTTATGACCTTCTTGGCATCTGATAGTCATGGACAGTTGACTAGGACCTTGAAAGGTTAAGTGACTTACCCAGAGTCACATAGCTGGTATGTGTCCTACATAAGACTTGAATTTAGATCTTCTTAGTTAGGAAGCCAGTTCTCTATCAACACATGCAGAGTTATCATGGGAAAATGGAATTTTGCCTAAGGATGCATAGCAGTCTCCATAGGAGTAACTACCATCTGTGCACCTCACCTTGTTTCCCTCCAGGGAAATGAGACCTTTGGGGAATATGCCACCTCCCAGAATGACTGCTTTTGAAATGGCAGTCTTTGGCAATCTTTCTCTTGGTCTCCAAGTTCTATGCCTCTAACTGATTTTGCCCCAGATATAGTTTGACTAATCACAAATATGTGAGTTTGCCATATATGGATAGCCCAAATTCAGTTCCCTATTTGGATGTTGAACTTTATATTCAGTGGAGGTAGATAAGATATTTACAAAGGTTTCTAACTGGAGGACCATGAATTTTAAAAAAATCTTTTGATAACTGTATTTCAATGTAATGTTTCCTTTGTAATCTCATATATTTATTTTATGAATTTAAAAACATTATTTTGAGAAGTCCACACAGGCTTCAGTGTTGTATAAAAGGGGTCAGTGATAAAAAAAGGATTAGAAATCCCTAGTTTTCATCAGGCTTGTGTAAAGATGATTTTAATAACATAGAGAAAGAAACCATTGCATTTATAAGTCAGAGGACATGAGGAATCATGAAAAGAGAATATTCTCCATAGGCTATGGCCTAGGTTGCATGGCAGAGAAGTTGCATTTGATCTATTTGAGCCTCAGTTTCTTCATATGTAAGATGGGGATGATAGTATACCATATAATTCTCTGGGTTGTTGAGAGGGTCAAGTGAGAATCATACAAAGTGCTTGGTAGCAATAAAATGCTCTACAAATGTGTTATTAATAGTAATGAGGCAACTATTATTAATAAAAGTGCCCAAATACACACGAGATTCCGTTTCTCTTAGCTAATTGAGACTGTTGGAAGAGATCAGGCTGTAGTAAGTATTATGCTGAACTTGGAGTCAGGAAGATTCTAATTCAAATCCTATTTCAAATTGTGTGTTCATCTTTCCTTGCCAAAGAAGACCATGCCATCGGAGAAATGATGACATGACTTGCACTTGACTTTGTTTTGAGTGAGGGAGGGCTGAACAGATCACCAGCCTCACTTCTCCTCCAGTGTCATCTGAATCCAATGATCAGATATTTGTCAGGATGACTGGGGATGATCCAGGATGCACTGGGAGACCTTGGGCTCTTTAGGCCAAGGTCTTTGCAGGTACTCACTTAGGGTGAGGCAACGCCCATTCATTGAATAGGCCTGTTTAAGAAGTAGCCAGGGCATGGCCCTTTTGATGAGGTCAAGAAAAAGAAAGACATCAGACTGGATGGGAAACAGCAACAATTCTTACAACAGTTACAAGAGTTACTACAACATTACAACAGTTACCTGTTTCGGATACCTTTTAGCTGTATGATCTAAGGCAAGTTGGTTTGCCTTAGTATCCTCATTTGTTTTATCTTTTACATTTTATTTATTTTCAGTGTTCTACAATCATTACCTTCTTCTCTCTTCCCCCTCCTTCCCCAAGATGACATACAATTTTATATAGGTTCTACACATACATTCCTATTACATACATTTTCACCATAGTCATGTTAGAAGAATTAAAATGAATTGGAGAAATCATATAACAAACCAAAATATAATACAAAAGAAAATGATCTGCTACATTCTGCGATTGAATTCCATAGTTCTTTCTCTGGATGTGGAAGGCATTATGTCTTAAAAGACCATTGGGAATTTTTTAAATCCTTGCATTGCAATGAAGTACTAAGTCTACCACTAAGTGGTTGTTACTGTGTACAAAGTTCTCTTGGTTCTACTCCTTTCACTCAGAAAGACATGTAAGTCTTTCCAGGCCTCTCTGAAGTCTTTCTATTTATCATTTCTTATAGCACAATAGTATTGCATTACATTCATATACCATAATTTATTCAGCCATTCCTCAATTGATGGGCATCCCCTTGATTTCCAGTTTTTGGCCACCACAAAAAAAGCTGCTATAAATGTTTTTGTACATGTGGGGCCCTTTCCCATTTTTATGATCTCTTGGGGATACAGTTCTAGAAGTGGTATTGTTGGGTCAAAGGGTGTGCATATTTTTGCAGCCCTTTGGGCATAGTTTCAAATTGCTCTCCAGAATGGTTGGATCAGCTTACAGCTCCACCAACAATGAATTAGTGTTCCAACTCTCCCATATCTTCTCCAACATTTTTCTTCTTCCTGTTTTGTCATGTTAGCCAATCTGATAGGTGTGATGTGGTATCTCAGAGTGGTTTTGATTTGCATCTCTCTAATCAATAGTGATATAGAGAATTTTTTTATATGACTATAGATATCTTTAATTTCTTCCTCTGAAAACTGTCTATTCATATCCTTTGACCATTTATCAGTTGGGGAATGACTTGTATTCTTGTACATTTGACTCAGTTCTCTATATATTTTAGAAATGAGGCCTTTATCACAGCATTAGTTGCAAAAATCCTTTCCCAGTTTTCTGCTTTCTTCCTAATCTTGGATTCATTGGGTTTGGTTGTGCAAAAACTTTTCAGTTTAATATAATCAAAATTATCCATTTTGGTCTTCATAATGCTTTCTATCTCATTTAGTCAAAAATTCTTCCCTTCTTCATAAATCTGATAAATACACTATTCCTTGATCCACTAATTTGTTTATATCAATCTTTATACCTAGATCATGTACCCATTTGGACTTTATTCTTGTGTACAGTGTCAGACATTGGTCTACCCATGGTTTCTGCCACACCGTTATCCAGTTTTCCCAGCAATTTTTGTCAAACAGTAAGTTCTTATCCCAGAAGCTGGGGTCCTTGGGTTTATCAAATAGTAGACTGCTATATTCATTACCTACTGTGTCTTGAGTACCTAGCATATTCCACTTGTCTACCCTTCTGTTTCCTAGCCAGTACCAAGTGGTTTTGATAGTTACTGCTTTATAATACAATTTGAGATCTAGTAGAGCTAGGCCACTTTTCCTAGCATTTCTTTTCATTAGTTCCCTTGATATTCTGGGTCCTTTGTTCTTCCAGATGAATTTTGATATTATTTTTACCAGCTCTAGAAAATAATTATCTGATAGTTTGATTGGTATGGCACTACATAAATTAATTAATTTAGGTAGAATTGTCATTTTTATTATATTGGCTCAGTCTACCCATGAGCAACTGATGCTTTTTCCACTTACTTAGATCTGACTTTATTTGTGTGAAAAGTGTCTTGTAATTGTGTTCATATAGTCCCTGAATTTGTTTTGGCAGGTAGATTCCCAAATATTTTGTAGTGTCTACTCTACCTTTAAATGAAATTTCTCTTTCTATATCTTGCTGTTGGCTCTGTTAATAATATATAGAAATGCAGAAGATTTGTGTAGGTTTATTTTGTAACCTATAACTTTGCCAAAGTTGTTTATTACTTCAAGTAGTTTTTTACTTGACTCCCTGGGATTCTCTAAGTATATCATCATCTGCAATGAGTGATAACTTAGTTTCTTCTTCTTTGCCTATTCTAATTCCTTCACCTTCTTTATCTTCTCTAATTGCTACAGCTAACATTTTGAACTGAATAATAGTGGTGATAATGGTCATCTTTGTTTCACCCCTGGTTTTATCAAAAATGCATCTACCTTATCTCCATTGCATATAATGCTTGCTGAAGGTTTTAGGTAGATACTGCTTATTACTTTATGGAAAGTTCCATTTATTCCTATGCTCTAGTATCCTCATTTGTGAAATGGAATAATCATACCATCCAGTCTCAGGATAGTTGTAAGGTTCAAATGAGAAATATTTAAAGCACTTTGCAAACCTTAAAGTTCCATATAAATGTTTGTTATTATTATTATTTGAATTTGATTAGGGTCATTTATCCCTTCAACTTAGACATTAAAGAAAAAAATTCAGTCTATACCATCTCATCACTGTTCCCGTTAAAAGTTCCCCACTCACAGTACTCCATCTGTTACATCCTGGCCTTCCAGAATTCATTCTCTTCTCAACTTCACCTTGTAGAATCCTTAGCTTCTTCCAAAGCATGGATCTTTCAAACCATGGATTCTTCACCGGTCCGTTCTTGTTCTCCTCCCATCCTGCCCCATCCCATCAGAACCCTTTTCCCCTCTTGAAATTACTTTGCTTCATTTGTATGTACTTGTGTAATGTTGTTTTTCTTCCCTACTCCACCCCTGTGCAACCCCTCTATCCCTCCTCCCTGTTCCTTCTCCCCCAGTGTATAATATGCTCTTTGAGAGGAGAGACTATTTTCATTTTTATCTCTGTGTCTCCCTGCCTAACACAATCCCTTGCATATATAAGCATTGAATAAATGTACTAATTGCAACAAATCTGGAATGAGGGACAAGAATAATGCTTTCAATTAAATTTTCTTCAACTACTCAAGTCCACAGTGATGTCTTCTCCAAACTGACGCAATACTTAGAATCTTTGCCATGCAATTTACATCTTTGTAATACACTGGATCTGGAGTCAGGAAGACCTGAGTTCAAATATGACCTTAGACATTTATTAACTATGTGACCCTGGGGTAGTCACAACCTCTGTTTACCTTAATCTACTGGAGAGAGAAATGGCAAATCATTCCAAGAAAACCCCACAAACAACACTGGCATGCTATGGTCCACAGAGTCATTAAGAATTGGACATGACTGAATGACTGAGCAATGAGAATGTACTGTCAGTTATTGTTCTCTGATTCTTTCTTTTGCTTGTTTTAAAATTTATTATTTATTTTTAACATTATGTGCTTTTTAAATTTTGAGGTCCATATTCTTTCCCTCCTTCCCATCCCCTTCCATGTCTACTGAGAAGGCAACATATCAATTATACATATGAAATCACGCAAAACATATTTCCATATTAGTCATATTTCAAAAAACCAAGAAAAATAAAGTAAGAAAATTATACTTCAGTTTGCGCTCAAGAGTTCATCAGTTCTCTCTCTCTGGAGATAGATAGCATTTTGTCATGGATCATTGTATTGATCAGAATAGCCAAGTCTTTCAAAGCTGATCATCATTAAAACATTGTGATTACTGTGTCCAATGGTTATTCTTCTCACTTCACTTTTCATCAGTTCATAGGGGTCTTGTCATGTTTCCTAAAACCACCCCCCTCTTCGTTTCTTGTAGCAAAATAGTGCTAGATCAAAATCATATGCCACAACTTGTTCCCCAATTCCCCAACTGATGAGCATCCCTTTATTTTGAATTCTTTGCTACCACAAAAAGAGCTGCTATAAATCTTTTTGTACAAATAGGTCCTTTTCTTTTTCTTTAGTCTTTTTGGGTTACACACCTAGTAATGGTATTTCTGGGTCAAAACTATGTGGTTTTAGATCTCTTTGGACCTAGTTGCAAATTGTTCTCCAGAACAATTGGACCAGTGCTTTTGTTAATGTACCTATTTTCTCCTCATCCCCTCTAGAATTTGTTGTTTCTGGTAGGTGTGAGGTGGGACCTCTGAGTTGTTTTAATTTGCCTTTCATTAATCTATAGTGATTTGGAACATTTTTTCATATAATTATGGATAGCTTTGATTTCTTCCTCCAAATTTTGCCTGTTTATATTCTTTGACCATTTATCAGTTGGGGGATGACTCATTTTTATAAGTGTGAGTTCTATGTTCAACATATATTTGAGAAATGAGACCTTTATCAGAGAAATTTGTAAAAAAAATTTATGTTACTTCACTGACTATGCTGCCTTTTTAGCAAACTGTAGTTCCCTTGATTATCCCTTTTATTTGGGTATATTTTGTTTTTGCTTTGTCTGAGATCGTGATTGCTACACTTGTCTTTTTTTAGTTTAGCTGAAGCTTATTAGATTCTGTTCTAGTCTTTAATTTTAACTCAGTGTGGGTCTTTCTGTTTCAAGTATGCCTCTTGTAAACAACATATAGTTGGATTCTGGTTTCTAATCCATTACATTATCTGCTTTCATTTTATGGGTAAGCTCATTCCATTTACATTCACAATTATGATTACTGTGTTTTCCCTTCCATTTCATTTTCTTCTGTTTCTCTTCTCTCTCCCTTTTTATCCTGTCCCGCCTCAAAAGTCTTTCACTTTTCACCATCACTTCCCTTGATCTATTCTCTCTTATATCATTAACTCCCTCCTCCATACCCTTCCTCTCTTATTTCCCTATTGGGTAAATTACATTTCTATGCAGAATTGAATGTGCATGTGTGTGTCTGTGTGTGTGTATACTTCCCTTTTTGAACCAATTTCAATGAAAGTAAGTTTCAAGCATTGCCCACCACCCCCAACCCCTGATTTCACCTCAACCATGAAAGCTCTTCCTTGCATGCCTCTTTTACGTGAGAAAATTTTCCCCATACTACTTCTTGCTTCCCCCTTCTCGTAGTCCATTCCTCTTTCTTACCCATTCTTTTTTAAAGATAATTCTACCATACTCAACTCACATCCATGCCCTCTGTCTATGTAAACTCCTTTTAACTACCCTAATAATGATAAAGTTTATCATTAGGTGTTATGTGTAGTATCTTCCCATATAAGATGTAAACAGTTTAACTTTATTGAGACCCTTATAATTACTCTTCCATGTTTACCTTTTTTATGTTTCTCTTGAGTCTTGTATTTCAAAATCAAATTTTCTATTCAGCTCTTGTCCTTTCATCAGTAATACTTGGAAATTCTCTATTTCATTAAATAGCCATTCCCCCACCCCTGAAGGATTATACTGTTTTGCTCAGCTTGATTATAATCCTAATGCCTTTGCTTCTGGAATATCATGTCCCAAGCCCTCTGCTCCTTTAACATGGAAGCCACTAAATCTTGTGTGATCCTGATTGTGACTCCATGATATTTGAATTGTTTGAAGTATTTTCTCTTTGACTTTATAGCTCTGGAATTTGGCTATAATATTCCTGGGAGTTCTCATTTTGGGATATTTTTCAGGTGATGGTCAGTGGATTCTTTTCTTTTTTATTTTATTCTCTAGATCTAAGGTATTAAGGCATTTTTCCTTGAGAATTTCTTGAAATATGATATTGAGGCTCTTTCTTTGATCTTGATTTTCAGATAGTCCAATAAATTATTCCTCCTTGATCTATTTTCCTGGCCAGCTGTTTTGCAATGAGCTATTTCGCATTTTCTTCTTTTTAAAAATTGTTTCTTGATATCTCATGGAATCACTGACTTCTACTTGACCAATTTTAATGTTTAAGAAATTATTCTCTTCATTGAGTTTTTATACTTCTTTTTCTATTTTGCCAGTTCTTTTTGTATCTCCTTTTCCATTTGGGTTGCTTCTTATGTGTAAATTTGTCAGGAGCTTTGTCTTAATAAGACAGTGGCACTTAGGCCTATCCCAAACCCCTCTCAATAACCCAGACATGAAATCAGTCCAAGTCAAGAAGCTCAGGAAGTTTTCTCAGTCTAGGAGAAGTAACCTCATGGAGACACAATCAGAACATTCCAGATTCTGTTTAGAACTCTGGGGTAAATTAACTCTGTTAATATTCTGTCTTCCCTCATAACCCCTCTTAACAGTATTTTATTTTTTTCCCAATCACATGTAAAGATAGTTTTCAACATTCATTTTTGTAAAATTTTGAGTTCCAAATTCTTCTCCCTTACTTCTTTCCTTCCTCCCTCCCCAGGACAGCAAGCAATCTGATATAGGTTATACATGTACAATCATGTCAAACACTATAAACATTCTGTCCAGAAAAACCTTCCACTTATTGGCTTCTCATTCATTTTACAAGTATTTATTAAAGTGAGAGGCAGCATGGTAAAGAACAATGGTATCAGACCCCCTTTATATTCTTAAAAATTATTGATGAACCTTCTCTCTGTAATACTAATGGGATTTAAGATCTTCCCTGCCAATTAATAGCCATCATGTGGAGCCCATTAAGGGAATCTTGCTTGGGGGTGGGGCTTGCTTGTGGAAAGACTCATACTTTTTGTTAATTTCTAATTAGGCACTGAGTCATGAGGGTTATGATGCCTTCTGGTTTTGAGAAATATATATATTCTGGGTTAGTATTTTGCTTTGGGGCCTTGCTTATGAGAAAGACCTTGTGATTCCCTGGTTGAGACTCTGAGTAGCTGTATGTTCAGACCCCTGGCTGTTCTGATGTAAAGACTCTCTCGATCCAGGGATGTATGTAAAGTGTATAGCAATATTGCTTTGATTCAGGCAGTAGAGCCCTGTCTGTTGGTCTTCACTTCTCTGCTTATATTTTCTCTGTTTGTATTTTCTCTAAAGTTCAGAGTGTTGACTTTTTCCCTGAACTAGTGAATGTAATTTTAAAAAAATAGATCGTTACCCCTTAAACAGCTATCTTTCCTAGTAAAGCAGATACAAGAACCCATGCTAGCAGCTATCTTGGGTATGCCAGTGTGGTTGCCTTTACACTTCCCAAAATAGCTTTAACTTATGTGGATTATATGTATTGTTACCATAATAAAAACTTAAAGCATCTTGGTATAATTATAAAAATATTTTTGACTTTATAGACCTCCAAAGGGCCTTGGAGTCCCTCAGGCATTCCCAGACCACTCTTTGATGTAATGCAGAGAGTAAAGTTCTAGACAAAGAGTGAGTACTGCCATTGCCTCATGAATAAGAAAAGACTCCAAGTATTGAGAGCCCACATATGGCCTCTTCCCTCCCCATCCTTCTCCAAAGGAGACTTTCATTTCTTCTAGCAGGAGAACCAGAAGCTACCACTCTGCTCCTCTCAAAGAGAGGGATTATGGAGTTAGAACTATATTTACTGGCTCTCTTAAATACTATTAGTCTACGGGATATGATCAGGTTCAAGGTTCTGATTGTTTTGTCATATTGAAGGGGGAATGGGAATTCCAAGCTCTATAGTCAAGACTTGCACCCCTTCTCACCTAAAGCCAGTTCTACAGTAAACACACCTAGCAAAGAAACCCCATTTATCCAAATTCACCAAAACAGAAATCAGAGAAGGTATACATAGGAGGATAAACTAAACAATACAAAGTGAAGGAACTCTCTCATTGGCAAGATAACTTACCTCAACAAAGAGAGAGTCCTTGATCTCAGCCAGGTGGAAATCCTCAAAGTCTCTAGCTGCTGTTTGCCCTTCATTCTAGAAGAGGACCATGACATCAGGAGTAGCAAGCTGGATATAGGGGCCAAGTCTTCTCCCATGTCTTCTCTGGGTCTTTTCGTTCAGTAACCTGAAATAAGGTTGACCTTTTCTATCTTCTCCCTTGAAGCAAGAAGCCAAAAGGACCCCAAACAACTCAATGCTTGATGATTCTGGAAGTGGACTGATATTTGAAGAGTACCACAAGTGAAGGCTGTAGGTTTCTCATATCTCACCAACTCTGCCCTGCCCCTCACTCAGAGCAGGGACTGCATCTCTACCAATCAGGAGAGACGTCCATACCAGTGGGCTTTGGGGTGGGGGCTACATTTCTCCCTTGGGCTAGAATTCTTTGTAGTCCCTTGAAAGATCAGCTGAGACTGGTCCAAACTATGTAAATATACACCATTATCACAAACATCAGTGCTTTAAAACAAGATTTTCCTGGCATCTCATGTAACCAAAACTTTGGTACCATTGAAACTGAAATAAAACAAATGCACATTAACAATAAATACAGTAGAATTAGCACCATATAGAGTATCACCTGTGAGGATACTATAGTGAAAACACGCTTAACTACATACAAGCCATAACACATGCACATTTCAAAAGTATTTGAATATTCATAGCACAGCAATCAATCAAAAGCAATAAATAGTCATGGCTAACTAACAGCAAAGCTAGCTAGTTATGTCAATAACAGTATGAATAGGCCTATATAAATTACAACTTAACAAAAGCTTTATGATAAACACACAGAGCGGCTAGACTTTCTGCAAATACTCACTTGACTGTTGGCACTATTACCTATTTCAATCTTCAAAAATTAACTAACTGACATGCTACTATGGGAACTATAGTACACCCATATTGACATCATCTCTATTAATGAAATGCTATGACACCAAGAAGGTACAACTAAATGGAAGGAAACTTCACATTTCCCCCTCAGAGCGATTCTCATCACGTGTCTAAAAGTATCATAGAATAATTGATGTTTTTGCCTTGTAGTCTTCATGATGAACATAAGCAGTCAACAAGTTTTTATTAAGTGCCTACCATGTGCCAAGTACTGGATACACACATACAAAGAAGGAAGTAATCTCTATTTACAAGGAGCTTACATGAATAAACAGAATACTATACAATTAATCGCAGTTTACATTACAGTCAATATTGATTGCAGAAGATAAAGAAATAGGACTGTTCAACAGAGAACTTGACAAAGTTCTTAGTCAACCTGTACCTTGATGCTAGGTGATTTCAATGTAAATGCAGGAATGGGGAGGGGCAAAAGTTTGCTGGAAAATATTATTTAGAAAAGACAGTATGATTTATGGCAAGTTCTTTAGTGCTGGCAAAGAACTGGAAATTGAGGGAAAATCCATTAATTAGGGAATGACTGAACAAGTTATGGTATATGCTTGTGATGGAATACTTTTATGCTGTTACAGAAAATGATGAACAGAATGCTCTCAGAAAAACCTGAAAAGACCTACATGAACTGAAGCAAAGTAAAGTGAGTAGTGTTATTCAGTAACAGCAATACTATATCAACTGCGAATGACTTAGCTCTTCTCAGTAATACAATTGTCCAAGACAATTCCAAAGGACTTAGGGTGAAAAATGTTATCCATTTCCAGAGAAAGAGCCAATGGATTCTGAATGCAGATAGAAGAATACTTTCTTTTAAAATTTATTTTTCTTGTTTTTTCAGTCTGTTTTTTTTCTCAACATGAGTTATAGAAATATGTTTTGCATGCCTGCACATGTATAACCTATATCAAATTACTTGCCTTCTCAATGAGAAGGAAGAAGAAAGAGGATTTGGAACTTAAAATTTAAAAAAATATTAAAAATTATTTTTACATGCTATTGAGGAAAAATAAAATATTAACTAAAATATATAACCCTGAAATTTCTTCAAAAAAAGGATAGAAGAAAGGAAGGAAATAAGAAAGGAAGGAAGGGAGGAAATGAGAAAGAGAAGAAAAGATAGTATGGATAAAGAGCTCCCTCAGAGTCAGGAAGGCCTAGGTTCAAGTGCTGCCTGTGACACATACTGGCTGCCTGACCCTTACCTTCTCATTTGCCCCAGGGAAGATGATAATTGTAGCCCCAGTGCTTAGCTATCTCAGTGGAGTTAGTTGTGTACAGCAATAGAATCTGGGTCTAGAGAAAGAAAGAAAGAAAGAAAGAAAGAAAGAAAGAAAGAAAGAAAGAAAGAAAGGAAGGAAGGAAGGAAGGAAGGAAGGAAGGAAGGAAGGAAGGAAGGAAGGAAGGAAGAAAGGAAGGAAGGAAGGAAGGAAGAAAGAAAGAAAGAAAGAAAGAAAGAAAGAAAGAAAGAAAGAAAGAAAGAAAGAAAGAAAGAAAGAAAGAGAAAGAAAGGAAGGAAGGAAGAAAGGAAGAAAGGAAGGAAGGAAGGAAGGAAGGAAAATATAATGTGGTTTATGGTTTAGGATTAAGAAACAAGAGACACCAAAGGCTTCAGAAATCTTAAACATCATGATTATTTTCTTCAAGAGAATTGTGTAATGGAGGATAAAACAGTCTCTGAATTAAATCGCCATATCCTAAAGAATTTTAACCTGTGAACATCACTACAATAAGGAGACTGAAAGAGGCTAAAAATTGCCTGAGCAAGAAGTGTCCTTGCTAAGCAAAGAGAAATGACAGCCACAGGGACCACTAGTTTAGAGTCTGAGCACATCTGAAAAACATTACAGTAGAGATATGAAATTATGAGAATAATTGTACTCCAATTGTACAAAACAGCAAACCCCAGTTGAAAAATGGAAAGATTAGCGTAAGACCTGGTTGTGTCACATTTTCTCAGCCTTTGCAGAGAAAGCTAGAAGGAAGACAATGAACAGTCATGAAATGGAGCAGATCTATCAGTGGGTGTATAATGATCTATTTCATCGTCAATGAGAGTGGAATCACTCTGATGAGCCATACTCCTCAGGTGGATTATACGTTTTCAAACTGAAGTCAAAGGAAAGCAGGTGGCATTGATGATTCCTAAGGGCCTTCGGATTCTAAATTTCTTGTCCCAGGATCCTACATTTGACCTCATCTGCAGTTCTGTTTGGTTTAAAGTCCAAAGGAATACTATGCCCCTCCCTGGATAAGCTGAAATCTCATGCTGTTTAACCCCTTTGGATACTCAGAACCTTCCCCAACTGCCTCGGCCTCCTCTTCCTTCTGACTGGAGTAGTGGAGGATAGAGCTGCCAACTCCTCACAAAGCTTCTCTTTATCGAGGACTGGACCTACACTGTCCACTAACTCTCTCTGTTGTACCTCGGCTTGGTATGAACTCCAAGGAAAATGGTGCCCCCTAGTGACACCCTCTCCCCCCTTGCCAACTTCCTTTAATGTGTGGTCTTCCCCATTGGATTGTAAGCTCCCAGAGAGCAGAAACTGTCTTTCCTTTTTTATTTGTATCCTAGGCACTTAGCACAGTGCCTGACATACAGTAGGAGCTTAATTAATGTTTACTGAATTTGAATGTAGGGTAAATAAGAGACAACTAAAGGACTGCCTAACTGGTAAATTGCTACCCACAATTTAATAAAAGAAGAAAAGAAAGAGCTATTAAGAATTGAGTAAAAATCCTATGGATTCTTGGAAAATATGAACAAGAATTATACAAGATGAGAAGATGTAAAGTTATCTATGTTGATAAAATCACAGATTCACCAATTTAACAAGTAAAAAGTGAGATTATATAATTTTCCTATGAACCCTTTTCAGTGGGAAATAATAAAATGTTGCTTATTCCTGTGGACTAGAAGATAATTACTTCCTTGGCAGGTTACTATGGTTTTTCCATTTAGTGAATCTGAAAGTTTTTGCTTAAAGGGCAGTAAAAAAATTCCAAAGGGTAGCCAGTCAGCAGTCTTAACTAGAAATCATTGAGCCTGGGGCAAAATTCATCTGTGGGAGGACAGCTCATTCTGCTGTGGAGAAACTTTCCTTCTCTGGTATAATTTGATCAAATGAGATAGTGCATATTAGACCGGTAACTAGCAATTTTAGTGCCTGGAGCAAGCTTTGTCAAAAACACAACAATCCAGTTTCAAGTTCCGAAATATGCCTAGGTTTAGACCAACTTTTTAAGACTAAATCAGTTGGGAGAGAGGATAAACTCTAGGATATTACCTCTCTGATGGGAGAAAGAGACTCTAGAATATTTTCCTCCACTGGAGGAGAGCCCAAGATTTCCCCCAAGGCTCCTACTATAAAGAGGGAAGGGAAAATGAGGCAGTAAATGGGTCAATAAACATTTATTAAGCACCTACTATGTGCCAGGAATTGTGCACAGTGCTGGGGCACAAAGGCAAAAGATAGTCCCTATTCTTAAGAAGCTCACAATTTAATGGAGGAGACAATAAAATAATGATTAATGCTAACAACAACAGTAGCTAACGGTTACTAAGTGCCCATGTGCCAGGTACTATGCTAAGCACTCTAGACTATTATATTATTTTAACCTCACAGCACCCGGGTGTTGTTATTATCCCCAATTTATAGATAAGGAGCCAAGGCAAACAGAGGTTAAGTGATGTGCATCCAAAGAACTCTAATCGACAGAAGGAAGGCAATAGAAGCGAGGAGGGAAATTAAGGTAGAAAATGGGATTATTTTTAAAGGAAGCCATGAGGGGATAAAGAGGGAGAGCCTATCTGGAGGCATACCTACAGCCAGTGAAAACGGCTGGGAGATGGAGTCTCTTGTCCAACAAACAAAAATAAGGCCGATGTCACTGACAAAGTACATCTTGGGATGATGATGAGGGAACAGTGTAAGAAGACTAGAAAGGTGTGGGAGCACAGGTTATGGAGGGATTTGGAATTCCAGAGGATTTTATATTTGATCCTGGAGGTGATGAGGAGCCATGGGAGTTTACTGAGTAAGAGGGTGATATGGACATCACTTGGGTGACTGAAACAAGGACGGATTGTGGAGGGAGAGACTTGAGGCAGGGAGGTCAATCAGCAGTCTACCCTGACTCCAAGTGCGAGATGATGAGACCCTGCACCACGGTGGTGACGGTGTCTGAGGGCAGAAGGAGGCATACTGGAAAGATGCTATGGAGGTAAGTTATGCAGCTCTTGGCAACAGATGGATATTGGGGGTGTGTGTGAGAAAGAGAGTAAGGAGTCAAGAACAACACGCCTGGGTGACTGGAACACTGATGGTACACTTGACAATAAGTACTAAGGACATTCAGAAGAGGGGAGAGTTTAAAGGCAAAGATAAGAAATTCTGCTTTGGACATATTGTGTTTAAGAATCTATGGGATGGTCAATTCCAGATGTCCAATAAGCAGTTGAAGATTTGAGAGTGGAGGCGAAGAGAGAGATTAGATCTGGGAATCGTCATCCTAGAGGTGATAATTACATGCATGGGATCCGATGTGCTAGATTGCCTCCTCATTCTCTTATTCTGCTCTCCTCCGACTCTTGTACTCAATTGGTCTCTCCTGCTCACCCTGCCCACCCACCCCTCCACTTCCAGGGCCCCTCCTGTTCAGCTGAACGTCCTCTTAATGTAATTTATCTTGTGGATGGAGACTTCTCCCTTCTTGCTAGTATTTTTCCTTTCCAGGCTGTGAACATTGAGTTCATCAACAGTCAGAGCCAGTCCATTGGCAAGTCATTTAACCACTGTCTGCCTCAGTTTCCTTGACTGTAAAATAAGGATAATAAAAGCGCCTATCTCCCAGGGTTGTTGGGAGGACCAAATGAGATAGCATTTGTGAAGTGCTTAGCACAGTGGCCGCCTGGCACGTAGTAGATGTTTAATAAGTGACTGTTTCCTTCTGTCCTTTCCTTCCTTCTTCTAGCTTCTGTGGAACTGGTGGGGTATGATACAACCCTTTAGACTCCAAAGCACTAGCTGAGATTGCTGTAAGAACTAAATCAAGTTGCTTTTTACTTCTGAATGGTTCTTAATTGATTTTCTTTCTTTTTGGTCTGAGTTGATGATGCTTGTTAGAATAAAGTCTTCTGCTTTTGTGTTTGCAGGATCTTTTAATCAAACACCAGGGTTAACTACACGCATAGGCCAGACGGATTTGCATACTGAGAACTGAATGGATTGACAACGGAGTTCACTTGCTTGCTCTAGATAAGGAGTTATCAGATGTTGTTAGATGTTGCTAGGTATGTTTATTGCTTGTTATGTAAGTTATGTTATGTTTGTATGTAGGTTGTTAGGGGACAGTATAGGAATCTTCAAATAAACCCAGGATATTATATAGTGTTTTACCTATGTTACCTCATTTGGGACCCATCAACCCAATAAGAAATGTGCTTCAGGTATTACACATTTTATAGGTGAGGAAACTGAGGCACAAAGAGGTTAAGTAAGTTGCCCATGTCCACACAGCTAGAGATGGAATTTGAACTTAGGGCTTCCTGACTTCAGGTCCAGCGCTCTCTTCACTATACCTCTATGTCTAGGCAAATCATTTCACCTCTCTAGACTCCATTTTGTCCATTCAACTGACATTTACTTAGGGCCTATTAGTCACATGACTTATCTGCCTCATCTATAAAATGAAGGGTTAGACTCAATGTCTTAGGTTCCTGGAGGCTCAAATGATCTCTATGGCTAGGACACAGTACAATGGAAAGAACACCGACCCTGATGCCAAAAGACATTCATTTAAATCCCACCTGATGCCAGCTGTATCTGGGTATCCACGGATGGGCAAGTCTTGTTACCTCTTCGGGCCCCAGGTGCTTCTAATATAAATTTAGACACTTGGCCTAGGTGGTCCTGAGATCCCTTCCACACCTAGGAAGCTGATGCTAACCAGGTATGGAACAGCAGCTAGGAGATTAACCAGGGAATCCACAAAAGACACCAAATAAGCTGACAATATGACAAAGATATACAGACAGTCTAGGCTGACTGTTGCATATGTCACAAGGTGGAGAGTAAGGCACGAGGAACTGTAAACTTGTTCCTGATTGTAAAGAGCATTGATTTCCACATAGTTTACTTTAATCAGTATAGTTCTCAGTAAAGATATATTTGACTATATAATAAAGGATGTGTTGTCTGGGAGAGAGTGGGAAGACCTCCTCTTGAGGTTAATGTTTCTGATAAATAAGTAGAGTTATTTTAAAAGGGGAGGGGTGACAGGTACAGGTACCTGCCATTGAGGTTTAGTTTGAAAGCCAAAACGTGAGGAAGAGGGTGGAAAGGAGAATGAAGGCAAGCTGGCCAAGTCCTTCTGCAAAATGGAGACTCCATGAGGAGCTCACCAATGGGAAAAGGGGGACAGATCTTTTGGAGGAATATTCTAGCATGAGCTAGGCTGCTGTAGGGCCAGGACAACCCAAGTCTTCCCCAGGGAAGAGAAGAAGCCAAGGAAAAGGCTTTGGGAAGCATCTCCCTGAAGACCTTGGAAAAATGATGAAAAGCTAAACTAAGTCTTCACAGAGGTGACATTTGACTGGGATTTAAAGGAAAGACAGTAATTCAACAGGCAAAGAGGGGGAGGGTATGGTACGGCATGTTATAACTGCTAGAAGAATACATATATTTAACAGTTCCCCAGGGAATCTTTTAAATACACCAGATAAACTGATAGTATTATAAAGATATATAGGCAGCAGTCAGGGCAGTTGAGTAGGGCAGTGGATAGAGTGCCAGGCTTGGAGTCAGGTAGATGACCAGGTAGATGATCAAATGACCAGAGTTCTAGTTCCTTTTAATGAGTTTTATAACTAAGAGTATGCCTTCCTGAACCTGATGTACATCCCAACATTGTCTGCAAAGCAGGTGCAACTGGGGGAATCTATTGGATCTGTGATTCATAAACTTGTCTTTAAAAAATATTTTGGTAAATGTATTTCAATATAATTTGTTTTATTGGGTGTGGTGGCACATGACTATAATCCTTACCATCAGGGATGGGCACTTGAGCTTGGGCCTCTGAACTGCCAAACTGCGTTTGGCACCAATACGGAGCAGAAGGCCACCAGGCTGCATAAGGAGTAGGGAACCGGTCCAGGTCAGAATTGGAGCAAATTAAAGCTTCTCTGTCCCATGAGTTGTGAGATCTAACTGTGAGTGGCCCTGCACATCCACTTCCAGCCTGGGTGAAAAAGACCCAGTCTACCTCTGCCTCTGTCTCTATTTTTGTCTCTGTATCTGTCTGTCTCTCTGTCCCTCTGTTTCCACATGTGTATATTCTCTTCTCTGAGGAAGACCTAGGGCCTCCTATCATCCCTCTAGCCTGTTCACCCCAGAATCTTCCTCTACAAGACCCAACCTTCCTTTTCTGATTGGTGAGTTCCTCCCAGAACTTCCATTTCATGGAAGGGCCCAGGCCCACCTGCCTTCATCCATATACACACAAATATGTATACACATATACATTCATATGTATGTAGAAATATATTTGATCTCCACTGTAATAGTATGTATTTTATTTTAGGCTTTTAAAAACATTATTCTGAGAAGGGGTTCATAGGTTTTACCAAACTGCCAAAAGGGTCCATGACTCAAAAAAAAGCTTTCATTCATAAGCATTATGGATTCATAAGCATACCTACTGCCTGTACTGCTGCTGTTCAGCCATGTCTGAGTCTTTGTGACCCTGTTTGGGATACTTTTTGGCAAAGATATTGGAGTGGTTTGCCATTTCCCTCTCATTTTACAGATGAAGAAACTGAGGCAAACAGGGTGAAGTGACTTACCCAAGGTCACACAGCTAGTAAATGTCTGAGATCAAATTTGAACTCACAAAAATGAGTCTTCCTGACTCCAAGCCTGGTATTCTATCCACTGTACCACCTAGCTGCCCTGCCTACTGCCTATATGTCTTTAAAATACCATCAGTTTATTTGGTGTGTTTAATGGATTTCCTGGGAAACTGCTAAACATAGGTATTCTTCTAGCAATTATAATATGGCATACCATACCTTCCCCCTCTTTGCCTTTTGAATTCCTGCCTTTCCTTTAAATCCCAGCTCAAATGTCACCTCTATGAATCCTTCCCAGATCTACCCTGCTTAAAATGAATGTGCCTCCCTTGAAAAACATCCCAGAACCTCAGTTGGAAGAGGCCAACTAGTCCAACCACAACCATGTCAGAAGAATAATCTATTCTCCATTGTAATGGATAATCAAATATCTAGTCTTTGGAGGTTTAGATTATAAAACAAAAGGTTACTTGCAACATCAAAGGAAATGTTCTTACTCTAGGAATCCTTCATGGTGGAGCCAGTAAGAGTTGAACTTGATTATGGCCAAAGTTTCAATGGATGAAGATGGGAAAAGGAGAAAGAGGAATTCCAGGTCCAGTAAAAAGTGTGAGCAAGTCACAAAGCTGGGCTTTGCCAACAGTAAAATTGGGATAGATGTGGAAGAGGTATAAGGAAGTATCACAGAGCTACAGAATCTTGAGGATGGAAATCTCTTCAAACTAGACTATCTGGTCTTATCCACATCTGAATGAAACACCACTTGACAAAAGAGTTGGTCCCATTCTGCCTCTAACTGAAAGTCTCCACCGATGGACAACCCTTCGAATACCCAGGCAACCCATTCCACCTCAGGATACCTCTAATTCTTAGAAAGTGTTTCCTGACATCAAACTTAAATCTGCCTCTCTGACATCTATCCGTTTTTCCTGCTCCTTCCCTTGGATCAGGGCTGTGTCAGTTTCTGTTGGTTTGCTAGATAATTGTCAAATTTTCTGTGCACCTTGGAAAGCAGTAAATGAGAGTTGGATTTGTTGTTCTGTTTATGGTCTAGGCTTAAGAAAGTGATGAGAGAAAATATGAATAATGCAGATAAAGCTTAAAAGTGTATGATATACATACATACATACATACATACATATATATATATATATATATATATATATGTATTCCCTCCCAGAGAACTGAGTTTTTAAACTCAGCAAACTCTTGTATGGGGGACAATTACAACAAGTTTAATTTTTCTGTAAAACACAACACAACTTTTCAAATACTTGAAAATGACGATCATGTTCCCTCTGAATCTAGGCTAAACATCTCTAGTACCTTAGTACATTCTGAGGACCCTGACCATTCTGATCACTCAGCTCTTTCTTTTCTCTGGTTTCCAACGTCCTTCCTAAAATGCGGCACCCAGAAGCAAACAAATGTTTTAGCCATGTGAGGCCGCTAGGTGATATGATGGATGGAATTCTAGACTTGGAGTCAAAAAGCCTTGAGTTCAAATCTTACTATCTGTGTAACCCTTGGCAAATCATCGTACCTCTCTCATCTTCTGTATCCTTATCTATAAAATGAGGATGATAAAATTGCTTACAGGTATATTGTGAGAAGCAAATAAAATTTTGTATATATAATTTATATGTGTATGTACATATACACATATATGTTACACACATATGGGCAGCACTTTGAAAAATATAAAGCACCACATAAATGTTAGCTATAATAATTATTATTATTGTTGACCATGGCAGAGTACAAAGGAATGATCACCTTCCTAGCCCTCAAACATGTCGAGTCTCTAAATGCATCTTAAGATGACTTTAGCTTTTTTTTGCTACCATATCATACTGTTGATTTATATTAAATTTGTAATCCACTAAAATTCCCATACCATTTCTCCTAAACTGCTATCTAGCCATGGCTCCCCCATTCTGCAGTTCTTCAGCTGGACCAGGCTCCAACATTTAACTGTTGGTCCTAACTTTACATCATCTGCAAATAAGATAAGCATGCTATCTATGCCAATTCCAAGTCATTGATAAAGACGTGAAATACTTCAGAGCTAAGCACAGCTTAACTGTGGGACATTATACTGGACATTTCTCTCTACAGAGACATTCAATGCATTAATGACTACTCTGTGTCCAGTCATTCAAACAATTTCAAATCCACCTAATTGTAACATTGTGCAGCCCACATCTTTCCACCTCATCTACAAGAATAGCAGGAGAAATTCTATAAAAATTCTTTGCTGAAATCTAGGTAAAATTTACCTGTTGTATTTCCCTTACCTACCAATCTAGCAGGTTTGTGCCATGACTTTCCTCCTGTACAAGAGCCATCATGTTACTTTGTAGATCTGTTACCATGGTGCCTCATCGAGAGTAACCCTCTTAGGCCTTCCCAATTTTGTGGACAGGAGAGGTCTTTTGGCCTACTACAAATCATGTTGCATGGGCAGCAGTCTACTGTGTCCAGACTAGAGTTGGCACATGGCCATTTTACGTATATCACTTAATTTTCAACTAGAGTAACCCAAGCCAAAAGAACAAGATTTTAGGTGGAATTATGGAAGCCATTATTCTAATTCTTCCCTTTACTTTGACCACGGAGATCTGAGAAGAATGCACCCTCCTCCCTAAAGTGCGCTCTCTTCTCTGGGTCTTCCTCCTCCCACCCAGGCAGATGAGAGAGGCCTTAAGAGCCTTCCAGGAAGTGCCCTTGTGAAGACTTATTCTATATTAAGCATTTGGTGGTGGTTGAAATGCTTTTGACATGAGTCTTTATTACCAATGGGAAGATATTAAATCTCCATTGAGGAAACATTCTTTTTTCCATTTAAAAACATAATTTTAAAGGGCATGGTATAAAATAAGTACTTTGGTGTGGGCTGCTCATTGAACAAGAGAGCTGTAAAAAGATGCGTATTTTCTCTCTGGCAACAGGAATATGAAGAAAGAGTCAGCAGCAGAAAATCAGAGAGGGAGAAGGGAAATCCTTATGAGGATGTGCTTCTCCCCCAACTTTTGACAAAGACATACTTCAGAAATCTATTTGAGCCAGGGAGACGAGTAGAAGAAACCTACACAGGTCTTTAAAAAGAGCTCCCTTTGAGGGTAGCTAAATGGGAAGGAAGTAGAGTGGTAGGGAACAGTATTCCTAAGATAAAATCATAGAATTTTTTCTAAAAGGGACTTTAGAGATCATCCTGTGCAGCCTCCTAATTTTTCAGATGAATAAAGTAAGGTACAGAGAAATTAAAGGACTTATCCAAAGTCATGTAAACCCCAGCTAGGATTTGAACCTAGATTCTCTGATTCCAAATTTAATGCTCTTTTGGAATTGATAAATTCTTACTTTAACACAGAAAATAAATATAAGCAAAAAGGAGTACATTTTTCAAAAACAGTTAAACAAAACTATATGTAAGATGGATTACAACTGATACTACGTACAATAGTCGCTGAGCTCATCCTTCGTTTTCGAAGAGAACCATGACATCAGAGAAATGATGACAGGACTTGCACTTGACTTTGTTTTGAGTGAGGGAGGGCTGTGCAGGTCACCAGCCTCATTTTCTCCTCCTGAGTCATCTGGGTCTAGTGACCAGATATTCATCAGGATGACTGCAGACAGCCCAGGATGCAATGGGAGATCTTGGCCTTTTATGCTAAGGCCTTTTCAGGTACTCACTTAAAATGAGGTAATGTCCATTGAGTGAATAGACCTCTTTAAAAAGTAGTCAGAGGATGACCCCTTTAAATAGAAAAGAAAAACAATAAATCAAGCTGGGAGGGGCAGGAGCCTCAGTATATACTTACATACAATAGTATACTTTCATGATTGATCTTAAAAAGAAGTCAGAGCACTTTGATTTTGATAATATGTACTATTGTGCTCCCCTGCATTTAATGCTTTGTTGTGGTTTACTTCATTTACATAAGTGTAGTTGGCATGTGTAACGTGGCCTCAGACACTTAACATCAGTCACTAGTGACCCTGGGCAAGTCATTTCATTGCTGTCTGCCTTAGTATCCTCATCTATAAAATGGGGATAATAAAAGTACCCATCCAGGGGTGTTGTGAAGATCACATGAGATTAAATGAGATAAAACTTATAAAACCCTTAGCACATAGTAAATGCTATCTATATTTTAGCTACTGTTAGCTAAATTATTATTATTGTGAGAACCGAATGAGACACTTTGCAAGTCTTAAAGTGTCATATAAATGCTAGTTATCTCCATGATTATTATATTGTGCTTGAGGATCTGCTTTCTTGATTCTGAACTACTCCATAGAACCTTCTTTAATTTTTCTTTAAATGCTTCATATTTTTCATCCCTTACAATACAATAATTTTATTATATTCATGGACCACAATTTGTTCAGCTATTTCCCAATTTTCAGACACAACTTTTGTTTCTAACTTTGTACTCTATCAAGTGTATCCAGCATGATTATTTTCACACAGACTGGTCTGTCCTTAACTTCTTTGACAATGTACTTTGTGTTAAGACTACATGGTGTGAGAAATGAATATTTCTCTCTTATATTTAATAACTAATTATTGTATTAGGACCAAGGTTTTTCCCTTTTTCTACTTCCTAATCCAGAAATCAACCAGTGTGGGAAATCTCTCTTCAAGATTTACCCACACCAAGATCTTAATCAGAGAGTAAAAAAAAATTCTAAGTTTGTGCTAATGGGTGTATATGCTCATTGTGTCTGCTCATACAGGTGTGGGGAAAGATAGATTCTTCCTATTATCAAGACAGGTGAAAAGGAAATTGATATCTCTTTGACCAAGATTTGAGTGACCTAAATCATATATCTCAAGACCTTCATTTTAATATATACCATACCTCCCATTGAGTTAACCAATCCAAGTTGATTGCCATCCTCCAGGAACACTTACTCTTTGAAGGATGTACAAACTGTAACCTCACTTTTATTAGGGGTCTTTGATCTAAGAGAGACAGCCAAATGACCATTCTTTTATTAATAACATATTAGCCTTATTAACAAAACGATTAGATTACACAGAAACTATGTCTCTCAAACCTTTTAAATTGTCACAATGGTAAAAGGGTATGGACAATTTTTGATATCTTTGCCAATCAGATAAGTGAAAGATGATTGCAGAATTGTCCTTCCAATTAATTTTTTAATGCTCTTTTAGGTAGTAATTGACAGCTTGTGTTTCTCCTTTTGGAAAATACTCTTGAGGCTCAAAATGTTTACATGATTTGCACATAAAGGGTGAAATAGCATAAATAAATAAGGTGAGGGCATGAAAAAGAATTACCTGTCAGATCTATGGATTGGGGAAAAATTCATGGCCAACCAAGAGACAGAAAAGTTCACAGGAGGTAGAACTGATAATTTTGATTACATAATTTTCACAAAAAACTCAACGCAGCCAAATAATTAGGAGAAAAGTCAGGAACTGGGAAAATTTTTACAGCAAATTTCTCTGATACAGGTCTCATTTCTCATATATATAAGGAACTGAGCCAAATTTATAAATATGAGCCATTCTCCAACTGATAAATGGTCAAGGGATATGATCAAACAATTTTCAGAAGAAGAAATCAAAGCTACCAAATGAAAAAATTTTCTGTATCTGTAATAAGAGAGAAATGCACATTAAAACAACTCTGAGGTACTGTCTCACACTCATCAGATTGATGAAGATGACAAAAACAGAAAATAACAAATGTAAGAAGGGATGTAGAAAAATAGGTACACTAAATCAACGGAACTGTCAACTATTCCAATCATTCTGGGGAAAAATTTGGAAGTATGCCCAAAAGGCTGTAAAATTATGACTCTCTAACCTGCGAGGTCTATATCCCAAAGAGATCCCCGCCAAAAGGAAAAGGACCTATTTGTGCCAAAATATTTATAGCAGCTTTTTTTTTTTATGGTGATGAAGAATTGGAAATTGAGGGAAGGCCCATCAATTGGAGATGACTGAACAAGTTGTAGTATATGATTGTGATGGAATGCTATTGTACCAGAAGAAAAGATAAGCAGGGATAGTTTCAGAAAAGCCTGAGAAGACTTATATGAAGTTACGCAAACTGAAGTGAGTGAACAAAATCAGGAGAACGTTGTACACTGTAATAGAAAATTGTAAGGATGATCGATTGTGAAAGACTTAGCTATTCTGATCAAGACAATGATCCAAAACAGTTCCAATAACCCATGATGAAAAGTACTATCCATCTCCAGAAAGAGAATGGATGAACTTTGAGGGCAGATTGAAGCACACTTTTAAAAAACTTCATTTTCCTTATTTTATTTTTTGTCTGTTTTCTTTTGCAGCATTGCTAATATGGAAATATGTTTTGCATGACTTCACATGTACAATCAATATCAAATTGCTTGCCTTCTCAAGGAGAGGGAAAGAGAGAAAGAGGGGGAGAATTTGAAACTCAAAATTTTTTTTAATGATTTAAAAGTTTTTGTATGTAATTTGGAAATATTTAATAAAATAAATATATATATATGTGTGTGTATATAAAAATAATATAGAAAATAAAATAAACATACATATACATATATGTGTGTATGTGTGTGTGTGTAAAATGATGAAGGGGATGGTTTCAGAAAAGCCTGAGAAGATATATGAACTGAAGCAAAGTGAAATGAGCAGAACCAGGAGAACAATGTATACAGTAACAGTACTATTTAAAAATAATCAACTTTGAAAGGGTAACTCTGATCAATACAATGATTCACCATAATTCCAAAGAATTCATGATGAAATATGCTATGCATCTCCAGATAGAGAACTGATGGACTCAGAATGCAAAATAAAACATATTTTTCTTTCTTTTTTTTTGAAGAACATGGCTAATGAAGAAATAGGTTTTATATAACTTTATATTATAATGAGTATCATATTTCTTGTTTTCCAAATAGATGGGGGTGATGAAAGGAAGAGAATTTAGAACTAAAAATAAAAGTGGAAAAATGAAAATTG
This sequence comes from Bettongia penicillata ogilbyi, assembly GCA_023548195.1. NCBI lineage: Eukaryota > Metazoa > Chordata > Mammalia > Diprotodontia > Potoroidae > Bettongia > Bettongia penicillata. The sequence continues at coordinate 6,882,187 of JAJHZJ010000311.1, forward strand.
TTTATGTTCTTTGACTACTTATTTATTAAGCAATGAATATTTGTCTTATGAATTTGTATGAATTCTCTTTATATTCTGAGAGATACGTTGTATAAAATGCTTAATAAAAATATTTTCCTGGTTCGGAGCTTTTCTGCTTATTTTAGTTGTATTAATCTTATTTGTTTTTTAAAAGCTTTTAATTTTTATGTAATTGAAGTCACCTATTTATTCTTTATAACTTTTTTATATCATAACTGGCAAAGAATTTTTCTTCTAGCCAGACTTGTGAAAGATATAAATTTCCACAATGCTCTCTCTTTCCAGTATACCATACTGCTTTTATCAGATGTCCAGTGACTAGTCAACTTGTGTGTAAAAAAAACCCAAACCTTTTTAGAACCTTATCACTCATTTGAGATAGGTATTCCTTCCTGCAGTTGTCAGTATCAGTTCAAAGTACATGATTTACCAACTTCTCCACTTTCTATCAGGAGCTTTCTTAGATTTAGTCTCCACAGAACTTCATGCTCCATGCAGGAGAAGTGGTTGACCTAAAATCTTATCATCATTGTTACCTAACCCAGCTTTGAACACTCAATGCCTTCTCAACTCCCTAGGTATCCTTTCCCTTCTGATTGGAGCTTCCAAAGCTTTAACTTTGCAGAGGGCTAGGATCTGAACTTTCCAGCTAACTCTCCACTGTCTATCAGCAGCTCTGCTCAGTTTAGACTCCACAGAACATCACATATACACCTACCTCCTACCAGGTACACCTTTATGGCCACCCCACAAACACACTTTTCAGCTTCCTTTCATGTCTTCCTCCAATAGATTAATAATTATTTGAGTTCAAGGACTGTCTTTCTTCTCATTTGTATCTCTAACACTTAGCACATGGTAGGTACTTAATGCCTACTAAAAGAATTACTGAATTGAATTTTTTAAAGTCTCCTTGCCTAAGGGGATTACATCATGAAAGAAATGTAAGAGTAAAAAAGAAATGCAACGAATAACCAGTAAACAGCCTATCTTCATACTTGTCCAGGGAAAGCAAGGAGGGCACCACCATATGTTGCATTGTGTTAGTTCTTTGATTTCATAACGGTCCATGACTTCAGGGAAATGAAGACATGACTTACAGTTGACTTTGATTTGAGTGAGGGAGGGCTGTGCAGGTCACCAACTTCACTTCTCCTCCAGAGCCATTTGGATGCAGTGACCAGATATTCATCAGGATGACTGGAGATGGCCCAACATGCAATGGAAGAACTGGGTCTTTTAGGCTCAGGACTTTTCAGGTACTCACTTAGAGGGAGGTAATTCCCATTCAGTGAATAGGCTCTTTAAGAAGTGAGTCAAGGGATGGCCCCTTTAATTAGAAAAAAAGAAAAAAAATTAAGCTGGTAGGGGAAGACCCTCAGGGTTTCTGTTCCAAAAAGAAACAGTTACCGTTGACATTAACTCAAAGCGAAGAGGGTCCAAAATACAGCTATCAAGTGGAGCTTCAGAGTGAACTGGGTTTAAAGTTTTGTGAAAGAAGAAAGAAAGGAAGATGAAAGAAAGAGAAAGGAAGGAAGGAAGGAAAAAAGGAAGGAAGGAAGGAAAGAAGGAAGGAAGGAAGAAAGAAAGAAAAGAAAAGAAAAGAAAAGAGAGAAATATAGCCAGTAAACCCCAAGTTAACTGGGAAGCTTCTGGCCTTCAGAATTTACCTTAGACTCTTTTTTAGCAGACTTGTGAGAGGATAAAAACAAGAACTGGACAGGATGGGTAGGCAGGAATGGGTATTATTAGTGTGTGTGGAGAACACATATTTATTAAGTACCAACTATTGATCAAGCACTGTGCTAAGCTTTTTATAATTTTTATCTCATTTGATCCATAGTAATCCTTTATATTTACTTATATGTCTATATAAGAAATGGCTATGAAACTTGAACTCACATTCTCGAAAGAATTGAAAATTAGTAGAGTCCAAAGGTCCGTAGAGAAGCTCAGGGAGGATGTGAGTCATATGAAACCCATTACCAACCAGAAATTATAAAGGGGAACTAGAATAAAGTATGTCATTAGAAAATGTGTGAGTGGAAAAAAAAAAAGAATTAAACCAAGATTATCTGATTATGTGTATATTGAAGTCCCAGAATTTAAGGGCATGGGTTAGGATAGAGATGACCTAGAGAAGTGGAGATGGCAGTAGCCTGGCTCTGGACAGAGTGAATCCAAGCAGATGGAGTGAAATGCAAAAGAGAAGAGACTGCTGAGCGATAGCAGCAGATAGGGAAAGTCTAGAAGGAGCATAGACCCCTGCTTCCCATCCTGGCTTCTGAGGAGTCTGCAGGCCCGGAGGACTTAGACATGGAGGTGATGTCTTTTGGAGGGAGTTAAGTTATCATGAACACAGAGAGACTGAAACGGTGTGAAAAGAAAAGCTGGCATGTAATGGGAATTTTAGTGGGCATAATTTTTTTAAGGATTTTCAACTTATATGATTTTTTTCTCAATTCAAGAGGAAAAAAAGTTCTACTGTCTTTATTAATCTCTAAATCTATTTAAACTACTATATTTTGTCCTTCATTCATAAACTGTTATTCTATTAAAAAGAAAAACACCTAGTTATTCATCACCTGACCCTACTGAACCTAGGTAATATACTGCTCCCACCTCCATTTCTCTTGAGATTTACATAGACCACCCTTCTTTTCCTACAAGTTTCCTTATCTTTGTCTCAGAATAAGGTCTTGCAACATTGCAAATTATCACTAATATTTACTTTTTAAATTAAAAATTTAAATAAATTTTTATTCATACATTTTTATAAATTTGCATCGCCATTTGCTTTTTAAAAGTCAGTCATGCCCTACCCCCAGCTTTTGCTTTCTATATTCTGGAATCTTCCCAATCCCTGCTTGACTTTTCAGGAGAGTCAGGAGACCTGAATTTTAGTTCTGATTGTGTATCATCTTGGGTTACCTTTCACCTCCTCCGGACTTCAAAATAAGGAGCTTGGAAGAAAGCATGATACAGTGGAAAGAGTGCTGGCTCTGAGTTCAAATCCTGACTCTGTTATGACATATGTGACCTTAGGAGTAGCAGTGTCAGGGACCAGGAAGACCCCTCAGAGTCCTTTGGCTAAGGTCCTGTGTGATCTTGGGCAAGTCATGTAGCCACTGCAGATCTATTTTTTCATCTGTAAAATGGAAGGATTAGACTTGGTGACCTCTTAGGATGCTTCCAACTTGAAATCTGTGTTCCTAGAATTTCTTCCCTTCTACAGTCATCACTATAGACATGGAATCAGAAACAAAATCTTTGTACAGACTACAATATTAACTAAGATATTGAGAATATTCTTCACTAAATGATTTATTCTGTTTTGTATTTAACGAACACCAGATAAAATGAGCCTTTTAACATATGTGGGGTGAAAAAGATTGTCCATATAGCTGTGAATTCCAGTTGTACCTGTGATTCTTTCTGGCCTTCTTTCATTTCTCTTCTCCACAATTAAAAAAAAAATGGTTCAATGACCTTATTTTCCTTCTTTTTTTCTTTTTGACAATTTTATCCTCAGTCCTCGTCTCTCCTACCAATTGAAAAAAAGACAAAAGAAACTTTTACAGCAAATATTCATAGTCAAGCAATTCTCTCTTTGGCCATTTCTAAAAAAGCATTTCTGATTCTGATCCCTAGAGGATTCCTCAGGGTTGACCCTAACTCTAGGAACCTGTAATAGGAACGATATTCTTGCAATCCCAAATAAAAATTTTTGGACTCATTAGCAACAAATAGAAGATGAGTTAGCAATGAGTTATCTTGCTAGCAAGACACTGGAAAATTTGTCTGTCACTAATAACCTCACATGATTGCCATCATCCAACTCCATGCCTTGCCAAGAGAAATACCTCAAAAACCCATCTAGGATGTTGAGACAATATAGGCCTAACAATGATAACAGTTCACATTTATATAGACCTTTAAGGTTTACATGCATAAAATCTCATTTTATTCTAATAAACCTGTGAGATAAGTACTACTATTATCACAATTTTACAGATTGGGAAACTGAGGTTCAAAGAGGCTTGCCCAGTCACAAGGTAGTATTTGAGGTAGGTCAGTGCTCTATAATAGCTAGCCTTTATATATCACTTTAGGGTTTGCAAAGCGCTTTACAAATATCTCATTTTATCTTCCCCGAAACACTGGGAAGTAAGCGCTGATATTATTCCCACTTTATAGATGAGGAACCAGAGGCAGATAGGTTTCATGACTTGACCAGGGTCACTCAGCTTGTAAGTATCTGAGGCTGGATTTGAAGTCAGGCCTTTTTGATTGCAGGTACATTGCTTTGCTTGCTACACCCTGCTACCCGATTGAATGCAACTAAAAGAGAGTCTGTTTAGTGTGGGAGAGGGAGTTGAAGGGAGGTTGGGAAAGACTGGCCATATAGTAGAGGGCAGTGGTGTCAGACACAGAAATGGGAACCATTAAACCATACATAAGGGCACATATTGTCTTAGAAAACTACATACTAACATTATGTTATAATATATTTTTCTTTATTTTGTTAAATATTTCCTAATTTGCTAGTTGGTTTTTTTTCTCCAGGAGTTCCTTTGTCCCATAAAGTAGTGGATGTAAAGAAGTAATTTCCTACTTTACCACTGAAGAGTTTCCTATACATAGGGGAAAAAAGTCATTTGAAAGTGTAACCTAGGACTGCAATAAAGAGATGACAGAGAAATGATGGCTTCATCCTGTGGGTCTTTGCACGTACAAAAAACCCATTGTATCTGAATTATGAACATAGAAAATAAAGCCTTCAAGTCAGTTATAAAAAAATAGAAACACCTTAATAACATTTTAATCTGGTTCAAGTCAGTCAGGCGAGTACTTGCCTATGTGTTTGGCACCCCTGGTGAGGTGGATAGAAAGCTAAACTAGGAGAGTGGAAATATGGGTTTGAGCCCTACCTCTGCCATATGACTGCTTGACCCTGGGCAAGTCACCTTACCTCTCATTGCTCCAGACTGTAACCTATAGAACAACTGCTGATCGGCATCAGTAAAAGGATTTTTCTCAGCAGGAAATTCCAACAAAATCTCAGGTAGTGACAAAAGTAAAGAATAAAAAAAATACAGGGGCTGTAGTTAAATAGAGTGCACTTGAGAATAGGGATTGCTTGGTTTTTTTGTGTCTTTGGATTCCCAGGACCTCCCACAGAGCCTGGCACTGGATTGACTGAGTGGTTAAGGTTTACTATTGAGGCATTGGAATATTCTAACAGAGATACAAAATTACCACAAATAACACCAACAGGTGGAATGTATAATGAATAAAAAAAGGGGAGCCCCACACTTTGTAAGAACAAGTGAAATCCAAACCACCATTAACAGGAAGCTTGGCTATGGAAATATTGCAGGCTGCTAATTTTCCCAAAGTGAAATGGTCCTTCTTTTCCTTCAGAGGTAACCTGTTTTTGGGTACTCTCTGTACAATGCCCCTTTCCAACAAGAGATAGAAGGGGAGATTGAAAACCAGAAGGCCCTTGATTTGCACAAATTCCTTGAAAGAAGCAGGGAAGGTGCATGATCCCGCCTTCACCCCTTTGGGAGAACCCAGATCCCTTAGTGATGGATGAGGCTCTCAAGCAAGATGAGATTGTTGACTAAGTCAGCAGAGGAGGCCCTGACCAGTAGGGCAAGAAATGACTGCTTAGATTTTGTGGGAAGGGGAGGAGTGAATTGATTAAAAACCTTAATGTTAGCAAACTCTCTCACAATCCCAGCTGAAGTTTTAACTAGGTTCTTTTTGTGACCCCTGACACAACGGAAACATGGTAAATCACCAGGCCAGAAGACTTTAGGAGCAGGTGACTGAGACAAGTTTTCACCTTATTAGTTTCAAACAAAATCAAATTATTCCTATCTCATCCCTGCTGGCCAATGGCCCATGTTCAGGGTGACCCTACCCCTAGAAAGCCCTTGGACTTGTGCCCAACAACCCCCTCTAAAGGTGATGATCCTATCTACTGAGGAAACTCTACACTTTCATACATTTCTGAGAGGGAGGAGGGGAAAGACCCAGAAGGTCAAGATAAGCAGAATTATGAAACTTCCTAGTGAACTGACATGTTGTATGTATAAAGATCTACCTGTGTGGTTGGTTTTTTAATGGAGATCACCAGTCCTACAGTGGCAGAATGATCTGGGAGGGGCTAGAGAAAGCCCAGTCTAAGGGTCCGTTGTATTTTTCAGCAGAGCCAAAGTTGGATGGCTCTTTGAGGAATCTGCAATAGCAGCATCAGTGGAGCCAGGAATTTCACAGCCTCTCCTAAGTCAAAATGCTTTCTTTGGATGGATTCTCAGCTGGCTAGTGAGGGAAAGGACTTTAGTCTCCCTGTTCAGGGAGTTTGGTTCTGATTCTGCCTCTTTGAATCACTTGCCTGAAGCCAGCTACACACTGGCAGGAAGCATGGACCAGAGAAGACACCTACCTTCCTGTAGCCCAAGTCTCTCCATAGAGAGAACCTAAAGTATATTCCTTAAGAAGAATGTAGTTCACAGAGCACTAGGTGACAGTGACTCTGGAGTCAGGAGGACCTGAATTCAAATCTGACCTTAGATACTTACTAGCTGTGTGACTCTGGAAAAGACACTTAACCCTAATTGCCTCCCAAAATTAAATTAATTAATTAATAAAAGAAGAAATAGGTAGTTCAACATTGGATCATAGACAGGCTGGAAGGGATCTCTGAAGCCTGTTAGTCCAAACTCCTCATTTTACAGATAAGGAAACTGAGGCCCAGGGAGGTTAAATCACTTGACCAAAGCCACATAGTAGTAAGCATTGAAGGAAGGCTTTGAATATGGGTTCTCTGGCAATCCTCTTTCCATTTTGTCATGAACAGCTTTCTCTTAAATTGCATTTTGAAATTTACAGTAAGAGGCAGCTCTAGCAGAAAAAAATCCTTTATCACCTTCAAAAATTTCCCTTTTTCCTTTCTGCATCTCTGCAATTTATCTAAAGCCTCCTTATCAAATTTATTAGCTCTTTGGAACAACAGTACATACATGCTTCTGTATAAAACAGAGCAGAAATAGTTGGGGAGAGACCAACAAATACAATAGGCAGTGTTCACACATCCTCTTGCTGCCAAGGGTAATTTCAGCTATTTGAGTTTTTGTTCAGGTAATTTCAAAAAACTGTCTGAATTGTAGCAGTAGCTACTTCTCAAGGTAACCATCTGAAGAGTGAGCAAAGGGGAAATAGCATCATGGTACAGTGGGAAGGCTTTAGAGTCAGAAGATTCAGATTCCAGCTCTAGGAGATCAAAGGTTTGGCTACCACTGTGATCTTGGTTAAGTCACCCTCTCTGGGCCTCAGTTTTCTAATCTGTAAAATGAAAAAGTTCAGCTAGACGCTCTCTCAAGTACCTGCCGGTCCTAAATCTGTGATGCTAAGATTGAATCCTATAATGGCTTAGTCTTCAAAGGTAGGATTAAAAACAGATGCTTGCTGAATTGTTGCTCTCAACCTAAGGAGTGTGTGTGTGTGTGTGTGTGAGAAGCCAGGAGGAATAAGGTAGTTTTCTGGAGTGTCTCAGAAGATAGCCTGTAAATACTTTCAATAACCTATCAAGTCTTCCTCAGCCCTTTCACACCCATCATTCACCATAAATATAATTCTTTCTACAGCCCTTTGACCGGGGCAGCCAAGGTGGCTCAGTGGATAGAGTAACAGGTCTAGAGCCAGGAAGACTCATCTTTATTCATTCAAATCTACTTACTAGCTGTGTGACCCTGGGCAAATCACTCGACCCTGTTTGCCTCAGTTTCCTTATCTGCAAAGTGAACTGGAGAAGGTAACGGCAAATCACTCCAGTATCTCTGCCACGAAAACCCCTGGAATGGAGTTATAACTGAACAGCAAAAACAACACAGCTCTTTGAAATTGCTATGTGACTTTCCTTACAAAGAGTCTGTGACATAGTGTAAGGATTCTGCCCAGGACCCTGGAGTTCATTCATTCATGTGCCTCACTTCATAGATGGGGAAGCAGCTACTAAGAGGGTAGGTGATTTGTCCAAGGCCACAAAGGACATGTGATCATAGAAAAGGGACCTCTGAGGTCATCTAGTTCAGTAGTGTCAAACTCAGATAAAAGCAGGGGCCACAAAACCACACGTAAGGATCCTGTGGGCCTCGTAACGATTTAGAAAACCACATTTAAAAAAAATTTATTTTTATTTCTCAACATTCACTTCTGTAAGTTCTAAATTTTCTCTGCCTTCCTCCTCCCTCCCCAAGATGGAATGCAATCCAATATAGGCTCTACGTATACATTCTGATTAAACACATTTTCACATTGGTCATATTGTATAGAAGAATTAGAACAAATGAGAGGAACCACGAGAAAGAAAAAACAAAATAAAACTAAACAAAAAAAGGGAGCAAATAGTATGCTTCAATCTGCATTCAGATTCCATGAAAACCACATATTAACATCATCTGTGCTTTATTGTATTTTTATTTTGCTATTTCCCAATTATATTTTAATCTAGTTCAAGCCATACTTAGGTCCATGGGCCATATGTTTGACACCTCTGATCTAGCTCATCCCCTTCATTTTACAGATGGGGAAACTGAAATTCTAGAGAGGTCAAAAAATTTGCCCACCATCACAAAGCTACTAAGAGGCATGGCTGGGATATGATACCAGGTCCTCTGACCCCACATGCAATACTTTTTCCACTACAGTAAGTGGTAGAGACAGGAAAGAAATCCTGGTCGCCTGATTCTAAGTCTAGTGTTATTTCTATTTCACTACGCTATTCCCCTCATGAGCCTAAAATCATAAAAGAGCAGGGGTAAGGAAGCTATAGTTTCCATATTTACAACTCTTAATTTTCCTAAAGCTTGAATTCTTTTAGGACTGAGAAGTATAGATCTGTAAGAATGGGGATAAAGGAAATTGTAAGATTTAGAACTAGAATGGAACTCTTTTACAGAAGGAGAAACTAAGTCACACAGTGGTGAAGTAACTTGCAAGAAGAAGGTCGTAAAAGCAGGACTCAAGCTTGTCTTCTTACTCGGCTCTTGACATCAAATCAAAGCTGTAAGACCAAAGATGGCCTCTTATGGAGGTAAACTGGTGCTTTGTCTTTTCTATTTCTCTGCCTGTATTTATTTGAAGACAATTCCTCGGTGTAAAAGATATCTGTTAACCCCGGTTTTGCTCACATGGTGTTCTTTTTACTAACTTGCTCGCTGCAAATAGTTCTTGGTTAATGGGGCATCTATTTAGCCAGGTGGCTCCAGTCCTACCCACCCCACCCCTGCTCATCCCACACCCTGCTTTTCCCTTCTTCTCTCATGACAGGAATAGATTGAGTACAATAAGGCAGGTTTTTCCTCCAGTGGATTATTTTATGTCTTTTTAATAAAGAGTTAAAAAAATGAGGAAATAAAGCAATTGGGAGACATTCATTCCTTGCAGGTTTTTCTTGATCTTCTACAGGATTTCCCAGTTTAAGGATCCTTTTCTCCTTCTTCTGTAATAGATGAGGAGCAGGGAGTTTGAAAAAAAAAAACTCAGGTTAATCCCACAGAACAGGCACTTGGCACCTGTTAGCACTAACAGAATCAGGATGTGGTGATACAGAGAAATACTACCAAATATCATGGAGGTGTAGAGGATGGCAGGCTGCCAAGGTGACATTTTTACACACACACACACACACACACACACACACACACACACACACACACACTGCCTTTAATCTACTTGAAAGCAGGCCTTCACAAAATTGGCCCCATGGGGAATATTTTTAAGTATAGTTTAAAAAGCACTCATTTCCTTTTGATTCAACCACTGTTTTCATCCATGCAGATGGCCAAATGCCCAGCGAATGTACCCTCTACCAAACCTGGGAAACCTTCTTATTTAATGGGCTTCCTAAGGACAAAAGGTAAGAAAACAAAGGCACGAGCGGTCATGGACTTTCTTCTAGAATAACGAGCTCCACCCTTTGCTGGGGTTCTTATTATGCTGACCTCATTGGATCGCAAACCTTTCTTCACTCTGTCTTATCCCTCCAGACACCTGACTCCTGTGGTTCTGATCAGCATGAAGGGACAGCAGGTGAAATGGAAATACAAAGCATAGGGAACTGGAGAACATCACACAGACAGGCACTTGGAATCAGGAAGACCTCTATTCAAATTTTACCTGTAATATTTAGTAGCTGTGTGATCCTAGCCAGGCAAAAGTTCTATGTACCTCAAGCAACTACCTGGTACTTACGTACCAAATCCTAGGTGGGTTGTAGGCTGCGTGGGCAGAGGGATTTCACACACCAGGAATTTCTCAAACTAATGAAATCACAGATCCTTCAGTTATCCAAGTGTGTATTGCTCTTTCAATAACCTTTTGTAGCCCTAGTCCTCCTTACACTTTCTATGACATCATTCTCTTTTGGTTCTCCTAACTCTCCGACTGCTTATAATTTCCTTTACTAGTTAATCTTCTTCCCACTTGCTAAGTGTGGGTGTTCCCCAAGAGTCTGTTTTCTGCCTTCTTTTCTAATTTCTCACCCTCAGTTATATCATTCTTCCCATAGCTTTACCTTCTTTGCAGTTGACTCCAAAGTCTGTCTAAATAAATGCCTGTTTCTCCTTTGAGATTCAGCTCTGCCATCTCATTAATTATTTTTTACTCTGAACTTAACAAACATGAAATAAAATGGACATTTACATAGAATAAAACAGAAAAAAGAGATCTGAACAGAATGTTTCTATTATGCACAGCTTGCTTTTCTTTTAACATATATAATAAATGTTACCTATAGCTTTGGAAACTTGTCTCTGCTTCTCTTTGAATTTCCTTCAAAAATGTTTTAATGTCCTTCCTCCTTTCCTTCCTTCCTTCCTTCCTTCTTTCCTTCCTTCCTTCCTTCCTTCCTTCCTTCCTTCCTTCCTTCCTTCCTTCCTTCCTTCCTTCCTTCCTTCCTTCCTTCCTTCTCCCACTGAAAAAAAAAATGAAAGAAAAACAAAAGCCCTCATTACACATGCATAGTTATGTAAATATGCCTAGTTAAGCCAATCAAATTCCTACATTTGCTATGTCTGAAAATATGAGTATTATTCTACATCTTCAGTCTATCACCTCTTTCAAGAAGTGGGTAGCATGTTTTTTTTTTATTATATTTTTTCAAAGATCTATCTTCTTTCTCTCCCACCTCTCCCCTACTTCCCTAGCATTGAGAAAGCAAGAAAACAAAACCCCTGTTACAAATATGTCTAGTCAAGCCAAACGGATTCCCAAATTAGCCACGTTGGGGAAAATATGTTTCTCAATCTGCACTCTGAGTTCATTGCATCTCTATCAGGAGGCAGGTAGTATGTTTCATCTTGAGTTCCCTGGAATTATAGTTGGTTATTTTCTGTTGATTAGAATTCCTAAGTCTTTGATAGTTTTTTGTCTTTACGACATTGTTATTATTGTATAAATCATTTTGCTGTTTCAACTCGCTTCATTCTTTATCACTTCATACAAGTTTTCCTATGTTTCTCTGAGCCCCTCCCCATAATCATTTTTAAAAATAAGTTCTTACTGATATTTTATGTTTCTTATATTGCCATTATATACCATGCATCCCTTCCCTCTTCTGCTCCCAGAGAACCATCCCATATGACTAATAGTTTTTTGAAAGAAAAAAGAAAATGAAGTCAGTCCACCTGATAGATGCTTGAAGAAGTCCAATAGTTTTTGCCATGTATGATGTCTATGGACCTCCAACCTCCATGAAAGGGTGGGTTGGGGCTGGCTTCTTATATCTTTTTATTCAAGTCCTGCTTAATCTTTATATTTATGTTATATTTACTTTTGATTTTTTTGGTGTGATTTTGTTCTAACTTAACTAACTCTGCATCAATTCGTACAGATGTTTCCATGCTTCTATGTATTCAATACACACACCATTTCTTACAGCATGGTAATATTCCATTACATTCATGTACCACAGTTTCTTTAGTCATCCCCCAATTGGTGGGTATCTACTTTGTTTCCAGAAAAAAAGCTGCTATAAATATTTTGGAGTATGTGGGGACTTTTTTCTCATCAATGGCTTCTTTGAGGTATTAGCTAAATAATGGAGTCTCATGTTCAAAGAGTACGGACTTCAGTCACTTTATTAGCATAATTTCAAATTGCTTAAATTGGTTCATTTCATTTCCCAACTCCACCAGCAATGCATCTACCTTTCCTCAATCCCTCCAATATTGACTATTGCCATCTTTTGCTTTTTTGGCCGATTTTCATGTTGTGTGGTGAAACCTTAGGCTTTTTAAATTTGCATTTCTTTTATTATCAGTGATTTGGGACATTTTTTCTTGTATTTGTGAAAACATATGTGAATAATTTGTAACTGTGAAAACAGTTCTTTTGAGAACTATTTGTTTATATTCTTTGGCCATTTATCTAATGTCTTGGATACCAAACCCTTATCAGAGAAATTTGATAAAAAGAATTTTTTTCCCACTTGACCACTTGCCTTCCATCATTTCTTACAGAACACTTGTACTCCATGACACACATCTGTATATATACATACACATACATATATGCACATATATACATATCTATGTGTGTATACATGTATGCATGCCTGCATATTCACCATAACTAAGCTAATAGATGAGCACCATCTCAGTTTACAGTTCTTTGTCACCACAAAAAGAGCTGCTATAAATATTTTTGCTCCTATTGAAGCTGTGGATCTAGAGCTTGAAAGAGTGACTAAGGACACAGATGGAGAGTTTTGCTTTTGAAACTCTTCACAACCTGGCCCCAAGCTGTCTTCGCATCTTCACTGGACATTAGTCCTCACCCTGCCCTTCACCAGCCAGAATGTCCTTCTTTGTCTTCACACATGGCACTCCATCTCTTGCCTCATCCCTTTGTATACATGGTAGCCCCCATGCCTCCTCCCCTCTGCCTTATAAAGTCCCTCCCTTCCTTCTGCTCAAGCATCACCCTTCTTCATGATGACTTTTCTCATCCTCTCAACTATTTTAACTCCTTTGTATTTATTCTCTTTATATTTAACCTATGTATGCTTATGTATATACTTGTGGCTTTTCTCCTTAGAATGCAAACTACTTGATAACATGGGTCATTTTATCCTTTCCATCAATATTGTCAGCAACTATCAGAGTACCTCTACATAGTCAGCACTTAATAAAGGCTCATTGAATGAAAGCGACCCACAGCAATCTTCAAAGCCATGGGAATAAAGAAGATTGCTCAGAGAAAGGGAGCCAGAAACAAAACCTTGGCAAACATCCCCTTGAAAGGTCGAGATAAGAAGTCCTGGAAGGAAAAGCTAGAGCAGGGGTTCTTAATCTGATGTCTGTGGACTTACAAGGGATCCATAAATACATTTCAGGGGGTCACTCTGAGTGGTTGCCTGTATGTTTAATAAATCATGCACCTCTGACAGATTTAACTTAAAAAAAGAAAGATGATCTACTCCACATTTTGGAGACCATCCTCTATGCTTTGCCCCTCTGTCTTGTTTCTATACTGTCAGGCCTTCCCGTGGGTCATCCCACACATCTGATACCTCTGTTCCTACTCCCTAGTGGATGAATGCATTTTCCAGGCAAGTGGAATGAGTGTGAAGGCACAGAGGTGGAATGCTACATATAAGGAAGTATGGAGTCAGGTTTGACTAGCCTGGAGTGGATTTGAAGGAGAATAATATGTAATAAGGTTTCAACACCTTATTTTGCACCCCATCCCTGACCCATTACGATGATGTACTTTTTAATCCGGTGACACTAGCCTCCAGGAAGTTCCATGAAGAAGGCCCTCCACTTTTCCACTCCAGGCATTTTCACTGGTTGTCCTCCATGCCTAGAAGGCTCTCCCTCCTGGCTTCCTTCAAGTCCCAGCTAAAATCCTACCTTCTGTAGGAAGCCTTTTCCAATCTCTTAATTCTAGTGCTTTCTCTCTGGTGATCATTTCCTATTTATCCCGCATGTAGCTTGTTTCTTTGGAGTTGTTTGCATGTTATCTCTCCCATTAAATTGGGAGCTCCTCTAGGCAGGGAGATCATCTGTTGCTTTTCTCTGTGTCTTTAGTGCTTACTGTGCCTGGAATATAGTAGGCACTATTGACTAAGGCTAGAAAAGTTGTTTGGGGCTAGGTTATACAGTGTTTTAAGTGCCAAACACAAAGGAATTTATATTGATATTAGAAATAATGGAGAACCATTGACATTTATTAGGTAGGAGAGTGACATAGAACTGTCACTTAGGAAAATCACTTTTTCATCTTGACTGGAAGACAGTTTGAGGTGGGGGAACAGTCTGGAGGCTGGGAGGCCAATTCAAAGGCCATTGTAATTTTTCCAGGAGAAACATGAAAAAGGCCTAACCTGAAGACAGAACTGGCAAGATTTGGTGACTACTTGTATATATATAAAGCGATGGGAAGTAAAAAGTCAAAGATCGAGATTGTAAGCCTTGATAACTGGAAGGATGGTGGTACCTTTGATAGAAGTAGACCATTTTACAAGAGCGGGAGGTTTGGGGATAAAGCATAGTAAGTTTTGTTTTGCATGTTAAATTTGGGATGCTTCTGAGACATCCAATTCTTTTATATGTTTTTTTAAATAATATTTTGTTTTAGTCATATATAGATAATTTTTAAAATTCAGTTTTTAAAATTATGAGTTCTAAATCCTCTCCCTCCCTCCTTCTCTTTACCCTCCCAGAGACGGTAAGCAGTTTGATATAGGTTATACATGTGCAATCATGCAAAACACATTTCTGTATTATCCATGTTGTGAGAGAAGACACAGACCAAAAAAAAAAAAACCTAGCAGAAAAAAAAATCTGAAATGTGAAAAAATAATATGCTTTGATCTGCATTCAGACTCTGTCAGTTCCTTCTCTGGAGGTGAATAGCATTTTTCATCACTAAGTCTTTGGAATTGTCTTAGATCGTCGTGTTGCTGAGAAGAGTTAAATCATTCATGAGACATTCAGTTCCAACAGGTAATATAGGACTGGAGCTCAGGACAGAGACTAGGGCTATACACACATCTGAGAACAAGCAGCACAGAAATTGTAGTTAAACCTTCATGAGCTGTTAAGCTCATGAAAAAAGTGTGCATTGGTAGAGAACAGAAGACCCACCATCAAACCTAGGAGGCCAACTCAAAAGGTTGGAAGATGATCCAACAAAGACGAAGAAGGAACAATCAAATAGGAGAAAGAGAACTGGCAGCAGTATTTAAATAAAAAAGAAACTCTAGAGAAGAGAGAACATTCAAGAGGAAAGGTTGGGGCAAGTGTCCAATGTTGTAGAAAGATCTGGAAGGTGGAAGACTGAGAAAGTTATTAGATCTGGAAACTGAGGTATCATTGGCAATTATGGAGAATGTTATAGATGTTGCCAGGGGTGTGCTGGTAAATGTTTAACAACCAGCTCTCTGAAAGACTAGACCTATTTTTATGTTTAATCAGTATTATTAACATTTTCTCCATTTGCTCTCTTAAGTTTAGACAGTTATCAAGGCAATAAATCAAGCCCTGATTTGTATCAGTTGGGGATTTCTGTGGTATAAATGTTCTCACTGAAAATTTAACACTCAGCTCTCAGGAGCTGGTATTAGTAGGTTCTAGCATGTTCTCTGAGTATTGAGTTCCCTTATGAAATCTTTCAAAGTGTTTCCTCAATGTTATTCACAACTGCCCTGCCACTAATATGAATGTCTTCAGTTTGTACTTGGTTTGGGCTGACTACTGTTCTCACCTTCAAGGAGATGGAAGGCTCTGAGAAAAGAATAAAGAAATATCTAGAAAAAAAGAGTTAAGACTTTTTAAGACTCATCTTCCTGAGTTCAAATCTGGCCTCAGACACTTACTAGCTGTGTGACTCTGTCACTTAAGTGAACCAAGTCACTTCACCCTATTTGCCTCAGTTTCCTTATTTGTAAAATAAGCTGGAGAAGGAAATGGCAAACCGTTTTGGTATCTTTGCCAAGAAAATCCCAAATGGGATCACAGAATCAGATACAACTGAATTGACTGAGGAACTAGAGGCTTAAAATTACACTAAAACTATATAGAAACTATATAGACACTATGTAGAGAAAAGAGGACCAAGGGAAGAGCCTTTGAGCACAGCTTTGGAGGCAAAAGATAATTAACCATCAAAGAAGACTGAAAAGGAGTAGTCTGATTTTAAGAGGAGAACAAGGGTCATCAGTATCACATAAAGTAAAAGAGCAAAATAAAATCTTTGAAGAGGTAGTGAAAGAAAGCTGGATTTGAAGTCAGAGGACCTGGGCTCAGATCCCAGCTTATACTATCTGTGTGACTTTGGGAAAGTCATTTGCCTTCCCTACTGCTCAGTTTTCTCACCTACGAAGTGAGAGAGAATTGGACTACATGATCTCTAAGACACCTTCTGTCTCTAAATAAATATATGATACTTAATATTACATGTATAAAATATGTGTGTATGATATGTATGAATGTATAAATATAACATGTGTAACCAAGATTGCTTGCTATCTTGGGAAGGAGGGAAGGAAAGAGAAAAATTTGGAACTCAAAATTTTACACAAATAATGTTGAGAACTATCTTTATATGTAATTGGAAAAAAATTAAATACTATTAATGAAAAAATAAATATATGATCCTAAGAGGGTGTGATCAATAGTATCAAAAACTCTAGAAAAGTTCAGGATTATAAGGACTGGTAAAATGCCATTAGATTTGGCAATTAAAAGATCATTGATAACCCTTGAGACAAGAATCTCAATGAAGAGGCGAGCCAGGCTGAACGGGATTGAGGAGTGGGGAAATGGAGGCAATGGGTACAGACAACTCTTCCTAGGATTTTAGCAGTGAAGGGGAGAGACAAGGGTAAGAACTTAAAGGGATGACAAAGTCAAGTAAAGGGTTCTTAAAGATAGGGGAGATCAGAACAAGTTTATTGGCATCTGGGAAGGAGTAAGATGATAGGGAGAGACTGAAGATAAAAGGCTGAGCAAATGATAGATGGCACAAGCTTTTAAAGACCTGAGGATTGAAGGGACAAGTAGAGATTAGCTTTGTCAAGGATAAGGATCACTTTATCCTCTGTGACTAGAAAAGGAGGAGAGGATACATGAACATGTGAAGGAGTCATTTGAGGCATGGAGTAGGAAAAATGAGGAAATCTCAAGTGATAGCCTCAATTTTCTTAGCAAAGTTGGAGACAAGATCTTCCATTGGAAGGGAGAGGGTGTCATTGTGGGCTTGAAGAGAAAGGGAAAGATTTAGATGAGAGGGGAGGAGAAAATGAAAGAGAGAAAGAGAGAGAGAGAGAGAGAGAGAGAGAGAGAGAGAGAGAGAGAGAGAGAGAGAGAGAGAGAGAGAGAGAGAGAGAAGTCAGGAAGGAAGAGAGAGGGAATGAAACCCTGAAAAGAATGGAGAGAATGCTGTGTGTTGGTGAGGGTCCACATGAGATTAAATAGCATGAATTTGTATTGGACCCAATCCACCAGCTTGCATGATTTTTTCCAGTAGTATTCATCAGTTGGAGGACTTGCTGTATAAAAACAGCAAGACAGAGCAGTAAAGCATTAAAGGGTGGAGAACAATGGTTTTTTTTTTTGACTTATTTAATAATGGGATCAAGGCTCTTTGGAGAGGAAAATGAGCAGAAGTGATAGACTAAGAGAAAAGGGAAGTAATGAGAGACTAGGAGTCACCATGAGGACAAATTTAGGAGAAATATAGACAGAGGGGTAAGAGGAGAGAAGGTTGAAATGAGAAGGAAATTTCAGAGTTCAAGATCATAGAAATTGACTATTTGAATGATGTTGACGTTTATAGTACAAGCTCCCTTGTGGATAGGTGGATTAAGTAGAGTGGTCATAGGAGTGGAGGAAGTTGATTGGGGGTCAAGGAGGGAGCTCAAGAAAGGAGAACTTAGCGCTGAAGGCAGCGCCAAGGAATCAGGTCTCAGTTTACACCAATAGATGGAATAAAACAGGAGACAAAGAAAATTATGGTGAACGGAACACAAGGTGAAAACATAGCAAAGGAGGCCAGTGACTGAGGAGTAACAGTGAACCTGATAGGTATCACAGTACAGAGAGAAATAGCAAAGGACTGGGACTTTTGCCTCAGTAAATGATTTTGAACCAGAGGGACTAGGGGAGCAGAGGTAGGTATTTACTGACCATAGGACAGGAGAATCACATTCAGGTCAAGGTGTGTTTTGGAGAAGTAGCATGGTATAGACTGTAGATGTACTGTATGTACATGAAGATGAAGTAGAGGACTATATGCTTGGAATCAGAAACATTTACTATGTGACCCTGGACAAGTCACTTAAAATCTTGGTGCCTATGTTTCCTCACCTGTAAAGTGATGAATTTGACCTTGATGGTTTTGAGGGTTTCTTCTAGCTAATGTCAGGAGGTAAAGGAAACTGGTGGGATTGGTTGTCAGAAGGGTCACGTCATTAAGGATGCTTATTGTCCCAGATAGCACAAGGCATAGATCTAGGGACTTCCTCTCTTAGCTTCCTTTATCTTTCTCACTTGTGAGATGAAAGAAGACAGAGTAGGGGCAGGGTTTTCTGGTAATAGTGGCCCAAAAGGTCATGGGCTGAAAGATGCCAGACATTTAATGTACATTTGTTGAACCACTTCCCTCCCCCTATAAAAAACAGAAGGGAGCATGGACATAATATGCAAACCCGTTTTAACAGAACTTGCTAAAATTCAGGCTGAGTACAGCAATTTTTATTTTCCATGTCTTTCCCAATTCTTTGGCTCACCCAGATGGTGTCTTTTGAGTCCAGGCTTCTGTTCCTGTCTACCAGTTCCTGGGTCCTAGACCCACCTAAGACTAGCAGATTCCTCCTCCAGCCATCTTCATTTGTGCCAAGCCTTAAATAATACAAGTGGAGAAGAAAGAGACAGGTCAGAATGGACAATATCTATATAAAAGCAGCCTGGCTCCAGCAGGGAAGGCTGGGTAGCGGAGGAGGAGATCAGACTTGAAAGGTACGTTACAGCCACATGGGAGCAAAGGCTTAGAGAAAATAGATGATTTTCCCTCCAAGACTTTGAAGCTGGCTTGTCACGTCATTGTCTCCTGACTGAAGCCCACTGATTGCTCTCCCTACTAGACCAGGGGTGGGGAACCTGGGTCCTCTAGGCCACATGTGACCCCCTAAGTCCTCAAGTACAGCTCTTTGACTAAATCCAAACTTCCCAGAATAAATCCCCTGAATAACAGGACTTGTTTTGTAAAACCTGGACTCAATCAGGCCGTACCCGAGAACCTAGAAGGCCATGTGTGGCCTTGAGGCCACAGGATCCGCACCTCTGTACTAGACCATCTTTTCTTATACTTGCTTATCAAACTGCTTTAGATTGATTTCATCCCAGCATCGCCAACCACTTAGCCAAAAAGAATCAATCCAATAGCCCCAAGTAGCTGGGGGTCATTATCACCATTTTTCTAGTGGGGAGCCAGAGGATTCAGTAATGACAGAAGGTCAAGGGCCACGTCAGCCAGGAAGCCTGTTACTACAGTGCTGAATTCCTTGCCCTCCGCTCCTCCTCCTCCACTTCCCCCACAGAGAGCCACTAGACTCAGAGCCACCCACAGTTAGTTTCAGTCAAGCTCAAGCCTGGGAATTTGTGGTTGGCTATTTAGCAACATTGTCCTTTCAAGACAAGCGTTCTTAAGCTTTTCTTCATTATGGACCTATTTGACAGTCTGGTAAAACCTGTAAACCCCATCTCAGAATGTTTAAAAATGCATAAAATATTTTAATTTTAAAATACATTAAATGTTAAATTATCAATATTATTATTTATTAAATAAAATTTACAAAAAAATGCATAAAATAAGTTACATGCAAAGGAAACTAATTATATTGAAATAATTATTAAAATATTTTTAAAAACAAGTTCATGAACCACAGGTTAAGAACCCTGCTTCAGACAAGGCTATAGCTAAGAGAAGAATCAAGACACTCTTGCCTTCAGTAAGATAAAAGGGAAAAAAAGCGACAGGAAGGCAGATTCCTCCTAGGTATGTACACTCACAGATCCCCTAGGAAAACAAAAAAAGAAAACAGAACCCCAAATTCTGCTGTATTTGTAACCAGAGGGCCAGTGTTTGAATCCCAGAACTGTAAATTACTACCTGCTTGACCTTGAGCTATTGCTTAACATATCTGGGCCTCACTCTCCTTGTCTATAAAATGAAGGGGGCTAACAAAATGCCCCCTAACGTCCCTTTCCACTCTCAAGCCTACAGTTCTGATTCTGACCAGGCCTCTTATAGAATTCCAACTTGGGGCCCCAGTTCCTGCCCCCTCGCCTAGGTGGCCACTGTAGGATTGAATCCAGATATGCTCCCTGCCCCCCACACAGATCAGTCCTTCCCCGGCTTCGGGGTCTGCTGTTCATTCAGATCTTTACAGGAATTTCCCTTGCTCTTAAAAGATAGTGAGTACCAGGCAATCTGGGCAGGGGGAGCCTGGTGCAGGCTTCCTTTGTCTTAATCATAGTGGAAATAGACCTGCATCAGGCAAGAAAGAGATGACGTAACTTTCTAGTCTTTTAGTCCCATAAGACGCTGGCTTGGAGGGCCCAGCTCCCAGCTTACAGCATGGATCTGAGAAATGGAGCTTCCTTCTGGCTCCCCCTTCAGTTTTTAATGTACCAATGAGAGGTGATGTTTCTGTTTGTCGGGAAGATGCTAGAATTTCATCTGACCTGTTTAACAAATATCTAGTTATTCTAAGTATGCCTGGTCAGCATTTGCTGAGCTCCCACCAAGGGCTCCTGCTCAGTTGTTTCTTCAAATGTTCTTGGGTCTTTCTTTGCAATGGAATGTGATTTTCCCACAAGCCCAAAGAAGGTTCCTTTCCTGACCTGTCCCTTCTTAAATGCTGCCCTTTGACTATTTGTTAATGACTCACAGCTGTGTTGCTTCCCCCTCTCTCCCTGGCTTGATGCAAGAACAGGGCCCTGAAACCTGAACCCTCCTTCCCATGGAGATGTTGCCCACCATTAGGGCCAGAGCAAATGCTTTTGGCTACCTATGAATGTGGATGTGAATGGTTATACTGGGGCTGGGGGAGCGGAGAGTGGGGGGAAGAGAAGGTGAAGGTTCATTGCCTCATTGGCCTAGACTATCTCAGGATGAAAATAGAGAGGACAGAGGATAGACCTGAAAATGAGATTTACCTCATTGAGGCAGCCATAGTTCCTGGTATCAGGAAGATACAAGTTCAAATCCTGATTCAGATGTTTTACTTTGCTGTGTGATGCCAGAGAAAATCACTTAACCTCTCTCAGTCTCCGTTTCTTCTGCAAAATGGGGATAGTCATAGTACATACCTCCTTAGTACATACCTCCTTAGTAGCCTCAAATGAGATAACGTCTCTAAAGATATTCACAAACCTTACAATGCTTATACAAATGATAGCTATTATTATTTTATAATTAAAAAAGAATAGTGGAAGAGCAGAGGCAACATTGAATTTGGTAGCAGGGCAGCAAGAGAACCTCAAATATCCCCTCAACTCTTCTCCTTCCACTCCCAGGGTTTGGCCATAAATTGGGAAATGAACACTCGGGCCTCATTTGACCTTTCTTTTCCCCAACCGGAGCAGTGATTTCATGGGCATAGGGAAGGAGGATCTTCTCTTTATCAAAGCAAAGCAGCACCTCCTCTCTAACTCATCCTAGGGAGTTAACTAAAAAGTTAAGTGACTTGCCCAGGATCCCACTGCTAGTGGGGATTTGAACTCAGATCTACCTGACAAAAAAGCTATCTTTTTATTCATTATGCCCCATCTATCTGCCTCAGTCCTAACAGCTGACATTCATACAGCACTTTAAGGTTTAACCAAGCACTTTACACAATCTCATTTGAGTTTCACCAACCTATGATGTAGGAGTACCTCCATTTTACTGCTGAGGAAACTGAGTCGCAGGGAGGTTTAGACTTGCCAGTGATCACTCAATTCACAGGGGTGGAATTTGAGTTCAAATGTTCCCAACTTCAGCAGAATATCCTTCATATCATACTGCCTCTCCAAGATGGTCTAGGCCAGGGGTGGGAAACCTGTGACCTTGAAGCCACGTGTGACCCTCTAGGTCCTCAGGTACAGCCCATTGACTGAATCCAAACTTCACAGGACAAATCCCCTTAATAAAAGGATTTGTTCTGTAAAACTTGGACTCAGTCAAAAGGTCACATCCAAGGACCTAAAAGACCACATGTGGCCTTGAGGCCTCAGGTTCCTCACCCATTGTCTAGGCCATGAAAGGGCACAGATGAAGCTACCTCTACCAAATAATCAAGCACTCTATTTTCCTCACATGTTTATCCCTTATGTCTGAAATTCTGCCATTAGAGAATTGTTCCCTTGAGAGAGTGAGAAATTATTGTAAGTTCAAATGCCAGTCCTTTGGCAGAAGCAACTCAGTGGGTTACCTCTAGTGAGAATGAATGTGTGAGATTCTTTCCAAGAGAGTCCACTGTTAGGTGGGAGCACCCCACACCCTCCATAAGGAAGGCATTCAAAAGATGAATTTTATTAGGGAGAAGGTGGAGAAAGAGGGTCAAATGTGGTCACTGTTGGAAGAGAGCAGGTGTAATTGGGATGCTGCAGTGCCTGGAGGACTCTGGGAAACTAAAAGCCAACACAAAAATGCTAGAGACCTGGGAAATGGCACACAGAATGTGGGGAGGTGGGGAGAGAGGACAAGGGGAACTTGGGCACTCTGAAACCAAACTCTTCTACTCTACCTACAACCAGCTCAAGGACACTAAGTGTATGGAAATCTGGACATACTGAAGGATTCTTGACTGAGGCAACTCTTGACAGATGAAATCCTTTCTCTACACATTGGAGGATCAGCTGGGGTTTCCTGAGTACAACACTCACAACTCTCAGAATGATCCTCTAAGGCAGTGAGCAGCTGACCAAAATGAAGGGATCACATGCTGGGATGTGGAGTTTCAAACTTTTAAAATCCAGTTCAGCAGGCATCCATTCAGCACCTTCTACATGGTGGACAGCTTCCAAGGCTCTCAGAGAAAAAGACAGAAAGTCTCAGTCCTCAATGAGTTTCCATACTAATTGGAGGAGACACTCACAGATAAGTATACACAAAATAAATACAGCCATGGTGAGATGTAATAACAGCTGGGGGGTTCCTGTTTTTTTGAGTTCTTGGAAGGAGCTAGGTTAGAAGGCAGAGAATTCTAGATGGGTGGTGATAGCCTGTTCACAGACCCGGACATGGAAGAGGAAATGTAGGAACATCCTGAGTGAGGACTATAACAAGACCCATTTATCAGACTCTACGTTTAGAGAAATTGAAGATGAGTGATGAAAGCCTCCTATACATATACTTACATGTTGTATGACTTCTTTGGTGTGGGCATTCCATCCACATATACAGATCACAACCCCCTCCCTCTGGGAGTGATTTTGTGTAAAATAGGGTTTCTTAACCTTTTTCATATCAAGGACCCCTTTGACTGATGAAGTCTGTAGACCTATTCTCAGAATAATGTTTTTAAATAATTGAAGAGAATGTTAAATTTCAATTAGAGATTTCTGAGAATAAAGATTCTTTCCTCCGTCCCATCCAGACTCCCAAAATCTATCCATAGACCCCTTGGGGGTGGATGGCCCCACTGGTTAAGAATACCTGATGTCAAATTGGCAAGCAAGACAGGCAGCTTAGGCAACTTTGAGGCCCAGGCTCAAAAGTGAGTGCTTCAGACAAAAGAATCTAAAAAGAATCTAATCTTAGCAGCTTTTCATCATAGCTCACTCCTTACTGGGAAGGAGGCATCAGCAACCAGGCACACACTGAACCCTGCGCTATTGATTCTCTCTCCTGCTCTTGTACCAAGCCACAAAGTACTGCCAGACTCATAAGCACCCTTCTCCTAGTCATCCACATTGACTTTCAGTCTCTAATTTTGTGCAGACGTTCCCAGAACACATTACTCTTTCTCATTTACTTGAATACACATCCAGAATACACACACACAATTACAATCTCTAACTTCTCCCATACCATAGACTCCATAGCTCCCAAACCACTAAGTGATATACAACCAACCTGGAGACACCCTCCTGACACTCCTTCTTAACAGTCTCCTAAGAATTACAAATATTTATTTCCCTTTGCAGCTGTCCCCATGTGGTAGGAGATAATGAGGAAATCTTCTATGATGTAATACACCTGTATATCCCTGTTAGTCTGTCCCATTGTGCTCCAAACTCTTTACACAACTCATGTAAAGGGAAAAAGAGTTGAAATAAGCAAACGCAATAAAGTTACTATTAAAGTAGTAAGACTGGGGTAGTCTGATGTTTCATAAGAACTATAAATGGCCCTTTTCTGTGGTCAGAGGAGCCTGTAATAACTGAAATAAAGAACTGATTTTTTTCCTATGAAGCAATGGGACACAGAGCAGTTAAATTCTGATAGGGGAAGGAAGGAGAAGACCCTGTGGAGAAAGTCGGGCTCAGGAAGAGTTGGGCAGAATTGAGAAGCCTTGAGCAGGAGGCGTAAGGATGAGGGTCATGGAAATGCTGGAAGGACTAGGCTGTACGGGTAGGGCTCTGAATTCAAATTTCAAAAATTTCTGTGAAGTTTGGATTCACTAAAGGGCCCTACTTGAGGACCTAGAGGTCCACATGTGGCCTTGAGGTCACAGGTTCCCCACCCTTAGGCTAGGGTGATGAAAAAGTAGATGTAAAGTAATTGATGACTTCCCATTACCCCAGCAGTTTAGTTCTTTAGAGCTTTAAAAAAAGTTTAAAAGGAATCAATGTTTTAATCTCCTTATTAGAAACAGTTAATTCTTAATTTCTCTGGGGTTTGTTATTATCCAGTTTGGGAATTATACAGGCTCTTTTCTTGTTTCTGCTCATTGGCTCATTGATTTTGAGCTCCAAGATCGCTTGTTCAACCATTTTGTATGTGGAAACTGAGGCCTAGAGAGAGTATGTGATTTGCCTAAAGTCATTCCTATCCTAAGTAGCAGAGGCAGGTTCAAAGTCAATCCTCTGACTCTGGATCCAGAACTCATTCCCATTGCATGACCATCACTCCTTGGCTAATAATCACCTCCACCTGGGCATAATCAGGGTAAAGGAAAGGCTCCCAAAGTCAGATTGCTCTCAGTTGTTTCTTGCTGGCTTCTCTTGCAAAAGGTTTTGTTGGGGAGAAAGCTGAAACAATCCATTAAATTAAATTTGGATATTAATTACAGATTTCAATCCTCTGTGCTTTCTCTGCTCCCTGCAAGCATGGATAATTGACATCTGGCTTCACCTTCGTTGCTCTTGGGACAACTTGACTCCCTTAGTGACATGATGGCCTCTTGGGCTCCCTTGTTTACCAGTGGAGGAGGTGTTGGGAGGGTGCCTGGTTCCCCTGGTCTCTTCCCATTCAGATTGTTGACAGCGTGGAGTGGTTCCAATAATCTCACTCACCTGTCTCAGAGAGTTAACTGGGGAGTGATTAAGATACTTTCCTAGCTCTTCAAAAAGTAAGGACTGTTCTCTGGGGTGGAAAATACACCTGCCAGGTCTCCCAGGAGAAAAGGATATCAAGCTTTATGGACATTATATCCAAAACTGTCATTTGTCTTTTAAAATGGGTAGCTTTTGTTTTTGTGGTTCAGTTGTGTCTGATCCTACATGACCCTATTTGGTGGGTTTTCTCAGCAAAGATACTAGAGTGGTTTGCCATTTCCTTCTCCAGCTCATTTTACAGATGAGGAAACTGAGACAGTGTTAAATGACTTGCCCAGGGTCATACTGTTCCTAAGTGTCTGAGTCTGGATTTGAACTCATAAAGATGAGTCTTCCTGATTCCAAGACCAGTGTTCTATTTGCTGGGTCACCTAGCTGCTCCATATCATTTATTTTTACATTACCTACATTCTCCCCTGTATCTATCCCTCTCCTTCCCCTCTCCTAGAAAGTCTCCTCTCATGTAACAAACAATGTTTTTAAAGAAAGAAAAAAGAAAAAGACAGAGCAAAACCTATCAATGCAGTTTTAAAGAAATCTGACAGTTCCATAGGCACAGGTCGCATCCCCATTTGCAAAGAATGAGGGGTGGGGACAGAGTATCTTTTCACATCTACATGCTTTTTCTTTTTAATTTTGCAACATTCTTTTTTGATGGTTTTCTGGTTATGAATCTTATAATTTCTCATGGGGGCAGGGGTTAGCCTGAACATGGAAAAGAGCAGGAGACATTGCTCTTGGTGAGCTGTTGTGGGCTGGTAGTAGCTGTGGCTAAAATAAAATAAATAAAATGAAATGAAATGAAATAAAATAAAATAAAATAAAATAAAATAAAATAAAATAAAATAAAATAAAATAAAATAAAATAAAATAAAATAAAATAAAATAAGCAGCCCCGGTCAGAGAAAAGCCCTGGTCTGGAACCACATTGTTGTAGTAGGAGAACTGTGTTTACAGTCAGACAAGGAGAACAGCAGAGGCCTTTCCCATTGCCACCCAAGGGCAGGTAAAGTTTTGTCTCAAGACAAGTCATACATTTGTGGGGATCAGGAAGGGTGAGCCACACCTTTCCAGAGCAACTGGGAACTGCAGAAGGAGCCTGTATGGAAAGAGAAAGCCATGACCACCTGGTGACACCTGCTGGGAGTAACTGGGAACTGCAGGAGGAGCCTGGATGGAATGAGAAAGCCATGACCACCTGGTGACACCTTCTGGGAGTAACTGGGAACTGCAGAAGGAGCCTGGATGGAAAGAGAAAGCCATGACCACCTGGTGACACCTGCTGGGAGTAACTGGGAACTGCAGGAGGAGCCTGGATGGAATGAGAAAGCCATGACCACCTGGTGACACCTTCTGGGAGTAACTGGGAACTGCAGAAGGAGCCTTGATGGAAAGAGAAAGCCATGACCACCTGGTGACACCTGCTGGGAGTAACTGGGAACTGCAGGAGGAGCCTGGATGGAATGAGAACGCCATGACCACCTGGTGACACCTACTGGGAGTAACTGGGAACTGCAGGAGGAGCCTGGATGGAATGAGAAAGCCATGACCACCTGGTGACACCTGCTGGGAGTAACTGGGAACTGCAGGAGGAGCCTGGATGGAATGAGAAAGCCATGACCACCTGGTGACACCTGCTGGGAGTAACTGGGAATTGCAGGAGGAGCCTGGATGGAATGAGAACACCATGACCACCTGGTGACACCTGCTGGGAGTACCTAAGAACCGCAGAAAGACCTATAAGACAAATCAACACCTGAAAAACCTTCCTCAAGAACTAAGAAATAGTGGAGTTGGCACCTTACAGGGAACAATACAGCTTCAAATCAAATTGTGCTGAAAAAAAGTAGCCTAAAATATCCAGAACATTCATCTTAAAAACCAGTGGCAAAACTCAACTGCACCATGGTTCCAGTCTAGGAACAGTAACTTTACATGCAGGTCAATAAGCAAACAGCAGCACCAGAGACCACAGCCAAGGGAAGGACGGTTGGAGGGGATCCTGCATATTTAGAAATGAAAGTCACCAGGAGCTTATCTTGATCTTTGGGAGACATTTATTGAAGGGTTTCTATTTGTTTTCTGAGGTTCCTGTTTTGTGTTCCCTGAACTTTCAATAAAACTTACACTCCCCTTTTGTGATGAGAGCTACATGCTGGCAAAGGTAGTTGTTGCCAATTTGCCAGGTGGAGTCAGGTAGGGATTTTCCCAGATTTGCTAGGATGAGGTTATTATAAACCAGAGATATGAACAGTGCCCCCAGAATGTGCCCCAAGTTCTTCACTTCTTGAGAGTCTCTGATATTGGAGTTACACATTTTCCTGCTGTCTCTGGAAAGGACCCATTAACCCTTCATTGTGATTCAGTGGAACATGCTGAATTTGCAGTCAGAGTACCTAGATTTTGCAACCATGGGCCACTTGTTTAATCACCTCCCTAGATCTTAGTCTGCTCATCTGCAAAATGAAGGTTTGTACTAGACAGTAAGTTCCCTTCCTGGTCCAGAACCATGATCCTCTGACCTTTCTACCTCAGGGGCCACAGGTTCAGAAAACCAAAGTGATTTTTCCCAGACTTTTCACAAGGTATCAGTTGAACTTTGTCTCTAGCTTTTCATTTGAGTTTTCTAGATGTTTCCACCTCTTTTTTTCCTGCCATAATTTGATTTTTAGCTATATTTTTTTCTTTACCTTGAAAAGCAGAGGAATGCAAACAATGTCATTTCCTTACTTAAGGCAATTGGAGGGGGAATGGAGAGGATGGAGAGAAAGGCACAGGAAAATGGAGGTTAGCAAATGGTCTGGTTTGGGTGGATTAAGAGGGAACAGTGAAATCCAGAACAGAGACTAGGCCAGGCTACACTATTCCTTTTAGACTGGGCCAGTCTTACGTGTTTAGGCAATTGCTTGGGTTATATAAATCTGAGGGGTACAAGACAAGGGACCCTGGCTTAACACGTCTCACCTCACACAAGCATCATGGCATCTGTAAATGAATTCCTTTAAATTAAGTCATTTTAGTAGACAAGACAAGTAGTTAAATAGACAGGAGTCCCTAATATAAATATACCTGGGAGGCACAATATCTTAAAATGTTATTGTTATAATATCACTTTCGAAGGATTAGAAACATTTATTTAGGGTTAAGAAGTTCCTTAAGAGTTATCTAGTCCAAATCCAAACACTAGCTGTGTGACCCTGGACAAGTCATTTTAACCCAGTTTGCCTCAGTTTCCTCATATGTAAAATGAGCTGGAGAAGAAAATGATAAATCACTTCTAGTATTTTTGCCAAGAAAATGCCAAATAGGGACATGAAGACTTAGACACAACTAAAAACAACTGAACAAGGAATCCAAATCCCTTTGTTTTATTTATGAAAAATCTAAGGTCTTGAGCCTTTCCCTATTCCAATCCATTCTCCATTCAGCCACTAAAGTGATTTTCCTAAAACATAGGTCTCATCATATTCCCTCCCCCCGTGGCAGGAGCCAAGATGGCAGAGTAGAAAGATTCACATATACTAGCTCCTAACACACAGCCCATAAAATACCTGTACAGAAGAACTCCCAACATATTCTTGAGCAGCAGAAACTACACATCAATGGAGTGGAAGAGATTTCTGTTCCAGAGAGACCTGAAAAACAGACACCAAAGGTCCATCACACACTGGACCTAGAGTGGAGTCCAGCCCTGCCTTCGCTGTGCAGCATGGAGAGGCGCAGATCCGAGCAGGCTTCAGGGACAGAAGTCCCTCCCACCCACAGGTGCCAAAGGTCAGTGAGAGGGCCTTTTCAGCCTACGGAGAGGGGAGCGGGGTGTCTCCATAACTCAGGCCCCCTTGGGAGGCAGCAGCAGACAGGGGCTCCCAAAGCAGATAGGAGCTCGGATCCATTGTTGAAGGTCTCTGCTCAAACCCCCTGAGGGAACTGAGCCCTGTGTAGTGGCTCTGCCCCCACCTGAGCAGCTGAACTTAATGTCACAGTGAATAGTAGCCTCTCCCCCGCTAAAAGCCCTAAGCCTGGGAAGCAGCATTTGAATCTTAGCCCCTAAGCACTAGCCAGGTAGATCTGGAGGCCAAGTGGGTGTAGAGAGGAATCTCAGAAATCAAGTAACTGGCTGGGAAAATGCCCAGAAAAGGGAAAAAAAAAATAAGACCATAGAAGGTTACTTTCTTGGTGAACAGATATCTCCTCCCATCTTTTCTGATGAGGAAGAACAATGCTTACTATCAAGGAAAGACATAGAAGTCAAGGCTTCTGTATCCCAAACATCCAAAATAAATGTTCAATGGGCTCAGGCCATGGAAGAGCCAAAAAGGGTTTTGAAAATCAAGTTAGACAGGTGGAGGAAAAACTGGGAAGAGAAATGAGAGACATATTCCCTCCCCCCTCCCCCACCATCTCCCAAAAATCCCTATTGCCTCCAGGATCAAATACAAAATGCTGTTTCGCATTCAAAGATCTTCAGAACTTAGCCCCCTCCAGACTTCTTATACCTCACTCCCCAGCATGCACTGGCCAGTGACACTGGACTGCTGGCTGATATCCCCAAACAAGAAACTATCTCTTGGCTCTGGGCATTCTCTCTGGCTGTTGCCATGCCTGGGACACTCCTTCCTCTGCTCTGACTGTTGGCTTCCTTGACTTCTTTTAGTCCCAACTAGAATCCCACCTTCTGTAGGAAGTCTTCCTTAACCTGTCTCAATTCCATTGCTTTCCCTCTGTTTCCCCTTTTCCTGTGTAAACTTCCTTGTTAGCTTCTTGAGGGCCTTTTTCCTCTTTCTGTGTCTCCAGCACTTAGCACAGTGCCTGGCACATAGTAGGCACTTAATAAATGTCTGTTGAGTTGAAGTGAAGTGATTTGCTGAGGGTTAGTCACTTTAGTCATGTCCTACTCTTTGTGACCTCATTTGGGGTTTTCTTGGCAAAGATACTGGAGCGGTTTACCATTTCCTTCTCCAGCTCATTTTGTAAATGAGGAATGAGGCAGGCAGGGTGAAGTGACTTGCCCAGGGTCCCACAGCTAGTAAGTGTCTGTGGTCAGATCTGAACTCAGGTCTTTCTGACTCTACTTCCTGCTCTATTCACCGTGCCACCTCACTGCCCATGGGTGGGTAATAACTGGCAGAGTCTAGATTTGAAGTCAGGTTGAAGTGGACATTATTCCTCCCTGCACCCTAGGTTGAGAGATATCTGTTAGGTTACTGGGCAGGGTTGGATAACTTGCCTAGTAACAGTTTTTCTGTTGTTGGGCCCCTGTCAAAATGTTATTCCCCTTTGGTTTAATATCTGATGAATTGTTAACAGTCATTTTTTGTTTAGTCCATTTGCATGGTAACCACCTGTGCCCCCCTAATGTTAGACCCCCATTGCCAGGTAACCACCTTCTGCTGAGGCCCCTCCTTCCTGACAACTACTCTGTTGAATGACAACCAGTCTGCGATTGGATACCTCTCCTGGCACCTATTTTCTGTTAGGGGTCCTTTGCCTAGTAGCATCCTGACAACCACCTTCTGTTTGGGGTTCTTGCTTAGCAGCAAGCCCCATTCTTGCTCTGTCAGAACTCTCTTTATTGTGGAAACCGCAAGGCTGTACCAAGTAGCACCGAAATGCTTAAAATGCACTCACCCACCTCAGTTTGGAGCTGTCTCCTCTGGGTTTCTCCATGAGGCAGCCACCACCCTGGCTAATAAATGATGCTCTCGAAATTCCCAATTAATTTTGCCTGTGATTTATTAAGTCTGTCCATTTCAAGGTTATCTGACTCCAAATCCAGTGTTTTTTCTGCTACTCAAGTCAGAGCAAATTGTCTAGGGAAACATGCCAAAGCTATCCCTAGAAGGAGGTTCTTTTAGCCAAAATTAATGCCTATTCCTCTGTCAGTCACATCGTTCATATACAAACTTCCTCTGTACTAAAAACTAGTTGTGTTTTGCGTTCTGTCACCCCCAGTGTCCCAAAGCGCAGCGTCCTACTTGGGTGTCACCTCCTTCCCGTTGGGTCTCCTTCCACATACATACATGCTTCCTACTACTATATTTCCTTGCTCCTACAACCTCCTCAGCTCCAGGCTCTTCTGGTTTTTCCAAGGTGGTAACTATTGTAAATGAGACAAGGACTTGGCATGACCTCGTCATGATGAGGAGGGTTCAAAATGCCCTGTTACGACCTGTTAATCAAATAGCAGTTTTCAGCACTGGATGCTGTCAGGTCCTCATGGCTGATGAAGATAAGATATAGTTTTCATTACTCCAATGGGATTCTACCAATTTGAATGTATATCCCAAGGAATTTCTGGGGTACTTACCACTTTTTAGCAGATCTTGGAAAAAAATGGTTAGTAAGAACTGGGAAAGTTAGAAAGTTGCTTGGCAGAAAATAGATTCAGATCAACAGTTATGCCATATAGTATATAATAAGGTCCAAATGGATAGTTGACCTAACACATCATTAAGAAACTAGAGGAGAATGGGAGGAGATAACTTTCAGATACCTGACTGAAGGAGGCTTCATAATTAAACAATGTCTTTGGGGCATAGTTCCAAATGGCTAGTTCACAGCTTTAACAACAGTGCCTTAATAATAAAATTAACAGCTCACATTTATATAGGTTTATTATGTGTCAGGCACTGTGCTGATTGTTTTACGATTACATTCTTATTTGATCTTAACAATAGCCTGGGAGACAGATGCTATTATCACCCCCATTTTACAGATGGGGAAACTGAGGCAAAGAGGTTAAGTGACATTGGTGTACCTGTTTTTCTAAATCTCTTCCAGCAATTGCCATTTTCCTTTTTTTTTTTTTTATCATCTTAGTCAATCCAATGGGTGTGAGGTGGTACCTCAGAGTTGTTTTAATTTACATTTCTTTAATTACTAGAGATTTAGAGAATTTTTTAATATAGCTATTGATAACTTTGATTTCTTTTTCTGAAAACTGCCTACTCATATGGAGTGTTCAGAGAGGATTAGTACCTCTGGTACAAAGGCTTGCTAAGCCCTTTTCAGGGTGGCTCACCCACCCTTGGTGTTCACTTTTCACCCAACTCTTACCTGTGACTCTGAGAAACTGGGTTTCTCATACCTGGGTAAAACTGTCTCAGTGGATATGTTAAATTTGGTAGAAAGTAGAAGGTAACTGACAGACTTCAAACTCATTAGTGAGGGAAGGAGATGTCTACCCCAAGCATGTGGAGACTTCTCCCAGGAGAATGGGCAGATAAGAACAATTTGTTCCAGAGACCATGAGGGCAACTGAAACAGGCCCTCTGAAGTGGTGAGAGCTTGGCCAGACATGGAAGACGCCAGGCTCATCCACTATATCCCAAGCCATCGCCAGGCATCCTGACATTTGTCTTACCACTGGACTTCAACGACTCAGGAAGAAAGAGAGAGACTGATGACATTGTGCAGCTCGGCCTCATTTAAATCCAATTCTCACACAAATCAAGACAATCACAATGTCCTTGTTTCTTTTCAAAACTGAAAGATGAACTACTTATATTCTTTGACTATTTATCAATTGGGAATTGACTTTTTTCTTGTAAATTTGCCTCAGTTGCCTTACATATTTTGAAAGTAAGACCTTTATCAGAGAAACTTGCCACAAAGATTTGTTTCCCAGTTTCCTGCTTTTCTTCAAATTTTAGATTTGTTGTTTTTTGTGTGCAAAAACTTTGAATTTTTGTCAAAGAATGAGCTCTTGCCCCTGTAGCTGGGACCTTTGGGTTTATCAAACACTTTATTACTGTGTTTATTTATTTCTGCATATTGTATACCTAATCTATTCTGCTTATCAACCTTTCTATTTCTTACCCAGTACCAAATTGTTTTGAGGATTACAACCTTGAAGTATAGTTTGAGATCTAGTACTACTGGTCCTCCTTTTTCCCCATTTCCCCCCATTAATTCCTTTCATATTCTTGACTTTTTGTTTCTCCAGATGAACTTTGTTATTATTTTTCTATATTTCTAATTTTTGGTATGGCATTGAATAAAAAATTAATTTAAGTAGAATTGCTACTTTATTATATTGGTTCAGCCTAGTCATGAGCATTTAATCTTTTTCCAACATTTAGATATTTATATTTCTTTTCATATAATCTCTCCTCCCCCATGCCCACCTTGGGCTCAGCTAAGTTTTTAGCACTTATTTCTTGCTCCATACATACATAGCTAAGGTCTCACTTGCTTTCAATCTCTTTTCTCCAGCTTAGAATTATGACCTAGAACTGGGTAATGGGTGACAGAGCTTCCAGCTCCTTCAGTTCTTGTTTCCAACACTGATTCAGGGATTCTCTGGGATCTCTTTCTGCCATGGTGTTTCCAGCTATGGTATTCAGTCTCAACCTTCCTACCATTCCTGTATGTGTTTGTCCTTCATTGCCGAAGAAGACCACGCCATCAGAGATATGATGACATGATTTGCACTTGACTTTGCTTTAAGTGAGAGAGGGCTGTGCAGGTCTCCAGCCTCACATTTCCTCCAGAGCCATCTGAATCTAGTGACCAGATATTCATCAGGGTGACTGGAGATGACCCAGAATGAGGCAATTGAGGTTAAGTGATTTGCCCAAGGTCACACAGCTAGTGAGTATCAAGTGTCTGAGGTGAGATTTGAACTCAGGTCCTCCTGACTCTTGCTCTATTCACTGCACCACCTAGCTGCCCAGGCCTGCTTTTTTTTCTTCATGTATTTGCATCCCCCTCAGGTCAAATCTCACCTCAGGCACTTGACACTCACTAGCTGTGTGACCTTGGGCAAGTCACTTAACCC
Source organism: Bettongia penicillata ogilbyi (assembly GCA_023548195.1). NCBI lineage: Eukaryota > Metazoa > Chordata > Mammalia > Diprotodontia > Potoroidae > Bettongia > Bettongia penicillata. Next base: position 6,916,549 of record JAJHZJ010000311.1, read on the forward strand.
CAATTGCCTCATCCTAGGTCATCTCCAGTCATCCTGATGAATATCTGATCACTGGATCCAGATAGTTCTGGAGAAGTGAGGCTGGTGACCTGCACAGCCCTCCCTCACTTAAAACAAAGTCAAGTGCATGTCATGTCGTTATTTCTCTGATGGCATGGTCTTCTTCAGCAATAAAGGACAAACACACACAGACACACAGACACACACACACCTAGCTGCCCACCTCACCTACCATTCCTAGGTGCTGGAATGTTCCCCACCACCACCATTGAGAGCAAGTCTACCTATCTCCTTAAGCTGCCCTGGACTTGAAAAATAAGTCACTGTGACTTCTACTTGGCTTTCCTGATCAGAATTTGTCCTGATACCTATTTCAGGTTGTTGTGGAGGAGGCATTTCAGGTGAGCTGGGCAAAATTGCTGACTCTTACTCCTCCACAAACCTGTATGTAGCATACAGTGCCAAAGGGTTGTCCTCGGGAAACCACCCCTTAATCTCTTCTTCTTTTAAAGGATGCTGCCTTCTAGAATATGGGAATCAATTTCTCTGAGTCCAGTGTCTTGAGAGACCCTCTGGGTTACATGAAGATGCTCACTAGAAGCAGCAGTTAGATTGGAAAATAGTAGGCATCTGAAAAAAACAAAAAGGCATTGCTACTAGTAAGTATCAAAAAAGATATGTGGTTCATGTATATACAATTAACAAGACTGATTGACTGGGGATTGTTGCCTAGCATCAACAGGTTTTTTTTTTGTTTGTTTTTTTTCAAGTTCTAGTTTTTTTTAATTCAATATAAGATTTTCTGCCTATTCTGAGAACACCTAATGCTTATTTTCTCCCCTAATCATCCTCAGTCATCTGCTGCTGCTCTTCTCTCTGGTTTGAGTCTGGAGAATGAGTTTCCTGTGCTGTGACACCAGACTTACTCTCTTACTTGGAAAGCTCCCCTATTCTTTCTTTCTTTCTTTCTTTTTTTTATATTTACTTATAATATAAATTTATTCATTTAACTTTTTACATCGATTTTCACAAAATTTTGGGTTACAAATTTTCTCTCCTTTTATCCCCTCCCCCACCCCAATACACCGAGCATTCTAATTTTCCCTATCACCAATCTGCCCTCTCTTCTATCATCCCTCCCTTCACTTGTCCCCATCTTCTCTTTTCTCCTGTAGGACCAGATGACTTTCTATTCCCCATTAACTGTATTTCTTATTTCCTAGAAGCAAGAATAATATTCAACAGTTGTTCCTAAAACTTTGAGTTCCAAATTCTCCCCATCCCTGCATCCCCACCCATTCCCTTTGGGAAGGCAGGCAATTCAATATAGGCCATATCTGTGTAGTTTTGCAAATGACTTCGATAATAGTCGTGTTGTGTAAGACTAACTGTATTTCCCTCCATCCTATCCTGCCCCCCGTTGTTTCTATTCTGTCTTTTGATCCTGTCCCTCCCCAAGAGTGTTGACTTCAAATTGCTCCCTCCTCCCATTGCCCTCCCTTCCATCATCCCCCCACCCTGCTTATCTCCTCCCCCACTTTCCTGTATTGTGAGATAGGTTTTCATAGCAAAATGAGTGTGCATTTTGTTCCTTCCTTTAGTCGAATGTGATGAGGGTAAACTTTATGTTTTTTTCTCATCTCTCCTCTTTTTCCCTCCACTAAAAAGTCTCCTGCTTGCTTCTTGAATGAGAGATAATTTACCCCATTCCATTTCACCCTCTCTCCTCCCACTACATTTCTCTCTCACCATTTACCTTAATTTCTTTTAAGATATGGTCCCATCCTATTCAATTTACTCTGTGCTCTCTGTTTCTGTATGTGTGTGCATGTGTGTATGTGTGTGCGCACGTGTGTACATGTGTGTGTGCATGTGCGTGTGTGAATGTGTGTGTGTGGTCCCACCAACTACCCAGATACTGAAAAGTTTTAAGAGTTACAAATATTGTCTTTCCATGTAGGAATGTAAACAGTTCACCTTTCGTAAGTCCCTTATGATTTCTCTTTGCTGTTTACTTTTTCATGCTCCTTCTCATTCTTGTGTTTGAAAGTCAAATTTTCTTTTCAGCTCTGGTCTTTTCATCAAGAATGCTTGAAAGTCCTCTGATTCATTGAAAGACCATATTTTCCCCTGAAGGATTATACTCAGTTTTTCTGGGTAGGTGATTCTTGGTTTTAGTCCTAGTTCCTTTGACTTCTGGAATATCCTATTCCACGCCCTTCGATCCCTTAATGTAGAAGCTGCTAGATCTTGTGTTATCCTGATTGTATTTCCACAGTACTGGAATTGTTTCTTTCTAGCTGCTTGTAAGATTTTCTCTTTGACCTGGGAATTCTGGAATTTGGCCACAATGTTCCTAGGAGTTTCTCTTTTTTGGATCTCTTTCAGGTGGTGATCAATGGATTCTTTCAATACTTATTTTGCCCTCTGGTTGTAGAAGGTCAGGGCAGTTTTCCTCGATATTTTCATGGAAGATGATATCTAGGCTCTTTTTTTAATCATGACTTTCAGGTAGTCCCATAATTTTTAAATTGTCTCTCCTGGATCTATTTTCCAGGTCAGTTGTTTTTCCCATGAGATATTTCACATTCTCTTCCATTTTTTCATTCTTTTGGTTTTGTTTGGTGATTTCTTGGTTTCTCAGAAAGTCATTAGACTCCATCTGTTCCATTCTAATTTTGAGAGAACTATTCTCTTCAGTGAGCTTTTGAACCTCTTTTTCCATTTGGCTAATTCTGCTTTTGAAAGCACTCTTCTCCTCATTGGCTTTTTGAACCTCTTTTGCCAATTGAGTGAGCCTATTTTTCAAGGTGTTATTTTCTTCAGCATTTTTTGGGTCTCCTTTACCAAGGTATTGACCTGTTTTTCATGCTTTTCTTGCTTCTCTCTCATTTCTCTTCTTGGTTTTTCCTCCACCTGTCTCACTTGATTTTCAAAATCCTTTTTGAGCTCTTCCATGGCCTGAGCCCATTGAGGTACAGAGGCCTTGACTTCTATGTCTTTCTCTGATGGTAAGCATTATTCCTCATCATCAGAAATGAAAGGCAGGAATACCTGTTCCCCAAGAAAGTACCCTTCTATGGTCTTATTTTTTTCCCTTTTCTGGGCATTTTCCCAGCCAGTTACTTGACTTCTGAGATTCCTGTCCACCCCCGCCTAGATCTGCCCAGCTAGTACTTGGGGTCTGAGATTCAAATGCTGCTTCCCAGCCTCAGGGCTTTTAGTGGTGGCATGGCTGCTATTCAATGTGAGCTTAAGATCTGGTGCTAAGGTGGGGGCAGGGCTGCCTCCCAGGCTCAGTTCCCTCAGGGGCTTTATGCAGAGATCTTCAGTAATGGCCCTGAGCTCCTGCCTGCTCCAGGAGTGCCTGGCTGCCGCTGCCTCTGCCACTCCCTGTGCCGCTGCCTCCCGAGGGGGCCCGAGCCACGGAGACACCCCGCTCTCCTCTTGGCCAGCACAGAAGTCTCTCTCACTGACCTGTAGCACCTGTGGGTGGAGGGACCTTCGCAGCCTCTGGAGATTTGGTCCCTGAAGCCTGCTCAGATCTGCTTCTCTGGGGCCACGTGGCCAGGGCAGTGCAGGGGTGGGCTCTGCGTCTGGTGCGCAATGGACCTTTGGGGTTGGTTTTTCAGGGCTCTCTGGAATGGAAATATCCTCCCCTCCATTGCTGTGTGGGTTCCACTGCTCCAGAATTTGTGGGGAGTTTTTTTTACAGGAAATTTATGGGCTGTGGATTCCGGAGCTAGCATATGTGAGTCTTTCTACTCCACCATCTTGGCTCCTCCCCCCATCAACAGGTTTTTGTCTCTTTGTACATGTGCTGGGGTGCTAAGATTGCATGTCCCTTGCCTTCCTCTTACCCCTCCAGGGCTGTTCTTGTACTTCACATTTATCAGATTTGACCTTTATAAAAATGTTAGGCAGTAAGGCACACAATATGATTAGCCGGAACCTTGTAGAATTTCTCCCCAGATGTCTTTTCAGAACAATTACTATTTGATGTATTTCAGAACAACAATGCCTCTGCCATCTTGTACTTGAGAAGCAGTATTTGTGTATCCAAGTATTACACCTTACATTTATCCATGTTGAAATTAATCTTATTAGATTCAGCCCAGTTCTGTAGCCTGTCAAGATCCTTTTGGATCCTGATTATCATCTAGTACATTAGCATCAAAAATTGTGTAACCAATCAGAGCATCCTTTCACTCTTCACCATTTTTCAAGAGAAAGACATGGTATGGAGTATGGTAGGTAGAGCAGTGGGGACTGGAAAGAGGAGTTAGTATGCCAGCTACTTTCAAATACACTCAGCTTTTTGACCACCAAAATATATTCTGCCCATCATGAAAGGGATCACGAAGATATAAAGATTTCATTGGAACACATATATGAGAAGGTATCTTATAGTTCTTGGAAAACAGAGAAATGGGCATGATCAAGAGTAAATGTAAAGGCTGTCCAAATTGACAATGAAATTAATTCCTTCTCTGAGTAGTGCTACACAGAAGAGAGGAAGGCAAAGCATACAGTACCAAGAAATTCAGGGTCAAAAAGAAGTTGGAAATCAGGGCCCATGAAGTTGCATGAATGAAAGTTAAAAAGGAAGATGGATGATGTGTCTCAGGGAAATAAAGGTACTTTATTTGCCAAGAAGAAGAACGTCCATCATAGTGATGTTCTATGGAAGTTTAGACCAATGATGTATTTTGCTCTAATTTTCTGTCTTAGAATGACATCTAAAACATCTATTATTAATTCCTCCAGCATGTTATTCATTTCCCTGTAATTGTCATTGTAAAAAAAAAGTAATCACCCATAATGAACATGGTTGGTTTAATAGCTTTATAGACATAGCCATTTATTCCCTCATGTTAACCTTGGCATCTATCACTGATGTCTTCTCAGAAATTGATTTCATATTAACACCATCAAAAGATAATTCATGAGCTCTAAGCATGGATCATCAGTTTCCCAAAAGATCATGATGGAAGAGCATTGTATCAAAGAACTGTAGATGGAACCTACTTTGGGTTGGCCTGAATAGCACCCAATCTTCCAAGCATTGGGAAGGAAGGAAGGGTAAATATACTAGAGAACAAAAGAGACACCTATATTGGAGCCTTGGAATGATGTCAGCTCACTAGAAGAATTATATTTCTTGATCACTCAGTGTAATATAATTGTCTCTTAATGAGAGGAATCCACTTTCGGCTACTTTTATAGTTACTTCACGGAGGGTATGTAATTCCTGTCATAGTATTTTATTTAAAGTGTCCATTACTGAACTATCTGGGCACCATTTATCCAGTTAAAAGAAATTCTATTGTTTCTCTGTGAGGAATTAGTGGTTCTATCCTTCTCTCTGCTTTGAAGACCTCCCCCAGCAACCTCCAGCCTAGAATGCTCAACTTGACTTGTCTTGGTTTCTTCCTCACAGTCCCACCTTTTCGTCGGAAATACTGGAGAGTGCTGTCAGTGTAGACTTGCCAGATTTCTCAGATTCATCAAGATTCTCTCAGACTCTTTTGAGGTGCTCTCAGCATCCAGGCAAACTCTGAAGCCAACAAAGATGTGCTTTGGTTGATTCTAACATCCCTTTTCTTCTCCTTCTTTCCTCTTCCTTAATTCTTCTTTCATCTTGATTCTTCAGACAAGCTTTTATTGATAGCCTCCCCATCCCTACACTCACCCCTAAGTCTGGGAAAATAACCAGTATTAGGCATTTATTATTGTTCAGTAGTTTTAGTCGTGTCAGACTCTCCATGACCCCTCTTAGGGTTTTCTTGGCAAAGATACTGGTGTGGCTAGCCATTTCCTTCCCCAATTCATTTTACAGATGAGGAAACTGAGACAAATAGGAGTAAAAGACTTGCACAGGGTCACACAACTACTAACTGTCTGAGGCTGGATTTGATCTCAGGAGATGAGTCTTCCTGATTCCAGGTCTAGCACTCCATCTGCTATGCTACCTAGCTCCCCAAGATTAGTCATTTATACGTTAGTTATTATGCTTTAGCTTAAATTTGCTTATGTCTTATCTCTCCCAAGGGGATACACATTTTAATCCTGGTCTTTAATTGGAAAAAGAAAAATTTGTTCTCTGTTAAAAAAATTTCAGACAGTGGTAGAGAAATATTTGTAAATAACCATTCATCACAGAATTAGGGCGCTAGCTCTTTGATCTACACCAGAGGTGGGGGAGAGAAGAAGGGAACAGACAAGAAGCACTGGTTGTAGTTCACCCAGAAGCCCTCAAAACAAACAAAACAAAATTACACTTACTTGGCTATCCTGGTTAGAGAATTACGGTAAGAAGAAAAACATATCACAGACTATTGGAACTCAAAGGGCTACTAGAGATCATCTGATCCATCCCTAAAGGTAGAAAAATTTTCTAAATGAACAATCTTAAAAGTTTCTCCAGTCTCATAAAGCGTACCTCTCGACTCCTGGTGGAGGGGTGTCTCGTCTATAGGTGCAGGTGAGACATGTATTTTCAGACTTGGAAAATATGTTGATTTGCTTTGTTTGACTGGATTTATTTGTTACAAGGGAGGATTTTACTGGAGGGGGCAAGGTCATTAAGAAATGACAGTGATGTTTAAAGAAAAGGAAAAGAAAAGAATATGATTAAAACAATATTTTTATTAAAACAATTTTAAATAAATAAAAGCATAGCTTCCTCCTATCTCAAAAAGCAAAAACAAAAAGGTAAGTCTATCCAGCTTTATTCTCCCCATCCCCTAGTATGTTTCAACCAACTTTAGATTAATTTTATTTAAACTGTTCCTGTCTTCAAAGATTAATAGAGAGTTTTCTCTGGTGTCATCTGTCATTCTTGTTCCTTCTTCTCCTGTCCATATTAAATGTCGCTTCAAGATGCCACCCCCTTGTAAATTCCCACCCTTTCAGAGGGAGAGGGGGATGGGAAAACAGACTTTAAGTCTTTCAGAGAGTAATATTTGGATATGAGTAGATAAAGTCACATTGACCCCCACTCAGGAGCCTTCCTCCTGAAAGTACTACCTCTGGCTAGAGTGAGCTGGTAAACCTCAGAACCCACTGGGCCTCCACTGTTTGGCATCTGAGTGACTTTTAATTCAACTCTTTGTCAAGTTAAAGATTTAAAACCTCTATAAAATTCTCTTCCTTCAGTAAGAACAGGGTATGGACAGCATCATCTTACCCCTCTCCATTCATCTTGTATTAAATTTGTGTATATGATCTCTTCCCAGTAAAGAGTAAACTCCTTGAAAGGAGTAACTGTTTAATTTTTATCTTTACATCTTCAGCACCTAGTACAGGGTCTGATGACTTAGTAGGAGCTTACTCAAGGTTTGATGAATCGAACTGAATTGAAAAATGATCAGCTCCTAAGAGAGCAAATTTATTTTTGTATGTCAGTACAAGATTTGACCAGTCTGATGAGTCTTGCAGCTGATGAGAAGAGGATGTAGTTAGGGGCATTAGAGTTGGGGAAACCTGCTGAAAAGGGGATAGTTAGTCTAGGAAGAATCCAGAAAGGATATAGGTGGGCAAGAGAGATATTAGACTGTCAGGAGAAGCCAGATCAACCACAAAACGTGTATTATAAGCAAGACTATACACACACCAAGTTAGAAGTGAAAAAAGCAGGGCTAGAAATAATGATCTCAGACAAAGCAAAAGTAGAACTAAGAGATAATCAGGGAAACTCCTTTTTCCTCAAAGGTACCATAGACAACGAAGTAATATAAAAAAATTCAGAACAAGTGTCTCTGATAAAAAAATCTAATTTCTCAAACATATAAGGAACTGAGTCATTTTATAAAAATGAGACCCAACTGATAAATGGTCAAAGGACATGGACAATTTTCAAAAGAAGAAATCAAAGCTATCTATAATCATATAAAAATACTCTAAATGACTATTGATCAAAGAAATGCAAATGAAAACAACTTCAGACAATGCTAGAGAAATATTCGTAAAGAACCTTTCACCACAGAATTAGGGAGCTAGCTCCTTGACCTGCATGAAGTACCACCTCACACTTATCAGAAATGACATAATGCTGAAGAGGATGTGGGAAAATAGGTACCCTAATGAACTGGTGGTGGAGTTGTGGACTGGTCCAACCATTCTGGAGAACAATTTGGAACTACGCCCAAAGGGCTATTAAACTATATACCATTTGATCCAGCAATAATACCACTCTATGTATCCCAAAGAAATCAAAGAAAAAGACTTAAATGTACAAAAGTATTCACAGCAGTTCTTTTTGTGATGGCAAATTGAGGGAATTGAAAGTTGAAGGGATGCTCATCCATTGGGGAGTGACTGAACAAACTGTGGTATATAATTGAGATGGAATACTATCGTGCTTTAAGAAATGCCCAGCAGGATAGTGTTAAGACAATCCAAGACAATGCTGAAGCACTGATGATGAAAAATTCTGTCTACCTCCAGAGAAAGAACTGATGAATTCTGGGTGTAAATTAAAGTGTACTTTTCTTCATTTATTTTTCTTGCTTTTTTTGTGGCATGCCTAATATGGAAATCTGATTTCACATGTATAATGGATATCATATTGTTCATCTGTTCAATCAGTGAGTGAGAAAGGGGCTCGAGGGAGGGACAGTATTTGAAACTCATAAAGAAAAAAATGTTAAAAATAAACAAATAAATTTTAAAAAATAAACAAGACTATTTTCAGAAGAAAATAATAAATGAATAAACCTGCACAAAGACAGGGAGAAGAAAAAGAGAAGAGAAAATAAAAACCAAGCAACACTGAAAGATAAGAGTAACAAAATCAGGGTTTGGGCTGGTAAACATTTAACAGCTGGGTCTCTGGAAAAGGCTATATACTTCTAAATTTAAGGTGCACTATTAACATTTTCTGGATCACTTTCTTCAAGCTAGACCTGTTGTGTCCAATGCAAATGGAAATGGGGTCAAGTAATATACGTAAGGATCCCTCAGGCTGCATGCTGACTGTTTTAAAGCGTAATGCTATGTTTTGTTATGTTTTTATTTATTCTGCTAAATATTTCCCAATCACATTTTAATCTGGTTGCTGTTCCACAAACCTGTGCCTGTGGGCTGGCTATGTTTAAGCCCTCTTATCTAGACAAGCCAAATGAACAGTAAATCAAGACCTCATTTGCAGCATTCGCCAGTTTCTGAGGTGTAAGGGTTCAGACTGAACATTTGACAATCGCTTCTAACTGGTTGGAGCTGACTCTGACGTACTCTTCAATGTAATCCAAGGACCAGAATCAAAGCTCTGACTTCATGCAGCCCAGGTTTAAACTTGGGAACTTTTCCATTAATCATACCCTTTCCCTTATGCCCTCATCCAGGGTATCCCACCACTAACTTCAGAATTTGGCTCATATCTGGGTTTCTACAACAGAAAACAAGGATCCTCAGCTCCCAGAAAAGAAGCAAATATAACACTGAAAAATAGGAAAGACTTTATTTAACCTGACTTGCAAAAATGCTCACGCAAGTCCATAGATAGTTAAGACAATTCAACTTTCCTCTCCAGTGAACCATGCCTGCCCTGGGGGACTATAAATCCACTGGACAAAGTATCTATTTGGGTTAAGACCCTTATTCCTATATCCCACAAGGAGAAAACTTCAGAATTACTAGGTGGTACAATAGGCCTGGAGTCAGGAAGTCCTGAATTCAAATCCTGCCTCAGACACTAGCTATGTGACCTAGATAGATTTAACCTGTTTGCCTCAGTTTCCTCAGCTGTAAAATGGGGATCATAATAGCCCTTCATAGGGTCCTTGTGAAGATGGAATGGGATAGTATTTGTAAGAGCGGTTAGCATATGCTTGGCATATACATAAAATACTTAATCAATGTTTATTTCTTTTCTCAATCCCATTCCCAAAGCAAGCAATTCATGCTATGAGCTTCGCATCTCTGAGGAATCTATATAATCCTTCACTGTATGATCTGTATGAATCCCTAGAAAGGTCACAGGGACACACAAGCTTTCCTCCAGGGAACAAGTCTGTTCTCCGGGTGTAATTCTTCTCAGCGTCTCTCTCACAGTCATTATCTTGATCTACCAGTCTATCGCTGCTCTCCCCTTTAAAAGGTTGTAATTCTCTGTTATAATTATCATTATCTATCTCTAGTTAACCCCTGACCTCTGTGGTCAAGGCAAAATTCAGTTTAATGAAAACATTTGGGTCACCAAATATCAGATTATGCTGTAGTGTTTGCAGACAGACAGGAATCAGGAAAAGTAGCTGAGGAAAGAATTGGCCTTTTCTTGGGATCTCCCCCATTCTTATAAGAATCATTGATTCTCCTCACTATTTCCCCATCTCTGCTACAATTGAGCTCTCTCTTTGCTACCCAGAGATACACTGGATATGCCGTGCTTGTTCCGGCCTCTGGAGTCCAGATGCTCAGAATCTCTGACTCTGAAAAAGCTTCTTCCTTTTATACAAATTGCTTAGGGAGTGACCCAATCTCCCAACACAACAGCTTTGATTGACTCAAGGAAGGGTTCAGGCCCTGTTCACACTCAATTCTGTTTGTTTGATTAAATTGTTTTATTTAAGGGGCCAGAGCCAAATTGGGGTGGTTTTAACCCCATCCAGGCAGGTCAATTCCAAGAGTATATATAGCCCATGTGAATGAACTGAACAGAATTAGCCATTACTTTTAAGTAGTGTCAAAAGGGCAAGTTTTCATGTTATCAAAGAGTTAACTATTTTAAGAGGTTGAGACATCTCAAGGAAACACAAAGAGATTCTGAAGGGTTTTATCAGTCTTCTCCTGGGCACAATCTTTACAGAAAAAATTATATATGACATAAATATACATGTGTGTATGTATGTATATATACATATATAGGTATGTGTATATCTGTATGTACATGTGTGTGTATATATGTATGTGTGTGTGTGTGTGTGTGTGTTTGGATGGATGGATGGATGGATAGAGAAAACATAAGGGAGCAGTTCCCAGTGGAAGACATAGTGTGTCAAAGAGAGTTGTGAGCACAAGTCACAATTTCAATGCATCTGATTAGTTTGCTGTAGTGTTTATTAAGCAAATTTCTGTTGGTAGCAGAACACTAAGTGCTGTGCAAAGCAAATTGAAATCTTGTCTAAATTTGGGTAAAGGGCAAGATGCCAAGTTGAAGTTGCAAAGAGTCGCCACTTTTCAAACCCTTGATTCTCTGTGGACCTGAGAAAAGGCTTATTACTGTAGAAATCTTTCCAGGATTCCACGGGGAGATGGTGGTGGAATTAACTGAGCCCTCCTTAGAGAACCGGTACAGCCCTTTGAAGGACGGCTGTGCTCTGCTCCCCTTGGAAGGAGCAGGCAACATTTAACATTTCCAAGGGCCTCAGGAGAAGACAGAAATGGCGTCCTTGACTGCCATCAGTTGCCCACGTTCATCCTCTTCCTCCATCTCTTGTTCCCAAGGGAGTTCTCAACAGGATTCAAACGGAGAGCCGGGCAGGGCAAGGTGAGGATTTCTCCTTCTGTGATTTTCAGCATATTTGAGGCACCTGGAGAGTGCGGTAGGTAGGGCCTCAGTCTGGAGCAGAGAGGCTGTTTTTAGTTACTCAGCCATATCTGACTCATCATGGCCTCTGTGGACCATAGCAGCTAATACTGTTCGTGGGGTTTCCTTGGCAAAGGTACTGGAGTGGTTTGCCATTTCTTTCTCCAGCAGATTAAGGAAAACAATTTACATGGCTGGCCCAGAGCTGAGGCCAGATTTGACCTCTGTTCTTCCTGACTTCAGGCCCAGGGCTCTACCCACTGATTCTCCTACCTGCCACCTAGGACTCAGGAAGACCTGAGTTCAAATCTGGCCTCAGATGCTTACTAGCTGTGGGATTCTACTAAAACACTTAACTTCTTTTTATATCAGTTTCCTCTCCTATAAAATGCGAATATTAATAGTACCTACTTTGTAGAGTTGTTAGGATCCAATGAGATAGTATCTATAAAACGCACTTAGCACAGGGTCAGGAATACAGCAGGTGCTATATGAATGTTCATTCTCTTACCTACCTTTCCCTACTTTGTTGTATGCCCAACATGTAAGCCCCGGTCTTCACCTATGGTGAGAAAGTACTCTGGCTGGTAAAGCTATCGTGATATAAGTTGTGAGGACCAGTTTGAGCTGCTTCGAAGCAAGCCCTGGAGTCGATAACCAGACTTCCTTTTTGACCTGCCCTTTGTGTTCTCAGTCTGTTGTTACTGCTTCACAGGCTAGTGTCTCAGTGCTGACTTCTAATCCCATCAGATAAGGATAGTACATTAGAGAGGGAAGTGGGCTGCAATCAGAACCCTTGGGATTTAGTTCTGGCCATAGGTGACTGTGGGTCAAGTACTTTACTCACTTGTTCATTCTGGTATCCATTGAGGACTGAACTATGTACAAATGTACTGATTTGTCAAATAGGGATAATAGTTCTTATTCTACCAATTTTACAGGAGTACTGTGAGGTTAAATGAGCTTGAACATGCTTTGGAAAGGGAAAAGTGTTATATCAATGTAAAACATTGTTTTGGGAAAACTATTGTTCCACTTACTACAGGAAAAAAACCTTAGAAAGAGTGTTACTGAGTCATTTCATGAATCCTGCTGTTTTCGATCAAGATGCTATTCACATCAATCCAGAAACAGCTACTGGGGCAGCTGGGTGGCACAGTGGATAGAGCACCAGGCCTGAAGTCAGGAGGACTTGAATTCAAACCCAGCCTTAGATACTTACTAGTTGTATGACCCTGGGCAAGTCACTTAACCATGATTGCCTTCCCCCAAATAACAACAAAAAGAAACATAGCTACCTACCTCTGTCTCAGGAATCAACTAATAACTCCATAAGCTCCTGGGATAATGCATGTCTGTGCCCTACCACCGAATTACCCATCCCCATTACCTTGTGGGAAAAGCCAGAGAGTGGATGAAATTAGACCCTCTGTCTTCTGCCCCATTCCTGTTTTTTTTAGTGGAATCAACCACCAATCAACAAGCATATATTAAGCACCTACTGTGCGTCAGGTGTTGAAACAATCCCTGTCCAAAGGGAATTTACATTCTGAGGGACAAGATCATAGGATCATAGATTTAGAGCTGAAAGTAATCATGGAAGCTTTATAGTAGTACCCCACTTAGTTCACAGATAAGGAACCGAGACCCAGAGAGGTGAGATAACTGTAGCCATTCAACATAGTACTCTATGTTGTAAGTGGAAAAGCCAGGATTCACACGCAGATTCCTGACTTCAAACCTAGCTTGCTTTCCATGGTATCATGCTTCATATATACACCTAAGTGTATGTTTGTACACATACAGGGAAGGGAGACACTAGCAGTGAGCAAGATCAGGAAATCTCATGCAGGGGATGGCATTCAAGCTGAGATTTAAAGGAAAATAGAGATTTGAAGTAGTAGTGTAGTCCAGGCTTGGTGGGAAGCCTGAAGCAAAGGCACAGAGATGGGAGATGTCATGCCTGGGTGAGGATCAGGAAGGCCAATTTTTCAATCAGCCAACAAACATTTATAAAGGGCACTGTGCTAAATGCTCAAGACACCAGCTGGAGTGCCACGTGTGAGGCATGGAAAGAAAGCTAGTTTGGTGGAATGTAGGAAGGGAAGTGATGGGGAAAAAGGTGGAAAGGTGGGTTGAAGGAAGGTTGTGAAGGCTTTTAAATGCCCAACAGAGGAAGTTGTGGAAGTAATAAAAGAGGGAAGGTATGGTTAGACAGCTGTTGTGCTGGAAAAGATCTGGGAGTTTGGGTGGAGGGTAAGTTCTATATGAGTTAGTGATGTGATGTGATAGCCATCCCCCAAAAAAGCAGAGGCTCTCTTGGGTTGCATTAGGAAGGGCATAGTTTCCAGGAATAGGGAAGTGATGAATTCACTGAACTCTGTCCTGTCAGAAACTCATTTGAAGTATTGTGTTCAGTCCTGGTCATTATGAAGGATAGTAACCAGAGAGTGTCAAAAGTAGGGCATCCAATATTATGAAGAACTTTGGGTTCATGCCATATAACCATCAGATGGATGAACTGAAGTTGTTTATCATCGAGAAGAGAAGAAAGGGCAGGGATGGGTGAGGTGGGTGGGTAGGGAGGGGACATGAGAGCTGTATTTAAAAGGTTATCTTATGGAATAGGGATTAGATTTGTTTTCTTTAATCTCATAGGATAGAACTAGGGGCATAAGGTAGATGTTACAAGGAAACCAATTTAAGATTGAAATCAAGAAAAATTTCCCAATAATTAGAGCTGCCCCAAAGGGGAATGGATTGCTTCAGAGAGTGGTGGATTCCCCTTCTTTGGAAGTCTTCAATCAGAGGTTGGACGATGACTTGTTGGATAGATTATAATGGGAAGTCTTTTTTTTGGACTAAATGGCCACCAAGGTCTCTTTCAACTCTCGGATTCTGTGGCTCTGTTTCCCTCAAATTCTGTCTACCACCTGTGTATGAGTATGAGTGACCCTGACTTTCTAGCAGATTATTGGGTTGAACTTTTTTCGAGGTTAGATTTAGGGGACCTAAACTCTATTCTCTTGATTCAGACTGGAGTTGGTGCTGAGTTCAGAACTTACTAGTTGTGTGATCCTGGGCAAGTCATTAACTGTAGGGTTTGAAATTGTCCAATCTGCAAGAAAAAACTCTGAGGCAGAACTCTGAGCCCACAGTACTTTATTAAAGGGTAAAATGGTATTAAAATCCATTATTAAAATGGTACAAAATCCCCTCTAATGAAGTGGATCTCAGACTTTCCTCACAATCTGAGATGCCTTCTTCCTCCAGGGTCTTAGTTTTATCGACATATTGATGCTTAATACCCAGACAAAACAGGTGGAGTGAACCAAAAATACAGAATTTCATTGGTTGATAGAACTTGCCCTTGATTCTCCAGGAGGGTCTCCACAACATGGAGAATCCCATTGGTTGACAAATAGGCTAATGATCAGACCCTACTGACCTATCTGGATCTTTCAGGAGGTCCTGATGAATACTCCCATGGGTTGGTAGAAAGGTAGACCTCCAGTCAGCCAACAGAGACACTTGTAGGTCAAGTGCTCATGATCATCTCCCTATGTTGGGCAACAGACGGATGATGAGGGAGGGGCAACAAAAATAGCTGGGGGACTTTCCATGTAATTGAGTCACCTCTGTTCCACTGGGCTTGGTCATTATAATAAGGCAAAAACAAGGTTGGAGGGCTTCTAGTTAACTTCCTATGATTAAGCAAGGGAACTTCCAATATGCAGTTCACAGATCTAAGGCCTACTATCAGAACTTACAATCACTACCCCTATGGAATCATGTCAAACTAATTGGAATAAACTGGGGGTTTAATTAAAATATCTATCACATAACTTTGTTGCCTTAGTTCCTCATCTATAAAATGAGTTGGAAAAAGAAATGGCAAACCACTCCATTATCTTTGCCAAGAAAACCCCAAATGGGGTGGCCAAGAGTAAGACATGACTGGAATGACTGAACAATAACTTAGAGGATTTGATTTTTATCTAAATTGGGTTGATCTCTTTTGAGTTCCTCCCACTTCCTCCCCCAACTCCCATTCAATGACTCATTTCTGCAACATTCAGGAGCTTAGTAAGCCTCTTCATCATCTGGGGGTGTTCAACACATGGTTAGGTACCTCAAAGTAAAAACAGGGCAAAGGGAAAAAACACGTGGAGAAAAACAAACCTGAGGAGGTCAAGAGGAGCTGTGTGGCATTTAGAGATGGAAAAGACTTATTTGACTCCAAAACATCTTCATGCTCAGATGGAAGTGTTCCATACAGTCCTGTCTAAGATATTTTTATGAACCCAAGATTTCAAGAGTAAAGGTTCAGAAGAAAGTGAATACTTCTGAGTCATCATTGTTCTACCTCCCCTCACCATTCAAGATCATTTTTTATCAATTCCAAGAGGAAGCGAGGAAGTAAAGATCAGACAGAATAGTAAAGTTAGTGAAGGCTATTGCCTTCACGGTGGGAGAAGGCCCCTTTGGAGGTGTGGCTGATTCATTTCCATGGATTATATAAGGATGACATAACCTCTCACAAGATAGCGAGGCTACAACCAATAGCATGGGGGCTGGCATCTTCTCTTAACCCCCAAAGGGCATTGAAGCTGCCCTCCACAGAGCACCTCACCTCCAAGCCAGAGTGGGAAGGTCAGATTCTCCCTCTCCCTTAACTAAGCCGAATCTGCAGTCTGCACAAATAATCCAGATTCTTCCTCATTTCTCCCTCTGGATAAAGCTATGAAGAAATAACAAAACTGCAGAGGGAAGAGAGAGGAATCAGAACATCTTATCCATACATCTTATGCTTTGTGGCCACTTTCTAGAGAATAATTTAGGAAGGCCCACTTAAAATTATGATCTAAAGTTTGCATCTCTCCATGTAGGAAAGCTCCTAGCTGTTTTGAGGCTTCAGGAACTCAAAATCAGTGCCTCTTCTGATCTACCTTCCAGAACTTCAGAATACCAGCTTTAGCTCTATCGGTTAACGGGTTTCCCCAAGACTAGCTCATTATGGTCCTGGTATTTTCTCTGATCCCTGCCTTCCCTTCTGACTCCCAATTGTTTAAGGCACCATTCTTATTAATTTCACCAAACACCAAAGGGGTGTGCTCCTAAGCAACTGGAAGTAAATTGGACCCACTGTACACTTCTAAGTTTACTCTGTATTATTTACATTTTCTCCACCACTGTAAGTCTGCACACTTAACAAAACAACAAATCAAGCCCTGATTTGTAACATTTGTCTGTTTCTGAGGTTTAAATGCTCACATGTAAACTTAAGTCTGCTCTTGAAAGCCAGTGGGAGCTGGATCCAGCACACCCTTGGACTGTGGGTTCACAAGGGGGATGTTAGCATACTGCTGGTTTTAATCTTGTCCTCCACACAAACGACAAAGGCAGAAGAGCCAAGGAAAGATGGGGAGGCAGGCTGGCAGTTCTCCCTTTCTTCAGTCCCATTTATACTTCTGTTGCAATGCCTTTGTATTGGTAAAGGCTCCTCTCTGTGGCACTTTCACAGGGCTCTAGAGAGACTTTCTTTTTCTCCTCCTCTATCAACACTTACCCATCCTGTGCCCTGTTCTGTTGCAACCCCACTCTTAGCTAGGTGAAAGTAATGAATGAGTAGGGGAGTTAGCTAATCACTGTTAATGTATTACTCAGCTGAAGTTTTATCCTTCGTGGGTGAAATGATGCTTTGCCCCAGTGTAAAGGCACATCATGGGCACCTAAGTAGGGCAGTAGCTACAGCATTGGGCTTGGAATCAGGAAGACTCATGTTTATGAATTCAAATGCAGCCTCAGACACTTACTAGTTGTGTGACCCTGTTTTCCTTAACCCAGTTTGCCTCAGTTTCCTCATCTGTAAAATGAGTTGGAGAAGGAAATGGCAAATCACTGCAGTATCTCTGCCAAGAAAACCAAAAATGGAGTTATGAAGAGTAGGACACAACTGAAAAACAACTAAACACCAACGTATGCACATACGTCCATATGGCTCTTAAGGAATGACTCAAATGATGATTCCAGGGACTATGGCAGATTCAAAAAGAAAACTGAGCATAGAAGGGTTGTTTGGCATCTCTTGAGTCTCTCCATAAGTAGCTAACCCTGTTTACGTACGAAACGAATGAGGATGCTACTGTCTAAAACAATCTAGCAAATCATTTATAAAAATCATCAGGCCAATAGTGTGTCTAACTAGCCAAAGTTTTGTTCTACTTTCCCAGCTCTTTGCTGGGATTAGTGATGGGCTCCAGGGCCTCTATTTAAGGAAAGGAATTCAAGAATTCTCCCCATTTACCACCAACTACACTACTTTAGGACTTCTTTGGACTTCTCCATCATTCCCCAGGAATAGAATAACTTCTCACTCCCCACACACACTTTCTTTCAACTTCCTTTTGTGTGTAGTCTTTCCCCCATTAGACTGTAATGTAATTCCTTGAGGACAGGGGTTGTTTTTGTTTTCATTTGCCTTTGTATCCCTAGCTCCTAGCACACTGCCTGGCACATAGTAGGTGTTTCATTGTGGTTGTTTTATCCTTAGCTTTGGAAGAAAACTAATGACAT
This sequence comes from Bettongia penicillata ogilbyi, assembly GCA_023548195.1. Classification (NCBI taxonomy): domain Eukaryota; kingdom Metazoa; phylum Chordata; class Mammalia; order Diprotodontia; family Potoroidae; genus Bettongia; species Bettongia penicillata. Next base: position 6,934,652 of record JAJHZJ010000311.1, read on the forward strand.
CATGGGGTGATGACGTGTGAGAAATGGATTCAAGTGAGGCAAGGTTTCACAAAGTCATCAGCCTCTCTCTTCTGAAGTCTAGTGTCAGGATAAGAATCAAGATGACGGGCGACCCTGGTGTCTTTAATGTCTGACCAAGCTCTCAGGCTCCTGCTTCAGCTGTCTTCATGGATTTTGGAACAAATTGTTCTCCTCCATCCAGGGGAAGTCTTCATATGCTTGGGGTAAACATCCCCCTAACTCATCAAAGGCTTTGAAGTCTGGTGGTTACCCTCAACCTGATTTAGCCCATCTGCCAGGGTGGCTTTACTGGGGTGTGGCTGTTGTGCATGCTGTAGCTTCCTGGAGCCATAGGGTGAAAGGTGGGCACCAAAGGAGGGTGAGCAGCCTTGAGAAAGGCTCGGCAAGCCCTCTCACCAGAGGTGCTAGTCCTCCTGAACACCCCACACAACCCAGGTGTTTAATAAATATTTACTGACTGAGACTATAGAGGTTCTCTGATAAAAGGTCTAGTAAGAGACAGAGGAAGAAGAATTGTGGCAGCTGATGATTCCCCGCTCAGGGAAACTGGGGCAGGTTTCTGTGGACAACAATAGAGAGGAAGTTTGTCGTTCTTCCTGGGGCATGTAGCCAATATGAAAGACTCATCCAAACAGATGGCAACTACCCTCTCGTACTTTAGTGGGCACAAATGACACTTGCAGAAGGAGCCTAGTACTGCCAATGATTATGAGGAATATTTGGGATACAGGTTGTGTTTTTCTCACTGTTGCCCATTAAAGTCAAGAGATAAGAAGAGAAAAATGGATGTCAGCAAATCAGTCAACAAGCATTTATTAAGCACTTACTGTATGCCCTTCACTATGCTAAGTGGAAGGGATGCAAAGGAAAAGCAAAAGCAGGCACTCTCTTCAAAGAAGTTACATTCTAAAGAGGAAGATAATATATCAGATACAAGATAAATACAAGGTAGATGGCAAACTTACAGGAGATAGCACTAGGTGCTGGGGTGACCAGGAAAGTCCTCCTGGAGGTGAGAAGTGAACACCTCTAGGCTGTGAAAGTGGACTGGGAGAATAGGATTTGGATTTTTAGATCACAGCTTAAAATACAGTATAGAGTTGGTAAATTCCTTGCCAGTGATAGATTACGAGAAGTAAAGGCTGTTAACAATAGATTTGCCATGTTTAGCAAATCTAATTTAAAAAGGTTGTAGAATAAAAAGGATAGGGGAGGGAAAGATCTGCCTATGTATATCCCCAAAGTTAGATACTATATAGAGTAGCAACCAAGAAATATAAGAAATAGCAGCAAAACAGAAATTAACAGATGAAATCCAACAAAGGAGCCAGTAGCCAAATCTATGACTCTAAGTATCTGTACACAGATGCCCCAAGTCCTAATGCAAGAGGGGAAATTTGTACTCATAAGTATTATTGGGAATTGGTGGGATGGAACTCATGATTTTGCTATGGCTCTGGCTAGATAGATGTTAGATATAGATACATGAAAAATAAATAAAGAATGGTAAGGTGCTATTGTACACTGATAAACTCACATGAGGAAATCTCATAGCTGAGATGAAGGGGAAGCATAATAATGTTTGAGTGATGGTCAAGAGGAAGACTTTGATTTGGTCGGTGGAATATACCACAGACCATCTGGATAGAAAGGGCAAGTAAAATTCGGGAAATAGATCATCAAAGTGGATCTCACTCCGCTCTCCTTCTGCAGGTCTTCTTGGTTCCAGCTTCTCCCTTTGTGCATTGTCAGCCCCTAGCTCTTTCTCTTATTTGTGTCCCTAGTGCCTGGTACACACAGTGACCAGCGCTTAATCAAGGTATTAAATTGAATTGAGTCACAACCCTGGCTCAAAGACCTAGTCCAATCTAGTGTGACCTCTTCATTTTACAGATGAAGAAACTGAGGCCCACTTTCCTGATATCCAGGAAATCCAGTGGGGTTTGGAGTCAGGTCTTCTGTCTTTAGAACTGGCATCTGGGTTTTGGGGACAATCCGCTGCTTAGCAGGGTCTTGGTTGCTCCTTGGGGCTGTGCTGGTAGACTGGACTTGCCTGCCCACAGACTCTGGTATGGACTCTAGCCGCAGGACATCTGGTGGCCCGCAGTCAGGCTCATTCCATACCCAATACTCTTTCACCCGAGGCAAAAAAGAATAGAAGGGCCAGGTGCTCATGCCTTCATATTGATCTGGGGAGGTGGGGCAACCTTGCTTCTCTCTCCGGTACACTGGAAACACTCAAATACAGCCACGTGGAATGGGGGAGCAGGGAGGAGCAAAATTTCCTTCATATGCTTATCCAGTCTTGTCTCAACCACCAATCCAAAAAGATTTGAATATCTACCCAATGAATAGAGCCTATCCATCAATATTTATATTTACATAGGATTTATATTGTGCTTTTAGAGCTTTACTATAGGTCATTTCAGTTCATCCTCACAACAGCCCTGTGAGGTAATATGTGTTTATTACCCAGGAGGTATATTATCACTGTTATTATCCCTGTTTTACAAATGAGGAGACTTTGAGAGGTTAGGGTCCCACAGTTACTATTTGGGGCAGGGTTTGAACTTAGAACTTAGATGTATCACCTAATATATTCATCCTCTAGGAGGGCATGCAGTAGGAAAACTCTGGGGATAGCACTTCCACTAGCCAGTAACCCGCTCCCCACCACCACCCTGCCACCTACCCCCATCCCAGCCCCATCCATTATTCTAACAATAAGAGGCATTCCAAAAGTGAAATGGGCTGTGTCTTATGGTAATAAAATGAACTTCTATTTTATATGTCACTTTAAGGTTTACATAGTGCTTTTATATTCATTATCTCTTTTGATCAATATAAAATAAGTGCTAGTATTACTTCCATTTTGTGGCTCGTTTAGTCATGTCTGACTCTTCATGACTCCATTTGGGATTTTCTTGGCAAAGATAGTGGAGTGTTTTACCATTTCCTTCTCTGGCTCATTTTACAGATGAGGAAACTGAGGCAAGTAGAGTCAAGTGACTTGCCTTGGGTAATATATCTAGTAAGTGTATGAGGCCAGATTTGATACCTGATACCAGGCCCAGTGCTCTTAGCTCCATTTTACAGATGAGGAAACTGAAGGTCCCAAAGGTTAGGTGATTTGCCCAGGAGCACAGGGAGATTCAAACCTAGGTCTTCCTGGCTTCAAGCACTACTCAATGAGGAGTTCCCTACCAATGAAAGTCTTGAAGCAGAGCCTGGATGACCCAGTGCCAGTATTCTTGTGGAAGGGATTCCTTTTCAAAGTTGAAATAGATATCCTCTGAGGTCACTTCAGCTCTGAGACTGTGATTTCTGGTTGCTTCCAAACAACTCTTTCTCTCAAAGACAATAGATTTTGCCACCAAGGACAACACACAGAGGCTGAAGGGAATTATGTAAGTACTATTTTTAGTCAGAAAAAGAATTTGGATTTGTGCTTATGGTTTTTAAAAACAGTTTCCCTGGTTTGCCTTTCATCACAATATCGTAGATCCATTAAATGGTTTTCAGTATTGCAATGAGTTAACATGGAAATGTTTTATTTTTTTCATAACTTGCTGACTATGAAATTATTTCCCTTTGTCTGGTAAAATAACAGGTTACTTTATAAATCTGTTTCAATCAAAAGTTAGGGTAAAAACAGCTTCTAAGTCACGAACAACAATTATTAGCTTTTTTGTTGGTAATATTGCAGAGAACAATCCTGCAACGTTCTTGTTCATAAATCTCCACCCCCGTCCTCTGCCCACACATACCTTTTTCTCTTTTAGAGTCTTGGATCTACCTGAGGTTTAAAAAAACAAAATCAAAACCAATCTGACCAGAAACAGAACAGAAAAATCGATAACTCAAGGGATCACCACTTGCTTATTACAGTTAGAAAATAAAAACAACTGTTTTGCTTCATAAGCTAGGGCAACACTTCACTACATAATAAATTCAACTGTATATTTAAATAATAACACCATTCAATTAATGTAATACTTTTCACCTAAGAACAGAATCAAATATTTAGTTGAAAATGATGTCAGGGTCTGACCCTGGTTCTAGTTAGTCAAGTGTTTATTTTTTTTAGTGCTAATTTTTTTCATCTAACAAGCTTTTATTTTGTCTCCCTCTCACTGCCCCAACCCCCACCCAAATGGACAGAGAAAAATGGAAAACATATACCAAAAAAATACCCATTATTACTGATAAGAATAGCCAGGCAAAACACATCTCTATGTTGGCCATATCCAAAAATACATCTCATTATACATAGTTATTCCATCACTTCTCCATCCGGATTCAGCATTCCTTCTTTACCATCAGTCTCTTGGTTAGTTATTATGTGGATCACATTTATTGTCTTTGAAGATTGTTCTTTTTCACAATATTATAGTTATGATATAAATTGTCATTGCTCTGCTCAACTACTGCATCAGTTCCTAAATCTTCTCAGTTTTCTCTAAAACCACCAACCCCTCTTAGGGAAGCCAAGGGTTTCCAAACTTTAGGGCATTCCCATGTTTCTCAGACACAGAACTTTGATTCATACTGTGTCTGGGACTGTTCCGATAAATGTTTAACAATCAGCTTTCTGGGGGGGAAAAATATCCTCACAACATATTCCTCATTGCTTTTTTCTCTACCTATTTCTTAAGTCCAATCATCAAAACATAAATTAGGTCCTGATTTGTAGTATTTGATGATTTCAGAGGTATAAACACTCATGCTAAAAACTGAACAATAGGTTTCCCCAAGCAGGTCAGCTGACTCCTGCCCTCCCGTAGAAGTGTGATCCTGGGCAAGTCATATAAGTTTTTCTGGCCTTTAGTTTCATCATCTTATCAAATGAAGGGGGATTGACCAGTAGATAGAGTGCAGTCAGGAAGTCTTGGGTTTGAATTCTGACTCAGATATTTGCTAGCTATATGACTCTGGGCAAGTCAAGTAATGTCTCTAAGACTCAATGTCCTCATGTGCTAAAGAAGGCAGTTGTCCTGGAGGACCTGTGATGTCCCTCCTCAATCTATGCTCCTCCCTCTACTTCAGTGAACTTGAGGTCATAATATCCAATTAAGAGCCTTGAGATTAAGACACAATATGGAAGAAACAGTGTTGGGATGAAAGTGAAGAAAAGGGGGAGCCATTTCCCAAATTAAATCATGGCTGACCACACCCACTGCTCAAGTGGTCGTAGTGACCAGGGTGGACTGGTGTCGGATAGAGACTTGTGCTAGGTGCCCCCATCAGGGGCTTTGCCTCCGATGGTACTGGGTGCATTGAAAACAGCCATTAGGTAATCCTTGGCATGACCTTCCTCCGATCCCACTTGGTAGCCTCTATTTTGGCATGTATATCTGACTTGTTCTATTTTGTGGCCTTTCTTCATACTGGCTTCTCTTTCCGTAATTTAGCTATAACCTTACTTGTTTGGAGATTTTTCTCCTCCTCCCCTTTCTCCTTTTCCTCTTCTTTCATCAATGTGGAAACTCCCACAAATGCAGATAACTCATCACTTCGAGGCAGCTAGGTCAGGTGCAGTAGATCAAATGCCAAACCTGGAGTCAGGAAAACCTGAGTTTACATCCAATATCAGACACTAGTTGTGTGATCCTGGGCAAGTCACTAAACCTCTCTGCCTCATTTTCTTCAAATATGAAAAATGAGTATAATAATAGCACCTGCCTCATGGCACCTTTACCTCTGTAAAGCAGTCCAGCTTAGTACCTGACATATAGGAAACACTATATAAATGTTAGTTATTATTATGTCTTTAATTTACAGTCTTAGAGAGTTTCTTAGGACACTTAAAGTTTTTTATAATTAGTTTTACTGCTTTCTGTTTAATCATAATATAGCCACAGATAATTTTCTCATACACTATTTTAAAAAATAAATGTCTTTATTGATACCTTTTGTTTTTTCACATGACCATAATTTCCCCCAAATCCCTCCTCTCCTCCATCAAAGAGCCATCCCATGTAACAAATAGTAGTTTGTAAAGACAAAAATGAAGAAAAAGGGAAACAATCAGTACAACTGATCAATATATTGAAAAATCTGGATCTGTGTACAATGTATAATGCTTGTGGAGCCCCATCTCTTCAAAGACATAGAGTGGGGGTATCTTTTCATGTCTCTTCTTTCAAGCCATGCCTTTTCTTTATAATTTATAAATCTGTAATTTATAATTTACTTTTACACTTACTTTTGATATGTGTGTATGTGGTTATTCTTTATTTTTACATTGTAGTCATTGTGTAAGTTGTTTTCTTGATTGCTTCACTCAGCATTGGTGTATGTCTATCTTTCCATGCTTCTCTGAACTTAGGACAAATATAATTTCTTCCAGCACAGTAGTATTCCATTACATTCACATATAGCAATTTGTTTAGCCATTCCCCAATCAATGGGCATCTACTTCATTTTTGCTTCTTTCCAATCAGAGAAAGTGCTATCATTAATATTTTTGTATATATAGAGACTTTCTTATGAATTATCTACTTGAGGTAGCCCAGAAATGAAATCTCTGGGTCAAAGAGTAGGGATATTTTAGTCACTTTATTGGTACAATTCCAAATTTCTTCCCAAAATGATTGTACTGATTCACAGTTCCACAATGCACTGGTATGTTTGTCTTCCGACAACCCCTCCAATACTATTGACATCTTTTGTCATCTTTGCCAACTGGGCATTTAGAATTTAAGTGACTTGTCCAGAGTCACACAGCTAGTACGTGTCAGAGGCAATACTTGAATCCAGGTCTTCCTGATTCCAAGGTCTGTACTTTCTGTACTGTGCCATGCCATAAGAAAGTTAAGGCTCAGAAAGGTTAATTGACTTACCTACAGTCACATAGCTACTGTGACTCAACTTTTCATAATAATGATCATAACTGGTTTGTACATAGTACCTTATTTGCAAGGAACTTCATATGTTATTTTATTTAAGCCCTGTAATGCTATGAATAGAGGCATGGTCATCATTATTTTACTGATGAGGAAGCCAAGACTCAAAAAAGGTAAGCATTTCATCCACAATCATATAGATAGCCAATGTTGGGGATGGGTAGGGATATGAACTTAACCCTTCCTGGTGCCAGGTTTAGTACTCCCACCATTATGTCAGGTGCCTCTCAATACTTTGAACTACCTAATGTATAGGCCTGTTATAAGGAATGTACTTTGAAAATCTCAAAGTAAAATCCAAGGGTTAGTTATTACTACTGTTGCTTGGGAGAGGTGCCAGGTGGTATGAGGACACAGAAAGGAACAGCAAGTCCCCTTCCTTGCACTAGGGAAGTTTACAGGCAAGAAGGGCCTATGGGGCATGTATAAGGCATATCATTTCACTGGGGGAAAGTGGGAGGTGGGCTGGCTGCCTTTCCCTTCCTCCACTTTGGCATTAATTATGGCATGAATCAGCTGACCTTGCAGTTCCGTTTTTGCTCCCATGTCCCCAAGCTCCCTGAGACACTACTCTATCATTTTAAATATCGGAATTGAGGCCACCAAGGGGCTTGAGTTTCTCCACACAGCAGTCTTTCTAGCATTAGTGATTCTGAAGTAAATGCAAAATATTCTCTGGCAATAGATCAAAGCAGAGCCCTCCTCCTGGGCATCATTGCCTTTCCCAGAGAGGAGGAAATGATATGAGTTTAAATGAGCCAAATAAGGTATTCATTTGCTGTTTCTGCATCACAGAAACCAATGAGGATCAACACCTAGAGAACTGCAACCACTTGAGTTGCTCTGGTTACTCCTGGGCTGATGTTTCTGTGATGTCATTGGTTACTATGGTGACAGGGACACTCAGCAGCATAGGATCCTAGATCTTTAGAAGGAATGGGCTTCAGAAAACATCTAGATCAATCTCTGTCATTTTACAGATGAGAAAATTGAGGCTTAATGACTTCCCTAGGATTGTATTGGTAATAAGGACAAGAAATGGGATTTGAACCCAGGGCCTCTGAATTCAGGAACAGTGCTCTTTCCACTTTACCTGACTGTCTTCCTATAGCAACAAGATGCCACTTTACCTGTATGAAGGAATACCTCTAACAGCAAATTCCAGCAGTTGGGAAACTGACTGTGTGATCCTATATCAGTCACTGGCCTTAGCTTTCTCATCTGTAGGATGAGAGAACTAGATGATAAAAATCTTTCCTAATAACACCGGACTATTTCCACAGTCTTCTAGCTGGTCTACCCATTTCCAGTCTCTCCCCACTCCAACCATCCTCCATTCGGGTGCCTTGATGATTTTTCTGAAGCTTTGACTGATCATGCTATTCCTTTGCTAAATAATGGAACTATTTCCTCAAGGAGAAAATAGAAATTCTTCTTGTTTGGAATTAAATTTCCCATACCCAGTTCTTTCCTACTTTTCTATCCTTTTTGCTTTATTCCTTTCCATGAACTTTATAATCCAGTCTACTCACTACTTCATCTCAAAACCAACACTTTCTCACTCTTCATTCAGGCCTTTGTACTGTAACTATCCCCCATGCCTGGAATGCTCTGACTCCTCATCTCTGACTCCAAGTTTCCTTGGTTTCTTTTTTTGCTTTTCTTTTTAAAAAAATCTTTAATAATATTTTATTTTTTCCCAGTTGCATGTAAAAAAATTTTTAGCATTCATTTTTAAATATTTTGATTTCCAAATTCTCTCCTTCCCTCTCTCCTCTCTCCTCTCTGAGACAGTGTGCAATTTAATGTTATACCTGTGCAATCATGGAAAACATATTTCCATATAAGTCATACTATGAAAGAAAACACAGACCAAAAAACCATGAAACAAAGTGAAAAACAGTATGCTTTGATCTGCATTCAGATTCCATCAGTTCTTTCTCTGGAGGTGGAGTGCATTTTTCATCATGAGTCCTTTAGAATCGTCTTGGATCATTGTATTGCCGAGAAAAGCTGTCATTCACAGTTGTACATCAAGCAATATTGCTGTTACTGTGTGGAGTGTTCTCCTGGCTCTACTCATTTCTACTTGTATCAGTTCATATGATTCCTTGATTTTCTTCAAAACTCAACTCAAACCCCCACCTTCTGCAGAAGGCCTTTCCTGGTCACCTCATCTGGTAATATCTTTCCCTTTTAGATTATCTTCTGTCCTTCTCTCTACTCTATCTATCTATCTATCTATCTATCTATCTATCTATCTATCTATCTATCTATCTCTCTATCTCTCTATCTCTCTATCTCTCTATCTCTCTATCTATCTATCTACCTATCTATCCATCTATTTGTGTGTGTATATGTATGTATCTATCCTTCTACCTGTGTGTATGTATGTATGCATATGTATATTTATGTATGTATTCATCCATCCATTCACCTGTATATATGTATGTATCCATATGCCTATCTGTTCACCTATATATGTATATATGTATTTATTCATCCATCTGTTCACCTGTTTATGTATATTTGTATGTGTGTATATATCTATCCATCTACCTGTCTATGTATGTATCTTTGTATGTATCCATCCATTCATCCATCTATCCACACATCCATTCAGTTCTATGTACTGCCCTTCCCGGTGTCTAGAATGCACATCTTCCTTGTCACCATCTCTTACAGTCCTTCTCTTTCTTTAAGATGCAGCCCAGGCACTATCTCCTGCCTCCTCTGTGTACCTCCAGTTGCTAGGGCTCTCCCTCCCAAACTACCTTTATTCAACTTCTTTGTACATATTTGTAATAATTAACTTTGTACCTATGTCGTATCTATTTATAATGTACTTTTGTCTCCCTCTTTAGAATGCACGCTCTGTTAGTTGGGATTATTTAATTCTTTATCCTTGTATCCCCAGCCCTTAGTAAAGTATAGTATGTGGCTTGTAGTAGGTGCTTAGTAAAAGTATTTCAAAGGACAACTAACATTTAAACTGTGCTTTAAGGCTTGCAAAACACTATCCTCTCACCACAGCAGGGGAAAGTGGGTGGTATGCTGTTACTGTCCCTGTTTAATAAAGTTCAGATTAAGTGACTTGCCCATAAGCATCTAGCAGGCAGGATTCCAATCTAGGTCTCTCTTAACTCCACTTCACAAGAATGTAGATTTGAAGCTGAGATGGGCCTCAGAGGCCATCTAGTTTAATTATCTCATTTTACAAATGAGGAAACTGAGACTCAAGGAGGTTAAGTGACTGCCTGAGGTCACCTCAGCCAAGGTGGGATTTTCAGTCAAATCCTATGAATACAGAGCCAGAATGATCTATTCTGGGTTGCCTTGATTTTTCTATTATGTCCTGCTGCTTCCACATCTAAAGCCTCTTCCACATCTAACATCCTATGAGATCATTCATCTGATGGCTCTTGAGACAACCTGAACTTGGTACTTTGGGAGTGAGGAAAGCAGAGAGGATGGGCAGAGGGAAGGGAGCAGCAGGAGGAAGCTTGTCTCATCAGGAAACTGTTTTATGAGTTGACACTATTAGGGTTTTCTGAACCCTGAAGGCTTACCCTCCTTTCTCTGAAAACAAGGAAGTTCAAGGGACCAGTTCAAGGGACCAGTAAATGGTTTCCCACAAATTGGCCCAGGGACTGATAAACTGGGGTTCTTCCCCTTTCAGAGGGATCCCTTCCTGTGGTTGGGTCATTAAATATCCATGGACCTCACCCTTTGCAACTACAGAGACATCCTTCCTGCTACTTTTGAAGCCTTGTACAGAGACCACATTTAAGCTCAGCAGCATCTCAGAGGGCAGTACTAAGGATCAGAGTCTGGATCATCCATTCTGTATAATTAAAGGAAGCTTGTAGTGCAATAGATAGTACTGGACCTGGAGTCAGGAAGCCCCAAGTTTAGATCTAAGCTCAGACATTAACCTAATCCAAGTTTTCCCATTTTTAAAGTGAGGATAATGTTAGCATCTTCCTTGCAGGATTGTTGTGAGAATAAAATGAGATAATATCTGTCAAGTGCTTCGCAAACCTTAAAGCACTGTATACATGCTAGCAATTGGCTCTTAGGAGAATCTCCTGCTGCTACCAAGGGGTGAGGTGGGATTATTGAATCTTCCAGAAACGGAACCTTTTCGCTATTTCCTTTTCATAGGCCTTTAGAGCTATAAGGGACTCTAGTGATAATTTAATCTACCTCATGTCATTTTACAGAGGAGGAGCATGGTTTCTTAGGCTTAAAAGAGACCTCAGAGATCATGTAATCCAACTCCCTCATTTTATAGATGAGAAAACTGAGGCCCAGGGAGAGACAGGGCCCTCATACTCTACCTCCAAACTGAGGCCAGGGAACATAAGTGACTTGCTCAAAGCCCCACAGCTAAGTCAATCAGTAGCAAAGCCAGGTCTCAAACCTGGCTCCGAACACAGTACTCTTTTCACTGGGGTTCAATTGAACACTGAGCATATGAAAGTAGATTGACAGGAAGTGTGTCTCTTCCTCCTTTCACTGTTCTTGCCAGTAATTATACTAATACTGTTTTCTGGGTATGTCCTAGTTGCAAAGATAAAACAGCTGCTCTGCAAACTAAGGAGTGTGGCCAATTTTGCTGCCCTACTGGGCTACAACTAGGTCAAGGCAATCAGAGCTTTGTCCCAAGGTGCTGAATTTAGATGACACCAATCCCTTTGAAGTCTTTCAGCAGTAGAAAAAATAGAGCTTAGCACCTAGTTAAGAAGATTGATTAGTTTTAAACAGTAAATAACTGAATCGTCCTCCTCATACCTCTCCACCCTCCCTTTGTCTTTCAGCGTGGTAGCTTTCCTCAGAAAAAAATCTTACACCAAAGTCCTGAAGTCAGTTTCCTCCTAAATATCCGTATCCCCATCCCACCCTTCAACTAAAAACACAATTCATCTTGTTTACCCTAGGCACTAAATTCTTAGTTCTGTCTCTACAAACTCCCAGATGGTGCTTAACTACAAACAACTTGGACTTTTCTTCTGTATAGATACTTCCTTTTGCTTTGCTTTCTTCCTCAGGCCATGTTTCCAACTTTTCCCCTGGACCCTAAGAGTCAGGCCATCTTTGCTTACTGAGAGGTGTTTTGCTATCCCATTTCCTTTCTCTGCTGTGGTCCTTCCTAGGACACATAATTGCTAAATCTCCAAGGGTGACCCACCTCCCTCTTCTTTTTCATCCTTTCTTCTGATTACCCTCAAGCCACATGGATGTGACAACACTCCAAGAAGCCTTTCTGAAGGTTGAGTCAATAGTGTCCATATTTTGAACTGATTCTCGGCTGGTGGGGATTGATTTGTCTTAGTCACTCACATCTTTTGCTCAAGAACTCTTGTGGCCAAAGCCCTGTAAATGAAAGATAATTGCTTTGGCCTTCAAGTGCAGTCTGTGGCCAGAGAACCAAACAATGGGGTAGAGACCAGGACCTCGACCATGTCACTTTAAGCAACTGAGGTAACCAATCATTTAACTGTTTCCTCAAATCTGAGGTGGATTCAGCCTCTACTTTATGTCTCCCTAGTTTCAGAGCTTGGGTTGTGGGATTTTTCTCATCTTTCCTTCCTTTTTTGCTTGTTTCTTTCTTCCCTCCCTCCCTTCCTTTTTCTTTCTCTTTCATTCTTTCTTTCGCTTTCCTTCCTTTCTTTTTTCTCCTTCCTTCCTTCTTTTAAAATTCAGGTGTTTGTACTTTTTATAGCACCGTACAGGTTGCATGAACAAGTCTTCTATTGTCTGATTCCAGTTTTTCTCTTCAACCTTATCTCTTACTACTCCCCTTGAAGGATTCTGCAGTCCAGTCAAGCTGTACTCACCCCTCATACTGTGTTTTTGTCCTGTCTGTCTCTCACCTCCTTGCCTTTGCTTATGCCCTTATCTGTTCCTGGGTCATATATTCAGAATTGGAAGGGATACAAGACTGGTTATCTTATCCAACCCCTTTGTTAAAGATAAGTAAACTGAGGTCCAGAGAGCTCAGTTAACTTGCTGAAGATCACAGATTGTGTAATAAGGGTAGCACTGGAACCCAGGTCTTTGGACTCCAGAGCTGTTGCTGCTCTTTTCACTAAACCATATTGTTTCTTTTTTTGTTTGTTTGGAGTTTTTTTGAGGCAGTTGAGATTAAGTGACTTGTCCAGAGTCACATAGGTAGTGTCTAAGATCGGATTTGAATTCAGGTCCTCCTGATTCCAGAGTTCTGTATTTAACGTTCCATCTAGCTGCCCCAACCCTGCTGTTTCTAATGGACTCCCCTCCTCTATATAAATTGAATCTCTCCCCTCCTTCCTTTTCTCAAGGTCTACTCTGCTCTACCACCTTTCTGGGAACACCCCTATTTGCAGGTGACAGTGATATCTCAGATTTCTCCTAAGTCATTCCTTTGTACTTATTTGACTCTCCTTTCTGTTTGTCCTTCCTTTCCCTCTTGTCTCCCATTAGGCTTATGTTCCTGAAGAGTCATAATTATCATTATATCTCTAGAGGGGCAGCTAGGTGGTGCAGTAGATAGAGCACCAGTGCAGGAGTCAGGAGGACCTGAGTTCAAATCTCACCTCAGACACTTGACACTCACTAGCTGTGTGACCTTGGGTAAGTCACTTAACCCCAATTGCCTCATCCTGGGTCATCTCCAGTCATCCTGATGAATATCTGGTCACTGGATTCAGATGGCTCTGGAGGAGAAGTGAGGCTGGTGACCTGTACAGCCCTCCCTCACTCAAAACAAAGTCAGGCGCAAGTCATGTCATCATTTCTCTGTTGGCATGGTCTTCTTCGGCAATGAAGGATGAACACACATGTATCCCTAGAGGGTAGCATGGTATCTTTCATACAATGAGTGTTTAATAAATGCTTGTTGACCTCTAACTTGTCAATCACTCTCAACCTCAATACTGTCTTCTCTGTAGATTTTAGGAACATGACTCTCTCCTGGTTCCCTTCTATCTGAACAGTCCTCTTTCTCTTTTACTGGATCTTCCCCTAAGTTGTGCCTACTAACCATGGCTGTCCCATATGGCTCTGTCCTAGGCCTCATCTCTTCTCCTTTTATACTACTTCACTTGATGATCTCATCAGCTCCCATGGATTCAATTATCATCCCTGCCGAAGATTCTCATTCTGCTTTTGAAAGCATTCTTCTCCTCATTGGCTTTTTGAACCTCCTTTGCCAATTGGGTGAGCCTATTTTTCAAGGTGTTAATTTCCTCAGCATTTTTTTGGGTCTCCTTTACCAAGGTATTGACCTGTTTTTCATACTTTTGTTGCATCTCTGACATTTCTCTTCCCAGTTTTTCCTCCACCTGTCTAACTTGCTTTTCAAAATCCTTTTTGAGCTCTTCCAGGGCCTGAGCCCACCCACCACCCCCCTGGGGTGTCTGGGGTACTGAGGCCCCGCCCTCCACGTCTTTCCCTGATGGCAAGAATACGTCCTCATCTTCGTCAGATCTGAAGGTCGGGATCATTTGCATTTGTTGGAAAAAACTCTCTAAAGTCTTATTTTTCTTCCCTTTTCTAGGCATTTTCCCAGCCAGTTACTTGACTTCTGAGATTCCTTTCCACCCCCCGCCTGGATCCGCCCAGGTAGTGCTTGGCCTCTGAGATTTAAATGGGCTTTCCTCCTGCTGGCTGTCAATCAGTGAGCTTTAGTTCAGGTGCTGGGGTGGGGCCAGGGCTGCCTCCGAAACTCTGATCCCTCGGGGGCTTTATGCAGAGACTTTCAGGAATGGAGCGGGTGGGGGCGGGGTGGGGGGCCCCGCCTCCCAATCTCAGCTCCCCTGGGGGTCCTGAGCAGAAGCCTTCAGCAACAGAGCGGGGTGGGGGCTGGGCCATCTCCCAGGCTCAGCTCCCTCCGGTTTTATGCGGGAATCTTCCGTAATGAAGATCCTGCCTGCTGCTGGGGGATTCCTGAGTCCTGGGCCGCTGCTGCCTCAGCCACCGCCCACACCTCTGCCTCCGCCGCTTCCTGCCCCCGTCCCTGCCGCCGCCGCTTCCTCCCAAGGGGGCCCGAGTCACAGAGACGCCCGGCTTCCCCTCTCCTTCAGCTCGGCCTCTCTCACTGACCTGCTTCTGTGGGCGGAGGGACTTTCCCGGCTGCTGGAGCTTCCGTCTCTGAAGCCTGCTCTGATCAGCTTCTCTGGGGCCCCGGCCAGGGCAGCGCTGGGGGTCGGGTTTACTTTCCGGGGCACGCTGGACCCTGGGGACGGGTCTTCAGGGCTCCCTGGAACGGAAATCTCTTCCACTCTGCTTCTGCACACCTCGTATTCACCCAGAAGTTATGGGGGACTCTTTTTACATTAATTCTATGGGCTTTGGTTTCGGAGCTCGTAAACGTGCGTCCTTCTACTCCGCCATCTTGGCTCCGCCCCCCCTGCCGAAGATTCTCAGATTTAATTATCCAGCCCCAATCTCTTTGCTGACCTCCAATCTCAAATCTCCAACTGTCTTTCAGACATCTCAACTAGGTGTCCAGGTAGACATCTTAAACTCAACATGTTCAAAACTGAACTCATTGCCTACATTTCCCCCTAAATCCTCCCCAGTTCCAAATTTCCCTGTTACTGTTGAGGGCACCACCATTCTCCCAACCCCCCAGGCCCACAACCTAGGTGTCATCCTCAACTCCTCACTATCTCTTACCATCATATTCAATCTCTTGACAAGGTCCATTGCTTTCACCTTTGTAACATCTCTCAAATATGTGCCTTCTCCTCTAACATTGCCACCACTCTGGTGCAGGCCCTTGTTACCTCACACCTGGACTGTTGCAATAGGCTGCTGGCCTTAAATTTCCCTTAAATCTCTCCATTCCAATCCATCCTCCCTTCAGCTGCTATAGGGATTTTCCTAAAGCATAGGTACAGTCTTGTCACTTTACTCAATAGCTTTACTGTCTCTCCACCACCACCAGCATAACATAGAAAACTCTCTGGTGTTTAAAACCCTTCATCCTAACTCCCCTACCTTTCCAGTCTTTGATTCCTTGATCCCCAAGGACTCATTGATCCAGTGACAGTGACTTCCTTAATGTTTAATGGACAAGTCACTCTTTCTCTCTGTTCTTGGCATTTTTTTCTCACTGCTCCCTAAGGAGGACACAGAATATTCTCCCTCATCATCTCAGTCTACTGGATTCCCTGACTTTCTTCAAGTCCCAGCTAAGATCTAATCTTCTACATGAAGCCTTTTCCAACTCTTTTTAATTCTAATGCCTTCTCCCTGTTAATTATTTGCTATTTATCCTGTATGTAACTTGTTTATATTTAACGATTTGCTTGTTGTCTCCTCTATGATTCTAAATTCTTCAAGGAGAGGGACTGTCTTTGAACTTTTTGTATTCCTAGTGCTTAACACAGTACCTGGAACATAGCAGGCAGTTAACAAATGATTATTGACTGTCTGAATGAATGGACAAATGAATAAATGAGTGAAAGAACATGGGTGATAATATGAATAACAGACTTGTAAGGTATCCTATAATCTGAGATTGTCCCATATTTCAAGGCTCTTTCATTCCTACAACTTCTCTTCTTATCCTAGGGCATTTAGGCATCATGCTCAATGTCCTTAGATAATTATTTTGATGACTCTGTAGCCTAATGAATGTGGGCACTCCCTCCACTGTTGCAGATCTATCCATGGTTCTTATCCCATGAAAGTTGTCTATGTCCTTCTATCAATCTTCCATGGGGGTTGAACTACCACAATAAAACCTTTCCTCTAGCTCTCCTAACATTGTGGAGATTAGTGGAATGCACAAGCTGTTCATGCCTTATTCTTAAAATGTGAGCAGAACACCTTCCTTTTTAGTCATATGTCTATCTGATGTCATACTTGATGCTGGTTCTCCCGCATAATTCTTGCCTGGTAATGTGTAACAGCTTATAATGCTCAACATACATCTTTCCCTTGCCTTTTGAGTAATTGGAAATTTTAAATTCTGTGGAGACTTTCATGTTCCATAACTCATAGCTATCACCACAAAGCATTACCACAAAGAAGATTAGCATTAAAAAATGAGCCTTTGTTTCAAGAAAAAGCTTGGGGTCATTGGAAGCATTCTATAATTTTCCAAAGGCAAGCCATCTTACCCTTCTCCTGTTCAAATCAAGGCCAAGGAGGTTATTAATACATGATGTCTATTCAAGATGTAGGTATTAACGAACCTTTTCCATGGATTGTCTATCCATCTTCAGATCATAGTCTCAATGATAGGCCTGCTTCATCCGCTTGGTTTTTCCTATATGGATTGTTAACTTGAAGTCTTTTAGAAAGCTATGGATCTCATTTGCTTGGTTCTGAAATCAGCGCAAGATCATCCACAAACAGATGCATCTGAAGGATCTTGCCTCTCATAGGGAGTCCTACTTCCTCTAGGACGATGCACAGGATATTAATAGAGAATTGTTGAACAAACTTCTCTGCTACATCTTTCAAGAATGATTTTAACATATGCATAGATGACTTCTTGTTGGGGGATAGCCTTTAAAATTGAACATTTTGCTCTACTATGTATGTACTTTGCTTTTTTACAGTCCACAAACCCAACGCACAATGATATCTGGTATTCCCTCATTTGTGTGATTATAAAGATAGTAGACTATTATTTCTGAGGTATGTCAATTCCTTTCATCAAGGATGACTTCACCGTGTGTGGAGATCATTCTCATAAACATTTTTTTAAAGATGAGAAAGCAGGCTTCTGAATAAATAGCTACAGATATTTTCTCCTTGGTAATTTTAAAGTCTGCAGCTTGGATAGGGTAATAGTTTTTTTAAAAATAAAAACCTGGGTTAAAATCCTCCCCTGCAAGACACTTACTGGCTGTGTGACCCTGGGCTAGTCACTTCACCCTGTTTACCTCACTTCCCTCATCTATAAAATGAGTTGGGGAAGGAAACGGCAAACCACTCCAGCATCTCTGCCAAGAAAACTCCAAATAGGGTCACAAAGAGTCAGACACAATTGAAAAACAACTACTCCATGTTGAACAATAACTATTCCATGTTGCTTTAGACCTAACCCTGGCAGCTATATGGTGTAGTGGATAGAATGCCAGGCCTGGATTCAGGAACACTCAGCTTCCCGAGTTCAAATCCAAGCTCAGATGCTGTGTGACTGTGTGACCCTGGGTAAGTCACTTAACCTTGTTTGCCTCACTTTCCTCATCTGTAAAATTATTTAGAAAAGGAAATTGCAAACCATTCCAGTATCTTTGCTAAGACAACCCCTAAAAGAGCCACTAGTCAGACACCACTAAACAACAGCACCGTGGACCTCCTGTCTGCACACTTGTTCTTGCCCAGTTGCTTTTCCCATCTTTGTTTTCTTTTGTGCCACATCTATTTCCTTGTGAGACACAGAGATAGTAAGAAGTCAAATGTGGTGACTCTGTTGTTGATGGTTTTGAAAAAAATTTTATGAAATCTTTATCTATCTTTTCCACTTTTTCCACCTATTCCATTTATTTGTTAACTCTCTAAGTGGTAGAGAATATGTTGACCTGTCTTGGTAGAAGAAACTCTTCACCTGGGAGATCTGCTATACAAATGAAATCACAGGTCCAATCCCCATTTTCAGTATGACCTTGGGGAAAGCAAAGACAGAAATTAATTCAGGGATTTTAGGATGGGGATTCATTAGGGTCTCTATAACAAGAAGGTACAACTCTACCATGCGTTTCCAGGAGATATATTTGTGTCTTTATCCTCTCTGGGTCTGATATTTTAAATAAAACTTACTTCTCTGAGACTCCAAACTAGTAAAACAACTGGACACCAACTGGGCACACACACAACATGTGCAATAACTTCTACTTAAAATCTGGTCAGTAAGTTCTTTATAATAAGTCCTCTTAAGGCAGAAACTATCTAGAAACACAGCTGATGGTTCAGTGGATACAGTGCTGGGTGTGGAGTCAGCAAGTCCTGAATTAAAATGTGACCTCAGCTACTAGCTAGGACAGTGACCTAGCTTGTCAAGTCATTTAATCTGTTTGCCTCAGTTTCCTTAACTGCAAAATAAGACAGTAACAGCCTCTACTTTGTAGGGTTTTTGTGAGGATCAAATAAGATAATATTTTAAAAAAATACTTAGCCCAGTATCTGGCACAGAGTAGGCATTTCATAAGTGCTTCTTTCTTTCCCCTCTTCCTTTTTCTTGTCCTTATTTCAAATTTTCTTCACTTAGACCTCCATGCCATGATCTGCCCTTGATAAATCTATTAAGAAAAACCACCCTGGAGGGGTGGAGCCAAGATGGCAGAGTAGAAAGCCAATTGAGCAGCCAATCTGAACCTCATCCCTGAGCAGCACAGTCCTGGGGTGAGGTGGAGTGCTGGCTTGGTGGAACTGGAGGCTGTTGAGGAGTAAACTCCTCTCCCTTGATTGTACCACCTTGGAGGAACTGAGATCTTAAGGTCCTCAGGGTATACCCTACTCTTGACAAAAGACCCAAAAGTCAAGTAACCGATTGGGAAAATGCCAAAAAAAAGAGAAAAAAATAAAACTATAGAATGTTACTTTCTTGGTGAACATGTATTTTCTTCCATCCTTTCAGATGAGGAAGAACAATGCTAACCATCAGGAGAAGACATAGAAGTCAAGGCTTCTACATCCCAAACATCCAAAATAAATATGCAGTGGTCTCAGGCCATGGAAAAGCTCAAAAAGGAATTTGAAAATCAAGTTAGACAGGTGGAGGAAAAACTGGGAAGAGAAATGAGAGAGATGCAAGAAAAGCATGAAAAGCAAGTCAACAACTTGCTAAAGGAGACCCCAAAAAGTGCTGAAGAAAATAACACCTTTAAAAATAAGCTAACTCAATTGGCAAAAGAGGTCCAAAAAGCCAATGAGGAGAAGAATGCTTTAAAAAGCAGAATTAGCCAAATGAAAAAGAAGGTTTAAAAACTCACTGAAGAAGACAGCTTTTTAAAAATTAGAACAGAAGAGATGGAGGCTAATGACATTATGAGAAACCAAGAAATCACAAAATAAAATCAAAAGAATGAAAATATGGAAGATAATGTGAAATATCTCATTGGAAAAACAACTGACCTGGAAAATAGATCCAGGAGAGACAATTTAAAAATTATGGGACTACCTGAAAGCCATGATCAAAAAAAGAGCCTAGACATCATCTTTCATGAAACTATCAAACTGCCTTGATACTCTAGAACCACAGGGCAAAATAAATATTGAAAGAATCCACCCATCACCTCCTGAAAGAGGTCCAAAAAGATAAACTCTTAGGAATATTGTAGCAAAATTCCAGAATTCCCAGGTCAAGGAGAAAATATTGCAAGCAGCTAGAAAGAAACAATTCCAGTATTGTGGAAATACAATCAGGATAACACAAGATCTAGCAGCTTTTACGTTAAAGGATGGAAGGGCTTGGAATATGATATTCCAGAAATCAAAGGAACTAGGATTAAAACCAAGAATCACCTACCCAGCAAAACCTACCCATGCTTGATAAAAAGAACGGAGCTGAAAAGAAAATTTGACTTTCAAACACAAGAATCAAGAGAAGCATGAAAAGGTAAACAGGAAAGAGATATCACGAGGGACCTACTAAAGTTGAACTGTTTATATTCCTACATGGAAAGATAATATTTGTAACTCTTGAAACTTTTCTCAGTATCTGGGTAGTTGGAAGGATTATACACATACACACACATATATACATACATATATATATAGAGAGAGATATACATATATATATATATGTAGAGAGAGAGAGAGAGAGAGAGTACAGGGTGAGTTGAATAGGAAGCGATTATATCTAAAAAAATAAAATTAAGGGGTGAGAGAGGAATATATTGGGAGGAGAAAGGGAGAAATGGAATGGGGCAAATTATCTCTCACAAAAGAGGCAAGAAAAAGTTTTTTCAATGGAGGGGAAAAGAGCAGAGGTGAGAGGGGAAAAAGTGAAGCTTACTCTCATCACATTTGGCTCAAGGAAGGAATAACTTGCACACTCAATTTGATATGAAAACCTGTCTTACACTACAGGAAAGTAGGTGACAAGTGGATTAGTAGAGTGGGGTGGGGATGATAGAAGGGAGGGCAAATGGGAGGAGGGACTTTGTTTATAGTCCATGTAGGAATATAAACAGTTCAACTTTAGTAAGTCCCTTGTGATTTCTCTTTCCTGTTTACCTTTTCAGGCTTCTCTTGATTCTTGTGTTTGAAAGTCAAATTTTCTTTTCAGCTCCCTTCTTTTTATCAAGCATGGGTAGGTTTTTCTGGGTAGGTGATTCTTGGTTTTAATCCTAGTTCCTAGTCCCTTTCAAGCATGGGCAGGTTTTGCTGGGTAGGTGATTCTTGGGGAGGGACAAGGTCAAAAGAGAGAATAGAAGAAACGGGGGGCAGGATAGGATGGAGGGAAATAAAGTTAGTCTTATATAGTATGACTATTATGGAAGTCATTTGCAAAACTACACATATATAGCCTATACTGAATTTCTTCCCTTCTCAGTGGGGATGGGTGAGGAGGGAGGAAGGAAGAGAAGTTGGAACTCAAAGTTTTGGGAACAAATGTTGAGAACTGTTTTTGCATACAACTATGAAATAAGAAATACAGGTAATGTGGTATAGAAATTTATCTTGCCCTACAGAACAAGAAAGAAGATGGGGATAAGGGAAGGGAGGAGTGTTAGAAGGCAGGGAAAATTGGTGGAAGGGGTAATCAGAATGCTTGGTCTTTGGGGGTGGGGGAAGGGGAGAGATGGGGAGAAAATTTGGAACTAAAAATTTTGTGGAAATGAATGTTGAAAACTTAAAAAAAGAAAAGAAAAACCATCCCTATGGTATGGCAAAATGAGGAGATGGCTCTAATCCCTATGATTTTTGGTGGAGAAAGAACATGAGCTGTGTTTGTGGGAGACAGCACAAACAGCTAAGATTCATTAACATAGAATTCATTCAATCAACATTTATTAAACACCTACTATGTCACCTGACCTCAAGAAGCTTACATTGTCCCCAGGGTAGCATAGTACAATAAAATGGAGCCATGACTCTGGAGTCCAAGGAAATGGATTCCAATATTCCAATCCTCCCCTCATACTCACTGCTTGTGTCATCTCAGTAAAGTCATGTCATTTCCCTGGGCCACTCTTCTCATCGTAAAATGTGATTGGATTAGCTACCTTCCTACTCTCGATCTTATGAGTATTTGCACAGATGAGAAAATCCAAAGTTACACAAAGCACTTCTGATGAACACAAACAACCCATGACTCCTTCCACCACCCCCTCCTCATCCTAGATTCTACTCAGCTCTTGGAAGCAATCCACCCACAGGTCTTTGCTGCAATGGGATGCAACATATGTGGGAGATAGGCCCAGAGTAAAAGCCTGAGAGGGTTTGTTTAGGTCATAATTTCAGAAATTTGAACCAAAGGAAGAAAGATGCTCTGAAATAAGCTTCCCAGGCAGCCCCATCTAGTCATTCATTTGTATGATAGTACCCAAAGGATCTTAGAGGCCTCAGATCCACAGAACTCCTATGGGCTTTCTTTCTCAAAACCCCTCAGAAATGGTTTTGTGCAGCACAGGACTCCTCCCACCCAAAGGAGTTAGATCAGAGTCATAAGGATTTTCCAACATGAGGCAAGGAAAGGTTTAGTTGCAAAGACATCAGTCCTGCTAACAGGAGGAAGGAGTTCAAAAGACAAACTAAATATGTGTGGGTTCTAATTAGGTGGATGGATGTTCTGTCTTCCCAAAGAGTTTGACTTCCCAAGACTCTGGGAGCTAATAGGCAGGCTTCTTTCCTTTTATGGAAAGAAAGCTACTTTTCCCCAGTAGAATGACTAACTAGCCTTCCTAAAAGAGTGGAAATTAAGCCTCTCAGCTTACAGACGCCCTACCCATAGAGACAAGTTAGGGTTTCAGTTAAGAAACCCAGTGGAAGGAAAGAGAGAGAGGTTTGGGAAGAGGATGGACATTTAGCAAATGTCCACTATTTGCCAGGCATTATGCTAAATGCTTGATCCTCATGACAACCCTATGAGGTAGGAACAAACTCCAAGTCCCCCATGCCCCCACCCCCACTCTATGTACTGCAGAGTTTAGCAGACATAAGACACCCAGCGGGGAAATGCAAAGACATCAAGTTTGGCAGGGTGCTGACCCAGTGAGAGTAGCATGGGGACATCACCAGAAAACACTGGGAACTTTGTAGCATCAGAGTAGTGAGATGCCTCCTTCCCATATATATCCTGGTCACAAATGTTCTGTAGATATGTCCACTATTCCCACTGGTGGTATCTCAATATGTGGGAGCATTTGCCCTAGATATATGGGGAGAACATTTGTTGCTTCTCTTATTTAATATCGTTACTTTTAACCGTGCCTTCAAATTCAGTCAACAAGCATTAATGAAGCACCTGCTGTGTGCTGGGCACTGTGATAAGTGCTAGAGAAACAAAGAAAGGCAAAAATATAACCTCTGCGCTCCAGAAGTTCACAGTCTTCTGGTTGAGTAGAAGAATCAACCCAAGGTAGGGACCCAAGAGCCATAGTTTTGAGTGGATATGGACCCACAGAGTACCTAACAGTTGGGGAAACTTTTCTAGGGGTCCATGTGTGAGAAGGGATGTTTTCAGATAGAACATGTAAAGTAGAACATCCTCTCTCCCCTTGCCACTACTCCTTTTAGTACTCTTTTCCTCCCATGCCCCTTATCCCTGACTCCAGGTACCATCTTGTTGTATATAAAAATATATTTCTCTAATGTTTAAGTAGCAAGCCAAAGACTATGTAGAATGAGCAACCAACTATGAAAGCTGAGGGTCAGCTGTCAAGGAGTGGGAATAGGCACAGAGAAGTGATTCTTGGAAGAGGACGCTATAGAACAGTTTGTGGCTAATTATGATGACTTGAATTTGACCAGGGAAAAGAGTAGAGAAAGCGCAATCATTTGAGGCTATGCATACTCTCCCTCCCCCAGAGCTTGAGTTATTAATCTGGAGACATGGCTGCACCATGATTTTGGAGTTGGATATGTATTTTGGGTATATTGGTCAAGAGGGACCTCCCCCACACACTTTGAGGTCAGAAATCCAGCCCTGTCTTTGGAGATGAGTGGCGGTCCTCGCCAATAGGAGGGGTGGGGAAGAAATACCTAGGACTATACTTCCCTCTGACATACTACCTGTCTCTCCAAGGGGCTTTGCCTGAAACTGAGGAAGGTTACTACCCCATTTTAGGCTAATTTGACCTTAGGACATTCAGATTCTAAAGTGAATTTCTTTTCTTTTCTTTTTTGTGGGGGGAAGATTTTCCCAACTGTTTTTTTTTTGAGGTAAAATTTCTCATTTTTACACATATATGCATATATATATGTATATATACTTAAGAAAGCTACATAGTGTTCTAAGGCACTTGGAATTGTGCACAGTAAAATATCCTAAAATATTAAAGTAGATAAAACATTTTTGCTTTTTAAATAATAAACACAAACATAAGTACTGTATAAAAAGATAATACATATTTCTAAAATGATTTTCATAAGGCTAAAGGTCCAATCATGTCACCCCCTCCCCCTATTCAGTTAACTCCAGTGGCTCCCTATTTCTTACAGGATAAAATACCAAATGCTCTGTTTGGCATCCAAAGATCTTTATAACCTACCCGCCTCCTACCTTTCCAGTCTTCTTACACCTTACTCTCCATGTACTCTGATCCAGTGGCACTGGCCTCCTGGTTGTCCCATCAATAAGATTCTTCATCTTTTGGATCTCAGCATTCTGATTACCCCCAGTCAGGAATTTCCTCCTTCCTCCACTTTGACTACTGATCTCCTTGACTTCCTTAGAGTCCTAACAAACATTTCACCTCCCACAGAAAGCCTTCTTCAATTTCCTTCTTGTGTCTTCCCTCCGTTTATTCTGTATGTAGCTTTCTTTGTATACATTTGTTTACCTGTTGTCACCTCAGCACTTAGTACAGTACCTGGCACGTAGTTGGTTCCTAATAAAGGTTTATGGATCAATTGTGAAATGTGCTTTGTAGGAGAATCAAAGAGGTCCAGCCATCCTCATGTAACTGCACCGCCAGCTTCAGTACTTCAGCTGGAGGGAATGACTGAGGGCTGGCAGCTAAGCCTTTCTCTCTGCTCTTCCTAGGGCCAAATGAAAGGAGGTAGACCAAAGCTCCTTGTGAGGCAAAAGTGACAGTGGATGCCTCCCTTCGATTAAGACAAACTGCCAAGAAGCACTAGCTTTTTGAAGACAGGAGTGGTTGGAGCAGGGAGCTGGAGGGGGATGGGAGCATAAAAAAGCCAAAGCAGCAGGAGCCACAACTGCAATTTCAGTAAAGTATTTTAAAAAAAAACAAACCTGTCATTTTGTGTATAGTGCAGTGCGGTACTAAATTCTATATCTCTAGAACACATCCCCAACTTCACTCTGATAAGAGAGAGAACTAGCTCTGGCTCTGGATATTTGGGACTAAATCACAAGTCAAGGAATCCCAAGAATTTCCTGTAGTTTAATCAAATTGCTTTCCTAACTAGCATTAATGGAGAAAAAAACATCTCCCTAGAGCAATGTCTCATAAGTAATGGATGTTCAATAAGTAAGTTCTGATGGATGAGCTGCTGGCTGGGCAGTAGGAACAGATGAAGAAAATGAAATGAGAGTGGTCCAGTGGCTTACCTTAATACTTCAAAAGAACTGTTGTGGGCATTCCTTTAATATGGAAGGTTATCTCCTTACACTTGAGAGGAAGAGGAGGGGAGATGCCTGGGCACTTAGAGATGTTTAAAGAGGAGACTAGCACCGCCCCCCTCCACCCTCACTCTCACTGAGGATGTTGCTTGCCTTTATCAAGTGAGAAAACAAAAATCTTCAGCTGAAAAAACAGCCCCTTCAGCTGCCCATCAGCATATAGGTAGATAGGTGCCCTCTACTGCTAAGGATTACCCCTTACTGAGAAAATTGAGACCATCTGTCTTTAGCTTCCTCATCTCCAATACTACAGACCTCAAGAAATTCTTCTCTCTCTTCAACTTTTGCTTCATCCTCTGACAGAATAGGTAACTCTCCTTACCAAGGTTAATCCTTTTATTTGTGTTCTCAAGCCCATCCCCATCTCTTCCTACCTCTCCCAGCAGCTTTCTCCATAAATCATTCCCCTCCCTTCCCTCTCATCTTCTATCTGCTGGTTCCCCACCCCCTATCCAATGTGCCTATAAATATAGCTTTCCTCATTCTTTAAAAAACAAAACAGAACTTGACACCACCATCCTCTTATTTTCTCTTTGCCAAGCTCACACTCATTCTTCAGTCTTTTGTATTCTGACTTGCCAACCATACCACTCTACTAAAGGTTCTTACTCAAAGGTTATGAATGACTTTCTTTTAATTGAATTTTTTCAATGAAATCTGTTTTTTCTCCCTCCCACTGCCTTCCCCCTCCTCACTGGGAAAGCAAGAAAAGCAGAACTGTTACAATCTCATTATTAAGCACCTGTCTATGTGCCAGGTATTGTGCTAAGCCCTGGGGATGCAAAAAGGAAGTCCCTGCCCTCAAAGAGTTCATAATCTACTGGCTATGAACTCCTTGAAGGCAGGGGGGTTTTTGGCTTTTTTTTTTTTTTTTTTAGCAAAACATATATTTACAACTCAATTCAATAAATTAAATGCCTACTGTGTACCGGGCACTGTGCAAGCCGGGGCTACAAATAAGAAAATTAGTCTCTAATCTCACATAGCTAATAACCTAATGGGGGAAGACTATCCACAAAAGAAAAAGGAGGAGCAGGGCCATCAGAGGGTACTAGGCCCAGTGACATTATGGTCCATGGAATCAAGACCAAGTAGAGCTGCTGATGGAAAATGGAGAGTTACCTGGAAAGTTCTGAAAGCTGTGAGACTTTTATAAGGAAGGCTTTGGGAGGAGTTTTTAGAGAAGATGTATTTGACAGCCTATCAAACCGACGATCTACAGAGTCATTGTGCCGACATCATTGTTGTATGCCTGTGAAACCTGGACACTCTACCAGTTCCATGGTAAGATATTGAACCATTTCCATTTGAATCGTTCTAGGAAGATTCTGAAGATCACCTGGCAGGATAAGATATTGGAAACTGAGGTCCTTTCTCGAACTAAACTGTCAAGTATTCAAATTGCTGCAGAGAGTGTAGCTCCAATGGGCTGGCTATGATACTCAAATGCCAAATGTACACTTGCCTAAAAGATTACTTTATGGAGAACTCACACAGAGCAAGTGCTCACATCGTGATCAGAAGATGGGACACAAGGACACTCTCAAGTTCTCTCTGAAGAACTTTGGAATTGATTGTGTGCCTTGGGAGACACTGGCACAGGATCACTCAGCCTGGCATGCCCATAACAGAGAAGGTATGTGTTCTATGAGCAAAGCAGAATTGAAATAGTTCAAAAGAAATGCAAGATGCACCAATTTAGAGAATCCACCCCAAATGCTACATGAACTATTTCACATGCCCAGACCGAGGCAGAACATTCCAAGCTCATACTGGTCTTATTGGCCACAGGTAGATGCACTGTAACTTGACTCTAAAGTAGTGATGCCATTTTGGTCCCCTTCCAAAATGAAGGACAACAACCACTGATCTACCTTCTAACCCTCCAGCCAAAGGGGAGAGGCAACAGAGAGACCTGAGAAGGTATTGAGGATCTAAAAGGAGCCAATCATCACGCTGATGAAATGTCAGATGATCAGTGAGTGAGGCGTGTAAATCAAGCGCTTCTGCTGCTGGAGAGTCACCTGGAAAGTATAAAAGAGGCTGTATAGAGGAGGAACAGGAAATAATTATCAGAGGAAAAACCCAGATCGGAAATTTGTGAAGCTCAGACTAGTGGGATAGACTGCGCCTTAAAAAATTAAGAAAGGTTGGAAAAGACTTTCTGTAGAAAATGAAATGTTAGATGGGACTTAAGGGATTTAATGAAAGTCAGGAGGAGGCAGAGATGTGGAGGGAGAGCTTTCTAGGCATGGGAGATAGACACCCGGGGGAGACACGGAGATGTGCGGGACGCCAAGAAATGGAGTGTCTTGTTAGTGGGAAAGCTGAGAGGCAAGTTTCGCTGAAATGAGGAGTATACGTCGGGGAGTAAAGTGGGCAGCTAGGTGGCACCATAGTGCACAGAGCCCTGGGCCTGGAGTCAGGAAGACTTACCTTCCTGAGTTCAAATCTGGCCTCAGATGCTTAGTAGCTCTGTGACCCTGGGCAAGTCACTTCACCTTATTTGCCTCTGTTTCTTCATCTGTCAAATGAGATGGAGAAGGAAATGGCACACCACTGCAAATATCTTTGCCAAGAAAACCTCTAATGGAGCCAAGAAAAATCAGACACAACTGAACAGCAACAAAAAGTGTAAAGTAACTGGAAAGGTGGGAAGGGGGTTGGGTTCTTAAGGGTTTTGATCCTGGAGGTGACAGGATTGAGTAGGCAGACTTGCTCAGAATTGTACTTTAGGAAAATCACTTAAGTGGATGAATGGTGGATGCATTGGAATGGGAAGAGACTTGAGGCAGGTGGACTCACCAGCAGATGAAATGGAGTTGTAAGTGTGAGGGACTGGGAGGATGACATTACTCTCTACTACATGCATGTATGGAGCTGCTTTCAGTCACCTATATCTGTATCATCTATAGCTAACAGAGATAATTCACTTACTTTGGTTAAATATGTTTTCTAGGTCAGTAGATTTTTCTTAATGAGATAGCTTATCTTACATTTTCTTCTATTTCTTTCCATCTTTTGACTTTATTTTAGCATTTCTTATTGTCTCTTGTAATCATTAGGTTCTATTTGGTCCATTCTAATTTTCAAGGAATTTGTTGCTTGGGAAAGATTTTGCACTTCTTGTGCTAAGTTGATAAATTCCCTTTCCACTTCTTTCTTGCATAGCTCTTATTTATTTTCCAATTTTTTCCTTTATCACTCTCATTTCATATATAAAAACATTTAAAAACTATTGTTTCACCTCTTAAAGGAATTCTAGTTGAACTTGTGCCCAAGCTATGTTTTTCTTTGAGGCTTTGCTTGTAGAAGATTTGAAGTCATTCTCTTCTTCAGGTTGGAGTCTTAAGCATCTCTGTCATGATAATAGTTTGGGTTTTTTTTATGGTGGGATTCTTTTTTTCTTTGCTTATTCTTCCACTCGACTTGCTGACTTGTCAGGGTCCTGTTCTGAGCACTTCTGGAGGGAATGCCTGTTTACTGCTTTTTTAGGTTATTGAGTGTTTTGTTATTTCAGGGACCGCTCAGGCTGGAGATCTGCAGGCTTTCAGTGCTCCCGAAGTGTTCTGATTCAGGGCACAGTCTATCCCACTAGTCTGAGCTTTACAAGTTTTTGACCTGGGTTTTGGTTTGAGTGACACTCTTGTGGGCTTGTCCTGGCTGTACTTCCAGCACAGTTACTCCATTATCAATTAGCTGGAACACTCTGCTGGTTCAGAGTAAGAGAACTGTAGCCACCCCTTTGGTCTGGGATGCCTGCCCTATTTATTCCTCTTTTGGCTTCAGACTAGACAGAGATGAAACTGAGACCTTGTTGGGGCCACACAGCTGCTACTTGCTTTGGCCCTTTCATTTAGCTCAGTGCACAGCCTGGGGTTGGAGACCACTCCTCATCCTGGAACATCACTCCTAGGCTCAGGTCCCCTCCTCAGTTTGAACTGGATCTTTGACCCCAAACTGGGAAATCAGCAACAGAGCTAACAGTTGGCCCCTGTTTCTGCATCCTACAAGTTCAGACCCCTCTATGCCGTATCTGGGACCCCTTCTTGGCCTGGTGGGTAACCTCTCCCTATAGTGGAATGCCCTGCACGGTGCCCTTTTGGCCAGACCCTGTTCTCCAGCGTCCACGGATTGCTCTACCCCCTTTGTTGCCCTCGGCTGAGAAAAAATGACCCCCTTTTATTTTTGCTTAGATTTTCCCACAAGGTCTGGAGCATTTTCTAGATCTGTGTAAAAGAGTTAGGGGCAGGAGGTCATCTCCCTGTACTTTTTCCACTACTCTTTCAATGATTTCATAACCAATTGGACCAAAGTCCAATGGCCTTTTCTTAATTCTCATTCCCTTGGGAATATCTGATGCTTTTGGACACTGTTGACTACATCTTGGGGAAATGTTCTTTCATTTATTGGCTTAGCTGATACATCTCTCTCCAACCGACTCTGACCATTACTGACTTCTCTGTGTCTTGAGCTGGTTTATTATCCATCTCTAGCTCCTTGAGTATAGCTGTCCTTAAAGGCTCTATCTTTGGCTCTCTTCTCTTCTCTCCTCCCTCACTTGGTTGATGAGCTCATCTTATCCCATGGGATCAATAATTGTGGCTACAAGATGATTTGTCAGCAGGCAATCACAACATCATGAGACTTATATGAAAGCCAGATTTATTACAAGAGAAATGAACATGCACGTGGAACCCAAAGAGTTCACAATCTTTGTAGAAGTTGTATCTTTATGACAGTACAACACAAGGAGAAGAAAAAAACAGAAAGTATCATGGCATGGGAGGGGAAAGGTTCAGTAACCCCTCCTGAAGGGAGGAGCAAGGTGATGGCAAAAGCCACATTCTTTTCCCTTGGCAACCACTGAACTGAAGATAAGAGGGTCCACTTATTCGCAAAGGACCCCAGCAGCACAAGCATTATGCTAGCCTGGCACAGACTGGCTGGTGCTGATCTTGCCTCCCAAGGACACACAGGGAATCCAGCTTGGGATGCAATGACAAACTAAGTCAGCTGAGGGAGACACTCAGGGCTTCCTGCATGCT
Source organism: Bettongia penicillata ogilbyi (assembly GCA_023548195.1). Lineage (NCBI taxonomy): Eukaryota > Metazoa > Chordata > Mammalia > Diprotodontia > Potoroidae > Bettongia > Bettongia penicillata. Next base: position 6,965,383 of record JAJHZJ010000311.1, read on the forward strand.
CAGGATTGATTGTTTCTGGAAGGTACAGCAACTCAAAAAGACAAGTTCAGGGGATGCATTAACAGCCCTTAACAGACTCCCAGATCTGTATATCCAGCCTTAGTTTTTCTCCTGAGCTTCTGTTTCTTCTGGATCATCAACCTAGTCATTGCGTACCCAGATAAAAATCCAAAACAGAATTCATTATCACTCCCTCTTACTCTGCCCTACCTCCAAACATTCCTGTTTCTGTGGAGGGCATCACTATCCCCACAACTTTCTAGGTTCAAAAAGGACAAGTATTTATTAAGCTCTTCCTGTCCCTAGCCTCAAGGAGCTAATATTCTAAGGGAGGGAGACAATACGCAAACGACTACATCCTTACAAGGCTCATAAAGTGTAAATGAGGTAATCTTATTGGCAGTAGGAGAACCAAGAAAGTCCTCTTGCAGAAAGTGGGGTCTGAGCTGAGTTTTGAGGAAGATTTATAATCCTAGAAACATCTTTTCCTCTTCATTCTCACTCATTCTCACCCCCACCCTCCCATACCTAAGAATTCTCCCTTCACACCCTCTCACGAATCTGTCCCTCTTCTCCACTCATTCAGCCACCAGTCTCATTACCTCCCTCTTGGACTATTGCACTAGCTTCCTAATGGGTTTCTCTGCTTCCCGTCTCCCTTTTCTCTAATTCCTCCTTCACACAACTCCCAAAATAAGACTCCTGACTCACACATATGGCCCTGTTGCTTCCATACTAAAAGAACTTCCAATGATCCCCTGTTGCTTTTAGGATAAAATAAAAACTCTTCCGCCTGGCATTTACAGTCTTTCATAATCCGGCTCCAGTTTTCCTTTCTGGACTCACACACCTTATTCACCTTTACATACTCGACATTGCAGCTCAAATGGAATGCTAGCTATTCTTAAACTTGACATGCTATACCTGGTTTCCATGCATTCATGTACATAGTCCCCTAACTCTTAACTCACTCTTCCCTTAACTCTACCTCTCAGAATCCTCTAAAGATCAGTTCAGGTACCCTCAGGGTGTAAAGCTGTATGCCAGGCAGGCAGGCCAAACCACCACCACCACCACTTTGCCCACTACTGCCCTTGATGTCTGCTTCAAGGCAGCTCAAGACATGTGCTCAATAGTTCAGGGTAATGGCATCTCCTTGATCTTTCACCGCCCCCCAAGTCAGCAACTAGCTTCTAGCCCCTGTAGCCACTGTCTAGCAGGGCAACACTTGTAGAAATAGGGCTGGTCCACTCTCCACACTACTGCCAACTCAACAGCCTTGTGTAATAGCCTAGGCACAGTAGCACCACAGCCTTACTCCTGTCTTGGGTCCCTGGAGTCATCATTCAGGGGAACAATCCTTATGGAAATATAACCTGGCATCTCTTCCTTGTGCCTAGTAGTGAGTGTCTGACTGTATAAGACCACAGGTGCAGTGAAAACACCTTTGGACTTGTCAGAAGTTATGGGTTCAAATCCTGACCCTGCTACTTTCTACTTTTTGTAGACCTTTGACACAAGTAGATCCACTTCACAGATCTCAGTTTCCTCAACTGTAAAATGGTGAGGTTGGACTAGATGGCACATAGGTTCCCTTTCTGTTCCAAACCTTTGCTCCTATGAAATGAGACTTTCTAAGTGATTTAAGTAGTACATTCCTTTCCTTAGCCACTCACCCACACGGCACCACCACCACTCCAAGAATACACACAATGGCTAGACTCCATTAGGGGCTCCTCGGGAGAGAGAGCCTTTCCTTTAACCAAGGCACCCTGATGTGGAAGATATCCATATCAATGGCCGCTTTTTTCCTTGCCTTTCTCAGGCTGAAGGATTTCCTGGGCTTTTGAACCTGGCTTTTATGAACACCTGAAAAACAGGATTCTCATTTGGAAGTTTAGCTTGGTTTCATTTGTTTGAAAGCCTGCAGTTTCTATGAGATCAAATAAGATAAAGCCTATAAAAATACTTTGCAAAGTACAAAGTACAAATGCAAAAGGCCCCGATAACAATCAACTTCCCCCTCACTCACCCACTTCTCACCCCCAGCTGAGAGCAAATCTCCCTCTGTGTGACCAGGGCCTCCTTCCCATTTTCTCAGTCCCTCAATTACTTAACATAGTCATGTAATGAACACATGTGGATGTGAGAAAAGTACTCTGGACCTCTGTTTCAAACTGGTTGTGTTTAAATGTAAGAAAAATAGAAATTAGGTGGCATGGACCATGGAAATGAAATGTTTCCTCCTCAAAAAAAGGTTAAAAAGAGAGAAAAAAAAATCCACATTTGCATGTTTTCTCTGTATCACAGTCTTTTTTTTTTTGGTCTTGTTTGTATTTCAACCATTAGATTATAAAAACTCTTCAAAGGTTAGTCCTGTCTTATCTGTGTAGCAGAGTATGGTCTATACCATAGGATCCATAATCCTCATGGCTCACTGGCTGCTGGGGATACACTGCCCTTGCCTGCCCCTTTGGAGTTGAGAAGGCCAAGGATCAGATGTACCTACCTCCAATTTTAGGCATCTCCTAAAGGCCTTTCTTTCTGAAAATTAGAACCACAAAGAGACTGCTGTTGTACTACAAGCTTTAAGCACAGGGAATGGCATATAACACATGGAAAGCACTTTGCAAACCTTAGAGTGCTCAATAAATGCCAGTTATTATTACCGTTATCCATTAACAAATGCTTTTGAATGAAAGTGAAGAGCTTTTCTTGTACTTTATCTTTCCTCTGTGAAACAATTTACTATGGAAGGTACAGTTCAAGACATTTTTTCATGAAGACTTCCATGATTAATAACACCAATAGCTATTACTAAATGGCTCACTCTTAGCACAGTGATGTGGGAAACTCAAATATTCTTTCACCTATTTTTACATATGAATTAATGGAAGTTGGAAAAATTAAGTGATTTTCTTTAGGTCATGCAACTGGTAAACTACAGAATAGGGACTCCCGCCTAGGACTTTTATTTTCTGGGGGTGGGACTTTGTATTTCCAGAGTTTAGCACAGGGCACTTAATAAATGCTTGTTGACTTGATTTGGTTTCTAGTGAAGAATTCTTTCCATTATCATCATGTTGCACGCGCTACCTGAGCCTAACTCTGTTCCAATAGGAGAATTTCTCTCCTTTGTTACTTATGATTCATTCTGTGCTACTCTATCAGCATGCTTCAGTGGACCTGGGATCAGTGGGTACTCCCTTTGCTGGAGCAGATAATATCCACCACTAAACTTTCTCATACTGAGTAATGTGTGCTCATTGCTCTTCAGTTGTGTCTGACTCTCCATGACCCTACCTGGGGCTTTCTTGGCAAAGATACTGAAATAGTTTGCCATTTCCTTCTTCAGCTCATTTTACAGATGAGGAAACTGAGGCAAACAGGGTGACGTGACTTGCCCAGGGTCACACATATAGTGTCTGATGTTGGATTCGAACTCAAGTCTTCCTGACTTCAGGTTCAATTCTCTATCTATTGCACCACCTAGCTGCCCCACTGTTGTTCATATCTTTACATCAATCCTCTACACAGAATCCATTTCAATATTGGAGGCCTGCTCTGCGTTCTTATACTATTCCAGTGTGGCCCTCAGGCTACCCCTGTTAGCCCTGACTCTCACTACATATATCACCAGCCCTGCCTCCCTTTCCAGTAATACATATCCTCGATGATGTCTTTTATGCCACTTTTTGTTCAGGGAGATACTATATTATCATGCTTTTGCTTAAGTCTTATCCTAGAATGTTTCCCAGCAATTGTATCTGTGTAAAAGTAGTAATTGATAATAATGATAGCATTTGCATTGCCCTTTAAAGTTAGCAAAACAATAAAAGTATTATCTCATTTTATTCTCCCAATAACCAAATAATCCCAATGTTCCCATTTTACAGATGAAAAAGCCAAGGCAGGCAGAGAGTTAAATGACTTGCCCATTGCCATGAAGCCAGCTGTTCTCTAAGCCACTGGATTTGAAGGTAGAACTCTATGACCTGAGGTCCAGCATGCTCTCCGCTTGGGCAGAATATTCTGTAAGAACAGAATATTCTGCTCTTTGCTACACATGAACTCCATGACATGAAAGATGGTTAATGATCCATCTGTGGAGATCAAGTTATTTATGATGCTGGCTGACCCGAGAGGATGTTAGAACTTTCCCTTCCTAAAGTAGAGCCCTTTAGAGAATTCACTCTCTTTTGGCACCAGTCAAAAGAGAATGAGCACATGAATAATAAAATCCTGAGGCTTTCTATGCCAAAAGAGGTACGGGTCTAGCCTTAGGCTAACGTTGTCAGCGTGGTTTTCATTGCCCCTCCATTTTCCTTCATCTGTTCCCTATCCCCTAACTTCAACATCAAGGGGCCCCCCAGGCTATCCTCCAAAACCTCACCATCACAAACAGCAGCCCATGCTATTGATCTCTGCTGGCCTCCAAACAGTACTTCTCCCATATTCTTGTAGGGAGGAGAAGTGACTTTTTGGGACTTGGGGAATTAACTGTGTCTTAAGTGATACTATCAAGAGGTAATAAGGTATAGTGGATAGATCCCTTGAGTTAGGGTCAGGAAAATCAAGATTTAAATCTTGTTTAGGATACATTCTAGCTGTGTGATCCAGGGCACATTACAACCTCTCTGGATTTATCTATAAAATATTTATAATATCTCAAATATCTATAAACATAAAATATCTATAATATATCCATAAAATGAAGGGGTTGATGACTGCTAAGCTCTCTTCCAGTTTTAAAACTGTGATACCATAATATTTTGATTTTGAAGTGATAGAAATCATTTTAAAGTACCTGCTTGGGAGAGTGAAAAGAGCACTGGATGGACTGGACTGGATGCTCTGGACTGGATGCTCTGGATGGATGAACTGGAATTCAAATCCAGGCTCTATGATTTACCGTGTACGTGATCTTGGACAAGTCATGTTACCTTGCCACACTTCAATTACCTCATCTGTAAAGTGAAAAACTGTTTTAGTACTCCCACAGAGTTATTGTGAGAAAAATGCTTGGTAAACCATAAAATATCATAGAAATGCTCCTTTAAAATGTCAAAGACCTATAATTTTATTGATGTGATAATTTTTTTTCCACTGACAAAGACTGAAACAGCCTATGACTTAGTAGAAAGTCTTTACGAGTTGCAATTGCTGAAGATGCTTAAAACTGAGATTAACGTGAAGATGAACCTCTCTGATTTTAGGTAGGCAGGTTTTTGGATGACAGACTTGCCATCCCTCACCTGGCTCATAGTCAAAGCGTTTTCAGCCGGGTAGAATCTAGAGATCATGGAGGTTGCAGTTCTAGAGAGGTCATCTAGACCAACTCCCTCATGACTATTGAGAAAACACCCTCTCTGGAGCGCAGGAAATTAAGTGACTGTCCAAGGTCACACAAGATAGTAAATTCAGACGTGGAATTTGAACCCAGGTCCTCTGATCTGAGAGAGCCTATGATCTTTTGGCATGCCCTTCAAGAACACAGGGTCAATGCATGTCGAGAAGGGATAAAGGGAGCCAGTGATCAATATTTAGAAATGATTGTGATGTAAAAACAAAAGGCTGACAATAACAAATTTAACAAAAGAACCTGGGTTTGCCTCCAAGTCACAATGGGGTATCTGAGGACTTCACAGGGGTATAGAAATGTGAATTATTATAAAATGAGGAGTTTGAAGTTGAGGATTTCCAAGGTCCCTTGCAGCTCTAAATCCTGTGATCCTTTTTTATCCCATAATGTTTTTAAAGTACTTTATGTAGATTATTTGATTCTCGCAACAATTCTGAGATGGAGGCACTATTATTATCCCCATTTCACAGTTGAGGAAACTGAGGCTGAATTAGGTGAAATGATTTGTCTAGAGCCACATAGCTATTAAGTGTCTGAGGCAGGATTTGAATCCAGGGGTTCCTGTCCAAGAATAGCTCTCCATCTACCATTATGTCCTCTTGGAGGGTGGAGTGGAGCATGAAGGAGATGGGGCATTCCACAATACCATTCTGACTGATGTTTAAGAATGTACTGATGGATAGATCCAGAGAACCCAAGTAGAAAAATCCCAGCTTCAGCTTGAAATGCCATTCTCAACTAGAGTTAGGATGGAAAAAGCAGTTGCCAAGGCATTATTAGGTCAGGATAAATTGGAATGGCCAGACTAAAACTGGAGAACTGTAATATGGGATAGATTAGAATGTTTAGGATAGTCCCACATAGTCTGGGATTTGGCAGATTCCTTTTATACTTTGATATGTCAATTCTGTATGGAGGAGAAGTGACTATTTCAATTTCTCCACTAGTGCTTGTTTTATTGGTCTGTTCTGTTCTATTGATCTACTACTTTTCTAACTAGTATCAAATTATTTTGATGATAATTGCTTTTTATGGTTATACTAAACTCCCTTCTTTTCTATTTTTTTCCAGTGTTGTGAGGAAGAGACCCTATCATCAATTTAGTCCTCCCAGTCCATTTGATAAAGTTATAAGGGACAAATAACAGATGCTCCCTTCAGACTTTGAATGGGTGTATTCATAGCTTATATAGGATGTGAAGCTGGGAGTAACCTATTGGACCAGCAGCTCCCTTTCAATTCTCCATTTTGGTTTTCCTTTCCTCTTATGGTGATGAATGGGATTCTATTACACTCAGTCATATCAAGAGTTCTAAGTCTCTTGGTCATCTCAGCTGAAATTTTCCAACTCAGTGTGCATATTTAGACAATTTCAGGGACTGCCAGACTTCTCTCCTCCCCACATTCCCACATTTGGAGAAATATGGTTTAATGGAAAGAGCATTGAATTAATTGGGTGTCAGTATGATCTCCTGGTGCTGCCCATAATGATCTGAGTGACCTTGAGCAAATCTTGGGGGAGGGGATGGGGAGGAAAAGGTGTGGGGGAGAAGGAGGAAGCAAACATTTTTAAGCACTGTGTTAAGTGCTTTACAAAGATTATTTCATTTGATTTTGTACCTGTAACTCCAGTCCTGGCTCTGTCCTGAGTCTTAGAACAACATTTCCAGCTACTTGCTGGTGAAATATGGCTGTCTTCCTCTCCCAGTTTGGCATTTTTGTTCTGGTAAATTAGGCCATTGAATGGGCCTTGCCTTGGACAAAGTGAGGCCCGGGAAAGACCTTACTTTCCAAAGGCCAAGGTCACGCACTCCATCCTGCCCCCTACTTACAGACTTGACTCATCTCGTCACTGGACTTTGATGCCTCTGTAGAAGGGAGTGAGGTTGATGGCTTTCCAATTCCCTGGCAAGTGAAGACATCACCCTCCTGCTCTTGGTGCTCTTTGAGGACTAAGGACAGATGGAAGCAATGGCAGCAAATAGCCCCCTAAATAAGAAGACCAGGCTTCCCAGCAGACCTAAAGGTCACATTTGTGGCTCCTGGAAATATTAAATCTCTTTCATTCAATGTATCCACTTTCTCTTTGTACTGATCACTCGGCCCAAGTCTCAGACATTGTGAGAAAAGAAAGAGATTTCAAAGGAAACCAGAAAAAGAGAAGGGATACCTTTTCATTTCCGATATTTCCCCATAGTTTCAGCTACTGGTTTCACGTCTGCCTTAAGACACCTGAAGTCGAGAAGCCTTGCCAGAGACCCCAGCACATTCTGCAGGCAGAAGGGTTAATACTTACTACACATGTAAGTGCTGCACCGTTTTAGTTGTAGCTTCAGCAGTATCAAAGGGACAGACTCATGGTCATCAATACTTTTGATTTCTTTCTTGATTGCTGAAGTCTGAAACCCCCAAATTAACTACTGGAGTTGGGTAGAAGTGTGTGTGTGTGTGTGTGTGTGTGTGTGTGTGTGTGTGTATTATCCTTATTTTATTTTCATTTTACAAAGTGTAATGGTTAGAGCATTGGATTTGGAAGTAGGAAAACTCAGATTCAAGTCATGCCTGTGACACTTCCTAGTATGAAGATTTCACATCACATATTTACAGACAGAAGGGATCTTGACCATCTAATTATTTTATAGATGGAGATACTGAGTCTCAGAGAAGTTAAATGATTTGCCTAAGGTCAGAGAGGTAGTAAGTATATGGGCTAGAACATTCCAGCATGTAAGAAAAGTCACTTAGAACTCCTGGCATATTCAATTTATTAGGGATGATCTAACTAAATCCCTAACTAATTGGGTCTAAGGTCTTATAATCAGCCCCTGGAGTGCTAGTTACTTTTGTACACTTGATAGAGCACTAACAATAGGAGGAGGTGATATAATTCACCGATTGATCAGTTACAGAAGTGAAGAAATTTTATAGTTGGCTAAGAGAAATGTCCATCAGTCATAATCATTTTGTCAACAGATCCTTTACAGATGGTGAGACCATCCACAGGTCACCAGCTCCAGGTAATCTCAGCAGAGGCTTTTCAAAAGTTGTAAGACCCTTTCAACAACATCTCAGGGCCTTCTACAAGTCAGAAGACCCTAATGTTTGACCAACAGTATGCTAGGGTTCAAGGAAATTGTGGGTTTGAAGCAAAGGTCATAAAGCAGTAGAGTAGTGATTCATAAGGGTGAGGGAGGTATTGTGCCAGCAAATGAACCTTACTACAGCATGTTACAAATTATGGTAGTGCAGCAATTAAATTTTTGATTAATCTTCAATACATGGTTGATTAATCTTTCATAATTCTTATCCTAACAGCACTACTCAAACTTAATCCTGTTCTGCTTAATTCACTAATACAATCTCTGATATCCATCAAATCACAACAAACTAAATAAATAAATACCGGTTAATTTGAGTAGAGGGTTATCAACTATTATCACAAGTGGCAGAGATGGGATCGGAACCCAGGTCCTCTGATTCAAGGTCTCAAACTTTTTCCCTTTCACCTAATCTCAGTTTATTCTTCTGTAAAATGGGAACAAGAACACTTGTTAATACAGCCTTACAGGCTTGTGAGGCTCATGTGAGATAATCTATTTAAAGCCCTGTGCTGACTATAGTGACAAAGGTCAGAAATTATTATTACAGAGGGAGGAGCCAAGATGGTGGAGTTGAAAGACTCACATATACTAGCTCCAAACCCATAAATTTCCTGTAAAGGGAACTCCCAACAAATTCTGGAGCAGTGGAAGCTGCGCGACACCGGAGTGGAGGAGATTTCCATTCCAGAGAGCCCTGAAAAACCGGCACCAAAGTTCCCCCTAGCTGCCTGGCCCTGAGAGGAGCAGATCCGAGCAGGCTTCAGGGACGGAACCTCCGGCAGCTGCGAAGGTCCCTCTGCCCACAGGTGCTACAGGTCAGTGAGAGAGACTTCTGGGCTGGCTGAGAGGGGAGCAGGGTGTCTCCATAACTCAGGCCCCCTTGGGAGGCAGCAGTGGAGACAGGGACATCAGCAGACCTGGGCTCCCAAGCAGACAGGAGCTCCGCTCCATTACTGAAGATCTCCGCATAAGCCTCCTGAGGGAACTGAGCCTGGGAGGCGGCCCTGCCCCCACCTGAGTACCAGAACTTAAGCTCACATTGAATAGCAGCCCCACCCACTGCTGAAAGCCCTGAGGCTGGGGAGCAGCATTTGAATCTCAGACCCCAAGCACTAGCTGGGCAGATCTAGGCGGGGGTGGACAGGAATCTCAGAAGTCAAGTAACTGGCTGGGAAAATGCCCAGAAAAGGGAAAAAAAATAAGACCACAGAAGGTTACTTTCTTGGTGAACAGATGTTTCCTCCTTTTCTTTCTGATGAGGAAGAACAATGCTTACCATCAGGGAAAGACATAGAAGCCAAGGCCTCTGTATCCCAAACATCCAAAATAGATACCCAATGGGCTCAGGCCATGGAAGAGCTCAAAAAGGATTTTGAAAATCAAGTTAGACAGGTGGAGGAAAACAGAAATTATTATTACAAATGAAGCAACCAGAACTTGGACAAATGAGTTATACAACCAGCTAGTTAGTGGTGGGAGTCAAGCATGGATTGTAGATCTTCTAGCTCATGAGTTGGTCACTACTTTGGGTAAAACCACTCCTTTAACTAGGTTGATTGATTTGTCCTGAAGAAAATACCTCATCAGCAACTTTAGCATTGAGGAAATATTGAGGCCTCAGTGGGACTGAAAGCAATCTTTAAATATCTAAAGGGCTGTTATAACGAAGAGGGATTAGACTTTTCCAGAGGACGTAATGGAGACATTGTGAAAGGGAGGCAGATTTTGGCACTCACTATGTGGAAAAATTTCATAAAAATTAGAGCCATTCGAAAGTGATATGGGCTGCCTTGGAAGCAGTGAGTTTTACTTCCCTGAATGTTGTCAAGCAGTGGCTGAATGACAACCTATCAGGGATGGTGTTGTAGAGGGGACTCATGCTCAGGTAGGAGTGAAACGAGATGACCTCTTATGTCCCTTCCAGCTCTTTGGGTCTAGAAATGAACCCTTTGAGACCAGTGAGCACAGAGAGACTTGGGGGTCCATATCCCAACTGCACCAAGCACTGACCAGACAGGTCCCCAGAGAAAGGCAGCCTACACTGGCCCTCGAGGCTCTAGGGTTAACCTGGATTGGAGTGTTGTCTTTTCTAGGGCCATAGCACCAATCCCCACCACTCTTCTTCCCACCACTTTTTGCCATGATTAACAGTTCATATTGAGTGTCTGCCAGACTTAGTTTTTAGAAGTTCTATTTATTAAGGTGATACGGTAAGATCAGTTGGTACAAACACCATTTCTCTCCCCACAAAGTCTGTAAGACAATTTCCCACATATAGAAAAGTGGGCTCACATTCAGAGAACTCATGTGGCCATGTGGAGCTCCCATTTCCTGGGAGTTCTTTTGCTGGAGTCCTCAACACGCTCTCCTTCGGTATGGTATAGCTTTTATGCCACGCTCTTTTCTCATTTTGTCTATCTTTGACTCCCAGTGTAGATACTGATGCCAACCACTGCTATTCTGGGGACACTTTGAGTGTACTGATGAAAAAGTCCAGATCCTGCAGGCTTTCAGAAATTCTGAAGTCCTTCTCTGGCCAAGTAGTGGGAGGAGGGGGCCGAGTCACCCTTGTCCCCACTTTCAAGTAATTCCTTCTCTGGGGTTCAGCCTGAACACTCCTCTACACTGATAAAATCTCCTCTATTATGGCAGATACTTTTGTATCTCTGATTTCAGCTAGCTTCATAATTTTATATAGGACCATGGCCCAGGAGGGCATGACCAAGCCCCTCAGCCAATCTGAATAGTCTTCCTGTCCTTGTTGGACTATGTTCCCAATTAAGATAAGTTCTCCCACAATAAATATGCCAGGGCATATCATCTTTTCTCTTTAAGAAGGATCAGATAATTAAGTAGGCTGAACCCTACCCTTAGCTATGGATCTGGAAATCCATGAGGAAAGGAGTGGTCAGGCCTTCCTTCTGCTGATTTACCTGAAATGAATCTGGAAGAATTCTTTTATCTTTGAAGTACTGTACCCCTTGTTAGACAGATACCATCATGTTTCTTGCTTTGATAAGAGGTGATAAAGAACCAGAGAAGACTGGACACATGAAGGATAGGGAAAAGTTGTCACTGGGGGTGGTAGTGGTAAGATGCAGAAAGAAGAGAGGAGCGATTCTCAAGACAACTTCTCTGATTCACTTTTGTCTGTGGTTGTTCCTTTTTATCTTTAACAGTGAGAGTGTAAACAAAAGCCCAGCATGGACTTATCTTTGTTAAGTGTGGAAACAAATAGACAGCCAATGGCAGGTTCACTGCTCTTGAGCTGTATGATATACACTAACTATATTTCATAGGATTTCTGAAGTTTTTTTGGATTGCTGGTTTGACCTTGGGAGTGTCTATAAACTCAGGGATCATGCTTCAGGATTTTCTCATTGCAGATCCTATGCTCACTCTTTGGTCTCTTTTGGGGACAAAGCTCAGCTGATGTGATTTGTAGGCCCAAAGCTTAGGGAAGGGAGGAATGAGAAAGGGAGTGGAAAAAAAATGAGTGGGAAAGTAGGACAGATGGAGAGAGACAGTGATAAACACATACAAAGCAAGTAAAGTAGTGAGAGGCACATAGAAAGACAAAGTGAGAAAGAAACAGGGGGAGAAAAAAAGGAACTGGTGCTTAATAAATATTTATTGAATGAATTATAGCCTCTTGGTGGTGACCTCACAGAGCAAGTCACTTCTCTAGCCACTTTCCTCATCTAAAAACAAGGGGATTAGATCAGCTGACCCCTCAACTGCTGCTAGTTATGGCAAGGATTTCTAAATGGCTGCTTTTGAATTTATAAACAGAAATGTATATGAATAAAAAGTTAAGGCTAGGAAATCAATATTTCCCTTGATTTTAGAATTCTTTTTCTTCCCTACGGTTCTCAACCTCAACAGATTATTAATGAATATGAATCTCTTTCACTAGATTTGACTATGCTATATCCATTCACTTTGCTTTAAACATGTGACAATGGAAAGTTTAGGGACTGAGGCCAAAATACCAGCAATTAGGGCCACTGCTAGTGGCTTTTAATATTAATGCTACTTTCCTTTTGCACAGAATCTTCACTGGAATAGAAAAACTGAAGGGCAATTTATTCTTGAGACTGTCATCCTGGAAGTCTGACCAGAGGGATGGGAAACCAAGACTTGGTAATTTACATACTGATTATATATCAGCGCCATGAAACTTGGGAGTTAGAAGAAAAGGTCACGAAGCCACCCAAGGTTCTGGGTTTTAAATCTTCTGCCACTATTAAATTGTTCTAATATCGCTCAAGTTGTACCTGGAGTAGGACCAGTAATGCCTAAGCTCTGTCTACCCCAGAGATTAACTGGATGTTTAGCTTGTTGTCAGCATGGGGTACTTAACTTTGTGCATTTTTTAGAGAAAACATAGCTGTGGAATACTTTTCCTGGGTGCTGGGCATCCTTGGATTTTGCCCAACCTATTTTGTAGAGGTAGTGAGGGCCCACCTAACTAATCCTACTGAATGCCCACCAGTAGTGAGGAGAATGGCCTACGCTATTGGATAAAGCATTTTAGATTGGATTTATGGGATAAAGGACAGACACCATTCTAAGCACCTCCATCTCTGGGTCTGAGGGACATGGTTTCAGATTAGGATTAAGTGTTAGAGCTGCAAAGGACCTCAGAAGCCATTTGGTCTCTAATTTTACAGATGAGGAGACTGACAGCCGGGAGAGCTAAGAGAATGCTCAAGATTAGGTTGTGTGTGGACACAGTCTGTGGTCTAAAGTGACTTAAAGAGTCTTAGTTTACATTTGGGAGCAGCCAGGTGGTGTAGTGCACAGAGCACTGACCTTGAAGTTAGGAAAACATGAGTTCAAATCTGGCCTCAGACACTAGTTCTGTGATCCTGGGCAAGTCACTTAATCCTATTTGCCTCAGTTTCCTCATCTGCAAAATGAACTGGAGAAGGAAATGGCAAACTACTTCAGTGTCTTTGCCAAGAAAACCCCAAATGGGGGCAGAGAGAGTTGGGCATGCCTGAAGTGACTGAACAACAAAAAACTGATAAATGAGCTGACATGCTTATTAGAGAATCTCAGGTTTGAGGTTTCATAGGTGGTTTTCCTCTGTACCTAAATAGGTCCTTACAGAATGGCTTGGGTTCTTATTGAATTTTCTGTAACCACATTGCTAGGTATCTGTAGGGGTCAAGAGGCTCCCAAACTAGCCCAGGGATGGGTCATCCGGGTTTGTAGAAGGAAGCCCAACAAACAGTTCATTAACTAGAGATCGTAGAAAGGTAATGGAGGACCCTGAAAAAGTTGACCGGTGACATGCAGTTAGACAGAGGCCACCTTTGGGTGGTGGAGGTGTGTGTGTGTGATTCTCAGGAAGGTGACAGAATCTTTTCCTATTTCCATTCAATACTTACAGGCACATTTGGGCCTCAAATTTCTAGAAACTTGGAGCTTTTCCTTTTGTTCTTTAGGACAACCAGAAAAGTCCCTTTTCCCCAGAGAAGCAGAGGCTCAGCATTAGACATCAAGATTCTTTGGGAATGTTTAGTTCACCTTATATGAAATAATGCACATAAAGTATGTTACAAACCTTTAAGTGTTATATGTCAGTTTTGATTGCTAATCATTATTTTTGTGGTTACTTTGGGTTACTGTTTAATCATTCAACTCATAAGCAACTTCACATTTCCCACCAGGTTGAGGTGGAGACATTTCTCCATGCTCTACAATGTTTTGCTTAGGTGGGAGCCTTAGCTATGGATGTAGCTGCCTTTTTGCTTGTGCGTAGCCTTTTCTGTTTCCATAGCAATCCCAGTGGCTTGTTCTCATTGACCTTTCAAACTTCAGATTTCTGGATCCATTGTACCAAGAAAGACCCCACCGATGGTCCCCAGGGATTCTAAAACTCATTGTGTTCCATTCTGAATTTTTTTCTTTTCAATTAACAAGCATATATTTTTGTTCTCTGCCATCTTCCCCTCCCATTAAAAAAAAAAAAGACAAACCTTTGTAATAAATATGCGTGAACAAGCAAAACAAATTCTCACACTGGTCATATCCAAAAATAAGCACTTTATTCTGCATTTTGAATCCATTCGCTCTCAGCAATTGGACTGCATGCTTTGACAACAGTCATCTGGAATTGGGTCTGGCCATTGCATTAATCAATTCTTAAGTTGTTCAAAGTTATTTGTCTTTTCAGTGTTGTTATTGTATAAGTTGTTCTTCTAGTTCTGCTCATTTTACTTTGTGCCTGTTCATACATCTTCCTAGGTTTCTCTTAAACTGTCTAAATTTATCATTTCTTAAAGCATATTAGAATACTATTAAATTCATATACTATAATTTGTTCAGTCATTGAGTTATTTCCTTTGAATTTCTTCTGGCTGTCTCTTCTTGTACTTTCTTTTATACAGGGAAGTCCCACTGATCTGCTCTAGCACACTTTTTGAAAGAATGTAGACTTGCATTTTGCATTTAAGAATTAGAAAAGCTTCCCATCAGCCAGCCTTCTCTGCTGTGGGCCTAAAGTCTCCATGATTCCAAGAGATTCTGTATCCGCTGAAGTTGCTTGGCTTGACCTCCATGGCTGAAAATACCAGGAAAATGGTGGAGGATTTATTGTTAAATTATTTGAAGGTGGTATGTAGTGGTGAATAGAAGGCTGGCTGGAGTCAGGAAGTCCCATTCTCAAGACTAGTCTTTGATACTGGCTCTGGATCATAGGTTAAGTAACCTTTCAGTACTTAGCACAACTCTCTAAGATTTTAAGTTATATAGGAGTTGCTGATTTGCATTTGTGGACAGTTTTTGCAAAAGGTATTTCTCACACCAATGAAATTACATGTAGGGATTCCCCCCAAATGTATATGTATGCATGTATACACATGTATGTATACATACACATACACACATACATTTACAATGTATGTATCTTCACCATAAAATCTATTCCAACTGTTCAGGATCTAGTTTAATTTCTCTTTAAAGGCTGGAAGGACACCTTTTACCATCTATATTTATAGAAAGTGGCAGGTGCTGACAAATGGTGAACTCATCATGGGCAGACTTCATTCATAGTTGTCATGAACCCTGTTGATTTTCTTTAAAGGCACCATCTCCCTCTTCTAGGGTAACAGAATCCCCTCTGTGATATTCCCTTATTTGGAGTGAACCCAGGAACCAAATACTGAATGGAGAAAAGCAGTCCTTTCTAGCTTTTGAGGACTATTAAATGAATTAATGGTTCACTTTAAAACTTTTATTTCCTCTAATTCTTGGAAGTTTGCCCCACCCCATTCCCCAACTCCAAACACTTGTGGCTAAGAAATCCAATCTACAAACAAATATTTCTAATGGGCACTTTGATTTTTAAAATAACCCACTGATTCCAAATAATACTTGGGTGAGAAAAGGAGTGTCACATATCCTAAAAAGTTATTAAGAACTTCAAAAAGCTATATTATTTAACCAAGAAATCCATTTACGTAAGATTAAGAGAAAGGTATAAGCATTTATGTAGCACCTACTATATGCCAGGCACTATGTGAGTTTTACAAATATCCCCATTTGATTGAAGTTGGAGTGTTAAAATCTTACCATCCTTCAAAGCTCAGCTCAAATGTCAACTCTGCCATGAAGACTCTAACACAGATGGGACTTGCAAATCATATTACTCATCTTACTAATTTACATATATGACAGATCCTCTTCGAGGCAGAATATGTATTCTCCTCATCTTTCCCGTGGGAGAATGAGGACCACAGGCTAACTGATTTGCCTTAAGTCACATAGTTTGCTGGTGGGGTAACCAATCTTCTACTACCTAGCCCCATGAATTTTCCACCAGAGCAAGTTTTTCTGGTTGTTGTCCACTTGACTTTGAGCCTTCAGAGGATCCAGAACTTTAACAAGGGGTTCATCAGATGCTAATAACGTGTGCATGTGTGGAAGTGTCTACAAAATTTTATGGTAAAAAGGAATCTTCCTAGTCAAAAATATGAGGAATGGCTCATCTAAGAAACTTTTATAGTTCTGCTCCTGAATGTTGCTATTCTGGAGGTCATTCTTTCAGATTCTTGGGTTTCATTTTCTTTGTCAAATGAAAAATGTTGAGCTAATCCAGTCATGTCCAAGTCTTCATTTGGGGTCTTCTTGGCAAAGACACTGGTGTGGTTTGCCATCTGCTTCTTCAGCTCATGTTACAAATGAGGAACTGAAGCAAACAGGGTTAAGTGACTTGACCAGGGTCACACAGCGCATTAAGTGTCTGTGACCAGATTCAAACTCATGAGGATGAATCTTCCTGATTTCAAGTCCGGTGTTCTATCCACTCTGCCACTGAGCCATCCCAAATCTTAGTACAGCACAAAGAAAAACTTAATTATGGCTGAAGAGCATTTTGAACAATGATAGAGAAAAACCAAGAAGATTTTTCCTTGTCTTAGTAATACTAAGAAAGATGAGTTGCTATCCCATATCCACAAGCTTATAAGGAAAACAAGCTCACTGGTGATTTCTAATGGTTAATAACTTTCATTGCCAGAAAGCTGTTTACAAATGTCATTCTTTTAAGCAACAATTTTAAGTCCATTTCCTTCAGTCCTGTCATCACCACCATCATTATTAGTATTTACTCAAGAAGACCTATTGTTTGCAAAGCATTATCCTTGGGAAGTGTTTTGCTATACTGATATATTTCAACAATTTGAGAACTCTGTGATTTCATCTTTATAAATATTCTCTCCAGTGCTGAAGATCACAGCTCATCTACTCTTTCTTATCCTATGCAGTTCCATGATCTTGTCCATCCTCAATGGAGGTTCTACCTAATGTGTTGGAGGTCTTCTCGATGCTTTTACATTTTTGGGGGCACCAGTACTGTGGCTGTTCACTCCTTATCCCTCACTTTTGTTAAATGGCTTACCTATCTCCTTTTCAAATCACATTTTCCTTGTTTTGTGACACTTCTCATACAAAGGTCATCATTAGGAATTGGTTGTAAACTACTTGCACCCTCCTTGAATCTTTACATTGAACTCTGGCTCACCTGCAACTCTGACTCCTCAGAGATTACAGTATGGCATTATTTATGACCACATCACACAATAGTTAAGAAGAAGGGTTTTTGTGTTTGGGAGCAGTTTAATGAAGCAATCAACCAACATTTATTAGAGTGCCAGGCACTGCGCTATGTCCATATGAATCCAAAGAGTGGAACAGCCCTTACTTTCAAGGAGTTTAGATTTGCTAAAAACCCTGAGCCCCTCTTCCATTTGAACTGAATATCCTCCACGGTGATTGTGACCACCTTTCTCCAGTACAAATCTCCTGTTTTATACCTTCCTTAGGATTGATATTCAGAGGATTATGGAGCAATATTATTTTTCTGGTTACATTTACCAAGAACTTTAACACATCTCCTACTTTTAAAGAATTTTTAAAGGCTGCCATCTGTCTTGTTCCACTAATAGTATCATATAAATAAAAATAAAAACGTAATTTTGTGTTTACAGCACCTGTTATTTAATTGTGTGGCTGTAAGGATCTTGTCTAACTGAAATTTTTTGGCAAAAGCCTGGTGTCCTTTTCTTGTTTTTTTAATCAAGGACAAAATGTGTAGTACATTATCAGATTTTAAAAGATGAGCAAATAGGCAAATTGAGTGGTTAATTACTGACATATCCTCAATTGCCTTTTTGTAGTAGTATTATCTTTTTGTTCTTTTTCTCCCCATTTTTTTTTGGGGGGGAATGGAGAACAGCATCTTCTCACCAAGCAGTCTTGTAAAACAATCCTTTAATGTTTTCAAACTTAAATAACTCCAAACAGATTACTTTAGCGTATACTTGGTTTGGCTAGCCCAGCTACTTGCCCTGACTTTACACATTCCTTGTAGAAGTTATTTGGAACTAAGGTGATTCTGCCATTACTGACAATGAAAATGGCCTAAAGAGATGTTGACAGATGTTTCATTTACCCTTTAAAGATAAATATATTTAAAGCCTGTCTATAAGTCATCAAAATCACAAATTCTCTATACTCACATATCCCACTATAAAGAATGCCTAATGATATCTGAATAGCAGACATAGAATTATTAGTTGGACCTTCCCACATCTAATTTAGGATATAGTTGCACTTTTATGGATGACATTACTCCAGATAAAATAATTCTAGTTATTTTATCATTTCTAGCTAGATTCTGTTTTCCAACACTAGAATGCTCTTTAAACATGCCCTTCAAAATTTTCTGCATCCCTCCTAAGTATGATAGCCTATAAATGGGAGTATTACTGTGTATTACTGTGGCTAGTACATTTGGCTGTATACTTGAATGTTCATGTCTTGCTTTTTAACTGCTTCATAAAGGGAAACAGTTGAGAAAATATTTAGAATTTCCTAACTTTTTATCAAGGCAAAATTGCTTCCCCCCAAAAAAATTTGAATGAGACAAGGAATTCAATTTCTTGGAAATGTCTATGTTCTCTTGGAACTTAAGGAGCAGATGTTTTATAAAGAATTATGATGGTCACTGGAATGTTCTTTGTTCATTTCTTGAATTATGTGAAACAACACATATTTTAAAATCCATTACTTGAAATGAGGTTATTTTTTTCTGGGTGCACATGCAAGGATTTTTGAAGATTGAGTACAACCTCTATAGTTAAGTTATTAGTGCATATACATATTATAAACCAAATTAAATATCTCATCCCAGAAGGAACCAGTCAGACTCATTTAGACAACTTACAGTACCTGAATCTTCTTTTATCATCCGAAGTCATCTTCTAGTCTTCTCTCAGATTTTCAGCCACATGTAGTTAGGTAACTCACCTTTGGGTCATTGCCTGGCATTCTCACAGGCGTGATTCACTGGATTTTGTTATCAGAAACATCAAGGATGTTTGTTATGAATTGCAATCTAATGTAGGATTCCCTCTACCAAACACAGAGAGGTGTATCTTTGGAACCTCTTTAAGGAGTTGGATTTTTATTAACAGGTTGCAAAATATCGATGTTTCACTCAGATGTATGCTCCCCTCCCTTTGCTTATAATTGAGTTTTTTAAGATGTCACTCATGAGCCACTTCAACTTGCGATCCTCAGGTCCTATTAATCTGAAGAGAGCTTTCCAAGGTGTGTGGAAGTCACATGGAACTTTTCTCTCTAAAGTTAGCTAAGACATGGAAGGAATAATTTGAGAGAAGATCATGTCTTCAAACTGTGAAGGATTCTTTTTGAGTGGCAAATCATCCCTGAGGATTCATTCCTAGTACCAAAACAGCCAACTGCAAGAAGAACCCATTTTTGTAGGTTATTAATGAAGATTCTCTTGAATGTGAAAGAGGGTTTCAGTTAATTTAAAAATGCATTTGTTTCTCACAGTGAAAGCTTTCACATAATTTTCTCTAAAAGTGTGCTTTTCTGGACCAAACTAACTAAATCTGAAATGTCAGTATAGTGCAAACCACTCTCCTAAAAAGACAAGACTGCGTATTTATGCCAAATACATAAATGCATGTTATTATAAAATGCACTTGTGGATTAGGAAGCCATCTGGGAACAAATTTTGCAATTTCTAAACATCTCCACATCTATATTACAAATAATCTATTTGCTCAATCATTTCCAGGTTTCAAAAGGATTGTTTCAGGTACACACATAGTGTGTATATGAAAGCGTAGTCACATATTTGAAAATAAAGATTAATATTATAAAGATTTTAAAAATATTTGAAGATGATAATTTTGATTTTTTACCATAACAGACTTTTTACTGTTACCGAGGCTTTATACTTGAGCTAGATATAATATCTCTTGGCTCACAGATTTAATATTCAGTTTGGGGATGTTAACAAATAGGCATTTCTTATTTCTTTGGCTAATACATTTAAATTCTAGCTTAATTGTTTTTAACATCTAAAAAATGAAATCAAGCTATGCATTTTGCTGTAGCTCTTGAATGTTTTACAATACTGCCATAAGTGGTGGTGTAAGGACAGAGCAGTGGATGGTTAGTGTGGTCTAGCACCTTTTCATTCTTTGGAAAAAAAAAGAAAAACCAACAAAACCCTTTCAGAATTTTTAGTATCACTGTGAAATTACTTGTGACTTTTTGGAAAGCACTGAAAGCTTTGAAAAATCATAAATGTGAATGGGGAATCTAACAGGATGATCCACAAAGAAAAATAATAGGGTTCATCTAGGGGGACAGCTTTTGGGAGGTTTCATTGTCCTTATGAACACTCAGAAGGAATTGTATTTTGGTTGGGGAGAGGGGAAGGGAAGCCACCACCACTAGTGTGACTGACTCACTGGTAGTCTCAAACTTCTGCTTGTATTATCATGTTTGAATGTTAACAATGTGTTGGTGACAAGATAAAAATTCAGTTCATAAATAAGATAAAATTGAGTTTTTGAAACAGAGTAAAAAGAGATCCATGACATTATGAAGGAATGTGTGTGCACTTTTCACACTACAGGTGCTTGTCTTAATGTAGCATTTTCAGTCATAATAAAAAAGTAGGAATAAGAAAAAAATCCATTTAAACATATGAAAATCCTAAATTACCTTTAACAGTAGTAGCCAGAAAGTCCAGAGTTGGAAGGCAAAAAGCTGTTTGAGTTTTACTTGTTCAGAAAAACTTAACGATTAATTAGCATTTGCTTAGCTCTTGTACTTGAGCTTTTTAGGGATGTAACCCCCATCTCATAGTCACATTCTCTTTTCCAGTAGGGTATGCTACTTTCTTTAAAAGGACAAAAAAGTTTTAGCTTTGTATCAGTTCCATCTTTAGTTTTTTTTTTTTTAAAAAGGAGCTGCTGTTAGGCAAAAAATAATCTAAGTAAGGAGGGTTTGCCTCCATCAAAAATGAATAGTATGCTTCAGTGCAGAGAGAAAGAAATGGCTCTATGGGCAAAATTCAAGTATGAGTGACCAGTTTTTTTAATTGTAAAGTAGGTGCAACATTTTAAAAAATGTTACAGCACTGCATGACCTGTAATGCTCACAATATTTACATTAACTGCTTACATGAAACCATAAAAACTCTAAAAGAGGAAAAAAAAAACCTGTATGGACTGAAACAAACTACTCCTAGCACCCACATCAATGCCATTAGTAACCAATGAAATCAAGTGCACAAAAATACTTTACATAGTCTACTAATGTAAAGTATACATTGGTGAGAAAGTACAAACCTAATTAGTCTAAAATGTCAAAAAAAAAAAAAGAGGGTTGGTCAAATACAAACTCAGTTTTAGGACAGAAAAACAAAGCTTTAAAAACAGAAAAACAAAAACCTGAATATAAACACTCCCACAAGCACACACACTCCCACACATCCACACACATCTGCACACATCTGTCAATCTGTGAATAAAAACATCGGTGAAAGACAGAACAGCAGAAAAGCAGGCTGGTACGGAAAATGGACAACATTAACTTTAAACAGAACAAACACATCCACTTGTAACAAAAAGTGTTAACTGAATTACACAAAGAATCACTTCACATGAGTTTGCATGAAGGACCATGGCAAGGTGCCCTGCCATTACAGAAAAGACAAAATGAACCTACCCCACAGAAGGAAGGGTTCCTGCCTCCAGGCCACTGTAGCTTAGTGTAGCTAACTGCATTCCATCAGGTTTGGGGAAGTGGGAAAGGGAGAGGGAAGGTGGGAGGACTTGGGTAAAAAAAAATGAAGAGCGATCTAGGTGAGACACCGAAAGTCAGCCCAGGGGTAGTGCTGTGTGCTGAGCCCCAAGAGTCCAGATTCAGAAATGTCCCTGGATCTCTTATTCCTTGGGTCAGTGGAACTTTGTCACATTACAGAAATGAAGCATTTGGGCTCTGAGACAGATGTGGGAAGATGACCAGGGAGGGTTCATGGATGCTCCGTGATCAAGCATCTCCATGCTCACAGCAGCAGGGGCATTAATGTCTGAACATGCTACTTACTCACTTGCTCTCCTAGCCAAAGCAAGAGCATCACATTAATCACAGCTCTTATAGGGATCAAGTGCTTTGGTGGGGAAAACATGGTGGTTCCAAGAATAGGAGAGTAGATCTTTAGGGACCTGATTCCTCTGATTCAATAGGACTTCAACCTGGGCCAGGCTGGAGGAGGGAAACCTATGCTCTGCTGCCTGGGAGATGGAGTTGTATCACCACCACAAAAAATGTGAAGAAGACGGAAAATTATGTTGTGCTACATTTCTTATTAATTTTCTTGTACTTTACAATGGCTCACAGTTTTAGGTTTGTATATTTGTAATGTATTATTTCCTCTCTACATTTGTTTCACATTTTTTACTTAATATAATATAAATAATTTGGTTAATAGATTTAACCTGCACATTTCAGCCACATTAATATATATAAGAATCTGTTAATGGTATAAATAATTCTTTAAATAAAATAAATCTGATATGTTACATAATACTGATAAAAAATTACCATTGCTAATAATTTTGTAAGCCACCTTAATGACTGGTTTAGTAATACTGTAGGATGGATATGAAAACCATTTGATGACACATGTATATTTTTGTTACTATAAAAATCAAAGTGTATTTTGTCTTTAGCTGATAATGATTTCAAAATGGAGCCCTTGCCTCCACATATGTAAACAGGATGTTTTATCAGGTCAGATAATGTATGTTAATAAACGTAGTTTTTGAGAGTCAATGGTGGTGTATCATATAAGTGATGCAGTTCAACAGGTGGCTATGAAATTTTAACTACAGAAATGGCTGAATAAAATAGTCCATCTAAGTTTTTTTTTTTTTATAAAACCTATTCTACTTTAAAACTTAGGTAAAAAAAATATGCAACAAATGGTTGCAGTTTTTGAATTCTTAATTTAGACCTGTGAGCCCACATCCCCTTAGGAATCTGCAAGTTTGCACTCTCCTACAGAGACCCGAAATGGAGTACAGTACTTCCAGGCAAGGTTCATTCCAAACAGACAATATAAATGAACACTCAGTGGTGTGAAGTGTATGTCATAATTAAGGTATTACATAATCATGCCTTTTCTCTGCTGTTAAATACAAAAACAGCATCTTTTACATTATCATATAAAAGCATTTAGGCTGTATTTTTATTTATCACTTTACACTGGTAGTCTCTGGTATGTGTACTCAATAGAAACCAAAGAATTTTGTACACTATTTTTTTGTACAATAAAAGATAAAGTGTGCATCAGGTACGCTTGTACATGACAATATTGTACAGTATTTACAATTCAGATATCACCATGAAATTCTGTATTATCTATATACATAATGAAAATTTCTCAGAAACATTTGGACTATTTCTTATAATCACAATTTTAGTATTATAGAAAAAAGGTTTTCAGTAATCACTTGATGCCTTGTCATTGTCATCTTCCAAGGATTCTGATTAGCTTATCCAGCGCTCAGTATCCTTCCTGATCAGAAAAAAGTGGTACCACTGTTTCATTTAGCACCCGGTAGTGGTGACAGCTATCTGCCTTGCCCTAGATGCTGATATAGTCTTGGCTATACCAATACCTATCGACAGATATATGTGCATGTTCCTTTTGATAAATACTGGACCATCAACAGAGACATTCAATGTTATCTGGAAATCTTCCTCCTTTTGGGTTTTGGAGGTTTCACTTGTCTATCTCCCTGTGGGATCTGGTGAACCTGAAAATGAGGAAACAAGAAAAACTTAAGAGGTGCCTATCACAAATACCTCATAATTTCTGAAAAAGATCTGACAATAATGTGCCCAAGTAAGGGTTTTTAGTCACCCATCTGCACACTCTGTCCTGTCAGGGGATAAGTTCCCTTCCTCAGCATCGGATGAGAACTCAGGTGACCTATGGTCTAGTTCCAATTTTGCTACCATGCAAATGAGTGACCTGTAGGGCTCATTGTCCTCATTGGTAAACTGAAGGGGTTGGATTCTGTCCTAGAAGCCTATGACTTCCTCAAAACAACAGTTGTGCCCACAGTCAGTGAATCCCAGAACAGTAGAAAACTAAGGGCTGAACAGAGGATTAATAGAGCACATGCAATATGCTGCTACTCTCCAGATGAATGCAGGACCCAAAAAGCACTCAATTGGAACTATGAATTTTCACCTCTCATCAGACTAATGGTTTTGTTTCAATGTGTAGAATGTATAAATTTAGTATGTGGAAATGTTTCATTTTTCATTGCTTCATCTTACCTACTGTAACTGCTGAGAAAGGCCAAGGATTATTAAGGAATAAATACACAGTAACCTAGGAAAAGGCTGTTCATTAATTAGAATGACGAGGATGTAAAAGCAGAATGCCACTACCATCTGTTGGTGGATTTGGGATTGTGTAGGTTGGAGGAGCAGTCAATGGCCTACTCATCTTTAAATGCTTTGACTGGCATTGAAAATGTTGTTACATTTCATGCCAGACTGCACATGGGCTACTGCCAAAGTGGTGACTACTGGGTATACATGGAGAGGACAGGAAGTTGTGAGTCAGAGGCCTGCACTAGGTTGCCTCTGTCTGAAGTCCTGGTCCTAAGGTTACAAGACATTGAAGGACACTCTTTGAAGGAACTAGGGAAATTTCACTTGGAGACAAGACTCAGGTGGCAACATAATTACTATTACAAAATATCTGAAGGGTTATCATATGGAAGGGGTATGAGGCTTAAATTAACAGGATTTTAGAGCTGGAAGGGAACTGTGAGATCATTTAGTCAACTCACTCATTTTATAGATGAAAAAAAATCAGGCTCAGAGTGGGGGAAAGTGATTTGCCCAAGGTAACGATGCTAGAAATCACAAGGCCTGATTTCCAGTGCAGGTCTTTCGACTCTCACCTCACTGCCCTTTTCATTGTCCCACTTTGTCTCTCTTACGTTGAATGTTCCAAGGATAAACTAGTACTAGAAATGAGAGGAAGCTACAAGTGGGCAGACTTTTGGTCAAGCTAAGGAGGAACTTGGAGAAGGAAATGGCAAACTATCTTTGCCAAGAAAACCCAACAAAAATGGGGTCACACAGAGTTGGTCGTAACTGAACAACAACAAACTTACTAGCTTATCCAACAATGAAATGGACCAGCCGTATTTGGTCATTAAGTTCTCTGTAACTGTAGGGACTTGAAGGAGACCTTACTTAAAATTCTGCTGACATTAATTCTAGAAATCTGGGGAGGCAATGATTTTAGGGGAGAAAGAAAGGACTACAAATAAAGAATTATGTTGGACTTTGTTATCTGCTGACTTCCTGTTCAACTGGAACCCTTCTAAATGCACTGGGCCTGCCTATACCCAACTCTGACTATGGACTTGAGTGACAGTGAACTGCCCAGGGACTCTTTAATTTCTGTCTGTATCTCTAGCATCTAGCTCAGTGCCTTGGAATATAAGTGATTAATAAATGCTCACTGACCTGAATTGAAACGTCAAAGGTATTTGTACTGTTGACTAATAATTTTTTGTCTCAGGAAAAGAATGAAAGCGTTTTGCCCTAATGGTCTTCTTGGTAAATCATCTGCATTGTACTACAGTTGGGGCATCAGTAAAGAGGAAAGAGCTGTGGATTTAGAGTCATGGTTCAAACACCACTTCTGGCATTTAGCAGCTGTGTGACTGCTGTGACTGGTGTCTTTGAACCTCAAATTCCTAATCTATAAACGAAGGAAGTGGACCTGTTGGCCTCTGAGATCTCTTACAGGTTTAAATCTATGATCCTAGGAAATCCTGGCATAGCCTTGCTTGTTACTCCTTTCCCCTGCCCCCCCAGTTTTTATGCCACTGATTTCATGTGAGTAGCTTGGTGGCACAGTTGATAGAGTGCTGGACCTGGAGTCTGAAAGACCTGAGTTCAAATATGTCCTTAAACACTTACTAGCTGTGTGACCCTGACAAGTCATTTAACTTCTGTATGATTTGGTTTTCTTGACTGTAAAATGGGGACAATAATAGCATCTACCTCCCAGGATTATTGTTAAGGATGAAATGAGAAAATATTTGTAAAGCATTCTTGTTCCTTCCCCTTTTCCCTTCATGGGAATGCTGACAATTTTATTTTAAAAGATTTTTATTTTAAAAAATGCCTGTAGCATTTGCTGTTACACACTTCTAATGTAACAAATATAAGTAATACTAAGAGATATACCTATTATAAAAATATTAATAGTTCTTAGGTTATTAGGATTTAAGCCGATTTGTTAGAACACAAAATAGGTATGAACAAACTTCCAAGTAAACAAGGAAAAAAGCCACCTTTCAAAGTTCAACAATACTGGATGATCAATATATTTAAAGGCTCTTTAAATTAATATTTAAGACTTCTACTAATTTATATAATTTCTGCATCATAAGAAAATCTGAACTATGTAACAATGGATTTGATTTCTTTCATACTTAGGTCATATGAATGAATGAAAAAACATTTATTAAATGCTTATTATGTACCAAGGACTGTGCTAAGTGTTCAGATTATAAATAGAAAAGAAAAATTATAGGATTTAGATCACAGAGATCATCTAATGCAAAAACCTAATATTATAAATAACAAAGCTGAGGCCCATAGAGATAAGTGGCTTATGTAAGATCATACAGATAATGAGAAGAGCCAGGACTTGAACTCATCTACACCCGGCATTCTTTTTGCTGTCTAATGCTACTTTTTGTGTATATAAGCCTTAAATATATAAAAAATAAGAATTTTTAAAAAGGTCATTACTTATTTACTACTGAAGATTACTGAATTAAACTTTATTACATTAGCGTTTTTGTTACAATTTTTTGTTTTTTGCTTAATAGCACAGTAGAAAGGAATGTCCAGACCTCATGATTTTTCACCACATAACTAGAAATCCTGGCTCTGCTATTTGCTCTCTGTGTAGACTTGGGCAACTCTAACCTCTTGGGGTCTCAGTCTCATTTGCAAAATTGAGGGGAGCAGAATAGACAACCTCTAGGGTTCCTCTCAGTTTTAAACCTGAGTTACTATGACTGCCATTTCAGTTCGATATTATCAGTTCTATGGATGCCTGTAAACTTAAAATTTGATTATATTTGATGTAACCAATAATGAGTAGCCATGTTTGTCACTGGGGTAAATTAAAGCAAGGTATTACTAGCTGAGTTTCAATGTTTTGTTCTTTAGACTCTAACAGGAAATACAGACTTATGACATGTGTCAGAAAAAAATTACTTTCTAGGAATAAATACATGTACAGCTAACATTGATAGATTTTTTCAAATAATTTTTAATGTTTCCTGATGCTAGTTCTTTTTTTCACCCTCAAGTTTATTTAGGAAATTATATCTGATAACCTGATAGCATCATCACAGAGGAACTGAAAACAACATCCTTCTTTTCAAAGCAGTACAGTAAAATGCAAAAACAAAGTCACTTACATTCCCAGATATTTTGTCCAGTTCACTCATGGCCTCATGAATAGCAGCTTCTAAATGGTTGTTTAGCTTTCCACTTCTAAAATTAAAGGAAAAAATGCCAGATAGATTTAAGACATTTCCCTCTGATTTTACCATCATTCATTTTCAGGCTTTATGACATCAGAATCACGCACAGCTTCACCAGGCGTGGGCATTAACACTTGGCAGATTAGGCTCATTGCACTGTCCTTGTGGCTCCTAAAGGATGGAGCTCAATTCTGCCTGCAGAGACGATCATAGATACCCTTGGCAGGCCCTGCTCGGCCTGCCTTTTCCCGCTCTAGAGGCCGACCCTCGGTCCACCCCGTTCAGCGGAATGCTGATTTCATTCAGTTTACCAAAGGGCAGATGAGCTGAACTGCAGGTAGGGGCCACTAGGGAGCTCCCTCTCCCTTACCGCAACTCTGCGGAGGGAAATCCCCATTCGCAGGAACAGCTTGACTTTCACTACTCCTTTCAGCAGCAGCCAGCCCCTACTCCGCACTCATTTAATACTGTCCCTACATTTTCCTTGGCTATAGTGACTTCATTCTTTTAAAAATCAAAATGAAAATTCCAGCAAATTCATACAGATTATATCCTTTTTTCCTTCTTTTTATTTTTGAACTAGACATCCCATGGGCACCTAAAACTCACCAAGTCCAAAACAGAATTTTCATTTCCTCCAAACCCACCCCCTTCTTGGATTGTCTAGGATCCTGACACATTCTAATCACTTAGTTTTGCGACCCTGGTGTCACGAATGAAAAAGCATTCTGAAACGTTTCCTGTACAAAAAAGTCTTGCTCTAAGGCCTAGAGAAAAGCACAAAAGAGAAAAACTGACAGTCTCTACTCTCAAAAAACTCACATTCTAATGGGGATGATTAGGTCTGTGCTTGCGTACTTCTAGTGATGGGGAGACTACCACTTCATAAACAGCTTATTCTATTGCTACACATTTTAAATTTAAAATTCTTCCTTCTACTGAATTGAAATTTTCTTCTCTGTAACATCTAACTCTAGGCCCAACTCCGCCCTCTGAAGCTACACTAAATAATTTACATCCATCTTCCACCAGTGAGCGTTTTAACTAACCCATGACAACTAACACGCTCTTCCTGCTCTAGTCGAGTCTTCTGCAGGACAAATGTCTAGTTCCCCCAATACTTCATGCAACAAGTTCTCTAGTCACTTCAAATATCTAGTCATGCTTCTTTGGACCCATTCCTGTTTACCAATGTCCCTCTTAAAAGGTGACACAAACCTGAACGCAACACTCTAAATCTAAACCTAACCCTAAGATCACATTGGCTTACACTGCTCATTCATTAGCTGAATTATTCATTTATTCAATAAACATTTATTAAGCATATACCACATGTAATACACAGTGCTAAGCACTGAGGAAAGGTAAAAAATAAATATGATATGGTCCCTGCACTCAGGAGGTTTAAAATATAGTAAACTACTGATTTATTGAATTTATTGTCGATCAAAACCCATAAGTCCTTTTCACATGACCTAAGTCATATCTTCTAATCTTATACTTAACACAGTACATGAATTGGTATTTCTCATTATTAAATTTTACTTTAAATCTTTTAGGATCTTGTTTCCTTCACTCAATACACTATTTATTATTCACATCTCTGTGCCACTTGAAGATATGATAAGTACGCCAGATATATCTACATCTCTGTTACCCATAAAAGTACTGAACAGAATATGGACAAAGATGGAGTTCTGAAGCCCACCACTGGAGGCCTCTCTAGATTTATAATGACTGGCACTTTAGGAATATCATTCAAGAAGCTGGGCTTCTCTCTAACTCACACTGATGCCATCTTGTTCAGAAAGGTATTAGGAGAGACTGTCAAATGCCTTCATAATTAAGATTACAGATGTAGAGCTATAAAGGACAGTGATAAGTAGATAGTGACATGCCAGATTAACAAATTATAAGGGATTATTTCTTTTAATTTTTGGTAGCTGACTTTTTTCCCTGCTGAAAAATCAAAGAATAACATTGACATTAAATTAAGGAGTCACTTTGGCTATGATGAACTTGGTTAAGGTACAAATTTACTGTGGTATAGAATCTCATGGACCATTACTATTATTCATACCCACTGATGGCCCAATATGTGCATAACACAGGCACCAAGGAATGAAGAGCCTATAGCAGTTAAGTTACAAGGGAAGGCTCTTTGTCCCAAACAGTTGGCCTGAGTAGCTTATAAATTCCCTTCCAAATGCAATTCTGTGATTCTATGAAAGATCAAAGGAGACCATGCTGTCAGATATAAAGAGAAAAGGAACAGATTGCTAATTAGATCTAGATCTCAAACAAAAGTTAAGTCTATCTGTCATATAGTAAAACAATAGAATATAAATGAAAATCTTTTATGTGAAGCAGGAAAAGCTTTATATGTTTGGTTTTTCTGCAGATGTTTTCCTAATATTGGCTCCGAGAACTAGGGTGAAAAGAGTATTAGATACATAAGTCCTGGAAGGGGAGCTGGGCTGGAGTCTCACTTCTGATGCTTCCTGGGGATGTACTCATGGGTGAGAAGAGCTCAACCTCCTAAGTTTTTTTGTTTGTAAAATGAAGACAATGATGCCTGCAGTATTTGGCAGCATAAGGATCAAAGGAGATAATGCATGTAAAGTACATCATAAACCTTTAAGCCTGAAATCAGCCAGTTGTGACTTTTATTGTCTGACTGTCCTCCTTGTGGTGCGGAAATGTCCGTGGACTTCTAGGGAGTGATACACGAGCTTTGGCACAGGTTCTATCACACTGGAAAGATGTTGAATATGTTCCTGATACAGACTCCATTTATTTTCCAAGGACCAGACTAGCTGAGTACATAAAGAATTATTACGAGTAGGTGGACCACAAGATGATTAATTTCTGTGCCACGACAACACATGAAGCAAGCAAAAATAAAAAATGGCCTGTGGTCTCCTTTAGCTTTCTTAAATTTTTACACTGATGAAAGCAGATGGGCAAAAAAAAGAAAAAAAAAGGAGCAAAGGATGATGCTGAGAATTTTTAGACTGTCTTTAAACATAAAGTTGTTGGTTCTCTAAATGTAAGACCCTTGTCCAATGACCACTGAGTGAATACACTGCTGGAGAAACTGAATTATATTAATCTCAACATTTTTGCTACAGATGAAATCAGGAGAAAAAAGCTGCAACTGAGTGGAAGTATGGAGCACATTGGGAGAGGCAAATAAAGATGCTGGGCTTAAGGCAGGCTCAAAGGCAATAAGAAACGAAATCTAGGGGAGCAACCCTTATGGTTCCCTCTCTGGTCTATTTTTATATAGCTATAAAACTGGTATTTGTAAAATACCAATATGACCATGTCACCTCCCTATTAAAAAAAAACAAACCATAAACCAAACTTCAAGGCTCCCTATTGCTTCCAGGATAAAGTAACAACTCTTAGGCCTACCACTTAAAGTCCTCCACAATCTGGCTACTACTTGTCTGTCCAGTTACAGTTCATGGTACTCCTTTTAACACACTGTTAATCAAACTATCCTGCTGGTTGTTCCCTCTACACAGGGGCATTCCATGCTGCTGCAGCAGAGGAGATGAATCTCATGTTTGCAATGCTCTTCAGTCACACCTGTGGATTATAAAAACCTTACTGTCCTTCAGAAGACAGTTCAGGCATCCCCTAAAATACCTAAAGCCTTCCCTAATTCTCCCTGTTGTCATCACTCTCTACTTCTTGAAATTGCTTTGTATTATTTTGTTTATGTATTTTCTTTACTTGTCTGTGAATAAAGATTGTTGTGCCAGCTAATCAAAGCCAATGTCAGAATGCACAAAGAGGAAATTTAAATACATGTTACTTTTAGAAATAACAAGAACAAAAAAGGAATCATGAAATATGCTGGAATTCAAGGACATTTCCACTACAGTGTAATCAAAGATTCTAGCAATACCACTGGCTGTAATGCTTGGGTGGAGATGGAGTGACAACAATTAATTGAAAATTTAAAAACAATATTTTATTCTTTAAAAAGTTAAATAGCTAACAGAAGGAGAAGAATACGTGGGCTCAGAGAAAGGACTCATACTCAGGAAAATCAAGAAATTCAGAGATAAAAAAAGGATTTCTTGTCAAAGTGGCAGAGACTATTTTTACACTAACAGGTCAGGCTATGGAAAGGTACAGTCATTAGAGAATTCAGAATAAGAATTATGGGCATATGAAATAAAGGATTAGTAAAAAAAATTCACCTCTGAAACCCAGAGGGCCTCCCTGGAGAGTGTCTTCTGTTATTTTTGGTTCCCTGCTGACATTTAATAACAAATATTTTTTACTAATGGATACTCTAAAACCTACTTGATTAACCATTAGGCATTTTCATATAATCATGTTTCTAATTATTAATAGAGATAATTGCCATCTTTCATTCTCATTGCATATGCTGTCCCACATTCTTATCTCTGCTAATAAAGAAATCAGGTATACATTTGTGAATTGTATTAGGAGCAAGGAGTGAAGAGAGAAATTATATACTGCTTCATACAAAATGATTTTAGAATCTCAATGACTGCTTCATGCAGAACTAAATAAACACAAGTGGAATTTGATTAGGAGGAACCCTGGGCTGTTGCCTGGATTCATCAGGGAAAGTAGGTACATCTAAACAAATTTTATATTCTGAACTATCAGTTGCTGATTTTGCAATGAAACCATGATCTAGCTCCCTGTTTGTACTTGGTTTTTGCCAATAGTGGGATTTAGGCTGCAAGCAGAAGCAGTACAGCCTAGTGGGAAAAACAGTGAACTAGCAGTCACAGAGAGATCATTCCAAATCTGCTGCTTTCATTTTACAGATGAGGAAACTGAGGCCTTAAGAGGTAAGTAACTTATTCAAAGTTACCTATTTAGTTTGTAGAAGAGCTTGTCTATGGACTGAACTTCTCTGATTTCAAATGGTGCTTCTTTCTTGAGTAAAAGACCTCGGAAGGCCTGGCTTCTAATATAACTTCAGCTACAACTTAGCTGTCAGACTTTGGGCAAATTACTTTACTTCTCAGGGAGACTCAGTTTTCCCAAATATAAAACTGAGGGATTAGATTAAATAATCTAAAAAGTCACTTTCAGTTACAGAATCCATGATTCTCTGATTCTAAAATACTTCCTAAGTATAAACTTCTATGAGTTGAAGAAAAGAGTGAATGGTTAACGAACTGGGAAATTAACTACTTAACTCATTAAGTATCCACATTCTTAATGAGAAATCTGGACAATACATTTATTTTGCAAATTAAAAGATGACTACTTGTAACAGATCTTAAAGTGGTAGAAAATTTAAAAAAGGAAATAAAAGTTGCTTCTTATTTTAATTTTTTATTAAAAAATGAATAAATGTCTAAAAAGAATTTTATTATGACTAAGAGATGGAAATACATGTATACATTAGTTAATAATGGATATATTATAATCTCATGGGCTTAAATTTGCAAAGTTTTAAAAATTTCTAATGCTTTACTTTGATAAGGTCAAATGACATTTTGAGGAAACGACAGGTATATTATATAACAGGAATATCAAGACAAATGCATTTGTTTTACATTTTACTACTCTGGGACACACACACACCTCCTCTTTACCCTACCTCATGTTTGTTGAATATCTACAATTTCATGAGAAAATTTCTTCTTTCTTGGTACTATCATTTACATAATCAGGAAGAGAAACACACGATATATATATATCAGTAAGAGAAACACTGTGTGTGTGTGTGTGTGTGTGTGTGTGTGAGTGTGTGTGTGTAAATTCAGGATTACCTGAAAGTATTTATTTCATTCCTGTATTATCAACTATTTTTTTGCACTGTCCAAGTTAGTACATTACACAACCTATCCTGCAGTGAAATACTGAAGACATCACAAGGAATTTTTACATGAAAACATTTGTTTGATAAATATTCTATAATTAATCTCTCTTCATAAAACTGTTAGATGTTTTACAGTTTTCTCTTTTTCATCCAACTATTATATTAATTTCTCAGGATTTCCCATTTTTATCAGCTCTGCATAGAAAATGCCACTTTAGTCAGAATTCAGTAGGTAACCAAGCAAGTTACATGTTTTTCATGCCTTTATGAAGTCTATTTTGCAACCAACCTATATGTGGCCCATAAAATAACCTACTTGAAATCTTTTAAAATATTTGATATAACTGGAAAGGATTGCAATGAAGCTACCAAGTGATCTGCCGTTTATCCTTTTTAAATATTCTATCCAGGATAAGGGGTATGCTTTGGTGTCCTAAACTCATAATTTCTAAAACATTCCCCTTGGGTAAAAAGTATTGAAGATCCTCATGTCTTCCCATTCCTTAAAAACTTGTCACTGTATCCTATCATTCCCACTAGCTAGTCTATCTCTTTTTCTTTTCATGATCAATCTCATTGAAAAAGCCATCTATACTCAATGCCTCTACCTCCTTTCTTCTCACTTCAATTCTACACCTTCTATAATCTGGTTATCAATCTCATTCGACTAAAACTGTCCTCTCAGAAGTTACCAATGATCTCTTTGTAACAAGCTTTGCTTTAAACATAGCCAGATCACCTACAAATAGAGGCAGCCACCCCATGAAATGCCAGGAATGTGTTTCTAGAGAGAAGATACTCTTAACTTTCCTGCCACACGGGTGGAATTTAGAACAGGTTGCATCTTTTAAAACTATCAGGCTGGGACACTCACTCATTTTCCTGTGGCATCTAGAAAGGGTAAAGATGTCAGTTCATTCACAGTGTGGCCACAATGAACTGAACTGGTAAAAGATGAAAGGTTACCTTTCCCTACTCTCTTTTACTGAGAAGTGGACTCATTTTTTGTTTTGTTTGTACTGTATGAACTTTTCAGCTCTAGGTTTAGGGAGATAAAATCCCCCCTGAACCTGGTAACCTTGGAGCCAGAATTCCTGGCTGGATGTTGTAGCCAGCACATCAGGGAAACTCAGAAGCCAGGACACCTACGAGTCAAACCTAGGAGGGGCTTTGAATTTGGAACTTGAGATTGTGCCAACTGAAACAGAAACTAAGCTGTGAGACTAATTCTAATTCCATTTTCCTACTCAGATGTTGGGGAAAGGGTGGGTTTGTATATTTCTTTCTATTCTTCATTTTTAGTAAATATCCCTGTTCAAGGTAATCTATTAAGTGATTAAACAGAAATGCGGTACAGGGACCTCTTACGACTGGAGGAACAACATTGATGGGTGTTGGAAACAGTGGAAGAAAGCCTAGACATTCTAACTTCCCCTATGGCACTGGAAAATCCTGGGGAAAAGATAAATGTAACTCAGCTAGCTTCTGAGCTCTGGGGGCCAGGATGGTCGCTGTTACATCTTAAATACCAAACCTAATGGCTCTTTCTCAGTCTTTATCCTTGATCTCTAGGGCATTTCAGTCTCTCCCTCTGGTACCTTCTCCTATCTAGGTTCTTAGGAGAATGCTTCCTCCTGCTCTCCTCCTACCTGTCTGCCTGCTCTGAGTTTCCTTTGCTCCCATCTCTCCCTCCTAGTTCAAACCCTCACCATTTTTTCACTGGACTATTACAATAATCTTCTAATTGGTTCCCCTGCTTCAAGTCTCTTTCTGCTCTAATCCAGCCTCCATTTGGTTGACAAAGTGATTTTTCTGAAGTGAAGCTCTGGCTACATCATCACTGGATACCCCAAACTCAAAGGAACTTCAGTGTCAGTTACCTAAAGGATCAGATACAAAGTCTTCTGTTCAGCATCTAAAGCTCTTCATAACGTAAGCTTTTGTAACATAAGCCCTTCCTCCCTACCCCCTTCACCCCTACCCAGTCTTTTTCATATTTTATTCCTCTTCATGAGCTCAATTCAGCTACACTGGATTGTTCACCCCATGACACGTCATCTCTAGCATCTGTGATGTTGTCCTGGATCGCCCCCATATCTGCAGTGCTCACCCTTTTCTCTTCTGCCTTTTAGTTTCCTTCCAGCTTCCTACAATAATTAGCTCAAATCCTACCTTCTGCCAGAGGCTCTTCCCAGTCTCAACAGGTGCTAGGGAGGGTTTTTCCTTCTTAGACAACCTTCTACTTGCTCTGTATGTACCTTGTATGTACCTAGTCATTTACATGTTGTTTCCCTCATTAAATGTAAACTTCTTAAGAGCAGAGACTGTTTTTGCACTTCTTGGAGTCTTTTGTGCTTAGCAGAGTGCCCCAAAATAGAAAGTGCTTAATAAATGCTTATTGACTAACCCTGCCACCATCCTGGGAAATTGGTCTCCAAGCTTTGAACTAGCTCATAGGTATTAGAGAGCCTCCATCTATATGGAACTAATTAAGGTCTAGAATATACCCTAGTGCTTCATAGGCTGGGGAAAATCTTGAGGTGGCAGTCTGGCTCCAGGTCTTCTTACTGCTAAAAATTCTACCTTCAGACACTTTGCTCAGAGTCTGCCCATGTTAGGGGCAATGGAGCATTCCCAGTCTCTACAGAACCAGCTGTAATTTTTTCTATCATTGGTGTTCCTTTAAAAATAATCAGCAAGTACTGACTAGTTCATAAGACCATAAATTTAGAGCCAGAAGGTTCCCAATTTCACAGCTCTTGTGCTGGAAGAGATCTCAAGAGGCCAGCCATATAAACCAAGATCCTAAATTTACAGTGAGGAAACTGAGGCACAGATATGTGAATTAATTTTCCTAAAGTCAAAAAGACAGTAAGTGGCAGAGCCAGGATCTGGATCCATGTTCTCTGAGTCTAAGTTTTGTGATCTTTCCATGGCACCAGGCCATTGTATCGCTACGGGAGCATCTACCCTTTCTAAAGTTGTGGAGAAGTTCAGAGAGAAGTTCACTTCTCCACTGGTGTCCCAGTGGAGTCAACCATAACTTAAGTCTGAGACCTTGAACATACCAGGGTTTAATCAGAAAACGGAAGAAAAGAAAATTTTTGGCATGGCAGGAGCCCTAATTAGACGGGATACCAAGGTAGAAGTAGATGCAACAAGCTTGAGGAGGGCAAGAGCTTTCAGGAAGACCACCCTGGGCAGGATGGGGCAGAAGGAGGAGGAAACGACAAGCCTGCTGGTGTGGTCCAAGTGTTGCTGAGGTGGATGGGGAGGAAGTAGCAGTATAAGACTTAGCTATATGGTACTGAAAGGATTCTGTTAGAAAAAGGACCAGATTTTTCCAGGGTGGTACAAGTAGGAATGGAGCATGGACATTTACATATAACATGAATTTCCAGACACTAGACTTCCATTTAGGAAAATCTGATGGACCTACTCTGTTAACATTTCAGAATCATGACAGTAGGATTGTGCACCATGTATGCTCTTGGAAAAGTGGTCTGTGTGCGGGACAGTCATTACAGCTGAATGTGAATGCGTTGGGATATTTTTTGGTGTTTGCTTATAATAAAAAAAAAATGAAGTATGCCAACTGTTTCACAAAACTAGTCAGGCAATATAAAAATTAATCATAATAATAACAATAACAAAAATAGTAACATTTACATGGTACCTTCAAGTTTGTAAAGATATTTATATGCGTCATCTCATTTGGTCCTCATGACAACTCTGTGAAATAGGTACTGTGATTATCTCCACTTTACAGATGATGAAACTAAGGTGAGAGAGGCCATGACTCGTCCATCGTTACACAGCCAGTAAATGTCTGAAGCAGGATGTGAACTCAGGTCTTCTTGCTTTCGAGTCCAGGGCTCTATCTACTATGTCAAGCACTTGTTTATGACACTCTATTCTTAAAATTAATGTTGGGTCAGAATAGATACACAATCCAACAAACTCCATTATGACTGTGCCCCAAGCATTTTACCTCTCTGGCAATAATTAACTCGGGATATAAATGTCCAGAAAACATTTCAGATTCATCTTTCTACAATCATTTCTGCCACTGTTAATAATAATAATACCATGAAGGAAAAATTATTAAAACATTAAACCCAGAAATGTTTACTGGTACAATTGTGACTCACTCGCCTCCAAGTTTGTTTACAGCTCTATACATTCTATTATGGGGGACTTTACCTCTCAACATATCTTTGTTAACTTGTCAATTTACATTACAATTTACATATAAATCTTTTCTTTTCCCACTAGCTAATTGGAAGAAAATTTAAAAAACTCCACATAATTATGAGCACAAATTGTTAGGATGAGAAGATAACAGATTTAATGGCTAAGGATATTTGCCTATATTTACCCAAAATTCTTGCAAGATAACTAATAAATGCATGTTAAAACACTGATAAACTTGGTGGCATTTCATTATCTATTTGGAAAAGGATCGTCAAATAATATTTTTGAAAAGTGAAAAAAATTATGCTTACTTTCTGTTCCTTTTCCGGGCTCGACTGTAGGCTTCTAAACCTTCTGTTAGTGTCTTCAACTTCTCAGGCTCCACCTAAGTGAATGTATGAAGACCAAACCACATTACCTAGACCTGCCATTATTAAGTACCACTTTTACTCTTCTGCTGAACATGCAGGTCTTTCACCCACAGGACATTGTAAAATACTACTGGTAGCATTCAAACCAGATATTCTTGCTTCAGTGACTCCAAGTATGAACAAGGACTGAAATGAAAGAACATTTGGACATGAAAATGCAAAGAGAAGATAAATGTAAACTGTAACACTTAGAAAACAATAAGTTTGAGGGGAAAACCTTTACTTCATCAATGATGCCAAGTAGAGTTCCTTCTTGTCTTCTCCTATTTGCTTTTCTCTTTGGTCAATAACAGCAAACAGAAGGCCCCAGGGATACAAAGACATGAACATAACCTCAAGGAGTTCAAAATCTAGTTGGCAATCTACATTACTGATAAATTGGGACAAAGTATAGACAATATTACAAATGGTGAGTTTTTGCTTATTA
Organism: Bettongia penicillata ogilbyi; assembly: GCA_023548195.1. Classification (NCBI taxonomy): domain Eukaryota; kingdom Metazoa; phylum Chordata; class Mammalia; order Diprotodontia; family Potoroidae; genus Bettongia; species Bettongia penicillata. Next base: position 7,004,163 of record JAJHZJ010000311.1, read on the forward strand.
ATAGCATTTCTGAAGGCTGTTGGCCTCAATTTGGTTCTCCATCAACTTGGTAAGTAATAAATAAACAGGAAATTGGTTATGACAAATATTTTTTAGCTTTTTAAATGACCCACAAGATGAGATACTTAAAATTGCCACAGCTCCTTCAATGATGTGTTAAAAACAGATATAATGAGACAGATAAGGAGAGGTTTTAGACTTTTAGGAGATTATAATGGATGGCTCTAGTCCTTCTAAAATGGTAGTTCTCAAACAGTGACCCTCAGCCTGCTGGGGGACCCTGAGACCCTTGGAGGGGGAGGCTCTGCAAAGATCAAACTTTTTATAACAATGTTCAGATGTTATTTGTTTATGAACATACTCCACCTCTTTCAAACAACAGATTTGAGTGAGGCCAGATTTTCCTCATGTACTTCAACCAGAACAATATACAAAAGCAGATATGAGAACCTACCAATTTTTTTGTTAAGCCAAACATTAAAGAGAGATACAAAAGCAGGCAAAATGATGGTCATTATTCTCACTAAGTTTTGTTTTGGAAAAGTTATTTTTCACAAAAGATATTATTTATGTTAATATATAATGGGTTTACTGTAATTTTAAATGAATATGTCAAAACCATCACTTTTAATTTTGAATATGGTGAATATCAACAGAATTTAAAGCTAATAATTTTGAAAATATTTATCAATTCCTTTAAAATAACAATAATGAACAAAAGAAAACTCGGTAATTTTTAAGAGTGTAAAGGAAATTGAGATAAAAGTTTAAGAACTTCTACCACAAAGATAGGGAAAAACAGTAGGAAATATTTCTCAATTTAAAATGTCCATATTCTATCTCAAAGGCCCCCCAAAGACTTCACATATTTATAGGAGTATTTCAAAGGCACTTGAAGCTGCCTCATCCACCAAGCTTTAGTAACTGATGCCTGGATGACAAAGAACTCTTCATGTTCAAATATATCCGAAAAGTTTCAGAAAAGCCATCACTGAGAAACTGATCCAATGAAATGACAGCAAAATCTTCAGCAAATAGATTATCTTATTGGAATTTAAAATGTTCTATTCTCACATGTCATTGCTTCTGAATATGGAACCATTTGGCACCTGGATAGGATTCAGAAAGGAAGTAGTCCAATTTGGAGTAAGAAAGTCCATGTACTCAAGTGCATGTATTTGACTCACAAAATCTATTTTACTCTTATTTTGGGTACCATTCCAATAAATTTGCTTATCTGGTTTTCTATTCCATGACAGACTCAAGGCAGTAGATTAAGAAGGAAGGAGAGAAAGAATAGGGAAGCAAAAACACCGAGAACAATGAGAAATCTGTGTAACCAAAGACAAGTCACTGAAAAATTAGAGCTTGGTTGTTTATAAAACAAAGACTTGCATAAGATGAGTCTGATGGTCTTTTTTTTCAGCTCTAACCTTCTTTTAGAATAAAAGGAAGTGTTGCCTTGTACAAATGACACAACCATGGTATAACCAGAATACAGAAGTTTATGCAACAAATTTAATTATACAGATATTTATTAAGCATCAACTGCGTGCAAAGCAATACTCTAGGTGCTAGGGATCTAAACAAAACAGTCCCTGCCTTCAAGGGGCATGTCTGTGTGCATGCGTGCACCTGTAACAACTTGTTTTTCACGAAAATAAATGTTTTAGGATTTATTGGTAGTATTGGAGAACACAGTATAAAAAAGGGAACTGATCTACTCGGTTCTTTGAAGCAATACAAGTAACAGTAAATGAAAGTAATCATATTAGACTTTAAATTTAAAGAATATGCAGGGAGGAAATCACTGAAGTGAACTATGGCATTCTATATTTTACAGAGGTGAAGGGTAATCATTTATTTGAGTTTATTTTCTAAAGTTTTTGATTAATGACAAAACTACATCGCACAAATCAAACTCTATATAGCTTTTGAACTATTTTTGAGGTGGATCTTCTGAACACTACATTCCTGATTACAATTTCTTGATTTATATCCAATTTTTACACATAAAATGTGTAATGAATATTTTGTTTAAAGGTCACAAAGAATCTGATGGCAACATTTAATTTGTTGGAAGGAATTATACCAATAATGCTGCAGTGCCTTGAATCTAAGAAGAATACAAACTAAATTTCACTTCTGAAATAACTGTATCTTTTCATGTTAGGAGATAAATACTATGAGGTTTCATTTTTTAAAGCTATCTTACCTTTTAACTGGATTGCAAAAGATAATGTTTTAAACACTGTACTTTTAAATGGGAAAAGTTTAATATACATGAAAAAGTTTCTAAAGATGGTTGACAGACCTCAGAAAAGGGAAAATATAGATATGTATTAAAAAAAAACCAAATTGTGATATTTAAAAGAAACCCTGAACATTACTTTTTAAAAATTCCTTATCCCAGTATATAAAGTTTTCTTTTCATGTTAAACACATCAATATAACATTAAGTAGTCAAAGTTTAACAAGCAAAACTTTTAGGAATCAAATATTTTCACAAAACTTTAACTAGAAGAGCAGGTATTAGGCAACTAAGCAGACTGTTGTTACCTATGAACAATTAATTAGAAATAACTCCTCAGTTCCAGGTGGTGACAGCAGAAACTCTCCTTTCTTATCAACAACCTCAACAAAACCAGATTTTCTTATAGTCATTGTTAGCCAATGCCAGTAGTCCTATATGTGTTCTATACCCCTTTCTTTATTCCATGGGACTCTACACTAGTCCTGTCCTGAGAACGTTTTAGAAGGCAGTGGTCAGTGAGCTTGCCTCAACACTTCTTAACCTTTTGGGCACTATTTACAGGCCTAGTTCATCTCTTACTGTCTTTCCCTGACACAAACCCTACCTCCCCAGTTCAGCTTTTCACCTCAGTCTCTTAATTACAATGATTAAATAAATATCCAGGAAAGACTAATTTTTCATTTTCTTCTGAAATGGACACGAATCTTTTTTTGGGGTATTCAAATATCTGCATTTATATGCGACTTTATGTTTGCTTACAGGGTTTAAATGGGAAAAAATAATGAGCTAATGTTGTTTGTCCTTTCTTCTCAAAGAGGACCATGACATCAGGAAGGTGATGCCATGACTTTCAAGTGAACTGGATTTAAGTGAGGGAGGGCTGTGCAGTCACCAGTCTCACTTTCTCCTCTGGAGCCATCTGGGTCCAGTGGTGAGGTATCGATCAGGAGGACTGGAACTGGCCCTGGATGCAGTAGGAGACCTTGGCCTTTTTAAGCTAAAGTCTTTAACAGATCTCCGTTTGATTGAGGCAATGCCCATCCAGTGCTTAAGGCTAGGTGAGAAATGAGGCAGAGAACTAGTATACATTAATCATGTCCACCTAAAATAACTTCACTAATTCAAACTTTTACAATTTGAGTCAGCATTGTTAATTCTGGTATTTTGTATTTGATACTTACAAATAACTACACAACTGCATCGGCAGCTCTAACTGCAGACTTTACCTTTTAAGAGACTGGTTTAAATCTAATCTTAATGTGACAAAGAAAAATCTCATGCTAACCCTTTAAAAATAAATGAAATTATTCATCTTCCTAAAGATTAAAGACTGCTAAATAGCTATCTAACAAAATTATGCATTTGCCTCAAACATTTGATTCCATTTGTTTGTATACATGAATAAATTATATATATGTTTTCATGATTTTGTTCTGGGTAACACCAACCATGCAGATGGTGATGTGCCTTCGTTTCCTTTTTGATCTTCCCCAGAAGATGACTGTCAATTTGTGCCAACTCTTCAGCTCAGTACAGTATATCTTCCAGTCTTTCTTTATCAGGTTTTGTGCTCTTACCTTTTACTTTTAAAATCTTTTCTCAATTTTCTTTTCTTTTTCATTTTGCCATTACCCTTGATGACTAAATCTAAACTTTTCACCTAGTCTTTTTCCTTGATTCTCTCCTCTTCAAGGAGATCCTGCTGACAGAGTACTTATATTGTGATTACTGCCACTTAAAATGAAGTGATGTCCCAATTTTAGGAAAATTAGGCTTTCACTGCTAGTTGATGTAATATTACTCCAAAGAGTCTGCTTAGTCTTTGAGTTCAGAGACTACTTGATGGCAGTTAGGGAAAAAATAAATTATATACACATAAACAGATATAAATATATTTTTTCTGTACATACACCAAGAAGATACTATCTTTCAACATAGATATGGTAATAAAGAAATTATTATCAGCAATCAAGACATAGCAGCAGTGTTCTATAAATCATAATTTTGAACCATTACTTCATTCTACAACTTTCACACTTCACATTTCTATCGCAATTTTAAAAGAGACCCAGTCCTTGGATGAAGTCAGTTGAGTTCTTAGATTATACTTTCTATGTTGTCAACATAAGTTATTCTAAATGGGCTAAAAATAGGGCAGAAAACCTACTTCACTATGGGCTTTAATTATGACGAGACAATGTCATTTACATAGAATCACAAATTTGACATTAGCAGGGTATGGATTTTGTTGTACAATAAATACACCCTAGTAGTACAACATGATAAAGTGATACTTTAAAATCCTATTGCCTAGGAAATATGGCAAATCATAAAAGCTCAATATGCAGGAAAACAATGATTCTACTACATTTAACATTAAAATCTAATGCTCACAACGCAGTGCTGAGGAGCAAATAAAGAAGACCAGCACCTTTCCTTAGTCAGTTCTGAGACTACAAGGTATAATTTGAAAACATGGAGAAGTACCAAGAGAGCAGATGAAATGCCCTTTGGGTACCAACTAACCATCTTAATTATTAAAACATATTTGCTCTATTTAGTGGTATTTGGAAAGCGCATGAATATAGTTCCCTTACTCTTTTTTGTAGGTTGTCAGGAAATAATAATAGCTAGCATCTACATGGTGCTTCAATTATATGAGAGCCTGATAGGAAAATGAATACGGGTAACAGTAGATAGAGTCTGAGTGATTCTTAATAAATGTCAATGTAGCACAGCAACAACCACTGGGTCAGAGAGACATAGAAGGGTGTAAGTACTGCTCTGAACAAACCTAAGTAAGACTAGAGGCAAGATTCAACCTTTCAGTACCTGGGGCAATTCTCAAAGATGCCAAGTTCTATATCTGAATTGCTGGAAAGGAGATAGAAAATAATAACAAGTTCAGATGGGAAAAAGTTATTCTTAATAATCCATAGTCCTTCATAATTTTTTTCATTCCAGTTTTATGAGTTTTTCATAAAGCCTCAACACAATATTTCAAGTTATGAACTAAAATTTTCTTAAAAACCCCAACCCATTCTAATACAACACTTAAAAATACATGTTAACTTTAAGAATAGTTAATACTGTACAGCTATTGAAGTAATATACACATATATCTTGCCAAAATGAAATGTCCTTTCAATTCTAAATCCTGCAAACTTTGTAATGCTAAGACTAGAAGTCAGGCGTTCTGACTGTGACAGGGACTTGTGAACACAACTGCTACTTAAGTTTCTAGTTTGACTGCATTTGTATCTCATCAGCAAAGCAATATTCACAAGGGTTGAAGCCTTGGAAATGAAAATTCCTACAATACCTAAAAGAGTTCTTAGTACATTTTTACATATTCAATAAATATCGGTTAATCCGTGGAATGAGAATATTGAATGTTTAAAAATGGAATCCCACCTGGTCATAAAATCATAGCAATAGACAAATTATGAGGGATTTTTCACTATAAAAAGATTCCTTAAATTTTTCTGTCTAGATCAGCATTTATACACTTAAAGTCATGAGTGAGAAGTTTTGGGGTAGTTTAATAGACATTTCTAACTATTATCATTCCCATGACTGCTGAAGTTTATTGCTTTGAAAGTTGTTTGACCTAGTTACAGGAACTTTGAAGAAGGTCATCGTTAGTGTCAATAGGGATCACTTTACTTGGCAAAAAGTGGGAGGTGATAACCGGCAAGTTTGAAGTTAGTGTTTTTTGGTGTGAATTTTATAGGAAGCAGCAATGGTTGTAAGTTCAAAGACAAAATGAAGTAAACTTATTGAATGTTGTCTGTGGGAGTAATACTTTTTTTTTTAACCTGCAAAAGGAAGGAGAATGTTTGTATTTTTAAATACAATTTTTAAATTTAAATACTATTTTTAAATGCTATTTTTAAAAAGCATGGCACCGTTCAGCATTGTAAAGTGCTTCATCCTGCTCTTTTAATAATGGGAAAATATTTGATTTAAATTACGAATATTTGGAATAAAATTATAATTTTAAATGGTGGGGAAGGGAAGAGAGTAAACATTTACATATAGCTTATTATTTGCCAAGGACTACTGGGTGCTTTAAAAATAAACAATACCTTATTTGACCCTCACAAAAGCCCTGGGAGGGAGGTGCTATCATTGTCCACATTTTATGTCTTTAGAGAGAGGCAAACAGAGGTTAAGTGATCTGCCTAGGATCACACAATCAGTAAGTGGCTGAGGCTGGATTTGAATTCAGGACTTCCTGATTCCAGGCTTACCACTTACTTCACTGTGCCACCAATTACCTCTAAGTATGTGCTTTAAAAATGTTTCCTATGTTTTTATCATATTCTGGTAAAACGTTTTCCTTGGTAATCCGTTTCAAAAATTATAATATAAATGAAAGGAATTTTAAAAAATTTATAAATACTATAGTTGCACATTTTTTCTGAAATGCATTTGTTGCAAAAATCAAATGACTTGTAATAAGTAGTTATTAAAGTACTTTACGAAGAAAATATTAGTAAAGTACTTAATACTTAAAGTATTAGTATAGATTTAGTAACAATTGCTCACTAACATGATGCCAAACAAACATTTATAGAACACCATTTATTGAATGATTTTATTTTAGTTCAATAGATGATGTCCCTGAAAAGTTCATTTACCTTAACACCTGCAAACAGTTCAAATCTGGCTATAAGTCTGCAAATTCAAGTCAATCTGTGGGCTAAGGTCAATATCTGATGTGCGATATCTTAAAAAATAAAAACCTTTATTTTGTGGAGAAGAAAGTATTATTTAAACCACATCTATGACTGAAAGAATGGGTTTCAAGGGGAGAGAAAATGTTCTAATATTTCTTTAATTATGTTTTTTTTTATGAAGTTGCACATAGATACTGAAGACTTGTCCTACGGTGACAGTAAAATGTTCTGATCTAAATCTTTTGTGTGTAGTGGTTCTATTTGCATGACAAAAGCTCTTTTTAATTGCCTCTAATTATTTACTGTACAGACTGGAGAATAAAAATGTTTTATTTATCCACTTAAAGAATGGATATCTCTGGTGTTAGAGGAATAGGAGAATAACATGTTTTGCAAATAGAAATGCTGAGTTATCTTCTTTACCAAAGCCAGAACCATCATTACCACACGATGTCCTTATAGGCAGATATTAGTTAGCTACTACGTACAAAACATTCAACTATTTGTCAGGATTTTGGAGAAAGACAGACTTCGTATTGTGAGGATGAAATATTTCTGGTTTCCTGCTACCAAATCTAAGTGAATTGTAAGTCTGAGTTGGGTTAAATCAGTTTTAAACTATGAAGTAAGAAAAATATATAATACAAATTATTTCATATCTACAAAAACTTCTTGCAAGATTTAGAGACCAAAAATTATATATTTTCCCACCATACAAGTGGCACCTGTACCACTATCTGTTTCTAGTCAGAAATGCATTTTTCTACCAGTTTTTAAGCTTCTTTTGAAACTTTTCAAATGGATTTCATGCTTTTATATGTGGAAAAGAAGGTCTGAGGTCTCATACTAATTTTTTCTAAATTGAACAGTAGTTTCAGGAAGGGGTTTTCATTAAATTTATGTGACTGAGTTGAGTTAATCAGAACCAGATACATACAACCCTAAATACCTCCATATGTTAGGAAGGGCTAGGATTTTCCTATACAGAGACTCCATTCAGAAAACAGAAAATACCTCCCATATATAATAATGATGTTATTTAATTTCTCTCTTCTGCTCTAATACATCAAGTTGGAAAAAAGATGGAGAGGCACTCTCAATTGGCAATAAAGTTGCCCACCTCATGAAATTGAGGAGGGCATAATGTTTCTGGGCCTCCAATAGCCGCTCAATCCTTGTTGCCATTTACGGCCATTAAAACTTACCTTCTTGCTCTAGTCCCTTTGCATGACACCATGACACCCAGGGCCTGGTGGCTGTAGAAGAGGTGGCCATGCTTGGATCCCAGGTGGGAGGCCTCCTGAACCTCCTTGGCTCTATAGACACCATTTATTTTACACTCACTGTCATTCTGGTAACTATAATGACCTCTTCATTCATACTCCAGTTTTGGGGGACAGCAATGAGTTAAGAAGAAACACAATTTCAACCACTATAAAACCAATCATACAAGTGACATCAAGCAACAACTGATTGATAAACAAGGCTGGCATTGACAATAAGTATAACATAGAGAGATTGATATACCTTCCCTTCCTCAGTGTTTTGCTGACATGAATTGTGAACTTCTTCTTCTCGTACTAATTTGCCAGGCCATGAAGTTAGTCCTTTGATTTGGCCCCAGACCAAGTCACCAACATTAAACGTCCTTGGTCTATAATGTATTAACTCATTTGAAGAAGGGGACTCTGGGTTCCTTAGGTCATCTTCACTACTAATGCTTTTAGCGTCCGAAGGGCTAGGCACACACCCATTAATGCTTTTGGCATTAAAATCTCCATTAAAATGGATATAGTCTTTAACTAGAGAACTTTCCAGGCTATTTGAGGAACTTGGAGATTGCTCTTCCATGACTAGGTCTTGCTTTGAAGCACTCAGCAATTCTCCAAACCCTCTGCCCTGTTGAGGCCTATTTCCATTAATATGTGCACATCTTTCCACAGTGTTCTCCAATCTCTCCTTAAAACTCATCATAGTTCTTTTGTAGTTGTTATACCTGAAATTTTCTTCCAACATTTTATCTCCTTGACAGTTTCTTTGTGGTAACAGAATTGGATGCTGTTCTCCTGGAAGTAATGGCAGTGTGGAGACATTATTGGGCCTTTCATGACAAGGACTACTGTGGATATGGGTTGAGTGATCTAAGAATTCCTCACACTTCCATCTGTTTATCTCTCCACCAGGACTCTGCTCTCCTTCCCACAGTTTTTTAGGTGTGTTGCAACCTGCTGATTTGAAATACTCAAATCCATCTCCTTCGCTTGAGTTCTTCCCATGCTCCAGATTTTTTGGGAGGCGAGCCCCTCTTACATTCCTTAGCCTACTGTCATGATCTGCACCACTAATGCTTCTTCCATGAATTACCGCACTGACAGCACTAGAGAGATTTAATGGGTCACCAATTGAGGCAGTGAAGGCACTCATGGCACTCAAAGCTGGAATGGGGCTGATCTGAGTTGTACTGCTGACTGCAGTGGTGATGACAACTTGCATTCCTTTGCTTGCAGCATCTACCACTGCTTTGTAAATTGCATCTACTGAAGCGTCACCCTGACCAGCCACACCGAGGCAATCCTTTGCCTGCTGGCCCAGCGTTGGCTCAGTTCTTTGTTGCAATTCGCAAGCTGTATCTTGGAAAGGAGGAAGTGTAGTGTTAGAACTCTCAGGAAGCGCTGTCAGACCACTTTGAGCGCTCACTCTTTTGTTTAGGAGAGCTGCATCTTCCTGCATTCTCACCTTAAAGAGATATATAAAACAAACAGTGAGAGAGGAACACCAGGATCCTCACGGAAAGAGAGAGATTCTCACATTTTAATTGATAATAAGGATGTAAGAATGAAGGAAACACAGATAACAAAGAGATTCCAAAAAGTGAAAAAAAATGACAACAGAAAGCCATAAGACAATATTTTGTTATTACAGGACAGGTATTTCAGTAAGAAAGATCAGGTTTGTGTTTTTTTAAGGAATGTTAATTTCTTAATTCCTACTAACATTTCTATAGCAACCAACTTTGAGGGAAATAAATACAAAATGTTTGTAAGTGATTGCTCTAAAAACTTAATGTCATATACTTTTGGATCAAGGATTTTATGAGGGAAAGAACACAAAGTCAGCACTGTTTCAAATTCAAAAGGGGACCAGGCAATTTGAAACAAATGTTAATTCACTAAAATGTCAGTAGTTCTAGAATAAATGACAGCCTGTCTTTTATTAACAGTAAAACGTTATATCACTTGCAATTCTGAAGTTTTCAGAGAGAAATAATGTGAAATACTCAACAATTTTCCTAACTGTTCTGTAATACAGCTGACAAGTTTTACGGAAGTGTGTTAGCCACTCTATATTACCACTGATTTATTGTGATCAATTTCTGGTGACAAGTTAAGAAGTTATAAGGAAAGCATAAGAAACGATAAGTTTTTGAAAATATTTACTAAAAAAAAATCAGATCAAGGACCTGACTTTCACTTGGCAAACTGAGGAAAAACAACTAATAATCCAATCAATACAAAACCTTTTAATCATTTAAGAGAAAACTTTTTTATTCATTCTTCATTTTCCCGTAAAGCTGATGCTCCCTGGAACCCAAAGCAATTAAGTTTTCCTGCTTTGCTTTATGAGTAACATACCTAAGTTGTGTACTATACTCTGTGCTAGTTGGCTTTGAGAACTGGTTCATGCTGAGTTTGGAGAATGGACAGTGGACTGCTCCTCCTACTTACCTTTGGGGTGAAGGCAGGCCAGTTTCACAACTGTGTTTAGGGCTATACAATGGCCTATACTTAAGGCTGTTGGGAGGTGAGGGAAGGGAAGTGGGGGTTAAGGACAAGACATTTTTCCACCTTTATAAAAACCCACTATGGATATTCCTCTGTGAATTCAAATTTCTTGTCCTCTTCCCCAACATGGAAGAGAAGTTGAAATATTAATAAAGTTTTTATTTATAACCCAATTTTTCATTTTATTAAATGTTTCTGAATATTTTGATTTTACTTTTTCTAATGTTAACATTATCCACTTTGATCACAAATACTTCTTTATTAGCATATTTTATAATGGCATAGCATTATCTTATTACAGTTACTAACAGATCTCAGAAGATTACAAAAATAATGCTAATAAAAGGAAGTAATACATTTAAATGTTTCATCATAGACATTATGATTAAAATGATCTAAGAAGAAAAGACAGCACAGTATAGTTTAGACTACTGGGTTGGTAGTTCAAGACCTAGCTCTGACATTCACTACTTTGGGAAAATTATTTAACCCTTTTGAATTTCAGTTTTTGGCTTGGTAAAAGGAGGAACACAATACATGTACAGTCTATTCTCAGGGCTGTTATAAGGAAAAGCCTTCACAATTTGAAAAACCCTAGAAAATATGGGTTAACAAATTTGACTAATCCTACTACTATGACCCACTCCTCCTTGTTACTATTGTTATTATCAAATAGAAGGAAAAGAACTCTAAAGTACCTGAAAGTTTTGAAACAGACAAGCCATAGGGTTTGAACTGTTGCCTGGACCAGGAATTGTGGGCTGTCCTTGAAACGTCTGAAGGTTCTGGTACCCATGGAGAAGCTGCTGTTGTTGCTGATTTGAAGGAAACATTTGACTGCTGTTTAATAGTGACTGTAGATGAGTCAGTTGATGGTTATTCAAAGTATTGTTTATTGATGACATGTCACCTGTAGTTTCAAAAATACAAAAATGTAAGTCAACGTGATTTGTCAAAAAGTCCTTAAGCTTATGTTTGCGACCAGAGCCATTCCTGAATCAAATACTAAATGCTGGAATTACACAGGTAATCATTTTTCCCCCTCTCTCAACTCTCAGAAAGATATAAGGGATGACTGCACATGTTATTTACATCTTATAGGCACCACTTCTGATCACCCTGGCTTTTCATCTTCCATTTGACCAAAACTTGTAAAAATTTGGAGGGATTGGTTTATTAAAACTATTTTAAAACTTCCTTAAAATTTTTGATGTTGTATTTAAAAGCTTTTAGAAACTATGAAAACATTAAGCTGCATGTCAATCTGTCCTCACTTGAAAATTCAGCTGTTCAATTTTTGCTTATCAAGTTCATTGGTAAAGTCCCAATCTTCAACTGATGCCAAATAAAATTAAACAAACAGTTTGGAAATCTGTGTTTTTGATAGGAAAAGTTAAACAGTTAATGACCTAAAATTTTTTTCAAGTGAGCAAGCTCCACAGTAGGGGAAAACTTTTTTAATTTAAAATTTATTATTAAATTAAAATTTATTATTATGGAATCAGGTGAGTATAACTGAGCAATGTTTTTTAAAAAACATTAATTCATTAATTTTTAGTTTATGGAATAAAACAAGCATTTCCATAGTACAGTATAATAAAAAAGATGATTGCTCATGAAACTGCAAATCAATTATTAAACTTACTTTTAATATCCTAAATTAACCTAATTTGAAATTAATATCTGTATAGTGATTCTGAGGTCAAGGTTTTAGGAATTCTCTTATAACTTGAAAAATACTGATTTCAGCTGAGCATGGTAGCATATGCTTATGCTGGGGAAAGGGGCCAGTTACAGGATGGACCTGGAACAGGTCAAAGCTCCCATGTTAATCAGTAATGTGACTTCTACCTTGGATGACACAGGGAGATCTAATCTGAAAAAAAAAAAAAAAACATATTGACCTCATAATACTTTTTAAGCTCATTCAACAAGTAGACTCATTGAATCTGATTTTAATGTCAAAAACAGATTATTATGATTAGATGCAAAATGAATGTCTAGAAATCTGAAACTATATGCTAACACTTCTTTTTTGTGGAGGGATGTATCTACACAAATCATTTTTTTTAACTAATAAAGACATGAAAAAGAAAAATGTGAAAAAAGCTAGTGGCAACATCTATTGGGGCAATTAGTTACCTTGAACTTGTGTAAATTTGTATTTTGAGTGCTTTATATGTGATTTTGCAGGTTGTACACTTAAATTTTACTTATTTTAAGTTCCTTTGGAAAATATGCCTTCAAAGAAGCCCAGTCTAAAGTACGGGACTCGTACTAACCCTGTGATGCCACAATGAATACAAGTATAACTAAAAGCTGGTTGTTAAAATGCACCTGTGTTTTAGTTATTTGAAAACAATAGTTATCTGACTATTGAATCATGGGAGGATTATATTTCACCGGTGTCAGAATTATCAGACAAAAGAAAACAAATTCAAAAATGATATTTCAATATTGCTGGAAGTAGGGAGGGGGAACAGTCATTTTAAAATGTGCATGATTACACTTGCGTGTTTGAGTTTTTTAATCTGTAAGCTATCTGTGACAAAACAAAAGCATGGTTTACACTAACGTGACAAAATGGAGTTTTTAAAAAGGAGAAAGTAGAATTAAAAAAATTTCTTTTGTAAAAATCTGTGAAAACATTTCACTTACCAAGCAGACCCGTCCCCAGTAGAGGGTTAAGTAGCTGTGGCACCACAGAGTTACTGTTGAGTTTGGTTGGACCAGGTGTATTCCCAGCATTATTAGATATGTTCAGCAATGTTTCTGCCATTGACACCACTGCTGTCCCACCAAGTGTTGAGACAGTCAGTGCTGCCACTGCTGATGATGTAGTGGTTGTGGTAGTGGTTGCCTGGGAGGAGGTTGCTATGGAAACCTCTGGAGGATTAGCAGTGTTGCCCGATGTCGAGTTCAGGACACCTCCCAACGGCTGGGGATTCAAGGCCATTAATCCTGAGGCCCCAGTGACAGAAGGGAGGAGCAGGGGGCTAGAAGTAGTGTCACTGCCTGAAAAGCTTGGTAAAGGGCTCCCCAAGGGGTTGGTTAAAAGGGTCTCAGCTCTGTTGCTGTCTGACTGACTGCTTGGCAAATGGTCTGGTGGGGTTGTCATCTGTGTTAATGAGGGTAAAGGGTTATTTTGCTGTTGCAACAGATCTGAGATGGTCAGATTGAAAGATGGCAGGGGAAGCATGGCAGCTGCTTGGGCTTGGTTCTGAAGCAGGGCGGCTAAGAGCTGAAAATGAACAGGTTGCAATACCTGCCCATCCACGTCAGCGGAGAGAAAAGCTAAAGCAGCGTTTACATTCGGGTTGAGAAAACCTAAAGGGTTGAGGTTGACCTCAGACTTGCCTTCTCCTGCTGAAGGCTGCAGGATATTTAATAGATTCTGGTTTAGGAGATGCTGTTGATTCACTGGAAGAGAGATAGGTAGAGAACTGAGGAGGCTGGGGTTCAAAGGGTGCGGAAGATTGTTGTTCGAAGGGCTGTTTTGTGGAAAATGAAGTGCATGCTCCTGGCCAACAAAAGGAAAATCGCTCCCAATGGGCAGCTGACTCTGCGGTGGGTTTCCTGCGGCAGTGGTAACTATGACACCATCTTGAAGAACAGATGTTGTCTTTGTGATGGCAGGTTGGTTGGTGCCAGCTACGGCTATGGATGATGATGGTCCTGAACCTCCTAAAATACAAAAGCAACCCAAATGAATTATGACTATTGAAGGAGAATTCACCATAACAGTTTCAAATGAAAACCATTTCTAATAATCCAGTACAGTAAAATCTCACAAATATAAACTCCATCACTTTGTAATGATGACAATAAGGTTATTTTTGCTCTTCAGAAAAATAGTTAATTTGACCTATTCAAAGGACATGTCTTAGAGAACTTTACACATTAAGAAAAGGATGCTAATTTCAAGGAAATTTTAATTTTTGGCTAGAGGATAAGGCACCTTTACTTTGCTGAATTTTGTTAGCAGTTCAAGTTACAACATGTTTTTAGATATAACACAACTTAATTTCTTAAAGAATATGCCACAGCTGGTGATTTTTCCCCCAGCAGGTAAGCAGCTGTGTGTGTGTGTGTGTGTGTGTGTGTGTGTGTGTGTGTGTGTGTGTGTGTGTATATATATATATATATATATATACACAAAAAATAATGGGTATAGGTAAACTTATGAAAAGTTGTTCACTTGTATGTGAAGTATGTTGTTTAACTTTGACACTTAAAATGACTATGAAAAAAGGAATACTGCATGTCTCACAAAATTTTAACATGCATTCTTTCTCTTTGACTTTGTTATAAAATGTTTGTCTCATGCCCCCTGTACACAGATCCCATCCTCAAATTTTTTCCATTAGTAGGCAGATTTTAGTGAGGGGTTGTCCATTTGAAGTTTTGTATTATATCAACATTGTATGGCTAACCATTATGAATCAGAAAATAGCACATTCTGTAGATCCCAAAATAGTTTCAAATAAATTATTCCAAAATTTTAACTGTCTCCTGATTTTTTTCTTTTTCCATTTATTTAATTAGATTACTGGCAAAAATATTTTTAGGTAGATAGGGCTGATAGATTTCACTAATTCAAACTGGCCAACCTTAAATACTTAGAATTAATGAGATTTGACTACATATTCTTTCTTATCTTAATAAATATTTATTGATTAATAATATCAATGATTTCATATTTTAAAATGAAAAGTTGCTTTGAATAATTATAAATATAATTTCATAAAAGACATTTCACTAAAACATGTTTTACTACTCTTCCAAAGAATCTTTCATAAAAATCCTAACTACATTTTCCATAATTTACATGTCATGTAAATTAGATATATTACTTATTACTGTTGCATGCATTTATTATTTTTTTTATTTATTTAACTTTTTACATTCATTTTCACAAATTTTTGGGTTCCAAATTTTCTCCCCTTTTCTCCCCTCCCCCCACCCCAATACCCCAAGTAATCTAATTTTCCCTATTTCCAATCTGTCCTCTCTTCTGTCATCCCTCCCTTCCCTTGTCTCCATCTTCTCTTTTCTCCTGTAGGGCCAGATGACTTTCTATTCCTCATTAACTGTATGTCTTCTTTCCTAGTTGCAACAACAATACTAAACAGTTGTTCCTAAAACTTTGAGTTCCAAATTCTCCCCGTCCCTCCCTCCCCACCCATTCCCTTTGGGACAGCAGGCAATTCAATATAGGCCCTATCTGTGTAGCTTTGCAAATGACCTTCCTGATAGTGATGTTGTGTAAGACTAACTGAGTTACCATCCCTCCTAACCTGCCCCTCATTGTTTCTCTTCTGTCTTTTGATCCTGTCCCTCCCCAAGTGTTGACTTTCAATTACTCCCTCCTCCCTTTACCCTCCCTTCCATCATCCCCCCCACCCCCCGCAATATCTCCTTCTCCCCTGCTTTCTTATACTGTAAGATAGGTTTTCATACCAAAATGAGTGTGCATTTCACTCCTTCGTTTAGTCAAATGTGATGAGGGTAAACTTCTTGTTTGTTTGTTTGTTTGTTTTTTTTCCTCAGCTCTCCTCTTTTTCCTTCCACTAAAAAAATCTCCTACTTGCCTCTTAAATGACATATAGTTACCCCCTTCCATTTCCCCCTCTTTCCTCTCACTACATTTCTCTCTCACCACTTACCTAAATTTCTTTTAAGGTATGGTCCCATCCTATTCAGTTCAATCTGTGCTCTCTGTCTCTGTATGTGCATGCATGTGTGTATGTGTGTGCATGCGTGTACATGTGTATGTGTGGTCCCACCAACTACCCAGATACTGAAAAGTTTTAAGAGTTAGAAATATTGTCTTTCCCTGTAGGAATGTGAACAGTTCATTTCTGGTAAGTCCCTTAATACTTCTCTTTGCTGTTTCCTTTTTCATGTTTCTTCTCATTCTTGTGTTTGAAAGTCAAATTTTCTTTTCAGCTCTGGTCTTTTCATTAAGAATGATTGAAAGTCCTCTGTTTCATTGAAAGACCATATTTTCCCTTGAAGTATTATACTCAGTTTAGCTGGGTAGGTGATTCTTGGTTTGAGTCCTAGTTCCTTTGCCTTCTGGAATATCCTATTCCACGCCCTTCGATCCCTTAATGTAGAAGCTGCTAGATCTTGAGTTATCCTGATTGTATTTCCACAGTACTGGAATTGTTTCTTTCTAGCTGCTTGCAAGATTTTTTCCTTGAGCTGGGAGTTCTGGAATTTGGCCACAATGTTCCTAGGAGTTTCTCTTTTTGGATCTCTTTCAGGTGATGATCGATGGATTCTTTCAATACTTATTTTGCCCTCTGGTTGTAGAATGTCAGGGCAGTTTTCCTTGATAATTTCATGGAAGATGATATCTAGGCTCTTTTTTTGATCATGGCTTTCAGGTAGTCCCATAATTTTTAAATTGTCTCTCCTGGATCTATTTTCCAGGTCAGTTGTTTTTCCCATGAGATATTTCACATTCTCTTCCATTTTTTCGTTCTTTTGGTTTTGTTTGGTGATTTCTTGGTTTCTCATAAAGTCATTAGACTCCATCTGTTCCATTCTAATTTTGAGAGAACTATTAAATTCAGTGAGCTTTTGAGCCTCTTTTTCCATTTGGCTCATTCTGCTTTTGAAAGCATTCTTCTCCTCATTGGCTTTTTGAACCTCCTTTGCCAATTGGGTGAGCCTATTTTTCAACGTGTTAATTTCCTCAGCATTTTTTTGGGTCTCCTTTACCAAGGTATTGACCTGTTTTTCATACTCTTCTTGCATCTTTGTCATTTCTCTTCCCAGTCTTTCCTCCACCTGTCTAACTTGCTTTTCAAAATCCTTTTTAAGCTCTTCCAAGGCCTGAGCCCACCCGCCACCCCCCCTGGGGTGTCTGGGGTACTGAGGCCCCGCCCTCCACGTCTTTCCCTGATGGCAAAAATACGTTCTCGTCCTCGCCATCAGATCCGAAGGTCAGGATCATTTGCATTTGTTGGAAAAAACTCTCTAAAGTCTTATTTTTCTTCCCCTTTCTAGGCATTTTCCCAGCCAGTTACTTGGCTTCTGAGATTCCTTTCCTCCTCCACCTGGATCCGCCCAGCTAGTGCTTGGCCTCTGAGATTCAAATGCGCTTTCCGGAGGCAAGCTTTAGTTCTGGCGCAGGGGTGGGGGCAGGGCCGCCTCCTAAGCTTGGTCCCTCAGGGGCTTTCTGCAGAGACTTTCAGGAACGGAGCGGGTGGGGGTGGGGTGGGGGCCCCGCCTGCTATGCTCAGCTCCCTTGGGGGTTTTATTCAGAGGCGTTCAGCAGTAGAGCAGGGTGGGGGCAGGGCCGTCTCCCCTGCTCGGCTCCCTCAGGTTGGAAAGACCTTCAGTATTGAAGATCCTACCTGCTGCTGGGGGATTCCTGAGTCCCGGGCCGCTGCCGCCTCAGCCACCGCCCACGCCTCTGCCTCGGCCGCTTCCTGCCCCTGTCTCTGCCGCCGCCGCCGCTTCGTCCCGAGGGGGCCCGAGTCACGGAGACGCTCTGCTCCCCTCCCCTATCGCAACCTTCTTTTTCACTGACCTGTAGCTGCTGTGGGCGGAGGGACTTTCCCGGCTGCCGAAGCTTCCCCCGGAGCTTCCCTCTCTGAAGCCTGCTCGGGTCAGCTTCTCTGGGGCCGCGGCCAGGGGTGGGGGTGGGGTCCGCTTTCCGGGGCACGATGGACCCCGGGGACGGCTCTCCACGGCTCAGTGGAACGGAAATCTCTTCCCCTATGTTTATGCACCCCCTGCAGTAATTCAGAATTTATGGGGATCTCCTTTTACCTCAATTCCATGGGTTGTGGGCTTGGAGCTCGTAAATGTGCGTCCTTCTACTCCGCCATCTTGGCTCCGCCCCCGCATGCATTTATTTTAAAGAAGTTTTTTTAAAATCAAACTGCAACCTACACCTCAATATTTTGAATTATACCTTTTGCTTGCTTCATTAAAGCAACTATTGAACCAATATTAATACATACATAAACAGATTAAAATATTTGTTGTACCTTAAAAGGTCAATAAAAATGGACAATTCAAGTGTATCATCTTTTTTTGAAGTATTGCGACATGAGTATTAGGAAACAGTAGCAAGGAATAGGACTGTGTAATGTGCTTTCACAGAAGGACTCTAGAGGGAATAGGGTAGGGAAAGATATTTTACGTTTACAGGTCCTTATAAGTTTTTTAAAGTACATAAAATAGATGTCAGAAAAAAAGGAAAATAGCCTTTTTCACACATATATAGATATTTCTGAATTATTAAATGAAATAATTCTAGTCACACTGGGCATCTTACAGAGTACCACTGAATGTTGACATGGGCATACAGTACAGAGTTCCTTAAAAATTAATTCTGTCTTGCTATAAAAGAATAAACATTTAAAACATTTCATTGTATGTTAAAGTCTACTATTTCTTTAATCAATATGTACTTCATAATAATGCATTTGGAAATCATCTTTTAAAATTACACAAAAATCATTTATTGGCAATTATTGTCACTCATTTTTCATGTCTTCCAAAATAATATTTAAATTTACACAGCACCTTTATTTTAAAGTAAAAAAATATAGTAATTCAAGTATAAGGATAAAGTTTTATCTATGAAGGTTTTTCACAAAGGTTACTTTATTCACCTTTTATTTGCCACCAACAAACCACCATATTTAGGATTCAAGGGAGAAGCAATTTTTTTTTTTTTTTTTACATTACTCAGAAAGTTCTCCAGCAAAAGCTACTAAAAGAATGAAGCTAGGGGAAATATTATCACTCAGCCAAACTTTTTCTTGTATTCACCAATGAGGTTTTTGTCACAAGTTTTAAAACATCTACTTGCATATTTCATCTGCTTATTTAATGGGTGATGTAGGGTTATTAATTAATAGGTTGATTATTATATACACTACTCTTGCAATAAAAAGTAAAGATAAGGAAATTAAACATGTTTTATAATATCACTTATGGAAATAATTTTTTTTTTTTTGGAACGGTGGAAGGTAGGGCATTTGGGGTTAAGTAACTTGCTCAAGTGACAGCTAGTAAATGTCAATTGTCTGAGGCTGGATTTGAATTCAGGTCCCCCTAACTCCAAGGCTGGTGCTATATTCACTGTGCCACCTAGTTGCCCCTGGAAATACTTTTTAAGGTAATTTATCTTTTCAAAAGTTTCCTCATGTAAGTGAAAGTAATAGTAAAATAAAATAGAAAGTTATAGTAGCCTTCATATGTGTTTATTTTTTTTTTTTTAATTTAACTTTTTACCATTCAGTTTTCACAAAATTTTGGGTTCCAAATTTTCTCCCCTTTTATACCCCTCCCCCCACCCCAATACACCGAGCATTCTAATTTTCCCTATCCACCAATCTGCCCTCTCTTCTATCATCCCTCCCTTCTCTTGTCCCCATCTTCTCTTTTGTCCTGTAGGGCCAGATGACTTTCTATTCCTCATTAACTGTATTTCTTATTTCCTTAGTAGCAACAAAACAATGCTAAACAGTTGTTCCTAAAACTCTGAGTTCCAAATTCTCCCCATCCCTCCCTCCCCACCCATTCCCTTTGGGAAGGCAAGCAATTCGGTATGGGCCATATCTGTGTAGTTTTGCAAATGACTTCTTATAATAGTCGTGTTGTGTAAGACTAACTGTATTTCCCTCCATCCTATCCTGCCCCCCATTGTTTCTATTCTGTCTTTTGATCCTGTCCCTCCCCGAATGGTGACTTCAAATTGCTCCCTCCTCCCATTGCCCTCCCTACCATCATCCCCCCCCTTGCTTATCTCCTTCTCCCCCACTTTCCTGTATTGTAAGATAGGTTTTCATACCAAAAGGAGTGTGCATTTTATTCCTTCCTTTAGTCGAATGTGATGAGGGTAAACTTCTTGTTTTTTTCTCAGCTCTCCTCTTTTTCCCTCCACTAAAAAGTCTCCTGCTTGCCTCTTGACTGAGATATAATTTACCCCATTCCATTTCACCCTTTCCTCCCACTACATTTCTCTCTCACCATTTACCTTAATTTCTTTTAAGATATGGTCCCATCCTATTCATTTCACTCGGTGCTCTCTGTCTCTGTGTGTGCATGTGTGTATGTGTGTGCATGCGTGTACATGTGTATGTGTGGTCCCACCAACTACCCAGATACTGAAAAATTTTAAGAGTTACAAATAGTGTCTTTCCATGTAGGAATGTAAACAGTTCACTTTTGGTAAGTCCCTTATGACTTCTCTTTGCTGTTTACTTTTTCATGCTTCTTCTCATTCTTGTGTTTGAAAGTCAAATTTTCTTTTCAGCTCTGGTCTTTTCATCAAGAATGCTTGAAAGTCCTCTGTTTCATTGAAAGACCATATTTTCCCCTGAAGTATTATACTCAGTTTTGCTGGGTAGATGATTCTTGGTTTGAGTCCTAGTTCCTTTGCCTTCTGGAATATCCTATTCCATGCCCTTCGATCCCTTAATGTAGAAGCTGCTAGATCTTGAGTTATCCTGATTGTATTTCCACAGTACTGGAATTGTTTCTTTCTAGCTGCCTGCAAGATTTTCTCCTTGACCTGGGAATTCTGGAATTTGGTCACAATGTTCCTAGGAGTTTCTCTTTTTGGATCTCTTTCAGGCGGTGATTGATGGATTCTTTCAATACTTATTTTTGCCCTCTGGTTGTAGAATGTCAGGGCAGTTTTCCTTGATAATTTCATGGAAGATGATGTCTAGGCTCTTTTTTTGATCATGACTTTCAGGTAGTCCCATAATTTTTAAATTGTCTGTTCTAGATCTATTTTCCAGGTCAGTTGTTTTTCCCATGAGATATTTCACATTCTCTTCCATTTTTTCATTCTTTTGGTTTTGTTTGGTGATTTCTTGGTTTCTCAGAAAGTCATTAGACTCCATCGGTTCCATTCTAATCTTGAGAGAATCTTTTCTTCAGTGAGCTTTTGAACCTCTTTTTCCATTTGGCTAATTTTGCTTTTGAAAGCATTCTTCTCCTCATTGGCTTTTTGAACCTCTTTTGCCAATTGAGTGAGCCTATTTTTCAAGGTGTTATTTTCTTCAGAATTTTTTTGGGTCTCCTTTAGCAAGGTATTGACCCGTTTTTTATGCTTTTCTTGCATCCCTCTCATTTCTCTTCCCAGTTTTTCCTCCACCTGTCTAACTTGATTTTCAAAATCCTTTTTGAGCTCTTCCATGGCCTGAGCCCACCGGACATCCACCTGGGATGTCTGGGATACAGAGGCCCCGACCTCCACATCTTTCCCCGATGGTAAGAATAGTTCCTCGTCATCAGAACTGAAAGGCGGGAACATCTGTACCCCATCAAAGTAGCTCTCTATAGTCTTATTTTTCTTCCCTTTTCTGGGCATTTTCCCAGCCAGTTACTTGACTTCTGAGATTCCTGTCCACCCCCGCCTAGATCCGCCCAGCTAGTGCTTGGAGTCTGAGATTCAAATGGGCTTTCCGCGGCAGGCACGGCTGCTATTCAATGTGAGCTTAAGTTCTGGTGCTCAGGTGGGGGCAGGGCTGCCTCCCAGGCTCAGTTCCCTCAGGGGGTTTATGCAGAGACCTTTGGTAATGGCCCTGAACTTCTGCCTGCTTGGGGACTCCAGGCTGCCGCTGCTGCCTCTGCTGCTGCCTCCCCAGGGGGCTCGAGCCATGGACACACCCCACTCCCCTCTTGGCAGCCCAGACGTCTCTCTCACTGACCTTTAGCGCCTGTGGGTGGAGGGACCTTCGCAGCCGCCAGGGATTCCATCCCTGAAGCCTGCTCGGATCTGCTCCTCTGGGGCTGTGGCTAGGGCAGCTCAGGGGTGGGCTCTGCTTTCTGGCGTGATGGACCCCTGGGGACCGCTCTCCAGGGTCTCTGGAACGGAAATCTTTTCCACTGTGTTTCTGCACGCCTTGCAGTGCTCCAGAATTCATGGGGAGTTCTTCTTGCAGGAAATATATGGGCTATGGGTTCGGAGCTAGCATATGTGAGTCTTTCTACTCCGCCATCTTGGCTCCACCCCCCTCATATGTGTTTATTTTTAATCTATTACCATTACTTATAATTATTTTCCTACTCAGTGGATACAGCATTGGTAGTCAAGGAGACCTGAGTTCAGATCTGGCCTCAGATACTTCCTAGCTGCGTGACCCTGTTTGCCTCAATTTCCTCATCTTTAAAACGAAATGACAAACCATGCCAGTGTCTTTGCCAAGGAAACCCCTGAGTGGGGTCACAGAAAGTTGGACATGACAGAAAAACAATGCAGTAGGAATCAACATCTCAGTTTTCATCCTTTCGGACCTCTCTACAGTCTTTGATCACCTCCTCCTGAACATTTTCTTCTCTTGAGGTTTACCTGACGCTGCTCTCTCCTGGTTGTTCTCCTACGTCTAACTGTTACTCCTCATCTTCTTTTCCGAATTTTCCTCGAGGTAACATGCTTCAACTATGGGTGTACTTCAAGGTCTTCTTGTGGGCCCTCTTCTCACTATACTATTTCACTTGGTCATCTCATCAGCATCCATGGGTTAAATTATCAACTTTATGGAGATGATTCTCCTGTCAACTTACCTAGCCCTAACCTCTCTCCTGACCCATAATCTCCTTTCTCCAGCTGCCAGTTGGACATCTTGAACAAGACAGCCCACCGAATCTCCGACTCGTCAAATCCAAAACAGAACTCACTATCTGTCCTCCCAAACCCTCCTGCCTTCCAAACTTTCCTATTACGGTGGTGGGTGCCAGCATCCTTCTGGTCATCCAGTCTTGCAGCCTCAGTGTCATCCTTGCTTCTTTGGTTGTACTCATCCTACAGACACAATCTGTTGCCAAGTCATGCTTTCTACTTTTACAATATCCCCTTCTCTCCATTCACAGTCACCACCCTGCTGCAAGCTGTCCTCACATCTTGCCTGTTCTATTGCAATCACCTTCTGATTGGTCTCTCTGCCTCTAGACTCCCTTCAATCCAGTTCAGCTTCCACTCAACTGTCCAAGTGATTTTTCCACAGGTATGACCGGGTCATCACTCTGTTAAATAAATTCCAGTGGTTCCCCTTTACTTCCAGATTCAAACATAAAATCCTCTGCTTGGCTTTCAAAGCCCTTCACAATATAGTCCCTTTCTACCTTTCCAGTCTTCTTACACCTTATTCCCCTCTGTACATTCTACAAAACAGTAACTTGGGCAGTTCCTCAAACACAGCACTCCAGCACACAGCTTTGCAAGGGTTGACTCCTGTACCTGGAAGTCTCTAATTCTTTAGCCCTACCTCCTGGCTTCCCTCAAGATTGCTCATAGCCCACCTTCTGCAAGAGGTGTTTCTTGGTGCCAACCATACCCCCCTGTACTTGCTGGCATGTTTTTTTGTCTAAGGTGCTTAACACAGAGACTGGTACATAGTAAGTACTTACTAGATACTTTTCAACAGACTGATTAGAATTAATGTATTCAATTTCCATTATATGAACTTTTAAATTTGTTTTTTGAAACTCTGGGAAAAGAGAAAAAAGGTCATCCATTACATCTGACTGTGTGGATGGGCCAGAACTGATTCAACCTACTATCATTTTAAATCGCTAAAGAAGTCTCATCCCTATCTTTTATGATTTCACAAAACTGTGATGAAGCATACTTTAAAATGTAAACTATTCTAGAAAAGTGGTGAAAAAAGGGGATTTTATAGCTAATAATTGGCTCCTTCAGAGGCTTATCTGAGCTGCATATGAATGCTAGAGAAAAATGACATTTAACTCTCTTGTAATACTAGGCAAATAAATTGTTAGAAAATCAAAAAAGAGAAAAATCCAGGTTCTGAGAGGATGTTTCAGGGAGCTCAATAAAAATGTAGAAGATAAATTCAACAGATGAGTCATCCACTTGTGAGTTCCTGAAATCACTTGTTCATCATTACCATCAGCTCAACAATAATTAAACTAGAATGGATTTTAATAACTAGATATGATTAGTGCTTGGATACTTTTCATTCAATTTATTTTTGAACTGTCCCTCTATGGTGAAACTACTTCATATCTCCTTTCAAACATCCTCATGTGATTTGTTAAAATTTTTTTTTTTTGTAAAGTAATGGTCTTTTTTGCATCTTATCTAGTGTTTAGAAATAGTTGCTATTTACTTGATGCAAATTAATTAGTATACACCTAGCAGTTAGATCCCTGATGGGAGGGGGAATTCAGTAACTCCCTCCTTTGTTCCAACTACTGACCTTTCTGGCTTCCCTTAAGTCCCAAATGAAATCTTGCCTTCTACAGAAAGCCTTTTCTACCTCCTCCTAGTTTCAGTGCCCTCTCTCTATTCATTTTTTCCTATTTAATCAGTGTTGATGTGTGTGTGTATCTGCTATATATTTTAATATATAATTTCCTATGTATATTTATATCTTCTACATATGTGTATTTATTAAGCCTCTATGAAACATACTTGAACTTCACTTGGATTGGTATTTGTTTGTATGCTACATCCCCTATTAGATTATAAACTCCAGACCAGGGACTGTCTTTTGCTTCTCTTTGTATCCTTAGCCCTTAGCATAGTGCCTCACACAGGGTAGGAACTTAAGAAATGTTTTCTGGTGGAATTCCTATAAAGAATTTTTCTGATTGTTCTTCCAATGGAAGTTGTACCTGTTTCTATTTAACTTTCTCTAACCCCAAACTCTGTGTCAAGAAGTCAGTGACTACAAACAAACAAAGAAATACACTCTCAACTCAGCATTTAAAGAATGGTTATCATATCTATTTTATACGTGCGGGGTTTTGATATGTGTCCTTAAAATATGACACACCTACAAAACAGCTATACAGACAGCTTCCATAAAACACAGTCCAAAAACTTCACTTGGATTGACACTGGTTTGCATGTAATCTCTTCCATTAGACTAGCTCTGTGAGGGCAGAAATTGTCTTCTATCTCTTTTTGCAACTCAAGCACTATGCATAGTGTTTGGCACAGGAGATGCTTAATAAATGTTGACTGACTGAATGAAATAAGTCTTCAGAAAAGAAAATATTTTAATAGTGTTTCATGTAGATCAGTGGCAACATGCTATTTAATAAATGATAAATGTGGGCTCTGAGAGATAAAATAGATTCCTAGGCTCACATATTTAGATAGAGAAGACCTTTTAGAGATCTTCTAGTTCAGAGGTGGGGAACCTACAACCTCAAGGCCACATGTGACCCCTAGGTCCTCAAGTGTGCCCCTCTGATTGAATCCAAACTTCATAGAAAATCCACTTAAAAGGATTTGTTCTGTAAAACTTGGACTCAGTCAAAAGGCTACACCCAAAGACCTAGAAGGCCACATGTGGCCAGGCTGCAGGTTCTCCAACCCTGTTCTAGTCCAATCTCCTCATTTTATAGTCAATCAGTCAATCTGGAGTTTTCTTAGTGAAGATACTGCAGTGGTTTAACATTTCCTTCTCCAGTTCATTTTATAGATGAGGAAAGAGGCAAACAGGACTAAGTGACTTGCCCAGAGTCAGTGTCTTAGGCCAGATTTGATATTAGGAAGATGAGTCTTCCTGACTTCAGGTCCAGCACACTGTCCTCTGTGAACCTAGCTGCCCTATATCAGTACTCTCTGTTAAAACATATTCTTAATATCATAATGCCCTCAGTGGATCATTAAAAATATGGCTAGTTTATTTCTAGAAAAGAAACCTCATAAGGTTTGCAATGCCTAGGGAAATACATGAATGTAAGAGGCCAGGTAAGGAATGAGAGGAGCCTGGAAGTAAAGAAATCTAATTTCCAGAAAGGTTATGACTTCTCTCATTCAGGTTATGTGTTAGGAGTGCAGATGAAAAAAGAAACTTGATTTTTGTGGTTGCTGATCTTAATTGTCTTTTAGAACACGTGACAATAAGAGAAAAAACCTTACATCCAAAAGCTACTGAAATGAAAAACTCTTCATACCACTCAATGTTTGTTGAAGTAACTCTAAAATTGTCTACTGGTTATCTCTGTACAGTAAATGGAATAAAATAATACAATCAATTTTATCATACAGATATACATAATGTAAAATTTGTTTATAACGATAATGCTTGGTTTATGTATAAACATATTTAAGTACAATAGACAGATGAATTAAACTTAAGAAACTCCTATCATTTTAGGGTCCTTTAAGGTCCTTTAACTTTAACTGGCACGCGGCTCTGAAATACATCTTGCATTAATTCAGGGCACCAGTTTGTTGAAGCAAAACATCATTAATTAAAAAAAATTATGCCCCAGGGTAAAGAATTGCTTCTTTTATACTACTTTGAAACACTGCCAGAGTTTTAAAGTTTATTATCACTAGAGTGAAATTGATGAGATTAAATGTAGTTTCAGTGTTTGATTAAAGAATGAGCAGGAGTAATTCTTAACTTGATAGTGATAAACTATAGGTACTGTTTGGTTTGAGTGTAGATATTTTCAACAGTAATTATTAATCAATCAATCCCAATTCCTAACAGAACTTTCCCCTTCATTCATCTCAATCGAGATATGAATTAATGAATAGTTATCACTACATGATAGGTAGGTGCTAAACTAAGGTCAGCAGGCCCAAACTCAGACCCTTATTTACCCTCTTTGTTCCTTTACCTCCTTATCTGAATAAAGAAAAGGCAACTAATTCCTTCTCCCTCATGGAGTTATTCTGAAAGTGAATGATACTAGAGCATTGAAGTCAAATTGAATATTGTCTTTATACTTTTTGGGAGTCTATTCTAACAGTAATAAATAAAGAAGTGGAGAAGGAGCTGGAAAAGGCCTTGGGATCACTATCAGTGGCTTTTGGAAATGCAGGCCTGAAATGGGAGAAAAGATTGGGTCTGGAAATGTGAAGATTTGAGAATGATCCCTACAGCGGTGATAACTAAAGCAAATGGAGTCCATAGAATAGATCACCCACAGAGAGAGGGAGGAAGAGTAAATGAGAGACCCTCCAGATACCTAAGTATGTGTTTTTCCCAAAGCTCTGCTCAAAGAATTATTCAAATCCCAAGTCTTAAAGATGAGTTTACGAAAGTCAGTGATGTGATTAGTGGAAAAAGTACTAGACTGGCAGTCAGTCTAGCTAACAAAAGTCAAATTACTTGGTGGAACTTAGCTCCCTTAAAGACTAAACTCTTTTAAAGCTTTTATATTTACATGGCATGTATGATCTTTCTTTCATGAAGTCTAACCTGATTAAGTGCCATGGGCCAGTGATAAAAAAAAATCCACTCAAACAGTGATGGATTGACAAGTGGTGAGTTTTTAAAGGTTCTAGCACAGTTTATCTATTATTAATAGATCTGCTACCCTAGAACTCCCTTTTCAGTTCTAAGCACACAACACCACAGGTGAGGGAGGAATGGTAACAGTTTGGCAAATGTTTGCTAGAAGCTGAAGCTTCAACTCAGACTCCCTTCTGCAGAAGGCCTGTTCTGGCGAGGTCAGAGCTGTGCTCTTTTATACTGCCTCCTAAACACTCTGTATCTGGTTATTTACATGCTGCTTCCTTCATCTGGATGTGAGCCTGCTAAGGCAGGGACTATTGTAAATCTTTCTGTGTATCCCCACTGTTTAGCACAGAACCTGAAATATATTAACTGCTTAAAAAATGCTTTTTATTGATTGATTTTATTAAGTCAGTATAGTGCTAGATTTGGAGTTGGAGGACCTGGCTTCCAATCCAAGCTGCTCCTACCTGCATGACCCTGGATAAGTCAATTCACATGTCTGGGCCTCAGTTTCCGCATCTATAAAATGAAGGGTTGGGCTAGATGACCTCTCATGCTCCTTCCAGATATAAATCTATGATCCTATGAACTACAGTACTATCTCTTTGATGTGACAGGAATTCGGCCTAGTACATACTTCATATATGATTAAGCTAATTATATACAATGATAGTACTTTAAGTACTATCTAAGGCATAATCTTACTACTAGTACTAGTAGTACTAGTAGCACAAGTACTACTAACTAAGGCACAATTAGCTTTACTACAAATGAAGATATGGCATATGAAACCT
The DNA here is from genome assembly GCA_023548195.1 of Bettongia penicillata ogilbyi. Lineage (NCBI taxonomy): Eukaryota > Metazoa > Chordata > Mammalia > Diprotodontia > Potoroidae > Bettongia > Bettongia penicillata. Next base: position 7,032,885 of record JAJHZJ010000311.1, read on the forward strand.
TTACCAAATATGGCTTGTTAAAGAAAACCTGTGCTAGTAATTAAACATATTTACTTTTATAATGATATCTACTTTAGGTCTAAAGATAATTAGTAAGAGGTTTTGTTACATTCATTTAAAAAAAATCTACTGACTATAATAAAAGAAATGCTTTTTGCTCAATGATATTTGTTTGGATATATTAATATAATTTTTATTTTTGTCTTTTTTGCTTATTCTTAAACTAAAAACTTTCTTTGAATGACTGATTTTTAACCAGCGTGTTCTGACACTTTGTGTGAATCACCAATTACAGGTCAGGTATTTTTCAAAGAAAGTACAAAATGAGGAGGAAAAAGGAGATAGATACAAAAAAATTGAAACTCTACATAAAAAATTAAAGAAAATCAGAATGTAAAACCTGGTTTTATACATTAGAGAAACCAAAACATTGATGGATTAACAAAAGTAAACAAAACCAAAGATGAGATAACATTAAAAGCTAAAAAGGACAGCACTCCCAAAAGACCAACTGATTCTGATTTAAATAATGAAATGTGTTCAGTTTATCTGTATAGTTTTAATTGAAGTCAGTGACTTTATATAACTGCAGCCTATTTTATGCACAGGGTCAATCTCCACTGTGTAGCTCTACTGCAGAATTATCTGCAAAAGGATATGAACCTTGGAAAAGATCCCATTAGGGATTTTCACACCATAACTCATCAAAGACTAAATTTCATGTGTTGTCAGAGACCAAGATTATAAAATTGATTATTATATATTTAGATATTTCTGAACCTTATATTCTATTTCAGACAAATACAAGAGGGCAGTGAACAGATCTTCTTTTAAAAACTGTACAACAGAAGTAACAGCAATACCGTAAGATGATCAGTTGTGAATGACTTAGCCACATTCTCGGGAATACAACTCTGATGGACTTACGATGAAAAATGCTATCCATCCCCAAAGAAAGAACTGATGATGTTTGAATACAGAGTGAAGTATACTTTTTTTAAACTGTATTTTTCTAGAGTTTCTTTTTCTTGTCTATGGCTTCTGAAACAACATGACTATTATATTTACATTTTACATGACGACCTATACTGGATTGCTTTCTTAGTGAGGGGGAAATGAGGAGGAAGGAAGGAGGAAAATCTGAAACTCAGAGTTCCAAAAATGAATGTTAAAAATTGCTTTTACATGTAACTGGGGAAAAGTAAAATTCTAAATAAAAGCTAAAAAAAAAAAGCCACTGTACAACAAAAAACTACGTAATTGACTGGATGGCGGTATGTCTTGTAACACCAAGGGAAAAATACCTGATTTCAACAGTAACAAATATAAATAGCGGATGACACTTTTTCCAACATGGTAAAATATAAATATAAATACACAAACACATACACACTTTTAAAAACAGTAATAGTATCACTGATTCCCATATGTGGTTTTTTAAAATCTAAAACCATTGTTTTTGTAAACAGAAAAATCAGTTCCAGAAAATGCCATTTAAATAAAAAACATGGAAAGTATAAATACTAAGAGAAAATGACAATGAAATGGAAAGTTGTCTTGTAGATGACTCAGTGATTCTAACCCACAAAATAAAAAACACAAATACTTCAGGTATGTATGGTGTGTGTGTACGTACGTATACACACACATATCTCAGCTATCCTGCCTCTTTATACTAGAAGTCCTGAATATTCATAGTGTTAATTTTGCTTCTTCTTTCCAACATTTTTAAGGCTAAACAGGTGTGCATGAATTCACCGATTTCTTGGATTATTGTACCTTTAATAGTAGTTAACAGTGATTCTTCATAAAATTTCACTACTGCAGGAAAAAAAATCATGGTTTGTTACTGCTGTTTATTTTTTAACTATTAAGTATGGTATCTATTTTTTTAAAAATTAAATTCTTCCCATTATTTCTTTTTTTCATTATAATGGAAACATCCAATTTTTCATTTTAAAGTACCATGAATAGCCAATATGCTCTGCAAGTTTTTCTGAGAAAAGTGAGTTTAAAGGATAGTAGATTAGCAAAGGAAAAAGATAATGAATTTCTCCAGCCCTCTCATCATCTTTTATATTCATTTATTTATCTATCTGTTTTTGCTTAGTATTATTAAAAATATAAAGGTATTTCCCTCTCTTTGAATTTTTCAAAATGAATTACATTTATCTGAAAATATCTCTCTATTAGTGAATGTTTTTATGTTGGAATGAACAAAATTAAGTAACAAAAAAAACTCTGCCTTACTTGTTCCTTTTGAATTTTAGCAATTTGGAAGTTAAATAACTAAAAAACAAAATAATAAAATCAACACATATTATTAAAAAACATGCAACAAAAACCATAAGCAACACAGGCTTGTTGTCAGACTCTAATGAGATAAGGTATACAAAACATTTTGTAAATTTTAGAGAACTGCAAAACCTATTGATACTACTACTACTACTATTATCATAGTTAACATGGTATCATCTTCTCTAGCATTTTTAAAACAATTAGCTTTCTATGAGGTAAAATCACAAAAAGTAAAAATAATGATTTGTCTTTGAAATGGATAAAGATTCATTTTTATAACAAAATGTAGTAGAAAATTCTTGTATACTATTGGGTACTATTTTAAAATAAAACCATACCTGCATCAGAACTTGTTTGATTACAGCTGCTAACAATGCTGTTTGGTATCATTGCAGTGGACGATGCTGAAATCCTTGATTGAGATGAGTTTGGGTGTAATGAATTTCCTAAAGCCACGCCCGTCTGACTGAGCATTCCACAATTCCCACTAGCCTGAATTTGATTTATTAAGCCTGCAAGATGGTGGTTTGGCCCTGGGCTGCTACCATGGATGAAGTTGGGGTTTGCGTTCTGGCAGTGCATGGCTTCCCCTCTTAAAGGTAAGTTCGGTGTTAATGAATTCTGAAGAACACTGGAGTTTATATTAGTGTCTGTGAAATGCAGCTGGTTAGCAGAGCAAGGCAAAGCAGGATTGGAGCCTCCACAACCAGTGGAACTATTGCTGCTCATGTGTGAACTTTGACAACTCATGGACTGCAGTAACTGAGACATGGAATTGATGGGAAATGAACCTTGACTTTGCTTCCTCATCAAGTCAGGACCAGGTTTAGGAACAGTGGGGCTATCCATATGAGACTGTCTAAGCAAACTCAACACAGTAGTAGTTGGCTGCTTCCTTTTTCTCATGGATTCTTTCTGCTGAGACATCAGTTTATCTCTTAGTGCTGCTCGGCCACTTTGCCCTTCACTTGTTGGTAGAAGCATGTTGGCAGTAGGAGGGAACATGGTATTTAAAGTGCTATGTCCTTCAGTGTTGCCACTATTGGCAACAGCTCCAGAATTGCTACTGCTGCTATTGTTGTTACCAGCAAGTTTGTTTTGATTTGCTAGCTGTGCTTTGGCTGCTGCTGAGAGTAAACTACTTGCTGGAAAGGAGGCAGCATTGTGCTGGTTCAAAATCTGATTTAAAGGCATTCCCAGCAAACCAGGCTGACTCTTTAAAGGTCCACTTCCAGCAGATGCAGTAGGAAAGGCTGCACTGCTTGGAGCATTTAGTACATTACTCATTCCAGCAATTAATGGGTTGGGGATGTCCTTGTACTGATGAAGTCCTTCAGGTTTGGTGGAAGGGCTTGATGGCATTGATGGTCTTGGGGACCCTATTGTTGACCGTGGTGACCGGGGTGGAACTTTAATACCACTACAAGTAGACTGAGGTCCTACTGGTGGCATCATGAAATTCCCATGATCTGATGATGTGGAAGATGAACGTGATCTTTGGGGTGATGCCTCAATCCTTCCAATTCCGGTTCCCATCATATGCACTGGGGATGTCACTGGTGAAGGAGACAGGGAGGTTGAAGCTGAATGTTGAACTCTTTGAACATGACTTCCATGGTTCATATGACCAGGTTTAACAGTTGGCAAAGGGAGATTACTTGGCAAAGGAACAACAGCAGGAGGCATGCTTACATTCATCACAGGTACCTGAGAGTGGACATTTGAATGGAAATTGGTAGGATTAATGAGAATAGGGTTCTGATTTACCGGTTTACTAGGAATAGGGTCAAGAATGCCAAGCGGATCTTTTTCTGATGTTAATGGCTTTTTCTGAAGAGCACAAGAAGGTGGTGGAGGGGGAGGTGGGCCTTGGGGTGGTTTGTGGTGGAACATTGCTCGTGGTATTTCCATATTAGCTGAAAAGTTACACATTGGTTTTTTCATTACTGGACTCTTTGTAGTCAAGGTTGGGGATAGAGGTATATTAGTCCTTCCAGCCATTGCACAGGATGACTGTACGGGAGAACCATGTAGCATTACTGAGGGTGGAGAAAGAGGAGTCCTATTCATGTGAATAGGACTAGAGTTAGGAGCTCCATGAAAACCAGTATTACTCCTTGTGAAAACATCAGGGCTTCCAAGTGGGTCAGTCCTAGGAGAGATTGAGCCATCTCCATATATCTGGGATCCTGATGAAGCTGGACTAGGAAGTCCACCATGACTGCCACGATATGGAGATTTCTGACCATGCTCACTGCTGCCCAATCTCTGCCTAGGATAGACAGAATGAAGTTCTTGTTGCTGGCTTCCAGTCAACTCTTGAACATAAAGCCTTCCCATGGTATTCGAGGCTCCAATCATTAACTTGAAAGGATTCTTACATTCTGGCATTACAGAATTTGTAATTCCTTCATGTGATTTAGTTCTCATTGATCTTGGAGTTGCTGCCCGTGAAGTTACTATTGGAGTTGCACCTGATATTAAAAGGAAAAAAAGAAAACCCAAAACACCTGTTAATATTTTGAAGACTGTGTGTGTGTGTGTATGCACACACACATATGTACATGTGTATATATTTTATAGATCTATCTATCTATCTATCTATCTATCTATCTATCTATCTATCTATCTATCTATCTATCTCAGTATTAGTGTGTCTGAAAACAGAGATATGAAGACAGGAGCTCTGCTTCTATGAAGTCCAGCAGTTTATGAAACTAAAGCTTAAACAGGGCACATGCATTTGATTTGTCAGTTCAATCCTGGATAGCCTTTCTTGTGGCTGACCACTTAGCATCACTTCTTTTTTATTTTTGACTCCAAGGCTTGGTGAATGCTGCTTGTCTTGCAGAGAACCTTCCTTCTACTTTACCTAAAGCCTTCCTCTCTTTTCAGGGCTAGGTCATATACCATTCTCTTCCATGACAACTTCCTTGACCATTCAATTATTCTTTCAACTTTTAGAGCATGATAGCATTTCCAGTATGCACTGTTCATTCCAGCTGCTGGACACATGCTATTTAACAGTGTTACTCAACTCTCTGTGATATGTATGTGTTCTTTCCCTTTGGGGCTAAAACTTGCTAAATGCAAGTTTCCCCAGTGCAATTTTGATATATCATAGGTTGGCATAAGAAATTAAATTGGAATTTTGGGGAAGTTTTGTGCAAGCTGCAGATGACAAATCATGGCTGGCAGATGCCACAGATAAGTTTAGAAACTCAAAAATGCATAAGATATTATGTATGGTATTGTATAATATCAACCCCAAATTTACAATAAAGTACTGTAAATAACCCATAAAAGAAAAAGAAAACAATTGAACTTCCTCTCTGATACGAAGGGAGGGCCAAAAAGTTTAACACAGATTTTGCAGGGGGCCAGTGCTCCTAACTCCTGCGATGTGGAAGGGATAATTGTATTTTGCCCATGAATACTCAATACCTCAAGGAATCAAAGCAATACTTCCCACTGAATCTCTTCTGTGTGGTTTTTATGGGATAGAGGTGGGAAGAGAGAAGGGATGAAATTTTTAGGTCTGGAAATACTCCAGAATGAGGACTTGACTCCTGGCTAACTCCCTGCTTTCCAGTCTACTTGGTGATGGTCATTTCCGTCATGTCCATTGAGGACTTTCTCTTCAGAGATAAATGAGATCTGGTAGGCCTCTTTTCTAATTTTTCAATGGGCTCACATTTCATTTTCTGACAGCAGTTCATGATATGTCAGGTTAATTTTCATGTTGTGTTCACGGTACTAATGAGTGTGTTTTATTTTGCTTGGTTTACTTAGAGGCCAACTGTTTGAGGGTTAGGAAATCATTTACCATAGGTGGTTCTTAAAACTGCATTTGCTATTTGCATTTTATACACACACATATATATCTATATACATGGAAATATATGTAATATACATGTATGTATATATACATACTTATTATATACATACATACACATATATAAATAAAACTTTTGGAAAATATTTAGTATGTGTGAGAATTGCAACAAATAATGGAACTGCAAAACTGCTTTTATGGATTCTCTCTCTAAAGAAGAAAAAAAATCTCTCATCTACATGGAGCCATGTCACATACTTGTTCCTCCTCCAGGACTGGTAAGGACTAGGGAAGGATGAGGGGCTTCCATGCTCTTATGCAGTGTTGCCACTGCAATGATTTTCCTTTTATGTATGCATAGCTTTGTGACATCTTCATCTGCTTTAACATCTTCTGCAGTTCTCTGTTTCACAGCAGCTCCAGGATCAAAATTAAATACCTTAAAAGAACAAAATCCTAGTTTAGAATATATGCTATATTGCTTCTCCCTGTGGACATTCTTTCCCTGTTCCTAACCCCCTACCTGGGGAAATAAAATTTTGGACACATTTCTTCTTAAATATCAGAGAAACAATTTTATATACCCTAGTAAATACTATCACTGAATTTGGAGTTTTAGTGGCAAATTCATTGCTCTTACTTCAAGCTAACTAAAGATTTACCTATGTCAGATAACTACCTAACAGAGCAGCTGTATCTTAGATTCTCTCCCAGTTTCAGTTCCTGAAAATAGCTCAATAGAACACAATTAAAAATTATAAAGCACTTAAAAAACCAAACAACACACACACACCCTAAAACTGCTGCTCTGCACTTTATCTTATAGTAAATTTCAATAAGTCAATTAACACTGTATCATTTTTTTTTCTTTTTACATGGCACAATTAGTAAAAACAGTTTCACCTTCTGGCTACAAGACAGTTCTGCTCTGTGATTTTAGAAAAATCTGTTAGATTTGCCACCATCATCTCTGAAAATAGCACAGCAGATTTGAACAGTTAAAGGAGTGCAACAAAATGTTGTGCTATAAAAACTAAACTGAAGATAGTGATGGCTGTGATAAACAAGGTATATAATAATTTTGACTGAAATATCTAAAATAGTATGTATACCAGTTCAAATATTTTTTCATATCCATTTAAGCACTTTAAAATGTATGAGAAAACTTTAGACCTTATTAAGTAAATATTTTATACATATATATAATTAGAAGAACAATGTAGAATGACATGCCATATTAAAAAAACCATAAAGCATAAAATCTGGAGGAAACATATACTGAGAGACCTACTGTAAAATTGTTACCTTGGGAAGAATAAGAGGACATTCCAAGCCACACTTGCATGTTCCATCAGTAAGCAGGTATGTTTTAACCTGCTCCAAGCAAGATAACAAAGACCCACTGGGACTGTAAAAATATTTTAAAAAATCAGGAAATAATTTCAACTATATACATTATATGAAAAAATATAATTTTCAGTCTTAATCTCTTTTACAAGGATATTTTCCAACTAAAGAAAAGCATTTGATTTTGTCAAAATTATGGTAGCCAATAAATTACTGCTTATAAAATTGTAGTTTTTTATTTTGAACCAAGGTATTTCCTAAATGGGTTTGTCAAAGTTGGAATTACAAGTTCCTCCCTTATAGCTCTGGAGTCATGACAGTAAACCAAATAAAACTGGACTTTTTGTATCTTCCAACATCTGTTAAATTTTTGATTTTATTCCTCTGAAGGCATGATGCCCTCAACAAATTCAAGTCCATCTAGCTCAAATGGCTGAAAAAAGCTTACATTTTTATTTTTCATGTAATTAATAGGAATTTAAGCTTTCTAACTCAATGTAGATTTCATTAAGTGATACTACATTGATCACAGGAGATTATACTTCCATCTTAGATAAACTTTCCCACAAATTGCCTGTTTCAATTCATGTAATTTTAAACTTAAGTTCTCTGTTCTTTTACATATAATATTAATTCTTCATTTAGGGGTAGTATATTCTTTGTATCTGTAAAAATGCATACGTTTTGTGCAGGTGAAATGCAAACTCTTTATTACTGAGCACAACACAAACTACCTCTTTGTGAAATCTTAAAGGCCCTTAACCTTACTAATAGTCAAGCATTCAATTGCCCAGGGTGCATAAGAGTTCAATCCAAATAAGCAACGAAGGCAACGTCATTACCTCATAGGAAAAAAGCTGATTAAATTCTGGTTGATCTGGCTTAAATTATTAACTTTTCATGATTAACTTTCCACATAAAAAATTTAAAGCTGCTTGCCAAAAGAAGCAAAGGAAGAAAATAACTATAAAGTTAAAATCAGAGACAAGATTCCTAAATTATTTTATAGAACTCTGTTCTAGCTTTTCAGAAACACTTCCTCTCAGTTAGACAGTGGAAATTTTTCCTCTACAGTTGTAGCTCTTTAATTAACTTGAGGTAGTAATAATTAATGTAAACACAGTTACAGAGCCTGTAGCACAGACACAGCTTAAGATCAGAAGCAGGTAAAATATTTAACATAGAGAATCAATGCCACTCTCAGGCCAGAGGAGGGCGGAAGATGTAACATAAATGATAATAAAATCAGGCATCTAAATTCACTGTGGATGAAAAGGAGCTGCTGAAGGAGCTATGACAATTGAGCAAGATGTTTAAAACCACATCACAACCATATTGGTAAATGTTAGCTTACAGCTCCCCCTTTTTAACATTTTCAACCAGGAAAATTTGATAAGAACCACTCTCATCTTTATTTTTTATAATAAAGAGGTAGCAGTCAGAATTTTTTTTTTTAAGGACTGATTATAGAATTGGAGAAATCAAACCAATATAATCATTATACAAAACCACTTACATGAAAACTGAGCGCCATCAATGACTCCAAAAATATGAAATATGATGACTAATGGATTCAAAGTTAAAATTTAATTTTAGCTTTTATCAAAATGAAAAGTTGATGTGAATATATATATGTATATGCATACATACAAATATGTGTGTGTATATATAGGCCTGAGAAAATATGAAGTAATTTAGACTTCAAAAGCTATTATTAAGCATTAAATAGGTTTTATTGTAAATGCCTTGAAAAGATATTTTTCATTTAGTACTTATATCTCAGAATCTAACATATAGTAGGCACTTAATAAATGCCTGTTGATTGATTACACTGAAAAATTTAAACATTCGTTTACAAACACTGAGGTTCTTCCTATCTTGTCATTATGAAAAAGCACGCCCAAATATACAGACTGACAACATATAGTAAATTGAAAAACTTAAAATATATTTTGTGCCCTTACTCAACATGTTTATTATGTAAGAGAATGATAATATACTCTCCTTGGCTTTTATACTATAAATTAATACAAGTTATACATTCTTTTACCAAAAAATGCACTGTGACATCAATTTTTCTACAACAAAAATTTCCAAGCTCCATCTGATGATTTACGTTAAAAAACAAGTGACATTACAAAACTTCAAGTATGAAAACAGAAATGAGATAATCCCTTGAAGTCCGTTTCAAGAGGATTTGACCTCTATGCTCATAGTTGAAAGCCTGGTAGACACAACCAAACACATCAACACAGAAACTGAAATCCCCCTCTGAGATTCAGCCAAGGTGACTTGATCTCAATATCTTAGAATTAAAAAAAACCACAAGGGTCTCAAACAATGAAGTTCTAAATCTATTACACAAAAACATGTGATATCCATCTACTCATGAAAGGCAGACAGAGAAACAGAACTAGAAAAGCCTGGGTTGCAGTGCGGCCTCTGATACAGACTGTCATTACCAAGTCATTACCAAGAGCAAAGTCACTCAGTCTCTCGTGCCCCAGAGCACTCTTTGGGACTACCAGTTACAGGAGAACTATCAATCTGTGTGTATTACTGAAGGGATTTTTTACAGGGGGAGATGATCTCATAGGCCTATAACAAAAAAATATTTTTGTGGGCAATAATAAAATATTAAATATTTAAATTATTTAATGAAATATTGTAATAGATACTTATTGTGAGTCTACAATTATCTCCTGGTTGTACCTCTCGATCACCTAGTACAAGGAATCAAAATGTAATGGTGAAGATAATGTGAATTTTACTTCTTTAAATAGAATGTAAATACCACATCAAACAAGAAAACATGATTTTTTCTATTACACATAAGTGAGTTGATGAACACTATGTAAGAACAATAAAGAATAATTCTTTTTTGGAATAATTATTTTAGGCATCATTAAGAGGTGTAGGCATTAACATGACCTACTGGAGATGAATATTCAATATTACAACAGAAAAATCACCCAGAACATTATCAAAAACAGAATGTCATCACCAACTGACTATGGAATAATCTAAAATACCATATATTCTAGAATGTAGCATTGATGTTTACATGCTTTTAAAAATATTTAAAACAAAAATAACAAAAATTAATTAATGATCTGAAGAAATTTAAATGACAAAACTACAGGGTTAAAGTGGGAAAAGTCCTAGTTCTGGGGTCTTGGGACCTGGGTTTAAATTCCATTTTGGGCCATTACTACTTGTGTAGCCTTATGTAAGCACTCAGGCTCCCTTGACCTCACTTTTCTCATCAGTCAAGTAAGGAGGTTGTATTTGTTGGCCTTGGATGTCCCTTCTAACCCTGGGTCTATGAAATGAATTAAAAGCATTCAAATTTTTTTTAGCAGAGAAAATTTTATTTGTATATTATAAGCACCTAGCATAGTGCCTGGTACACAGTAGACAATAAATGTGTATTGCTTGGATGATAACTTCTTCAGATTAGACAGAAATTTTGCAAGTAACGATAATTTTGCTCAAATGTGCAAAAAAGTAATATGTTTCACTCACACTAGCAAAAGCAGGAAGGAGGTAACAGAACAATGCTCACCTAATGTAAAGCACTCCATTTTGATCCACCCGACGTTGCCAGCCCACAGGAACTTGTACTGGCAGGCCTCCATCCTTGTCCCCTCCGTCACACTCCTTTCCTCCATTCATTTTCTGTGTCTGCTTGGGACTCCTCAGAGATATCAACAGTAAGATGGTATCCTTATATTACGCGGCATCATGACCTTCAACAATAGGCCAATTCAGCACAGTTGTTCACAGTCTGTACAAAGTGCATTGGGAAGCTTTAGCTCAGTTTGGAACCAAGTCCTTGAAATCTGCCATTGTTAAATCAGCTGCCCATTATAATCTACATTAAATAGCTGACTTGTTAACTTCCCATGGATGTATTCGTAAGGACAGACTACATGTATAAAAATGAGTGCTTCCAAATTAGGAAAATCATATTTCCTTAAAAGCGTTGGAGGGAAGTAAAGTTTCTAATTCAACAGCATGTCTCAAAAACTTGAAGCCTAATAAATTCTGTGTTTGTTGAAAAAGAGTCTTATTTTGACAATTATCAACTAATTAATATTTCCAGGTATTATCCCACTTTATATGCCACATTCTTTCAACTTTATCTTCTGTTGTATATTCAAAGTGTTGCAGATTCTTTCTTCTGATTCTTTCATGTCTTCACAATGCCAATAATGAAACCTGAAACATACAGAAGTATGAAAACTCTATTTTTTGGCAAGGAATAACTGTAAATTCTAAAATAGAATTATTAAATGAACCACTCATTTTTAGCATGCTTCTTTCTACATTAGAAAAGAATATCTACTCCATTTTTATCTGTTTTTATTTCACCAATCTTATCTATTCACTTCAGTTAAACTTACATACGGGGTTATCCTTTTCAGAGAACATTTTAATACCTACATCCATGTCTGTGGTCACACTGCTGCATTTATGGAATATGGTCTCTTCCTTACTTTTCACCAGCATGAGGCTAGCATTTCTGTTAAGACCTAGCCCAAGAGCCATCTCTTGGAGAACTCATCTAATTAATCTCACTACACTCACATCATGAAAAAAATAGCAATGCTGATTAAAAGATGATAGAATATTGTAGTTCAATTTAATACGACAAATGTTTATCAAGTGCTTGTAATGAGTAAGATTGTTGATAATTAATGGGAATATGAAGATGAAAAATGACAGTTTTGTTCTTTAAGGAACTTAGTGGGAGAGACTTATCTCATGTACAAAGGTGTAACAAAAAAGCAGAAAGTGATAATCAGAAAGGAGAGATCCAGGCCAAGTTGCATAAGAAAATTTGAGGAAAGAGAGATCACTTTTAGCTGGAGAAAGATCAAGGAAGCCTGGATAGGAGAGAAAGCATATGAGCTCTATATCATATTTAAGGAAATGAAAAATGAAAATTTCCTAGATGTTTTGTAAACAGAGGTCAAAATCTAGATAGAATTTACAAGTTGTCAATAGAATCACCAAGTTTAACTTCCAGAGACACAGTGGTCAAACTTTAGATTTTGAATCAACCAAGAGAAAAACCTTCAATTATGAAGGAAAATCAGTTCAAACTCCACAACAAATTTTCACTTATGAAAATTAAAGAAGAAAAGTGTAATTTAAAATAAAAAAGCTAAGGAGATCAGTTTGCACTATAAAATAACATATTCTGAAAAGGAGAGCCTAACTGTCAATAAAACAATAAGAACAAAAGAGACATCTGAGTTATTCATATAACAGAAAGGAGAGGTGAGCTTGGTATCTGACATGACATTTAAAAAAAGGAGTTACACAGAAAAGCTGTTAACCATAAAATACTAGTTAAAACCAAAACTCTCATGTTTTTATGGTAAGAAAAGGCTATTTGTTTTTGTTTGTTTTTAAACTCTCATATTAGTTAAAGGACAGTGATAGAACAAAAAGAGAACATGTAAACCTCAGGAGAAGGGAAGAATGGAATTCTTGTTATTGGTGGGAGTGGGCCTCCCTTTGAGAGAGGAAAAGGATGTACTTCTTTTTTAGTCTCTAGACCTGTTGGTAGAACAGTGGGGAGTGGGGAAAAAGGGAAGTTTCTGAATAAAGTTCTGTTTGGGAAGGGAAGCATCTCCTGGAGATGTAGGAGGATGTGCTATGGAAGCCCAACACTGGGTTCCACTCAGAGGAAGTAAGAGAGCTTTGGGAAACCTTGCTTGTGCAAGTGTCAGGTTCTGAAGAACAACTGTCACTAGAGAAGATTTTGGCCCCAGGGTGGTGCTTTGCAGCAGGGAGGAGAAAATAGGTGGTCCAGAAGGAAGAGTAGAGAATAGGCAGGAGGTGAGTATAAAGACGTGAAAGATAGGACTGGACCACTTGGCACAGCATGCACAACAATTTTTTCCCCTCCACCACTGATATTTCTTTGGAGGTTCTGTGTGTGTGTGTGTGTGTGTGTGTGTGTGTGTGTGTGTGTGTGTGTGTGTGTGTGTGTGTGTGTGTGTGTGTGTGTGTGTGTGTGTGTGTGTGTGTGTATGTTAAAAGGGTAAGGGGGGAGTGGGGCGAGATCTCCAATTACATTAATAGAGATGGAACAGTGACAAAGGCTTCTGTCTTCTAGAAGTCTTGCCTTTTATTAGGAATATAGAGGAGAATAAAGAAAAAAGCACGTAAGTGCAAAGCCCATGACAGGAGGTATAGATTTGTTTGAAGCAGACAGGCACAAGAAAAAAGTAAGGAAGGGGGTGAAGTCAATTGATATTAGTTGGAAAGACCTGTTAAAAAGAATGCTATTTAAACTAAGAGAGTGAGTGGTAGAGAAAGGACAACTCAGGGAAAGAATAGGGTTAAAAGACAGGAGAAAGGAAGGACATGGAAAGGAAAGGAAAGGAGAGGAGAGAAAAAGAGAGGAGTGGAGAGGAAGAAAGACATCAAAAGTAAATTTGAAGAATTTAGGGAAGGTAAAGTCAAGAAGGGAGGGAAAGAGATGGTAAAATATTATATTTTGCACAAGCAAAATAAATTACAGTGATCAAATGCTTAATTAAAAATGGAGAAAAATTAAATACAAAAGAATTGAAAGTAAGGAAATATAAATGTAACAATTAAAACTTTAGACATGAATGAATTAACAGTACCAATAAAATGAAAGGAACTCTATTTAAGGGTACCATAGATAAGAAAACAATACAACTACTTAATACATATAAACCAAATGGCAGGGTCAAAACTCTTAGAGGACAGGTAGTTAAACTGCAAAAAGGTTCTGAAAGCAAATCAAATAATTAAAAGACTCTAATATTCCTCTTCCAGAACAGAACAAAACTCTAACAAAGATAAATAAGACAAAGAGCTCAACAGATGTTTGGAAAAATTGGATTTGAAAGACAAGAATATTTCTATATGACAGCATTAAGGAAATTTATATGGCAGCTTTAAACAAACTGATCATGTGCTCGGACACAAAGAAATCATAACAATGTAAAAAGATAAATATTAGGTTCAGCCTTGATTATTTAACAGCAAAAATATCAAATAATACAGTAAATATAAAGAAAAGGTACAGTCCTACATGGAGACTAAGTAATGACATCCTGTATAATGTGCATATCAAAAAACAAAAGAAAGAAAAAATAAATGTGGGAGTTGTTTTTATGTGGTTTGTGTTTATGTTGTTATTTTGAATGGAATCTCCCCTTATACTGTTTGCTGCTGGCCAGTGGATTCATTTTGAAACCTGCTGCTTTATTCAACCATTTCAGGTTCTTAAGTATTCTCTGAAATTCTCTAAGTAAACTATAGTTTCATATGCAAATTGGGAAAATATTATTTCTTCTTAAGCAATATTGTCAATGATCCTAAAAGAGCCTACCCACATAGCATATCGGTTTGAAAGATCACTTAAGATCCTGCAGCAAACAATATAAGGTAAGATTCCATTCAAAATAAAAAAAGAATGCATAAAATATACTGGAGCAACAAAAGCTATAAAAACTCAAGGAAAATAAAGGGAAAAGGTAGGAATGAAGACAGCCAAGAATAATCATATCTCAAGCTACATTAAATTTCAAGCTATATTACACAGTAGTAATCAGCAAAAGTACTTGATACCGGTTAAAAATAGAAAAGCACATTGGCAGAACATACTACATACAAGCAAAACCTAACACAAAGGCACATGGTAACCTAAATTTCAGATAAACAACTGTCTTCCACCCCCCCAAAAAAACTGCTGGGGGAAAAGACTCCATATTTTGAAAGAACTGGTGGGAAATACGAAGGAGTTTGGAAGATGATTGGTTTAGAATAGCAATGTTATATACCACAATGAACTCCAAGTAGGTAAGCTGTCTAAAGCAAAAAAAAAAAAAAAAAATGACATCTTAATTCAAGATGTTGGAAAGAGGGGCCCTTTCATAATTATAGTTAGAGAAAGAATTAATAAGCAAAGAAGTGGTGATCATAAAAATAAAATCAATTAGATTATATAAAATTAAAAAGCAACAAAATGATCGAAAATCAATGTAACTAGAAATAAGAAGAAAAGTTATTGAATGGGAAAAAGCTACGTGATAAGTATGATATCCAAGATTTATGGGACATGACTCAAAGGTTAGCTGAGGCTTTACTCGTCAACAGAGAGGAATACAAAGAGTTTTCAAGAAGAGAATTCAATTCAAAAAGCATGTATAAAGCTTCTATTATGAGGTAGGGTCCTGCTCAGATCATTTGAGGGAATAGATCATTTGGGGGAAAGAGCTAAATGTTGCACAAACATATTAAAAGTAAACCCAGAGAGAAGCAGCATGGCATAGTGGACAGAGGACTGGTCTTGGAGTCAGTAAGACCTGGGGCGAAGACTTTCTAGATAATGGCTGTGTGATCTCTGATTTGGTTTAGGAAATTTCTATTGAGGAAACTCCCTTTGTCAATGGAAATTGATGTATGTTCTTCAAATTACAGAGTCTCTTACAGAGTTGCTTGAAATTGTGACTTGCTTAGGGGTCACACAGTCATGCTGTATAAGAAGCAAAAGAAAGTACATACAAAGAAAGCTGAGGAACCTAGGGAGATTTAGGATAAGCTTTGTGTATGGGAAAACACTTGAACTGAACCTTGAAGGAAGTGAGGGATTCTGTGATGCAGAGATAAGGAAGGAGTTCCTTCCAGGCACGGGGGCACAGCCTGTGCAAAGGCACACGAATCTGAGATGAAATATTACGCATAATCATCAAGCATATTACTGTGGCTGGAAAGGTGAATACTATGCAATAGTCTGGAAACATGTGTGGGATCCAGATTGGAAGGGCTTTAAACGCCAAGCAGGGGAGGTTATTTTATTCTAGAGGCAGCTGGGAACCATTGAAGTTCCTTCGGTAAGGGAGCAACAAGGTTAGACTTGGACTTGAGGACCATCACTTTGGTATGATGGAGAACAAATTGGAGAGGGGGATACTGGAGGCAGGGAGGCCAATTCAGAGACTACTGTCATAGTCCAGGCAAGAGGTGAGCTAGAACTGTGGCTGTGTAAGGAAAAGAGGAATGACGGGAAATATACAATGGAGGCAAAACTGACAAGGCTTATTAACTGATTAGATATGAAGGGCAAGGGAAACGGAAGGTGAGGACAACTCTGAGACTGTGGGCTGGGATGAGTAAAAAGCATGATGATGCTCCTCAAAAGAAATATGGAAAGAAGATGAGAAAGTTCGGGGGCAAAGATAAATAAGTTCTGTTTCAGACAAGGGGCATCCGAGATGCATACTGTCAGTAACTGCGTAAAAATGCTCTCAACAAGAAAGAGGAAAATTCCAGCCTAATGAGAAAACTGCATCTTCAGAAGAACCCGACATTGCCCCATGTGCATCAAACTGGCCAGAATGATGAGAGGCTGTGCCATGATGAATGAGATAGAGGGACAACAATGTGGAGTTTGTGGAGTGAGGCACTGGCTAAGCTTTTTCAAAAACAATTTGGGATCATGTGAACAAAGTTATTCCTGACCCAGTCCTCCTACTTCAGACAGAAAGGTATCATGTACAAAAAATATTCATAGCAGCACCTTTTCTAGGAGTAATAATAAACTGGTAACAAAGAAGGTATTCATCATTTGGGTACTTATTTAACAAAGCGTGGTATAAATGTAATTGAATATTAATACACTTTAATTCATTTACATGAATACTATGATGATTCATAAAAACATGTAAAGACTTACTGGAAAAGATATGGAGTGGATAAAGCAAAACCAGTGAATATTATATAATTATAATTAAATGAAAATGCATCTGACTTCATTAAATGAAGAGACCAATTTTGGATCCAGAGGATCAAAGATGACAAAATTGATAAAATACACAATGGTGACAGAGTTGGGGGGGTTGGGGCTTGCAACCTTTTTAATAAACATTATATCATGTGTGATTGTTTTGTCCCTCCAATGATATCGTAAGCCTCTCTGAGGGCAAGGATTCATTTAAAAAAAGTGTATGTACACATGCAAATATTCAATAAATTGCTAATTATTCTTATGTAAAGTTATGAAAAGTAAATTTCAGCATTTGGTATTGATACACATAGTTACACTTGTACACAGAAGTTGATACATACATTACATCTAACTTTGAGTTAACTTGGAAACATTTTCATCATTAGTTTTAACTACCTTTGCCAGGAAACCGCTTCCTTTTAGAGCTACTAAAATGTGACAGAAGTGACTCATCTGTTTTTTTTCTCCTTTTACTTTTCCTGCACATTCTCTGGCTGAGGAATGAATAGATAGTAAAGTCATCAAACAGTAAGAAAGAAAAAGGAAATCAAACAGCCTGTACAATTCACAAACTGCATAATCAACACTTGAAAAAGCAGAAACTAACAGCTAGTATTTATGCAGTACCTATTATGTGTCAGGCAGAATTCTAAGTACTTCACAAATATTATCTCATTTAATCATCACAACAACTCTGAAAGGTATGGGGCCGTTATTATCCCCATTTTACACATAAAGAAACTTCGGCAAATAGAGGTTAAGTGACTTGTCCAGGGTCACACAGCAAGTAAGTATCTGAGGTCAGATTTGAACTCAAGTTTTCCTGACTCCAGGTCAAGTGCTCTATCCACTGTGAAACCTACCTGCCGCAATTTTCAGATTAACTGCTGATGGGATTATTTGTATCTTTATTGTATAGGATAAGAATTTTAAGTTAAAGTTAGGGTCTATGCTTTGATTATAATTGTGAATATATAAAAACATCTAATTACCTTGGTCCTTTGCCATGAAATACAAATATAAAAATTCACATATACCTGTGAAATTAGAGCATACTCTTTACCACTGACAGTCAGCTACAAGCCCAATAAAAGGGAAGAATGGTTATTAAAACAAATCATATGAAAGATATTAGAAATCTAGACAGGACCTTATATCCTGGTTCTTTCTTTATCCACTTACTGATTTCTGAATGGTGCTAATGTCAAGTTAGAAAAAAATTCAGCAGAAGTGCTAATAAAATGAATGTGTTAATTTCATACCTTATTGGTGAATTATATGAGAATTTTATTTATTAAATTGCTTTCAAAATATGCTAAATAGATGAATAATAATTAGAGCAAGTAAATGTAGCCATAAAGTAATTAACTAACATTACATTTGGATCCTAAGTAATATAATTAAACAAACCTCATTTTTACAATTAGCTTTGCTAAAAATTCTTGAACATCTAAGAACAAGCTAAGTAAGAAGATACTTGTAATAAGCTATACCTAAAAAGAAACCACGAGGATAATTGGGGCGTGATGTGGTCACATGAGCGAAGGGTGGATTGGAGCAGTCAGAAACTAGAGTCAGGGAGGGCAACCAGAAGGTTACTGCAACAGTCTAGATGTAAGGTCTGGGAGGATGAGTTTTGAGAAATGACAATTAAGAGATCACTGGCAACTCTGGAGAGAGTCATTTCACTGGAATGATGAGGTCCAAAGCCAGATTGTGAAAACTTAAGCAAGGAGAGGCCAGGAAGCTGAGTCACTGAGTGTGGGTGATCTTCTCAAGAAGTTAAGCCTAAAGGGAGGAGAAATACAGGATGACAGCTGATGGGCTTTCTGAAGAGACATGATCCTATCTGTGGACAGCGGGAAAGAGCCAGTGGATAGCAAGAGAATGAAAATTAACGAGAGAGTTATAGAGGAAGCAACATGCAGATAAAGATGAGATGAAATGGTGTCACTTATGTACAAAGAGGGGTTTGTCTTGGCAAGGATGTGGGCTAGCTCTTTACATGAGACAGTGCTGAAAGAGAAGATAGCAGAAGAAAGCATCTGAGTGATGTGACATGAGGGGATAAGAGGGAGCTCTATGTAAATGGCCTCATTTAAAAAAATAACTGAAATAGGAAGCAAGGTTCTTAGGCAGTGGATATTGAAGGTCAGGCGGTAGGCACTGGCATGAGGCAAGCTAGAGGGTGAGCTGGAAGTGCAAAGTGAGCAGTGAGGTTGGACCTTCTCACAATACTAAAATTCTAGGCAGGGACTCACCAAACATTTAGGTGGCCTCAGGTGGCGTCTTCCTTGGGTTCATGTAGTAAGGTATAGGTGGAAAGTTAGAAAGATGTAAGGTGTGGTGGGATTAGAACAGGTGCAAGGTAACTGGGATGGAGATGAACCATTATGTTGAGACAGCCTGAGAAATAGCTCACCGAGTCAAGCATGGAGCTGTACCAATGTGCTGGGAGGACAGAGGAAACTACCGATCCAAGGAAGGACCCGGCTCTTGGTAGAAGGATGGTGTAAAATTTTGGAACACTTAAGAACTATGATCAATGCAATGATCAACCATGATTGAGTTGTGATGATGAAGAATTCTTGACAGAGGAGTGTTTGACTAAGTATGTAGAATGAAAAATGTTTGGACATGGCCAATATTTGTTTTGCTGGACTCTTAGATATTTGTTGCAAAGGGCTTTTCTCCTTTTTTGTCTTTCTCCCAAAATGGAAGTGTGTGTGTGTGTGTGTGTGTGTGTGTGTGTGTGTGTGTGTGTGGTGGTGGTGGTGGTGGTGGTGGGGAAGCTGGTAGAGAGAAGAAAAAATAAACCAAGGAGAAAATTGTGATCCACAGTACCAAATGCTGCAGAGAGGCCAGAAAGGGTAAGGATTGAGAAAATGCCATAAGATATGTCAAACTAACTGTAGGGACAGTAAAATCACTTGACTGTGAAAATTAAGAAGTGATTTAAAGAACGAAATTTTTTAAAAAAGAAGAAAAGCAGGTAACTTGGGGAAAATCTTTGCATCAAGTTTCTCTGATAAAGGCCTCAGTTTCAAGATACATAAAGAACTGGTCCAAATTCATAGGAAGAAGAGATGTTCCCTAATAGATAAATGGTTAAATAATACAGATCTTTAAAGGAAAAGGACCCACATATACAAAAATATTTATAGCAGCTCTATAGCAACTCATGGCTAAGAGTTAGAAACTGAGGGGACAGTTATCATTGGGGAGTGGCTGAACAGTAATAGTATACAGATGTGTTGTAAGAAATGAAAGTGATGGTTTAAGAAACCTTGGAAGATTTTATATGAACTGATGTAAAGTGAGCAGAACCAGGAGACCACAGTAATAGCAGTACCGTAAAGATAAGATAATCAACTGTGAAAGACTTGTAACTGAACAATACAGTGATCCATCAAAGGACTCATGACATAAAATGCTATCTACTGCTAGCACTTTGAACTATATCATTACTTCATTTATTTTCCTTGCTTTGTGTGTGTGTGTGTGTGTATGTGTGTGTGTATGTGTGTGTGTGTGGAAAGGACATGACTAATGTGGAAATGTTTTGCATGATGTCCTTATGTAAAATGGGTATCATACTTCTTGCCTTCTCAATTGGTGGAGAAGGGTGTGGAAGGAGGAGAAAATTTCGAACTAAAAATAAAATTATGAATCTAGGCAATCTTTAGAGGAAAAATTGATTAATTAACAATCGCATGAAAAAATGCTCTTGCAAATAATTAGAAAAACAGCAATTAAAGGAAATCTAAGCACCTATAGGATAGGCAAAGATGGCAAAAATGGGAAATGAAAATTTCTGAAAGGGGAAAAAACACTAATGAACTGTTGGAAGTTATAAATTAGTTTAGCCATTCTGGAAAGCAAGTGGAAATAGGCCACAAAAGTCAGTAAACTATGAATGCCCTTTGAGCTAGTGATACCAATAGTAACCCTATATCCCATAAGATCAAAAGAAAAGGACCCTTTAGTACAAAAATATTTATATAAGTTCTTGTAGAGGCAAAAAACTAGAAACTATGAAGCGTGGTACCTATCAACTGAAGAATGGCTGAACAAATTATGACATGTAAATGTGTTAGAATATTAGCTATGACATTATACCATAACAATGACAAAATGGAAGGTTTCAGAGTAATTGAGAAGACCCATACAAATTGGTGAAGTATTAAGTGAGTGGAACGACGAGAACAACTTATACAGTAACAACATGATAAAGAAAAACAACGGATCAAAGAATACGGATCAATCAAATGACAGACTATATTTCCTGAGAAATGAATACGAAGCCTACTATCCATCTCCTGCCAGAGCGGGGATGGACTAAAGATAAAGAATGGAACACATATTTTTGGACATATAGCCAATGTGGTAATTGGCTTTGCTTAATTATGAATTTTTTGAGGGGAGGATTTTGTCTCTTGAGAGGGAAGTTGGAGGGAGAAATAATAAATATGTGTTAAATTGAAAAATTAAAAAATACTGTGGAAGAAAATGACAATTTATTGTAGAATAAAGTTTTCTCAGGATAACAACAAAAGAAATGCATTTGAGATGAAACTTTGCTAGCAATTCAAGTACCACTATGAAATATTTGAGACAGTAATTATGGAACTTATGCAATTTCACGTCTTCCTCCCTCCCTCCCTTCTTTCTTTCCTGGCAATTGGGGTTAAGGGACTTGCCACACAGCTATTAAGTGTCTGAGGTTGCACTCAGGTCCTCCTGACTCCAGGGTCAGCTGCTCTATACACTGCACCACCCATCTGCCTCATAATCTCACCATTTTCTGGAGTTTCATTCACCTTTCAACTATTTTGTCATTTATTAAATGAACAATACACAATTGCGTTGTGGATTGTATTTAATCCAATTTTCATTTTGACTGTATTGTACTTCTTATGACTATATCAATGACTTAGAAATTATCCATATCCTTCCTTCTTCAGGGGTTCTCTCTTTACCTTTGATTTTTTCAGAGGAGAAATTATTTGATGTTGAATTGTCTTCCCCCACCCCCATCCCCCTTAGGGCTGCTTTGCCTCCTTATGTCACTTTAAACTTTTGCTTTCCAGATGCTCTACATTATTTTTTTACTTCTTTTAATTGATTAAAAATGGAGTTTATACTTTCTATTGTGTGAGCAACTCAGATATGATGCAATCTTCCAGTTTTTCTCCAGATCTTCATAGGTTCTTTTACTTTATAGCTACTGTGGCAGCAAGGATGATATGGTGGCTTGGTGAGAAGGATGCCTTGTCTTTAGAAAAAGTATCTTTTTAAAAACAATTTTTTATTAAATAATTTTATTTGTTTTCAGTGTTCTACAATCTCTTCCATGTGTCTTAGACGTTTTTCCCCTCCCTTCCCACTCCCTCCCTGAGACAGCATACAATTTTATATAGGTTCTACACACATATTCCTATTAAATACATTTTCACCTTAGTCATGTTGCATAGAAGAATTAAAATGAAAGGGAGAAATCATAAAACAAAACAAAACATAATACAAAAGAAAATGGTCTGCTTCATTCTTCGATCCAATTCCATAGTTTTTTCTCTGGATGTAGAAAGCATTTTGCCTTGAGTCCACTGGGAATTTTATAGGTCCACATTGCTGTGAAGGACTAAGTCTACCAGAAAAATTCCTCCCATACTGTGCTTGTCCCTGTGTAAAAAGTTCTCCTTGTTCTGTACCTTTTACTCAGCATCAGTTCATATAATTTGGAAAAGTATTTCTTGATGAAGGAAGGGAGTAAGCATTTACATAGTGTCTACTATGTGTCAGGCACTGCACTAATCTATTTCTACAAATATTACCTTATTTCATCCTCCATATATGACAGATCCACATTCTCTCCTATGGCAAAAACTACAGCATGTATTTTTGTGTGCAGGTCCCCAAATGTTTTCAGATCTAACTGATAAATACATTGGGAAGAATTAGTTTGTTCATAATGATTATAATAAATGTCAGTGTTCTAGAAACTATTTTGTTGAGGTACTGTTGCTTTGCAAGTTGAGTTCTTGCTATCAAATTATAAACACCTTTCTGAAATTCCAGTCTAGGTGTGCCCATCTCTTTTTCAAAGTTATTTGAGACATTACTGCAATTTATGTCATCTGGTTGAGTATTAAGTAGAATTTCTGATGTTTGAATTACGTAAAGATTTTCAGTGACCTCATACTTTCTAACTTTTCATTTTTCATATTTGGCAGGATACCCTACAGCTCTTTAATTTTAGTTTTAGTGTATACTGCCTCCTTGTGGTACCAGAGTATAAATGAATGCCATTAGTTCTATGATCACATCCAGGCGGTAATTACAACAGCTTTGATTAGGACAGTCTATAATCTGGTCCCACTTCATTTATTTCTTTGACTCTTAGAAGCAGCTGCATCCCACTAACTTGGCTGTTAACTTAATGTGGTATCTTCAGGGTTTAATTTTCCATTATTTCAAAATTTCTGCCAGCCCTAACAGTCTAAAGTCACACCAGGTCCCCAGTACGTACCACTCTTCCTAGAATTCCTCATGTCAGCTCCCCATGTGTTCCATGGAGGGTAGCAATGTTATGGATTATGAACGACTTACTAAATTTGCAGAGGACGAAAACTAGTTTGGTTGGATAACACAATGGATGACAGAATCAGGCTCATAAAAGGTATTTTACATAGAACTCTGGGCAGAATTGAATGTGATGAAATTTAATGTGGAGAAATTTAAAGTTATCACATAACTGTCTTCAGAAAGTAGAAGATGGAAAAAGCATGGTTAGATAGAATTACATCTGAAAAAGATAAAGGGATTGACTTTTTGGAGGTGGAATAAACATGGCAAAATATCAGTAAGAAGTATAGTTTAGCTCCCCCATCAAACCTCTGCCACAAAGATATAGAAAATATGGCAAAATGGACTTTGATAAGGAAATGTAAGAAAAAGTCATTTTCGAGGCCATAGCAGCTTATGGAGACAGACAGAGGTCTGCATACACTACAGGTTGGGTGTGGTCAGGAGTGTCTGGAGCATTCTAGTGCTCAGGGACTGAAAGAGAACCAAGAATGGGAACCAGAGAGGGAAACACTGAGGTTGAGTGAGATCCTAGGTGATCTCTGAACTTGATTAGGAAGCAGGAATGGATACCATCTGGCACTTCTGTTGCCCATTACTCAGTTCCAGGTCACAGATGCAAAGTGGACTGAGACTGGAACTTATTTCTAGAGATAGTAAAGACGAGTGGTCATTATCTTGGGCCCCAGGTAAGTAGCCATCTAAAACCAAGAACAAGTATTATCTGTAATGTAGGAACAACATTAATAATTTAATAATATAACAATTATCTGCAATGAGGATACTCTAAAGACCTTTCCAGTAAGATCAGGGGCAAAGCAAGAATGTTCATTAACACTATTATTTTTCAATATAGTGTTAGAAGTGCTAGCTATTTCAATAGGCTAAGAAAAAGAAATGGGAAGAATAAGCATGGGCAAAGAGGAAACAGAATTACTGCTTTTTACAGATTACATAATGGTTACTTAGAGAACTCTAGAGAGTAAACTAAAAACATTCAAATAATTAACACTTCAGTAAAATTGCAGGACATAAAATAAACATATAAAAATCATCAGTATTTCTGTATGCTGCCAATAAAATCTAGCAGGCAGAAATGGAGAAAATCTAATCAGAATAACAACAGACAGCACCAAAAATACTGGGGAATCTAACAGCCAAGACAAATTCAGGAATTATATGAATACAAACAAAAATAAATCTAAATAAATGGAGAAATAGTAACCGCTCATAAGTAGGAGACAATGTAATAAAAATGATACTATCTAAATTAATTTACTTATTTACAAAACTACCAATGAATCACTTTAGAGAAATAGAAAAAACCCCAATATATTTCATCCGGGGTAAAAAAGGTCAAGAATTTCAAGAGAATTAATTGAAAAAAATGGGAATGAGGACCTAGCTATAAAAGTCATAATCATCAAAACAATTTGGTACTAGGCAAGAAATACAGAGGTTGGTCAGGTGAAAAGATCAGACACAATTTACAGAAGGAAAGAGCCTATAAACTAATGGGTGATAAACTCAATGATCTCAGCTACTGAGGTTAAGAACTCACTTTTTTTTTTGTAGGGAAAACTAGAAAAGTAGAGTGGTAGAAACTAAGGAGAGGTACACATCTTACACCATGTACCACAAAGAAGCTCCCAGTGGACACATGATTTATATGTGAAGGGTAATATCACAGACAAATTAGAGGAGTAGGGAAGAAAGTATCTGTAAGATCTATGGATAAGGAAAGAGTTCATGAGCAAAAAATGGGATGGAAAAGTTTCTAGAAGGTAAAATGGGCAATTTTGGATACATAAAATTAAAAAGTTTTCATACAAACAAAACCAATGTAGATGAAATTAGAAGCAAAACAGGAAATTGGAAAAAAATCTTTGTAACAAGTTTCTTTGATAAAGGTCTCATTTCTAAGATGTAATGGGGAACTAATCTAAATTTATAAGAATAACAGTCATTCCTAATTGATAAAAGGACAAAGGATAGGCAGTTTTAACAGGAGGAAATTCAAGCTATCAACAGCCATATGAAAAATGCTCTAAATCACTAATAATCAGAAGAATAAACATTAAAACAATTCTGAGGCATGACTTAACACTCATCAGATTGGTATAGTTGAGAAAAAAAAAAGGAAATTGACAAATAGTGGAGAGGATATGGGAAAATGGGTACATTAATGTACTATTAGTACAAATCTAAACTTGTTTATCCATTCTGGAAAGCAATTTGGAACTACATGTACCCTTTGACCCGAAGATACTGTTGCTAGGTCTATACCTCAAAGAGATCATTTACCACCTGGATGCTCTTCTCAACTTTGTGACTATTTCCAGAAATTCATTTTCCTGCAAGGTCTCATCAACTCTGAAACTCATACCTCCTCAGTAAATCCTGCCCCTGGGACCTCTCCCTCCCCGTGCAGAAGGTAGAAGATATTGATCAGAGGAAAGCTCCTCCCAGATTTTCCATTTAAAGGAAGGCAGCCATGTCATCAAGATTATATCAATTCTAAAATTCATACTTATTCAGTAATCCAGCCTGTGACTTCCCTTTTTCATAGGAGACCTCCTTCCAGATCCTCCACTTAAGGAGGGAGGCCCAAGGCAGACATCTCCTAATTTCTGTCCCACCCACAAGACTTCATCATACCCCCTTGAGGCAGTGGATACCTTTGCATCCTCAGAGCTTGGCACATAGTATGCACTTAACAAATGTTCAATGACTAATGGAAAAGGATCCAAATAGTGGTGCAGTCAACAGAATGTTAAGTTTGGAGGCAGGAAGACCTGAGTTCAAATACAGCCTCAGACCCTTTTAAGCTGGGTGATCTTGGGCACTTAACTTGGGCTTACCCTATTTGCCTGTAAAATGGGGATAACAGTGCCTACCTCATAGGTTGTTGTTAGGAGAAAATGAGATAATATTTGTAAGGCACTGAGCATGGTGCCTTGCACACAGTAGGCACTGTATAACGTCTACTCCATTCCTCTTTCTCACCCAAGAGCAGAAAAACGTTTATAGTAGTTTCTTTTCATGGTGGCAAAGAAATGGTATCTGAGGGGATGCCTATCAACTGGGGAATGACTGAACAAGGCATGGTATATGAATGTGATGGGATAATATTGTGCAGTAAGAAATGAAAAATTTAGAAAGACTTGACTGAAATTATACTAACTGAAGTAAACAGAACCAGGAGAACAATCTATACAACAATAACATTATAACAAGCAATTTTGAAAGACTTAGGAACTCTGAACACACAAAGATCAAGCACCACTTCAGTAAGAACACTGCTGTTCATGTCCCGAAAGAACGTACATACGTGTATGTATACTATGCATGTGCATGTACTATGTGTATATATGTACATATCCAAACAGTATATATTATGTATATGATGGCTAATGTGGGAGTCTGTTTTGCTTGACTACATGTATTTTTAATGGGTTGTTTTTCTTGCTTTCACAATGGGTGGAGGAAGTGGGAGGGAGAGAATTTAGAACTGAAAATAAAATTAAATTAAATGTTAAAAAAAAGATATTATAGTGGACTGAACATTCAATATGAGCCAAAAATGCTAATGCAATCTTGGCCTAAGATAAAGCTTTTAGGGGTAATGAGGCAATAATCCTGTTTGACTTTGCTTTGTTATACCACATCTGTAGTCTTCTGTACTGTAGAGTACTGCTTTGGGCACTATAGTTAAGGAAAGATATTGAGAAGCTGAAAAACATCCAGGGGAGGGTAACTAGGATATGGAGATCAATGGAAGCCATGGAGATGTTTAGCCTGAAGGAGGTAAGAGTAACAGGGGACATGATAGTTGCTTAATAACCGCCTTCAAGTATACAAGGGCTATCAACAGGAAGAGGAATTCGATTTACTCAGTTTTGTCCCAGAGGTTATGAAAGGAGCAAAGTATACTTTGCAGAAAGGTAAATTTAAGTTTTATGTCTGGAAAAAATCCCCATAGTTATAGTTAACTGAAAGTGAAATAGGCTGCATTGGTAGGTAATGAGTTCGTCTTTTAACAGAGGTTTTCAAGAAAAGATGAGCTATATGACTTGCTAGATATTCTATAGATGAGATTCTTTTGAGGTATTTCATATTTCAGAATGAATGACTACTGAGCTCTCTTATAATTCTGAAATTCTAAGATTTCATAATTCTGATATAATTATATTAGACAAACTATTTTTATTACACATAGCATAGATCTTAGAATAAAAATTCAGGTCATCTACTCTATAAATCTTTAGTTAATAAAGGATTAATATGGAGAATATCGCTTAATAAAATTTCCAAAGAACATTTTTCCTGGTAAGGAGGCACAAAACATTCACTCCAACCAACAATATCCTTTAGGTCTGAGGTCACATTTTGTTGGACCTTTTACATTTGAGGTATACAAAGTGATGCAATATTAATTACTAGTTTCTCTAGGCAGATATACAGTGCCTATCAAGTCTAAAATAGAAAATGATGATCCTGCAACCATATAAGCAAATGTTCTCTAGCAGAAATCATATTAAAGAACAATGACATATTGATCAGAGATCACATTTGTGTGCAACTATATGGATAGCAGGAGCAAAAGAAGGAAAATATAAGTTATAGATTCTGATTGTACAAAGACATTTGTATAGAGTGAATTTCAGGTGATATATACAAGCAGGATGACTTTGGCTATCAAAAATTAGTATCACCAAAGGTCTCTTCTTGGGAAGGAATTGTGCCTTATATATCTTTATATTTCTTTACATACCCTTTATAGTACTTTGTACATAGCAGGAAATAATAAATATTTGTGGAATCTACTAAGTATTCACTGAATTCACATTATGAGCTCAGCACTTACAAAATGCAGAAAAAGTATATGGTATGATTTATGCCCTCATAAGAGCATAATACAGTTAGGAATAAAGACTAGAACACAGGCTCACATGTTAAGTGTCTTCTTCAACTCCTCACTCTCTTCATCTCCATATCCAACTTGTGAAATCTTCTCATTTCTACCTGCATAACACCTCTCTTCTATGTTCCCTTCTCTCTTCTGACACTGCCACCCCGCTGGCATAGGTCCTTATCCCTTCATGTCTTCTCTACTTCATGTGAAAGATTTCTGTTTGGTCTCCTTGCCTCTAGTATCTTCCTATTCCATCCATCCTTCACTCAGCTGTCAAATTACTTTTCATAAAGCAAAGATGTGATCACATCATACTCTTTGTAATAAACTTGAGTGGCTCCCTATTACCACCAGAATAAAATATCCTCTCTTTGGCTTTTATAGTCTTTCAGAACCTGGCTTGCCCCTCCACTTTCAGTCATTTAATATTTTATTCCCTTCCATGTGCTCTGTGATCTAGCAGTGATGACCTCCTTCATCTTCTTCCCACAAGGGACTACACCTCCCAATTCTAGGACATATTTTAAAACACAATAAAATTAAACAAGAATGTAAGGATATATCATTAGATTTGTCAAATAGGAGATCATTGATAATTTTGAAGCAAGCAATTTCAGTAGATGATAAGGTCTGAATCTGGAGTACAGAGAGTTTTGAAGGGGGGGTGATGAAAAGTAGAGGAAATGCATATAGATGTATTTTTCAAGGCATTTAGTGGGGAAGGTAAAGAGAGATGTTGAATGATTCCTAACATGGATGGTAGTGAGGGTTCTTTGAAGATGAAAAGTAGACACTGGTACGTTTGTTTGTAGAAATAGTTTGTTTGTTTGGAAGAAACCAGTAGACAGATAGAAACTGATGATGGACACAGGGAGCATAATGATGGGGACAATCTGATAGAGACTGGAGGAGACCGAATCCAAGGTGAATATGATAGATGAGCCTTGGCAATACAGGTACATTTAAGAGTGGTTTGACCAACAGGGACCCAGGCATTTTAGCATATGAAATGTTCTTTGTCTGTTGTCAGTCTGGTGGTTAGCCTGTCTCTAGGAAAAAGTAATGGAGGATCTTCTTCTCTATTTCATAGTATGAGGCTGTTTTCTATCTATTTATTATGTGGTGATGAAAAGCCTTTTAACTGGCTCCCAAGACAGGGCTATATG
Organism: Bettongia penicillata ogilbyi; assembly: GCA_023548195.1. Taxonomy (NCBI): domain Eukaryota; kingdom Metazoa; phylum Chordata; class Mammalia; order Diprotodontia; family Potoroidae; genus Bettongia; species Bettongia penicillata. The sequence continues at coordinate 7,062,809 of JAJHZJ010000311.1, forward strand.
TGAGGACAAAAGCCTCTAACAGTTTTTTTTCTTCTTTTGTGGTTTTTGATTGGGGGCATAAAAATGCTGTTAGTCTTCTGATAGGGCAGCCCCTCCTCTACCTTGTCACTATGGTCTCCAACACATGGTGTTATGGTTTTACTGTCTCTGCTATATTCTTTCTTGATCTTAGCTGAAGGAGTATTGGAGAAAGAACAATCATGTGACTTGAAAAGCTGGACCAGCCCCCAGAGGTCCAGTGGTGACCAACCTAAGTGACAGCCAAGAAGGGAATCAACCCAGCAACTGAGACACCATGTCCCACAAGCAAAAGATTCATTCAGCCAATGGCCATGCCACATTAAGAATTTGATTTCATGGTAACAATGATTACAAGCAGCCACTGTAGAAACTTCCCCAAGGGCTGAGGTCACTTGCCCCTCAGGAGCCAGAAGAGCATATTCTGTATTTGAAGGATATCTCTGTACTTTTGTTCTTGCTATATTTTCTCAGTAAATATCTCTTTGTAAAGATAATATTCATTGCTTACTAATAACATTAAAGAAATTAACAGAAACCTGTTAGGTTAAATGATACTGGGGAAATCAGCTGGACTGCTGATAGAAATTGGGAGGTGGCACACTGCAATGGGGCTCAGAGTACCAGCATTAAAAGAACCACACAGCCATTCAGGGAATGAAGGGAGGCGAGCAGTAGCTTTGCTGTTGGAGACCCAGTCTGCCATTCTGAGTGTGGATTCTCCCAACTCCATAGTCTTTATGAGTCCTATATAAATATTTTCTTTCCCAAAGAGAACGTAAGTTTCTTGAAGGTAGGAACTGTTCCATTTATTTTTGTGCCCTCACCATCTAGATAAGTTCCTATCCCATAATAGGTGCTTAATAAATGTTTACTGTTACAATGATTATTTTTAACTAAAATATTAAATTATAAATTCATGATTTTAATCTGGATCTCAAGATAAAAAACCTGATTGCTGATCATGGATCAGACATCTGATAATGATGTTATTTTAACTGTAGGCAAAGTATGGAGAGACAACAGGGTCATGGGGAAAGAGTATTGAACTTGGGGTTTAAAGATATGGTTTATATGAACTGGGTTCAAGTTCTGCCTTTTACACATACTGGCTGTGTGACTAAGCACCTAATATCTCAGTGTCCAAGGTAACACTTTAAGACTACAAATTGTAGAGCATTTGCCAAATTGCATTTGTAGAGGGAGTTTTCTCCCTGGGTACAAGTGAAATAAAAAGTCTAGACCAAAATAAATAATCAAATAAAGAAATAAATCTATGAACCTGTTTGCGGGGATGGTTCTCATACAAATTTTAAGTCTTATTATTTTAAGAGACATTTCTGCAATGCTTCCCTCCTCTGGGATCTTGCAGTACAAATACAATTTAACCATATTATGTAACAGATAAAAATTTAAGAGAACCATAATAATCCCACATGATTACATATTTCAATGTACCTTTATGGTACCCATAGGAAAAGCTGGTTAATTCACAGTTTACAATTGTACAAACCAAATATTCTCATAAATTCTGGTAATGTTATTCTATTTCTTAGAAATCATTTAATATTAGAGAGCCAATGAGAAGTTTCAGATTAACATTGTACATTAATCTTACAAAACATATGAGGTATAATAATTTGAATGAAATTATATTTAGCAAAAATACACTGTGAATTAGCATTTTTATGTTAATATGCTTATTTTCTTTAACAGAAATTCACAAAAACCCTAGCATTTGCAACTGTACTACCTATCTCAATAATTAGATTCTATTATACTTATATGTTCTCTCTGAAATTTGATGGTATACTTGTCTTTAAAAAAGTAAAAAGAAAAAATTCATCTTATTTAAGTGATAAAGGTAATTTACAGTTATATAACTGGTATAGTTTAGATAATATATTGTTCTGTAGAACACAGCATATAATTGTTTATTTCTCTATATACAGTTCAGTTTAGTGGAAAATCTTTGGATTAGGAATCAGATTAGGAATCAAACTCTTTTTGAATTATAATATGAATAATATTGGGCAAGTTACAAACTTTCTGGAACTTAATATCTTCATCTAAAAAATGAACATGTCAAATATCCCTTCTAGATTCTCTACATTGTGTATAATACTGTCTTCTTTTTTCTTTAACCCTCTTGTGGATTTTGTAATATAATTAGATTTTTCTATTCGGGGTATTTAATAAAACACATTAAAATTAGTTTCCAAAAAGATTTCTTGATAGTCACCTATTAATTATGCCAAATTATTATACAAAATATTATTTGTTTTTGATATTATGCCTACTACTATAACACTATTAATTATACCAAATACAGCGATTGCTTTTTAAAGAATCAGCAGTAAAGGAAGCTCCCTTCTTCAGGCCTCTGAGGCTGGCCAAGACTCTTCACGGCAAGGGAGTGCTAACCAGAAAGTAGTAACATCAGGTAGACTGGGGTTGGGGTGAAGAAGTGGGCTTACACTGAGAGAGGGGCCTTTCTCCTCAGAAGGAGCTTTTTACACTGAAGAAGTCCTAAGTCTGGGGAAAACAAAGAATGAAGAAATTTGGGATAGCTGGAGTTGCTTGGAATGGCAAGCTAAAGATGACGGGAAGTCTGAAAAACTGGTAACATTGCTATACTGTGACTGATAAGAGCAATTCAATAAAGGTCAGATTTTAGAATGAAAATTATTTTCTAACACAAAAGAAATCCATGCTGCTTCTCTATCACTGCACCTTATATTTAATCTTTGTTGCAGCAGGATCCAGAAGGACTTCTGGCTTGGCGTAGTGGGGACAACTCAAAATTATGTAAGTTTCTGATAATGACTTCTGCTTTTTCATAGCAATTCAACATTCTAGCCTTACTCTCTTCCTCATCCGCCTTTTCCTGCTATGTACTCTAGACCCTCATGCTCTGATTCACGACCTCTAAAATTATCTGGTCTGTCTTCTCTGTATCCTTCAGAGGTGTTCTTTCTAGCCCTCTTGCCTTCTGCATACAGTTGTTTAAAAACAAGAGTCTTGATTGTAGAAAGAGTGGCAGAAGGCTACTTTTGACTTTTGGAGTGAATTTGTACATAATATTTTATTCTCTGCAGATATTGGGGGGCCCTGAACAGAAAATATACCCAGCGAAATGGGATATGTTATAAGATGAGGAAAGGTGACTATAATTCTTATCAACCAATACTGATACACAGGACAGAGAGAAAAATAGTTAACAAAAGGAAAAGGAAAAGAAAGAGAAAATGTCATGTTCAACATCAATTCTGAACAGTACAAGTTTCTACAAGAATCAACCTACTGTAGAGGGTGGTCAGTAAATAGGCACTCAGGGGTAGCTAACTGTTAGGAACATATGCTAAAAAATTAAAAACATATATTTGCTAGTTATTAGAACAAGGGATACCAAAAATAGGAAAGAGATTCATGTATAGTTAATTTGTCTAAATCAGAGGGTAGCACTGGGATGGCTACCAGGAGAAAAGAACTAGGTCAATAATTAGGGGAAACATCATAGATGAAGGAAGGCTACTTAGAAAGAGAAATTTGTACACAAAGTTTTAGTTAAGAAATCTGATAGAAATCAAAATATCACTGGGGGTAGTAGTGGGAAAGAGGAGGTCACAGTATAGGAAAAAAAGGGGAGGGATAGGTCACTATAGCTGCAATGGGAACTGTCTTTCCTATGGATCCTATTATCCTGTCCGTCCAGACTCAATACCAGTACCAGATTACCTTAGGAACTCAAGGCAGCCATACACAGAGACAATAAATAGCAATCAACAGGTGAGACCCGTGGTTCTTGTAGCACCTGTCATAAGGTTATAGGGCAGTCATTCCTTCCTTAATCTCTGATGATTAAGGGAATCTTGTTGGTAGTTTTGCTTCTGTGGCAATTACTATTATCAGCTATAGTCATATGAGTAGGATCTACTTCAATGGTTACCACTAGGGAATGGCTACTTGTGTTCAAATCTCAAAAGTGAAACTACAGAGACCCTTAAAAATATGACTTGCTACCATTTTCAACAGGATCTTGTGCCTATGGGATTATATCCAGTTCTAGCAGTTACCGAGGGTCTTTTCCTTTGCCCAAAGACAAAGAAAAGAGACTGATACATACTCAGGGTAATGTGCCCTCAAACCGAGATATCAAAGCACAGAACCTAAGTGTCACACAAATAGAACTTATACAAATGAACAGAAACGAAAATAACTCAGATAAATATAGTTAACAGACATGACCAGGAGTCATACCCTGATACTTTAACAGCTGCCCACTATACATCAACTACCTTGCAAAGAGTAGTTGCTGGCATTCTAGAGGGCATGGCCACTGCTTATCAGCAAAGGAGAAACTTCTTTTTTTCATTTTTTATATCCAGGGTGGTAACTAGGGTAGGAGAGAGTTGGTGAACAAAGGTGACAAAAGTATTTGTCTAGGGATAACTGCCTCACTTGTTTGACTCTTGCAATTTCACAGTTAAAACATTTTTCTTCTTGTATGTTTACTCCGTAGAAGTACTAGCTGTGTGTGATAGGAGCCTAATCAATGGCAGACTCACAGAGGAGGTGCATGCCTAATGACCCTGCCTGCACAATATCAGGATCAGAAACACTAATAGTTTAGAAAGCACCTCCTTACCTTTTGTTAGGTACATGGATTATGATGGATAAATATACTGTTTATGGAATTTTAATTGTTTTAGAATGACTTTTGTTAAACCTAATCTGTTTATTTTGCCACACTTAGGCTTAGTACAATCACCATTAAGAGACAGTTACATTTTTATATATTTTTGCTATTTTATCTAAAAGAGAAAAAATCCTAACCTTTCAAATATACTTGTTCCTCACTTCAATGAATGACAGTAATTCATACCTATTTTTAAAATAATTTTTTAGGCTGTCTGATAAGGCTTTACAAATAGCTGAGGAAAGAAAGGAAGAAAAGTTAAAGGAGGAAGGGAAAGATATACCCAAATGACTGCAGAATTCCAGAAAAGAGCAAGGAGAGATAAGAAGAATGCAAGGCAAAGAAACTGAAAACAACACCATGAGAAAGAAATCTCAAGAAAATTAGAGATACGAAGGGAATGTTTCATGCAAAAATGGCCATGATAAAAGACAAAAATGGTAGGGACTTAGAAGCAGAAGAAATTAAGAAGAGATGGCAATAATATACAGAACTATACAAGAAAGATCTTACAATCAGTGATAACCACAATGGTGTGGTTACTCTGGAGAATGAAGTCAAGTAGGCCTTAGAAAGTATTGCTAACAATTAAGTTAGTGTAGGTAATGAAATTCCAGTTGAGCTATTTAAAATTCTAAAAGATGATGCTATTAAAGTCTTGCACTCAATATGCCAGCAAATTTGGAAAACTCAACAGTGGTCTACTTCTGCTTCACTGACTACACAAGTCTTTGACTTGTGTAGATAACAACCAAATGTAGCAATTCTTTAAAGAGATGGGACTACCATCTTACTGGTCTCCTGAGGAACCTGAATGCAGGTCAAGAAGAAACAGTCTGAAATGAACAAGGAACAACAGATTGCTTTAAGACTGGAAAGGGACTATGACAAGGTTGAATACTGTCACTTTATTTTTTTAAACATGTGTGTGTGTGTGTGTGTGTGTGTGTAAAGTACAGTATGCAAAGTACCAGGATGGATGAATCAAAAGCTGGAAATAAGGCTCCCCAGTGAAATATCAACAACCTCAGATATGCTTACAGTTCCACTTGGATGACAGAAAGTGAAGAATTAAGAAACCTCCTGAAGAAGGGTAAAAGAGGATAGTGTAAAAGCTGTTGATGCTTAACCTCAAAGAAAAAAACAAACAACTAAAATCATGGCAACTGGTCCCATTACTTCCTGTCAAATATAGAAAGAAGAAATGGAAGCAGTGTCTGCTTTCATATTCTTAATATTCTTGCAGATGGTGACTGCAGCCATGAAATTTAAAGATGCTTGCTACTTGGAAAGAAAGCTATGGAAAATCTGGACAGCATTCTAAAAGGCAGAGACAATACCTTGCTGATAAACGTCCATATAGTCAAAACTATGTTTCTTCTGTTAGTAACATACACCTGTGAGAGTGGACTATAAGGAAAGCTGAGCATTTCAGAACCAATGCTTTCAAACTGTGGCACCGGAGAAGACTTTTGAGAGTCCTTTGGATGGCAAGGAGATCAAATCAGTCAATACTTAAAAAGTTTAATTAAGACTATTCATTGGAATGACAAATACTGAGGGTGAAACTTAAATACTTTGGTCAAATAAAGAGAAGATGGAACTTACTGGACAACACGCTGATATCAGGAAAGCCTGAAGGCAGTAGGGAAAGGAGATGGCAGAAGGTAAGATGGATAGATAATGTCATGGAAATAAAGAACCGCACTTGGACAGACACTGAGAGACAATGGAGGACCAAAGGCATCATGAAGAGATGGACATGACTGAATGAACAACAACAAATTGACTCTGTATACTGTCAAGGACAAATTACTCTGAAGACCAGGTATAATACTTAAGCAGACATTGAAGAACACAGAAAGTGACACAGAAGTGAAATAATAACGTGAAAGACATGTAGTTCAATGAAAGCTATGGATAATTTGAAAGCTTCAAGAGCTTAGACATTTCTTCATAGCTGAGGATCACAGGCAGGAGAAATCTCTTCAGTCAAAAGCGGTTATAGCAGTTACCTAAGAAACTGCAAGTATCTGAAAACCAACATGACTCCAGAAATTAGACAAAGACACTGAAAATCCTCTAATTCCAGCAGTATTCTACTGCTCTCTGTAGTGTACTCACCCTTCACATTCCACCTCACTATTAGCCAGAGACTCACATCACTCCCCTCTTACTATCTCAACACTCATATGCTGTCTCTCTTTTGGTAAAAATTATCAACTAAGATATTTTTATGTATGTCTGGGAATATTTTGGTGGAAATGGGGTAATTCTGGGGATAGATCCCTAGGAAGTCACCACAAGTTTCCCCATAAAATGAATAAAAAGTTTTAATTAGATGAATTTTCACTTTATGGACATTTTTCTTGGGATAGAATTGTGAAAAATATAGATTTGTGCTTGTAAATCAATAAAGAAACCTTTATCGTTCTTGTTTATAAGAAATAAAGAGTAATAGCTTCATAGGTGCCAAACTATGAATTCCACCTGCCTCAGGAAAATGCAGAGAAAAGAAAACCCTGCAAGGTAGTTGTTCTAAAAAAATGTATCATGCTGTTAATAAAGGTCTGAACCAATAGAGAACTAACAAAAAGAGTGAAGAGTAACCCCTAGATAATAAAAATGAGTATATATTGTCAAGCCTTCATGATGGGGAGTGCTAAAACTCCTGCCTATAATACCTAAGATCTAGGTATTTTTTTAAACTTTAACTTTTCTGAGAGAGCAAAAGACTTTCTGTTCCAAAACTGGTTCACCTATATCTGACGCAAGAAATCCTAAAGCTAGATTGAAGTGGGGATATACTAGTTCCTTAGACAAGAAGGTTAACCCTAGGGTTGTCTCATGAAAGTTTAAAATGTATGGTTAACTTAGTATGAAGTAACTTACAAATTTTGACCGCTAAACACACACATTTCAAGAAAATCAGAACTTTGTCTTTTGGATGCAGGATCCAGGTTTCAATCTGTCTAAAAATATTCACTGCCTGCTAAACTGCGCAGATGACATAAACCTACAGATGTTGACTCATGATTTTGGAAAATGAAAATGTCAATCATAATCTATGTTGCTTTTTTAGAATGTTAGGCAGGGGTAACAGAAAGCTTTCTACTACAGTTCTGAAATTCCCTCCTAAGTCTTAGAATTGCAAATTTAGAGGTAGAAGGGACCTCAGAGGTAAAACAAAAACCAACCAAACAAAAAACCCAAATAACACAATTCCCTCACATTACAGATGACACTTGAGTTCCAGAGTTTAATGACTTGCTTATGGTCACAAAGACCTTGTCATTTTTCAGAGCCAAAATATAAACCCAGGCCCAGTATTCAAACCCTGCTTTCCTACTGTGAGAACAGTGCACAATCATGTTCTTAGTATGCAAGGATCCTCTCATATTTCCACCATTGTAAAAATTGCTGACTGCAATGAATCACCAATTGATACTTCATCACTGGAGAGAAAGTTTACTGAAAAATAAATGAAGTTTTTTAATTTACTTGAAAATTAATGTTCATATTCTCTGATTCATTGTAACACCATATATGTGCATATAGGTACACAATGCAGTTGTACAACATAAATACATAAGTAAATGTACACATACATTATATAATTAATACACAAATGTTTTCTTCTCAAATAGATTTCATTTTAACGGGGTAGCCCGTATTTGATAGTAGTCTATGTTCAGTACAAATAGCATTTCCCTTAATTATATATAACCTGACTTCAAAGATGTTTTATTTCTTTGAATATCTTTGTAGTTAGTGTCTCAGGAATAAATAAATACTTCCCCAGATTGCAGAGACCCTGATCTGATGCTGGAGACATTAAAGGTGATTAGACAGATATACTTATATTTCAAATTAATTAGATGAAAACACTTCACTTCTACAATAAAGACTCTATAGTTTTCTTATTAACTTATAGTGGATAACGCGGATTTTGCTAAAGTGTGTCACCAAAGTGAGAGATGGAATAATATGGTTTGTGTCCTTTGTCTTCAGCTCCTTGGTTTCTATCAGGTAAACCAGTATCTTAAGACAGAAAATCTCTTTTAAGAATTACAAATATTATGCTATATTACATTGTTATATTATGTTATGCTATATTACTAAGTTATATCATACCGAGCTTCTCCAATATGCTAGATACTATACCAAACCAAGATAGTCTACATTAGATACCTAAAAATGAAAAAGGGTAGATGCTTTTCAGAGAAAAATCAAGGTACTTCTCTCAGAAAAATCAAAGAGTTTATCTAAATGGAAAGATCACTGGATTTAGAGTAACAGTACTCAAATTTGACTTGACTAGCATCTCTGGGCACTGGCCTTCTCATTGGTAAAATGATGATGCTAGTTCATCTCCTCTGGTCTAGTGACTGTAATTGGGTTTACATCATAAGGAAATCCTATAATCATGAAATACTTCTAAAAATGTTCATAAGAAAACTGCAAAATCAAAATGATGGAAACAAACGGTGTGCTCAATGACTGTGAAATGGTTTGAATAAATTGTGGTATATGAACGTAAAGGAGTTTCACTGTATCATAAGGAATGAGGAGTAAAAAGAACTCAGAAAAACATCTGAAGACATATACAGTGATGTAAAATAGAAAGTAGAGTTGAAAGAACAGTATATACAATGACTACAAAAAGAGAAATGACAACAATATGGCAACAAAACTCCAATCAAATAAAGTGAACAAAGTTAGTACTAAGTTATTGAAATTAAAGCACACCTCCTTCTTTTATGTTTAGGAAATGTTAAGCCATAAAAGTAGAGAGTGAACATGCATTATCAACCAATACTCTCTGTTTGCCATTTTGAATCCACGATTAACAAAAATATGCATTGTAGAAGAATTTGTTTCAGTGTTTCCTAGGATGTGTTTTGTGCTACAACATAAAGTATCCATAACAAATGGAAAGCATTTAGGGTATGGCTCAAATGATCTTTCAAAGCCCTTCTATTTCTAAATTTTATTCCATTTGGTGATTATAATAAGCAAAAAGAAAGAATTCATAAAGTATGTGGTTAGGTGACAATGACAGATATTGTTTCTGGGAAAAGGGTTAGGAAATAGGTCCCTCATGTAACAATTTAGAACAGCAAAAAGTTCACTTTTTAACAAGTTTGGTGATGCAGGGTTATCTTTGTAGGATTCACAATAATTTCTTTTAGTATTAAACTGCTCCCCACTTCAGCTGTCATAATATATGAATTCCTAAGTTGAAAAAAATAAGATTTTGAGAAACTTCACAAATTTAAGGTTGTCTCTGCCTTATCTCTCATGTCTGCCTTTAATAGGTCTCTGACACTTCACTCCACCACCTCTACTTTCTATGGGTGTCTAAGGCTCAGACCTTTTGTGAAGAACCTAATGATTTTAAGATAGCACTTCCTTGGGCTCCCCTGGACTCTTCCTATGTTCATATGTGTATTCCAGAAGGCTGTAAAGCAGTGATAACAGTAGATATTGTCATAACTAGGCTCCAGGGAAGTGACATGGGATGGGAACGGTGGTCATCAACTTCCAGGTCATGGGGAAATGATAGCATTAAGGTAGAATTTTTCTTCTAAAGGAAGTTGTTGCTAAATGGAAGAATAGCTCACAGGTTCTCCTTGGAGTTATATAGAAAGAAGACAGAACTGGTGCCTAACGGAGTTACTATGATTGTTAATTATATGTTCATTTTCTATCTTTTTGTGCTTTAATATTTGCAATTAGGAAAAAAATATGTGCTTAAATTTGCTACTGATATTTCACCACATGCCCACAGGCAAGAAGAAAACATTTTATAAGGTATTTGTAGTACCATGGCATACATTTATTTATGGTTTATGGGCAAATGTACCACCATGAAGAGAGCTGTAGCTTACAAAAATGACATGTTATGGAAAAGAAGAGAAATTTAATAAAGAACTTGACAAGATCACACAAAATAAATCAATATCTACTTTGAACCTTAGTGACTTTCATGTGAATAGGAGACTGGCTTAGAGGAGGACTTCAAACAAATGCTGGAAAATATGGCTCAAAATTGACAAATTAGACACCAAAGGGCTACAGAATATCCAGAATCTTTGTGAATGAGGACATATCATGGCTATTTTCTTCCAGAGAGAATAGGAAAGCCTTTGACAGAACAAGCACAAAATAACAACACAAGGAAAGGAAAGATTTTAAGTTGACACATCAGATACAGGTGTAAGAGTCATGAAAATTATTCTTCTGTATGCAGTAATATCATCAAGTAGCCAGAGCAAGGGTCAAAATCAACAAAAATAAGAAAGGCTAAAAAATGGGGGATCCTTGCAAACAAATGCAACAGCTTCAACCCAACTTACTCAGAAGAATTACATATGAAAAAAACTGGTCATAAGAACAGGCAAAGATATTGATCTTTATTACAGCACTTTCTGCAAAAGTTTAATTGATATAAAACAGTTGCTAGAACAGAGCTCAAAAGAACACACAAAATCCCTTAGCCAAAAAAATACTTGAATGCAAGATCTTTGACAAGCAGAGAGAGAAATGGAAGGTACGCGAAACCTTTCTTGATCCTCCCAAGCTGCTGGTATCCTCCCCTTCCCAAACAGTCCTTCCCAAACAATCTCATCTGTAAATACTTTGCATGTATTTGTATTAATTAACACTATATATACATATATATGTATATATATATACATATATATGCAGAAAATACTTTTACACAAAGTGGCTATTTCCTCCATTAGAATGTAAGCTCCTTGCCAACAGAGATTCATTCGTTCAGTTTTTAGTTTTCTTCTTGTTGACTGGATATATTCTATCTTCCCTTTTGCCAACAGCCACATTATGTCACTTAAAATAATTATTTCTATATACAAAATTAGATCATAACCAAAATGCATGCAAATCAGGTGGGTTTCACATGAAAAATCCATTTTTAATTTTCATGATAGCAACTGCTATTATTCTGAAATATCAAGAGATGCTCATCCAAAAGAACTTTAAACTTATTGATACAAAGAAGCTTACCATATTATGGGTCCTTGTTTTGAAAAAAAAAAAGAGAAAAAGAATAAAGCAACCTTTGTATTATTGTTATGTACACATAAGAAATCTAAATTCTTCTGGGTATTAGAGATTCTTTTATTCTGAAGGCATAAAAACTGACACTAGCTTAGTTAGGGGCAATTATCTATTCTATTTTGAAGCTCTAAGAAATGTAATCATGTCCTAATGTTTGAAAATACAGCTTCTTAAATGGTAAAAATAAATAAATGGTGGTTTATTTGTAAATTTACCTAACATGAAGAAATTGAATGTAAATTTTCCATCTTGGGTTTTTGTACATATTAATTCCTGGGAAAAGTTAACAATTTTAGAGGTTAATGTAAAAAAGTAGCAATATAATTTAGGTCAACTTTGAAATTTATCAGGAAACCAAATGTCATTAAACTGATTTTACTATTTTATCTGTGCTCTAAGAAGTAAGGAATTAACATGTGAAATAATTTTATTCTTATAATATATACTATCATTTATAAGGAATAGAAATGTGTCAAATTAATGAGCACTGTAAAAAATAGTTAGAGAAAAAAGCTGATTCATTAGACTTATCTACATTTTCCTCCCCATCTAAGGGCATTACAAAAGGAAATGCAGGATGGTTACTTGAAGAGTGTTTCCAGCCTCATTCCTAATTTGGCAGCATATAATAACTTATTTCTTAACAGTGGGGACATCCTTTCAAATATACTTAAAAGAAATGGGAAAATGGGTACTTTTATTGCATTTGTTACCATGATAACACTAAGAAATACATATACAATTATTCCCTTAACAAAGTTCCTAAACTACAAAGTTCTTATCAGGGTATGGATGTTAAACTTTTTTCCTTTTTCTTCTTTTCCCACACAGAGTACCCCATGACTGGAATGTCCTTGAAGAAAGGTAACACAGGGATATTTCAACTAAAGTAAAGTTTCAAGTACAGAAACAGGAAGTATTCTACCCACTAGGCATTGCCATTAGCTTTGTACCCTCCTACATGTGTTGTCTTTCCCAATTAGAATATGAATTCCTTGAGAACACACACCATCTCACTTTTATTTGTACATTCAGGGTTAGCTCTGCTTGGCACAAAGTAAGTGCTTAATATAGATGCCTTTTTTAATTGATTCATTCTTGTAGAGAGAACTGAAGGAACCCAAAACATGAAAGGATATACTAAAGCTGATTCGCCCCTAAAAACATCTGGATAGAAATTTTTCAGGGACAGAAAGTACTAGTATCTAAATTATGACTCCTTGGGACCTACAACTCTAGTTCACTCATATAAACCATAATTTCCCCAGGATTCTTTTGATTAAAGTTATCAAAGATTTAATTATTCCCCATAGTAAGCTACACCTGCTGTTTTATAATATTTTTATCAATGATGCAATGATGATGCAATAGAAAGTATGCTTATTTAAGACTGTGGAGGATACTGATCTGGGAGGGGTAGTTAGTACCTAGAAATTAAACTTTAATATCTAAAACAATTTCTTACACATATAGTAGTAAGCACAATCTGATTACATTTCTTATGATATTGGCAAGGTAGACAGAAATGTGAATTGCTTTTGCAGATTTTCATAGCACTTTGTAATTTCATGAACTTTCTATATGCTATTTTCACTATATTTTATTTCAATATATGTGCTTTATATCCTTTGCTAAGCTGAAAACTTGAGCTCTTTCATTATCAGTATGGTGCTTTGCAAACAGTAGGCATTAAGTGCTTATCGAATTTTGAATGGAAAATACAAAGAGATTAATAATATTTAACTGTGATTAGAACAAAAAAGTTAAACTTAAGAAAAAATAAGCTTCAGAGCATTGACTGGGTGTAGATATGTGTCTGTATGGTGGAAAGGAACCCAGGATGCCAAACTTAAAAAGCTTCCATAATTTGCAATGTTATCTTGCATGTGCTACACCACCTCTCCCATGATCAGCTATATTTTCTACATGCAGAAGCAGTGTGATCACTTGCCATGCCTGAGGTATGTACTTTCATCATGCAGCAGCATGTCAGGAAGTGCTCCACCCTCCTCTTACTAGCTTAAGAAGAAGGAAACAGCATAGTTATACCACATATCTTGGGGTAGAAGCAAATTTAAGTGGAAACTTATAAGGATGGTCTTTATTTTCTGTTTTATCCTTGATCACTTGAAACACTAAATGAAAATTCACTCACCTTGAATACTCAGTAAAGACTTATTAACCCCTTGAAACAAAATGCTGATCCTAAAAAAGCAATAGTTGAGATTCCATAACCATGAAAAGAAGAGTCCTCTAAAATACAGTACTGTCAGGACCTTAACAGCGCTAAAGATGCTATGGGGGTTCAGCAGAGTTTGCCTGACATCATATGCATTACTATTAACTTAATATGTGTAAGCTCTACACTAGGAACTGTAACTTGGAGGAGACATGTATGTGTGGCTTCTATGGCAATTCAGTGATGAGGATGCATGGCATAAGAAAAAGAGTCCTGACTCTGGAGTCGAGGACACGGGTTCAAATCCTGCCTTCGATGTTTGTTTCCTGGATACCAAGGCACATGACCGATCTGCACCTGTTTCTTCAGGGGATAGGGGTGGACAAAATGATCTCTAAAATTTTTTCCAACTCTAAATCTAGGGGTCCCATGTATGTTACTCCCAAAAAACCACTTCTCAAATAATCAATGACCAGATCCTGTTTGGTCAGGCATTTCATACATAATAAGTTAACTGATAAACCAGGTAACTGGGTATGCCAATCACGAAGAATATGGTGGACAGATACATAGGTAAAAAGAATGGGTTAAGGATTAAAATTAACAACAGTTAGGATTAGAATTTAAGAACAGTTAGACTATGGTCCATAGAAAGAAGGTTCATAAAGTTGGATGTGAAAAAAAATTTCATCTTTATCTCAATACAATTGGCTTCCTTTGAAGTCTTAGGTATTTTATTTTATGTATTAACAGGTTAAGAACACTGATGCAAGGGATACCCAAAGAACAAAATAAGAGAACAAATTTCAATTTAGCTGCGAATGATTCAGGATTTCCCAATGGTAAAAGTTACATTATATGCTGAAAAGCTCAATGAAGGAAAGAAGTTCTTTTGTAGAAATAATTTTAAAATTTACAACTACTTATTTGTCTGGGCTGTTCCAGAGCAAATATTTTTCTGAAAGGACTGTAATGAATTAATGTGAATTTTAAGAATACCTTCAACTCTCAAATTTCCAGAAAATCATCAATTGCCTGGTTTTATCTATAATCATCATACTTTTTTGTATGTTTACTTAGCCTGGATCTGTGATTTTATCTCTGTGAGGAACTCTCTCCCTAAGTAGAAACTCCCTCTTCCAGGTGGACTGGGAAATCCACTGTAACATACAGTCTTAAGAGCTGAGATGTCATTTGACTTGCCAATGCTCAGTATAGTCAAGCGTGTGCTAGTACTGGAGCCCAAATATTTCTGACCTCATATTTTGCCTTTCTTTATCTATGCATCTTGTTCTTCATTAAGGAGTTATGGATTTCCAAATATATGTAAGGCTATAGTAATTTCTTACAGGAAAACTGTCCATTTGGCATTAGAAGCAGAACGCAAGGTACAAATTGACAGAATTCACAGGACACCAAATAAAGAAAATCTCACGTACAGCACATGTAAGGTCAAACTTCAGAACCGCCACGCCAAACCGCAGATACTGTTAGTCAGAAGAAAGAAGTTTTTAACTATCAATCAGAATTAGTTATAATCACTCAGGGATACTTGTTGGGCAGCTGGGCGGTGCAGGGGGGTGCTGTGTTCACATCTGATGCTGGACACTTAGTACTGTATGACTCTGGGAAAATCACTGTACCCTGTTTGTCTCAGCTTACTCCTCCACAAAATGAGTTAGAGAAGGAAATGGCATTTCATTCCAGCATATTTGCTAAGAAAATCCCAAATGGGGAGCTAGAAAGGCTTGGACATGATTGAACAACAACGTATTGACAAGAAATTAAAGGAAGAAATCAGAAATGACACTGACAAGAACAGGGGACTAATGTACACCCTACAATAACATTTTCATCAAGACTGTGATTAATAATGCATGAAAAAAATAATCTTTCAGCAAGGAGGAATAAATCCTTTCTTCCAATTCTGCCAGGATAATGAGGCCATTTGACACGCAAATTCTTCAAACAAAAAAGACCTAAGAAAGGTATCTACTTGCAATCAACAAGTAAAGATGAAAATTATGAGCTAACATTTATATGGTACCTACTATGTGCCAGGCACTGTGCTAAGTGCTTTGCAATTAAATTCTCATTTGATCTGCACAACAATCCTATGAAGTTATTATGCCCTTTTTATAAATGAGGCAGGCAGAGGTTAAGTGACTTGCCCAGGGTCACACACCTAGGAAGTATCTAAGTCTGCATTTGAACTCAGGTTCACTTCTCTATCTAGTGTGCCACATACCTGCCCATATTAGTCAATGAAATAGAAGCTTTGAAACTTTCAGGACAAGAAAAGGTTATTTAAATGCAATAATGATGACGACAACAATTCCCTTTTCCCTCCTGAGAACATCAAAAGAATAAAAGAACAAAATAGGCAAAAGACATAAGGGGCAAGATGACAGGTGTGTCAAAATCAGGTTAGAGGAAGAAGAACTGAATGAATATTTCTATGACCAAATCAATCAATCAATCAAGAAGAATTTATGAAGCACTTATATACCAACCACTGGGAAACAAACCAAAAAAAAAAAAAAAAGCAAAAACAGTCCCTGCCCTCAAGGAATTTAACATTCTTGGGTCAAAAAAATACACTAAAATCTAAATACGTAATTCCTCACTAGTAACTAATTTTACTGGGGGATTGTAAATACATAATAAAACCTTTTGGATGGAGAAAGAGTTGGGCAGAGATACAAGGACCCACAGAAGCACTAGAACTTCAGGAGGTGATCCTTTCAGTCTTTCATCCTGCCTTAAGGGGTTCTGATAGAGTTGATGGTAACAGAAATTGAAGGGAACTTCTCTGAGGAGAGGTCTTGTATCATGGTATCTGAGTCTTTGTGAAAAAATGTAACTTGGAGGATAGGAAAATATATGGAACATAAATGAACAGTGGAAAGATAGACATGAAATGTCCAAATAGGATACCTATTGCTTCTCCTCGCCACTGCCCATCCCACATATTACCTCCATCATGAATTAATATTTCTGGGAATGATGCTCCTTAGTACATTCATTAAAAAAACACAGGTGGGAAAGGTAAGCATGGCAGAAAACTACTGAAAATAGTCTCATTAAGAGAAAAGTTGGTTAGAGGAGGCAGCAAAGTTTTGTTTCCTAGAATTCCAACTTTATCTGATGATCTTAGGGGATAAATGGAATATTACATTCTAGGAAGTCCTAGAAAGGAAAAGCATGAAAATAAGATATGAAATATGATCCAGTTTATTAAAGATTTACTATGTATTAAGCACTGTGCTAAATAGTAGGGATACAAAAAAAAATTGAGCATACCCTCGTAGGAGTACCAAACTGGCCAAAGGAAGTGGGATCATTAAAGTGTGTCTGGAATGGATAAAAAGTATACAAAAACAGAAAGATAGAAAGAGTACCTTATATTTGATCCTGGCAGGTGCAGAGAGGCTCTGAAGCTTACTGAATGGGGGGGGATGCATGGTCAGAACAATGCTTTAAAAAAAGCACTTTAGCAGCTGAGTTGTGGCTAAATTGAAGAAAGAAACAACTTGAGGCTGGGAGACTAATAAGAAGGTTACAGCAATAGTCCACACAATAGGTAATAAGTGCATAAATTAGGATATGAATATATTAGACATATATGATATGTGAAGGTAGAAATGACAATTTTTGGCAGCATATTGGATATGTGGGGTAAGAGGTAGGAGTGTAGGATGAAACAAAAGTTGCAGGCCTTGTTAATCAGGAAGATGGTGATATCTTCACTAGTAGGAGGGAAAAATTAAGGAAAGATGGCTTGAGGTTAAAGATATCAAGTCCTATTTTGGACATATTGAGTTGGGAATGCTTATAGAACATCCAGTTTAAGATGTAGATACAGTTGGTGATGAAGGACTTAATAGTTCAGGGCAGACAACAGAGCTGGCTGCATAGGTAGATCTGGGTATTACCTGCATAGAGAGTGACTGAATCCATGGGAGCTGAAGAAATTAACAAAACAATTAACAAAAAAGACTGAATGATCAGACAGATAGGAGGAGAACTAGGAGAGAACAGTGGCACAAAAGCCTAGAGAGAGCCAAGAATCTAGAAGGTGATAGATAAATAGTTCCAAATGTTGCAGAGAATAGAGAATGGAGCTATAATTTCCTTGGTATAGGGGAGTCTCTCTAGAAATGAAAGTTGGCACATTCTTTGTAACTTATAGTCTTAGAGAAGTGTCTAGAATGCTGAGGAGGTCCAGGGCAAATCACAACCTCTCAGTACTCTAGGCAACACCTCATTTTGCAGATGATGATCTAATTATAAAAGGGTAACCAATTAAGGAAATACAAATAAATAATACTGACCCAAATGGAAGAAATGACATCATAAATGATAAGTGGATAAAAGAGCAGATCACAGAATCAATACATAATTATATTAAAGAGAATTATAGCAATGGGACAAAATAACAAAACAAATGGGATGCAACTAAAAGTTTTCAGAAAAAATTTAATTTATGAAAATATCAAAGACAGAAAAAAGATTACTCAATTCAAAGAAAAATTAATAATTTTATATAAATTCTTTTATAATATATTAAATTTAATTATATTAACATTTATATTAATTATTAAAAAGAAAAACTTTTGTGCACATAAAATGAATGATGCCAGAATAAGCTATCAAGTAGCTAAAAAAATCTTTGCTTCAAATATCTCTTCCTAATATCTGAAGTATATACCTAGGTATATATGTACATACATACATATACATGTTATATATGATACGGAATTCACTCAAACATATGACTAAGAGTCATTCCCCAATTTAAAAAAGGCCAAAAGTGATACAAAGCTTAAAAAAATCATGTATATATATATATTCCAAATACAGTGCTCCCTTCCAACTAACAAGCGACCCTTTTATAAAAGGAATATAAAAGAAAAAATATAGTTCAGCAAAAGCAAATAATACAGTGACCATGTTTGGCAGTATGTACGATAATCTAGAATCATCATCTCACATCACTGCAAAGAAGGGACCCAACAGGGTTTTTTTTTATGAGCCAAGTTTTATCATTACTTTTATAAAAAAGAACAATGAATTTTAAGGGTAATGATGTAAACTATCAATAACCCTAGATAAAATGCTCCATATCCATAATAATACAGTTAAGCTTAGAAAACTTTATTATGTAATTAATATTAAGTGAATAGAATTTTTCTTGTTAGGGAAGCAATAAAAAGAAAATAACCCCCATCCTCATGGACATTATATTCTACTGGAGGATGTGGTGCAAGAGGTATCCAAGTAAGAAAACAAAAGAACATACCAAGTAACACAAAGTAATTTAAGAGGGAGGGAGTGTTAATGACTAAGGGAATCTGGAAAGGATTTGGGTAGAATCTGCACTTGAGATGTGCTTTTGGCCAGGGGAATATGAGGAGATAATACACCTTCCAGATGTGAGTCACCACTTGTACAGAAGCACAGAGGTAGGGTGTGGAATGTAATGCACAGGAATCAGCTGGAAGACCAGTTTGACTATAATAGAGCATATAAAAAGGGAGCAAAATGAACTAAGATTGGAAATGGCAGCGAGATGGTATAGGGGACAGAACACCGGGCCCAGACACTTAGTCGGTGTGTGACCCTGGGCCAGTCACTTAATCCTGTTTGCTTCAGTTTCCTCATCTATAAAAAGTATTAGAGAAGGATATGGCCAAATACTTTAGTATCTTTGCCAAGAAAAGCCTAAATGGGGTCACAAAAAATTGGACACACCTGAACAACAACAAAGACTGGAAGGAGAGGTGGGAATCAGAAGAAGGAGGATAGGAATGTATTTTATCAGGAACAGAAAGCAATTTAAGATTTTTGAGTTGAGTTTCCAACATATGGGAAGATGTATATTTTATGAATATTTGACAATTTTGTCAAGGATAGAATGGAGAAGGGAGAAGAAAGAAATGAAAATTAAACAACTTGTGAAGTTTCAACTCATGCCCATCACATTAGTAGATTTGATAAAAGATGGAAATAATCCATGTTGGAAATGCTCTGAAGTGAAATACCCTAAATGAGACTGGAGGTATGCTTAGTCCAGCAATTCTAGAAAATAATCCGGAATTATGTGATAAAAGCTACTAAATTTTTCATATCATTTTCCCCAATAAACTCATTTCTAAGTATACAACTCAAGAAGATCAATACTAAAAAGAAAACTCATATAAAAGTACAAAAATATTCATACGAATGCTATTTAATAGCAAAAAACTAGAAACAAAGTGGATACCCATCAATTGGAGACTGGATAAACAATTTGTTGCATATGTTGCAATGAAATACTGTGGCATAAGAAATGAGAAATACAAGTTTAGAGAAATTTGAAAAGACTCATATGAACTGATACATATGTGAAAAAAGTCAAGAGAAGAATACATACAATGACTGCAACCAAGTATGTGAAAACAGCATCAACTTCAAAATTCATGGTTGAATCTATCCAAACTGTTTTTGTTGTCATCATCATTAGGCGGGTTTAGGAATGGGTAGCTGGGGAAAGACTCTTCATAATGACTGAATCTGCAAGCTGGCTCTGATTTCATCATAGAAGAACATGAAAATGTCCTTTTCAAAGTCATTAATGAACTCCTTCTAGATGCCAAGTCTGATGATGCTGATCCCTCCCAACCCTGTCTGTTGCATTTGACACTGTTGACTACTGTTCTCTTTCTGGACACTCTCTGGTGACACTACTCTTTCACCATTAGATATTTCAAGAAGGATGTCCCAAATACATCTCAAACCCAACATATGAAAAATTAAACTCATCTTTCCTCCAATGCTGAAGACTCCATCATCCTTCCAGATGCTTAGATTCAAAACCCCGATACTACCTTTGACACTTCCCTCTCCGTATATACAACCAGTTGCCATTTCTATGACTCCATGTCACTCACATATACTCTCTACTACACAATGATCATGTTAGCTCAGGTCTTCTTCACTTCTTATCAAGATCACTGCGAAAGCCTCCTAACTGGTATCCCTACCTGGTCTACCATTTCCTATGCTCTAAGAGAAAACATAAACTTCTTTGTTTACCTTTTAAAGTCTCTTCTTGAGAATTCTCTTGATGTTCTTTGCAAGATAGGTGTTAAACTCAGTTATCTGAAGTCAAGTTTTCTTAGGTCTTTTCTTTGTCCTTATAGGCCATATAGTCCAACCCCTCCATTTCCCCCATGAGGCACGGAGAGATGCAAAGGCTTGTCCATCATCATATCACCAGCTAGTGTGTGTCTGAGGCAACACTGAAAACCTCACGTTTTCCTTACTACAGCTTGAATGTCCTGTCTTCTAATCAATATTGTTTTTACAATAATTTAAGCGAGAGATGCTGTCTCTAAATCAGGCATCCCTTTATTAAGTCCTGGCACAGAGTAAATGGTTACTAAATGTTTGCTGGCTGACTGTCTAGCAGACACTGTAATAAGTCTGGAGATAGCAAGAAAGTCCAAAACCAGCCCTTGCCCTTAAGGAGTTCACAGTCTACAGGAGGAGACAACATGAAAACCTCTATGTGCATACAAGATAAAAAAGATGATTTGGGGATAATCAAGAGAAAGAAAGCACTAGCATTAAGGGGGAACAGGAAATGCTTCTCATAAAAGGTGGGATTTTAATTGGGATTTGAAGGAAAGCAGGGAAGCCAGATGAGGAGGGAGAGCACTGCAGGTCTGGAGTCAGGAGATGGAATATTTTTATGAAGAACATCAAGCAGGTCAGTGTTACTAAACTGCAGAGTAAATGGGTGGGAGTAAGAATAATAAGAAGACTGGAAAGATAGGAGGAACAGAGGATTTTATATCTGTTTTGGAGGTGAGAGGGAGCCATTGGAGTTTACTAAATAGAAGATGATATGGTCAGATCAGCATACTAAGAAGATTTATTTAACGCTGAGTGGGGGATTAACTGAAACAGGGAGATACTAGAGGCAGAAATCAATGAGAAACGGCTATTGCAGCAGACCAGGCGTGAAGTGATGAGGGCCTGCACCAAAGTAGCGGCAGTGTTAGAGGAGAGAAAGGGGCACATAGAAGAGATGTCATAAAGGTAAAATCCACAGAACTTGACAACAAATGACTACAGGGGAAGCAGTGAGACAGGCTTCAGAGTTGAGGAAAACAAATGAAACTTTTGATGAAAATCTTCTCTTAAAGTCTGTCATCATCACAATGAAAATTTCTGATGTCAATATACTCCTCCTTTAGAAGAAAAATTATAACTATATGCAGTCAGATTGTGTATTTACTGGATCAGTAATGGATAAAGATACAGGATATTCTAACATTACTAATGGTTAATTACAGTAATTGTTAAAGGACAAAACTGCTTTTCCTCACTGGCACTGATAGAAAAAAAGGATGGAAAGTTAAGAGGAGAATCAAAGAAATTGGTATTATCATGACATATCCCAATTTTCAAATACTCGAGAAATTTTCTATTCTTTTTGGCATCATATTTAAATTACAAGCCTCTTTAACAAGGAGAACCACATCTTCCATCACTTAATATATTACTGCTTTCAAACTTTACTCCTGAAGAACATCTCATATTCTTTTAATTTCCTGAGTCTTGGCAGTTTCCTCATTTGCACCTCAACTTCTATCTCCTTTTGTCGAGCCTTTTATCTAATGTATTTCCTAATGACTTACCAATAACACATCAAAGTTTGATACAATGATAACATACAATAACTAGTATACCTTGTACATAAGGTATTTAATGCTAATAATGCACTATTAACAGAACATCTATTTGGAGTTGCTTCCCCAGTATTGGATGTTATATGAGTACTGGATCCATATTCTTTTATTAATTTTTTCTTTTAATCAGTAGCAGGAATTTTTGTGATGTTTAGCCAGAGTAAACATTGTAGTCATTTACTGACACAAACCTGAGCTACAAAAAGTAATTAATATGAAAAAACCTTTGCTAGGACCCAGAGTTAGAAGGGACCTCAGAGGTCACCTAATCCCATCCTCTTCTTTCATTTTCTTCCTTTTATGTTATTGTCACACATTTTTGTTTTGACACAGCATTGATTTTTCAACATCAGCCCAGAGGTCCTACAAAATAAATTCATAAAACCCACTGCTTCGAGGCAAAAATTATTATTTATTTATGTAGTTTAGCATGTCAGAAGATTCAACTGAATCATATTATCCTGAGATAATTTCATAAAACTAGAAAGCCAACAAAAAGAAGAAAAATGGAAAGATTTCTGTAATAAACTATTTTCTTCATCAATGACAATGGAGTTACCATACTTGGACTCTACTATCATACTTCCTGTATGCAGAAAGAGCAATGGTAGGAGAAACAAAGATGGCAAGAACAGGTGGAGTAGTCCAAGGACACATGAAGGAAGTCTATAGGATACAACATAATTTGAGGATGCCAGGGATTGATTCTTAAGATACATAAAAAAACAAGAGAATGATAAACATTTGGGAAACACCCCCTCCAGATGTTATTGTTACAAAAAAAAAGGAAATGAGAAAATATCAATAATTATTAATCACTATTCCTGGGCACCTCGGTGGCCTGACTTCTAGAGGACCTGACTTCAAATCTGGCCTCAGATACTTACTAGATGTGTGATCCTGGGCAAGCCACTCAACGTCATTTGCCTCAAAAAAAATCACTACAGCATTCTCATTTCAACAAAATTTTTCAAGGAAAAATCTACAGATATGCTTAGAATGAAGGTATAAAAAAAGGAACAAGTAGGCTTCACAAATGATATTCTTACTATGACTGCAAGGTACAGAAAATATAAAATCCCTGTTTGGATTGTTGCTTCTTAAACAGTCTGACTCCATGAAGCAAAATGTTATCTTAAACGTTTTGTTTCAACAAGGTGTATCTCATCAATACATTATAATCATACAAGATTTCTTGAAAGATGTAATAACCCCATTTATTACCATCAGAACAATAGTATTCCATCATAATCATATACCATAATTGTTCAGCATTGCCAAATTAATGGGAATCCCTTCAGTTTCTAATTCTTTTCGACCACAAAAAGAGCTGCTATATTTTTGTACGAGTCCTTTTCCCTTTATCTCCTTGAGGTATAGATCTACTAGTGGTATTGCTGAGTCAAAAGGGACACAGCCTTTTGGGCATAGTTTCAAATGGTTCTCCAGAATCACTGGACCAGTTCACAGCTCCACCAACAGTGCACTAGCGCACCCATTTTCTTACGCTCCTAGACGTTTCCATTTCCTTTTCTGTCATCTTAGGCAATCTGACAGGGGTGAAGTGGTATCTCAGAGTTGTTTTAATTTGCATTTCTCTAATTACGAGTGAAGTAGAGCATTTTTTATACGACTACCGATAGTGTTGATTTCTTCCTCTGAAATCAGCTTGTTCAGATTCTTTGAACATTTATCAATTGGGAAATGATTTCTAGTTTTATAAACTTAGCTCAGTTCTCCGTATATTTTAGAAATGGATATGTCTTTATATTTTGAAAACTTTAAATGTCACACAGTTTGAAGAGTACTTTTGGTATGGCAAAATCTATTAAAGTTGTTTTTCTTAAACTTTTACAGATCGACATTCTGTCCCAGTGGTCACAGGCAACACTTCTGTCTTAATTCTCTTGTTCCAAAATAGTTTGTTGGCAGAATTAACAAGGATATTTAGGAATTGTAAGATGAGGCTTTATGTTAGTTTATAAATGACAGTGAGGTTTTAGCATATAATTCTAGTTACTTGATAGTGTTTTTCTAAGCACCCAATGGATGAAATTTTTTTTTGCAACTTACATACTGCAGTTTTAATTTTACTGTCTAATCTTCCTCAGTATATCCAGGTTCCTTAAGGATTACTTTTTTCTTTTGGTAATTTTTAGTGGCAATGACCTGATTTTGAATTGCTATAAAAATCCTTTTTATCCTAAATGTGTATGACTTAGTCATCTATTTGATGTTTGTCTATATATGTTGGTTGAATTCATGTAGTTGATATTCAACATATTCAGAAGTATGTAGGTGTTATCAGCCTTTACTACTACTGTTTTGTGAAGAGAAGTCTATTACTTTTAAAAGCATTTGTTAATATTTAACCTGTTTATCATGTGCTCTAAGAACATTAATCTTTTCTCTCTCATTTTATATGGAAGATACAGAAATATACCTTGGGGGTGATTAGCCCTGTGTTTCATCAATACTGTATGAGTTTTTGTCTAGATCTACTGTTATTCATTTTATGGTACTAGAATTGAAAAGGTGATAATTTCTCTTAGGTGTCATATTAAACTGTAGGATGCCAGTCAGACTCTAATAGATATCTAGCTTTAGCTTTCCTTGTAATAGTCATATCCCAATGGTCCATATATTTTGCCTAGAGAAGTCCAAGGCATTAGTAAGAATAACTTTCATTTATTGGTTCAGTTTGGTCTCTATTTTCAAGCTCAAAGTCTCCAATATTCCTTGGAGTACATTTCCAAGGGATGAAATAGCTATTTAAAGTACTTTTTGTACTTTTCACATATACATTCCATGTATGTCAGTTCTATTCAGGAATAATGATGATAGATTTACAATTAGGCAGAACCAGAGCATGCTCAAACTATCTCCCTGGAAAAGGCCATATTTTATGAATTGATTTCTCTTGACATTACTGTGTTAGATTTACATTTAAAAAAAAAGGATAGTTTTCCATATGAACATCAAATACTTCAGTGTTTGAGAGCTCTGCTTGAATCCATCTGATATATCTGCTGTACTTGACTAAGCCATGAATGCAGAACTCAGTCAAAGGCTTGAAAGATAATTAATAAAGGCAAAGCAAATGTTATCGTACCTTTGTGTGGCTTAGTGAATTTATCACTGAGTCAAGAATGAGCTGTTCTTTATACCTCTGACATGTTTTGACACAATTTTTTTGTACCTGACTTAGTACATTGTTTTTCTTGAAATTGCCTAGATATTTGTTTTAGTAATTGAAGCTATGACTGTTTGGTAAAAAGTATACAAATAAGTAACTGATTTCTATTTGGAGAGTCACTCACTGAGTGGCAACCCATCACTCTCCCTTCCCCCGCCTCACTTTGATGCAACTATCATTATTATTCATTAAATGAATAGTAGGATATGCCAGATTCCCATTTCATGTTTGATCAACAGGCTGTTGTTGCTTTTGACTACTTTTGACCACAGAGAGAGATGAGAAAATTTCTACTTCCTTATTTAAGTGTTTTCTTGCTTCTCTAATTTGTTTCTCAAGCTTTGATGTATGGTATAGTTTTTCATTGATGCTGAGCTGTTTATTTTGTTTTTTCATTCAATTCACTTTAACCTTTTGGCTTTCATTTTTAACTGTTGATTAAAGATTGCAGGAATTTCTGACACATTTATTATTGTTATTTACTCATGTAGCTTTGTGGAAAATGAGTTAGAGAGACTGGAAGCAGGGAGACCAGTTAGGAAGCTATTATTACAACTGTCCAGAAGAGAAGCCGTGTAAGTGGAGGGAAGGAGACGACGGATAATAGCACCAAAGAAATAGAGATCAACAATCCCTAGCATGCCAGACTATGCCAATCTCTGGTCATGGATTAACTGCAACATGGAACAGGGCAAGTTATGCTGCTCATCTCCTTTCCCTCCTTAGAGATTTAGGGAAGTGACTGATGGGGGCATCCCATAAAATTAAACTGGCAACATCTTTATAATAATGGCCAAGTTTTGCTTGCTATGCAAAGTCCTCCCCGGGACATACTTGAGTCCGAAAACTTACTAAAAGACATGGGCACTAATGGCACTAAAAGAGTGTTTTTAAAAGTTTTTTTCAGTGGAGTTAACTTATTAAGCAAGATATTAAAAATTTTTGCCTCAGTGTAGACAACATGAAAAGCCAACCACTAGAAATGTAATATTTCTTTTTAGGAAGTAAACTTAATAAAAACAACACCAAAATCAACATGGAAAATATGAAGGAAATGTTAAAAAGGGTCAAATGTACACCCAAATCTGATATATTACATAGATCATTCTTCCTTCTGATGCATTTGCAATCTCTATATAGTTTTATTTTGTACTGTAAAGAAATGCAAAAATGGAGTGATAGCAAAAAGAGGTTTTGAAAGGGCATTGTTTTATCCTCAGATGAAAATTCTAAGAATTTAACAAGTTTTTCCATTAGACTAATGTTTTCCTGCATTTTCATTAGATTTTATGAGGATCAGTAAAGGATCATCCTGTCTGATGGCAGTGCCAAGAAAGGAGGATACTGAGAAAATAGTTTCTTCAGTAAGTGTTTATTAAATTGAGTCTTTTGCTTAGTTTTTTGGCAGCTGACCTTTAACGTATCCAGGATCTGAATACTGCTTTCTACTGCTATGATTATTCCATATGAAGGCAAAAACATGTTACAATGATAGAATCCAGTCCAAACAAACAAATAAAATTAAGAACGTAAAACTCTCAGATTAATTTTTCTTTACTTGAATGTAATAAAAACTGTACCTTTTCCAAAGTTGCTTTAAAACTGTCACACATATTTTGCCGAGTCCAATTCTATGTTGCACAGTCATGCGCAATGAGAACAGGAAAGGAAATGGAGGCTTTTTGAAGATGAAATAAAACTTTTTCTTTTTATGTAAAGGCAGAACACATAAGTGCAGATTGCCACTGATGCAATTACCCATGTAGAAGAGTCTGGGCACCTACTTCTGGAAGCCTCATGATGAGAAGTGATGGAGATGCTTGGAGCACGTATAATCACTCTGTAACAGATTCTAGTCTGTTAAGTACATGTTTAATAGTGGCCTAATAGTTGAGGAAATGGAAATAAAAGAGCCTTCACAAGGCATTAGATGGCACAAAAATTTCTCACTTGATGTGACTTTTGTTCAGCTGACTTCATTCTGCTAGATGGTGTCCAGGGAGAGCCAATGTTGAAGAAGAGGCCTCAGGCCACCTTGACATTCTGTTCTTTCATTCTGGTGAAGGAAGTTGCAGTAAAGAACTTGCAAGGAACCCAAGAGTCCACGTGTCCAATCCATGCTAGATTTAGTGGCCAGCTCAGCACTTGGTGCATCGATGTTCTGGGGAAGCTGTGCTAAGGCTGAGCCCACTCTCCCTAGAGATGGAGGCGGTAGAGGAGAAGTGTGTCCTCATGGTGCTGGAAGTGGGGGATGTACTCCTGGTTCTGTCTGATCTTCAAAGTCAACACCATTTTATAAATGCTAAAATATCTCATGAGCTCCAATGTATTCAACTATCATCTCTATGAAAATGATTCTCAAATCCCTTTTTTCAGTCTTAGCTCCTCTCCTGACCTCAAGAATGACATCAACAATTGCTTAACGGATGTCTCAAACTGAGCAGCTCCAAAACAGAACTTATTATTGTTCTCCCAAGCCTCCCTTGTATCACACTTCCTATTATTGTCAAGGGAACCACTGGTTCCTCAAGATGGCAACTTGGCAAAGTCACTCACCTTATTCATAACAGGTTTTGTCATTTCTAGTTTCACAACATCTCTTATCTCCTCTCCCCCCACACACCAGCAGCCACTTTGGTTCAGGTAATCATTACCTCATGCCTGGTTTACTACAGTAGCTCTCTATTTGGTCCACTTGCCTCAGTGACTCAAGGAGTGACTAGGAGTCAAGTCTCCCTAGTCTTTCCCCAATCCAGCCCGCCTACCAAATCAGCTGCCAAAATGATCTTCCTAAAGATGTGTGACCATGTCACCCCCTTACTCAGTAATCTCTATGGCTGTCCCTTTTTCAAATACAAACCTCCTCTTCTCCCTAGTTAGGTTTTTAAAGTCCTTCCCAAGCTGGCCCCTTCCTACCTTTCCAAACTTTTTACACTTTACTCCTCCCTTGGGCATCTGGACTCTATGCCCCAGTGGCACTGGCCTCCTTGATATCTTTTAAAAATAACACATTTAGTCACTCAGTCTCAACCTCTGCATTACTACTGGCTTTCCGTCATGCCTGAAAAAACTTCCCACCTCACTTCAGTCTCCTGGGTTCCTTTAAGTTCCAGCTACAACTCCACTTTCTACCAGCCACACTTTTCAGTAACCCTTAATGCGAACACATCCCCTCTTTTGATTACCTCTAAATTGCCCTACATATGTCTTGTCTGTACATAATTGTTTGCATATTGTCTCCCCCACTAGAATGTGAGCTCCTTCAGGGCAGGGACTGACTTTGCCTTTCTTTGTATCCCCAGAGCGTAGCACAGCACATGGCCTTAGCACAGTAGGCACTTAATAAATGCTTGTTGATGATGGCAATGATGACAACATCTTCAGATAAAGAGGTTCCACCAGGCTGATTTAAGGCTCTATCCTGGGACAGAGAAGGGTTATAGCTGTATCCAGTTATAGACATTCTGCTATAGAATTATCAGGTTCTTGAGAAACAAGCCTAGATTTGTTGAGTTTGCAGTCCAAATTGTCTTCTTCAGTTAAAGTGCAGCCTGGATTGTAGACTAGGGTGGCAGTTAAGTAATTCTCTAGGAATAAATCAGTTTAAACGAGCATACTTGGAGACTCTAAAAAGGGAACAGTAGAATACTCTTCTCTTTTCCTAAACATGATATTTTGCTCTTTCAATTAATCCTACTATGCCTGTAAAATAGAATAATGAATCACAAGACAGATCATCTACATTCTGCAGACAGTGTAGAAAATAAGCAAGGGAGACTGATTAATTCTGAAGGCATTGTTAGTTAAGAGTAACAATACTTGAGGTGAAAGAATTTTGGATTTGGAATTAAAAGAGATGTGAGTTTGAACTCCATCTTTGATTAACATTAGCTGTGTGACCCCAGGCAAATTGGTTAATGCCTGACCTGTAGTTTTATCATTTGTTAAATGGGAATAATAATACCTGTGTTGTTGGGAGAATCAGGTGATATTATATACACAAAACATTTTGCAAACCTTAAAAGTATTAATACATGTTTTCTATTAGTATCATTTCACAGATACCCTTTTCCTCACGATATCTTAGAAAGAGATCAAACAGAAGTGTATATGGATGTGAATTCCTACCAGATTGAGTGAATGTGTTGCATAGTAGATTGAAGGCTAGCTATTTCATTAGAAGGCCTGGATTCAAGTTCTTCCTCTGACATACATATACTAGCTCTGTCATCATAGGTACTCATAATTTATCAGCATCCTAGGTACTGCTGTAAACTAATCTGGATCTGTAGAGAGAGTTTAAAAACTAAAAGTTCCTTATACCTATTTAATTACAGAGATTGTTTTGATCCAAGAAGGATCAAAATTTTGGAGCCTGGCATAGAGTTTTCATTCCTAAAAATGAAACACTCTCCCTTCTAAACCAAAGTATTGTGGTTATGTCAGAACAAGATTTACCAGTAGGTAATTAAAAAAATCAAAACACAAAGAACCAATCAAAGGGTTGATCTAATCTACTGAATTTTAGGAGGGTAGATTGAAAAATGGCTGATTACATATGAGAACCATAATTCCAGTGGAGAAAAATTCTGTTAAAAATTTCCTAAGGCAGTCTACTGCATTCATTATGACAAGAGATCAAGGATGTAGAGAATAATAATCCCAAGGAAAAACATGTTTAATAACATTAAAAGTGATAATACAAATAATCTGACACAATAAACAGATCTCAATTTGAGATTATGTGTCCTCTTTTCCCATCAAAAACTGGAAAATGGCATAATATAATTTCTTCCTGAAAGATTAGGCACTTTGGGTGAGCTTTAGAGAAATCTTCACAATTTCGAGGCTTCAGAATTAGCTGGTATTTATAGCCTGCCTTCCTAGAGTGTTCGTTTTCTCCATCTGCTGGTTGTTGATATAATGTAACCTTATATTCTGATTATGAAAACACAGCAAGAATGAGAGCTTTTCTCCTTTTAATATTTTACAATAAACTTCTGGCTTCCTATCTTAGTGCGAGACAGCTATTCCATTTCCATAAACGTCTAAATGAGTAAAAAAAAATCAAAACAAAACAATAAAACTAGGTCAGTAACAGAGCTGAATTTTATAATGTGAATAAAAGCTCTGGTATTTAATTTCTGTAAAAAAAAAAGTAACCTGTGGCAAATTACTAATAGAAACTAAAAAGTCACAAAGAGAAGGTGACCATCATTAAAATACCTTACTGGGGTCATTTTTTTAGTGAAGTCAATTCAATTCTTTATGAAAGTTTAGCTCTATTAGAAAAAAATCATTTTATTTCACTTAAAAGACCACTGCTTCTCTTGAATAATTTTCTAAAATTACATTTAATTTTTAAAATTTAAAAAAAATTTTTAAAATTACATTTAATTTTTAATATAATGTTGTGAATAAAATTTTGTATTTCTATACATTAATATAAAAATGATTTAAAAATTTTGGTTAAAAAAAAGACTAGCAATGAACATGCATACATACGAAAGCATGACTTCTGATGATGGTTCTAGTTACCTTATAGACCATTCACATTCTTGATATTCTGAGTACACAGTTTCAGTTCAGACTTATGTTCTAATAAAAATTACTA
Organism: Bettongia penicillata ogilbyi; assembly: GCA_023548195.1. Taxonomy (NCBI): domain Eukaryota; kingdom Metazoa; phylum Chordata; class Mammalia; order Diprotodontia; family Potoroidae; genus Bettongia; species Bettongia penicillata. Next base: position 7,094,339 of record JAJHZJ010000311.1, read on the forward strand.
CATTTTAGGAAGGTGAGAGGTTACTTTCATATCATATCTTTTAATGGTGGTACTTGTCCCCTCAACCTTAGTTCTGAGTCACAAACGTCTTTAAAAGTTAAACCCGAACAGGAGGAACCAGAGTAGATGGAGGACAGACCTTGGAGTCAGACAAGGTAAATCTTGCTTCATACACTTACCACATGTGGGAAAATCATTTACCTCTCCGCCTCAATTGGGGATGATAATAGCACTTAATGGAAAGGCTTGTTGGGAGGATCAGATAAGGTAACAAATGGAAAGTGCTCTGCAAACCACAAAGCAGGATACACATTTTAGCTATTCTTATTTGTACTAACTCCTCCCCTTGGGGGAGTTTTGTTGCCAACTCATTCTGTATTAAAAATGACTGCTTTTTAGAAAAATGTAATATAGTAATCTCAAGAGTCAACATTATGTAACCCAGAAATATACACAAAAAGATTAGCTTATACAACTATGTAATAGTTATATGATATATACTATAAATGCAAAGAACACCCTAACTATATCAGATTTTAAAAAATTCTCTACGATGTACTCAGAACATTCTAAGGTGTAGATGTTATGGAAATTACCCTACATTTTTACAATAATACAATACAGTAACGTATAATAGTGATAATGTGATAATAAGAGTCAAAAATCAACAATCTGCTACTAGAGAATAGTTCATTTTTTATACCTTCCCCTGATTTAATAAGATTAATAAAAGTGATAAGTTATCTTTTTAGAGTGATTATACTGATTTACTTTGCAATCCATAGGAAAAAACAGTATTGGTGACAATTTTTAATAAATCAGAATTAGGCAAATACAACAAAAGATGGAGATATTTCTACCTCTCCAAAATGACATCTGTATACATCTCTTAATGCAGTCATTTAAAAAATTCATACCTTGGATTCACATGTTGAATTCAATACATGATATATACAAGCATGATGGCATAGATGGTATATGTTATATATAGACATATATATGTGTGTACATATGTACACACATATATTCACAATAAACTTCAATGGTTCTCTGTCACCTCTAGGATCAAAAATGAAACTCTCTGGTGCTTAAAACCCTCCATAACCTAGCCCTGTCTTCCCTTCTAGTCTCCTTACACCTTATACCGTGTCACATACTCTCTGATCCAATAATACTAGCCTCCTTGCTATTCCACCTCCTGACTGGGCATTTTCAGGCTATCTCTCATGTCTAGGATGCTCTCCCTCCTCATCTCCTCCTGTCTTCCTTGTATGCCTTCAAGTCCCAGATAAAATCTCATTGCTTCAGGAAGCTTTTCTCTTTCCTTCTTAATTATAGTGCCTTCTCTCTTTTGATTAGTTCAAATTTATTCTGGATAAATCTTGTTTGCATGTTGTCTTCCCCATTAGACTGTGAGCTCCTCAAGCACAGGGTGTTTTTTGACTTTGTTTCCCCAATGCTTAGCACAGTGACTGGCACAAAGTAGGAGCTTAATGAAGGTATATGACTGACTGTTATACATGTGGCACAAATATATACATATGTACATACAAATAAATACATACAGATACATGCATATGCACCCACTGGCATGACTGCATACATAGGTATACGACGCTAGTATATGTATGTGTGAGTGTATAAATATACACATAGATACACAACATACACATACAGAGGATAAAGACTGGGTCTGTGATTTTATTGGCATAAAGAGTTCCCAGGTTAGGAACTACGCTCTAGTAATACAGGTCTAAACTTTCTCTGCAATTTACAATGCTAGAGGGTAGCTCAGAGTACTGTGAGGTTAAATTACTTTTCCAGGGTCAGAAAGCCAGTATGTTTCAGTATTAACCTAGGTCTTCCTTGGTCTGAAGAAATGTTCCCTGGTCACATGCAGAAATCACTACAAAATTATTGTACTGATAATTACTAAGCTAACCAAGTCAATAAAAAGTTATTTCAAAAATGACTTTCTTTTTTCATCTTTGCCAAGTTAAGAGTTTATATAGTATAAAAAGATGAAACTAATGCTTGCAAGTTTTATCAAATGTTTAACATTCCTTTAAATTTTTTAAGTTCAATTTTAAGTTCCAAATTTTCTCTTCATACCTCCCCTCCCTATCCATTTAAAAAAGCAAAGGAGTCAAAACTGTTACAAATATTTATGGTCAACTAAGATACACTCCATCATTATCCATAGCATGTGTGTGTGTGTGTGTGTATGTCTGTATACACACACGAATACTTTAATTTGTAATAAGTCTGTCACCTCTCTGGAGGTACATGGCATATTTTATCATGAATCCTACAGTACCATGGTTGATTCTACTGCACTGATCAGAGTTTCTAAGTCGTTCCAAGCAGTTTGTCTTTACCGTGCTGTTAGTATAAACGGTTTGCATGGTTCATTCAAGTCTTCCCAAGTTTTGCTGACATCATCCCCTTCCTCACTTCTTACAGTACATGTACCACAACTTACTCTGTCATTCTCAATGGATGGGCACCTTCTTAGTTTCCAATTCTTTGCACAATAAAAGCGGCTGTTATACATATTTCTGTGCATTGGATATCCATGTCACTTTCCTCTTTCTCTGAATCTCTGGTATACAGACTAAGTAATGGTATCATATGCACAATGTAACAGCTTTTTGTTCCAAACTGCTGGACCAATTCAGAGCCCCACCACCAGCACACTAATATATGTATTTTTGCACAGCTCCTCCAGCATTTGTCATTTTCCTTTTTTGTTAACTTTGGCATATGTTGAGTTTGAGGTTATTATGAGTATTAAGACTTTTAACATGAATATTAAATTAAAAAAAACATTAACATGAAAATTTTAGAGGAAATGCCATTTGAAAATTACCTTTCAAATAAGTCACTTACTTAAATTAGTAGACCATGTGGGTAATCTTTTAAAAAATGAGATACAATTCTATAAATTCATTAAATTCATTCACTTAAATTCATTAAAAGTATTGATGAAATACTTTTAGTGCCAAAAGGGACATTATAGATCATAGAGTCAACCTGTGCATTTTCCAGATGAGGTACATGGCTCTGAAAAGAGAAGTAACTTGCCCAAAGTTATAGGCTAGTTAGAAGCAGTCAGTATTAGGGCTTGGGTGTAACGTTCTTACTACCACACTGACTCCTAGATTAATAAGCTACCATCTCAATACCTACTTCATTTACTGAGGCTACCAAAAAGGGTCTCTTGACTGTAAGGTGAGGGCTGCAGTGGGGTTTAGGGTACTGTGCTGAAAACTGAGGCAGCAGTTGTGTATTTTAGAGTTGGGCCTCAGTCATTATGTGGTCCAAGTGAGACTATGTTTCTGACTGTTGGATAATTTATACAACAGAGTCTAGTTTGTGCCAGACTGTAAATCTTGTATTTAAGGAGGACATGGATGCCACAAGATTTAAAAATCTCAGGCAAGATAGTTTTCCAGCTAAGGCTTGGGAGCATTTTATGTCTTTTTCCTACTTCATAGGAATTCTACTCATATAAAGAGAAAATTAGCCACATCCTTTTACTTCCTAGAGGACTATGCCACCTTTGAGTGAAATCTTTTCAGGGAAGTATTTATTACAATGAACAAAGCAGCTTTACTTCTAGGGCTATACAACTCAATGAATGACAATCTGAAGCAAGTCTAAGTATCTTTTGATATGTGCTATGCATAAGTAACAAGTCATAAGATTTATTTTTTTTCTTGTTTAATGGATTTTCATGAAAAAGTCTCTGTAATATATATTTTCTTTTTTTTAAAACAAAGATATAATTTTAATCCCAAATTAGGAAATACTTGTTGAGGAACTACACTATGATTAGATCTGAGAAACAAATAACATTCGTACAACCATAAACAGAAGGAAAATAACAAAAAAATACATAGTGAACCCTGAATAGCATCACCTAAAATAAAAACATGATTTTTTTATTATGACTATATTTAAGCTAGAATTTTTATTCAACATATTTATTTTACTTCATTTTATTTAATGTACTGCTTACAAGATCAGGCAAATACCAATTGTATATACTTTTGGAGACATTTAAAAGCCTTTAAAAACTAACACTACTGAACAGGGTATACCCTATAATTCTACTATATAGAACCAGAATATTTCTAAGACTTTCACAGTAAATAACAGCAATGCAGCACATTCTACCTTGGTTTTCAATATCTGGGTCACATGGACTTTCGAATGCTGCAAACAGAAAATAATATAAAGTAGGGAGATTTTTGTAAAGTCAACAAGAAACATAATACCTTTACTTCTGAATTATGAATAAAACGTATAACATGATTGAGGAAGGAATAACTTTGGATTAAAACGCTACCCACTGTTGTAAAAATGGAATCACCCCCCCCCCTTTATGTGTGTTAAATAAAATACTTTAGGAATTTCATAGCCTTTAAGACAAGGCTTTGTTTTTTAACTGATATATGAGATATTCACATATAAGACAGAATAAATAGGCAGGCACAGATAGAATAAGATATAGTGAAAATAAACAATGCAATATCAACAAAGAACATACCATGCAATTTAATAATGAATGCTACATTGGATACTAATTGGAAGCTATTATTTCCATTCAGAATAATGGTAACTATAGGCACTCACAGTAACATTTGAAAGTAAAATTTGTTTAATCATATATCTCACAACTTAAAACCTGTAGAGGATGGAATGTATTTTAATTACAGAAGATGCACAATAGTTCTTGCATTATTTTCATATTTCCATGACAATTCTTTTCCTTGAAATTTACTGAGTCAGTTATGAGCTTTTAATAATTCTCTTTTCTGAGTAGTTAATACTGAAATAATCAGGAAATAAACGCACATTACATAATGTTATATATCCTAATCTTGCCTATGAGTAATTGGGAATATTTCAAAGAGAAAACAGGGGGAAGGAAGGATAATAAACATTACAGAAAGGTACTTTTAAATGACCTCAGTTTATAAAGATAGAATTTTGTTACAGAAATTATTCCTATTATTATACAGATGTGTAGATTCTGTTACACTTAAAAGCATATTTACTCAAGCAAGATGAATATAGTTTTATGCTTCCAAATACCTCAAACCACAGAGAAATCTTTCAAGTACTCAAGTAATTATGAACGTATTTTGTTAGGTATGAGATTCTTTTAGTTGTACTGTCCTACTTTACACATCATTTGAGGAAAAACAATGAAATTGTCATATACTTACATGTTTTAAAATTGGGAAATGAATATTTACTACAGTTAAACATAATATAGGCAATTTTTGGATGGTCCTGTACTATCTGTTTAAACTGTTAATTCCAAATAGATTTAAGGTGTTCAAAAGGGAAGCAAGTCTTTTTTTTTTTCCAGAAAAGCCGTGCTTTGTGAAACGAAGTTGCTAAGCATGCTAGGCAATATAAAGGATAACATTTAGTGGCTGTGTAAAATAACTTTTCTACCCTAGGCGAGCAGAGTATTCAGCAGTGCCAGGGCAATCAGTTAATTACAAAGCATTAACAGTGTGCTTCCCAAGGGCCAGGAAAACAAAGGTAACACTGCTCTGCTGGGAGGAGGGTGCCAAGGGGGAGCAGCAGGGCTGTGAATTCCCCACGACGTACAGGAGCACCTTCTCGGCATTCAGGGGCAGGGTCAAGGGCTTCAGTATTCAGTTCCAATTACTGTTGTCTTGAAGAGTCATCAACTGGCCCAGGTGGGGCGAAGGAAGGAGCCAGGAGGGAGGAACATGCTCAGCCCACAGTACGGGACTGACTGGGAGTTTGAGAGTCAGCATGGACTGGGACTGATTTAAATGGAAACAGAAGTTGGTCCCCTGACTGGTTTTTGACCCAGACTAGCATGTAACCACAGACAATGTGATGTCAAAGTATGTGACAACAAGCTGTCAAGGCAGAAATTGGTGCTCACTGTCAAAGACTGGTCATGCTCCTGGTGACAGCCTTCATTAAGTTAGCTTGCCAAACTCAGTGCTAAAACCAGCTGGGAACAGCTGGTAGAGAGTATCTTTCTATCTATACTAGGGGCCACAGTGGGAAATCTCAACCCCCACCTAGGGCCATAGAAGCACTGCCCTTGTGGGAGACAATCCATAAAGCAGGACCTCTGACAGCAAAGAAGACAATATACTACGTACTCATGAGAAAACTATTCTTGACAACTATGACTTGAGTTGTAGAAAGGAGCAGGTCCTAGCAAACACTCTCTCAGAAGAGATGCTGTGCCTAGAGCTCCTTAAATAGAGAAAAGACACTGAGTCCCTGCTTTCTCCAAGATTACCTTTCTCAATCCTTGTTGAAAGTAAATCAAAGTAACAACATTTGCTTCCGCTCACTGTCTTCTTCTATACATGCTCTCCTCTCCAGGTTCTATGACAGTTCTCTCCATTCTCTTCCCATTCATCTGTTCCTTGCCACTCTCCTTTTCCGGACTTTCACCATGTCACTGCCAGTGTACCACGGGAGTACCCGGAGGGAGGCTCTGGTTGAGAGAGAAGCAGGAGGCAGCATGTGCCAGGCTAGATCAAACACTGATCTGCCCTTTAGACCCTGAGGCCAAGCATGCTGGCAATGGCAGTACTTCCCTAACAGCCAGGCCTGCTTCTAGCCCAATCTCCACAGCCATTACTGGGGAAAAATCACTGTGGAGAGGGGGACCACCTTCTTTGTTACCACCACCACCAACTGCTGACTAACTATTACCAACAGGCTAATAGACAATGGAGCCTTGGAAATAGGAAATGGAGCACCCCCACCCCCAGCAGTCTTGCTTCTAGCCCAGCCCTCACAGCCATTATACAAGGAAGCAACTTCTGTTGGGAGGGGCCAGTCATCCCCACAAAATGTCATCAACAGGATGGGAATGGTACCCTGAGGGGGTGACAGGAGGCTACATGAGCTGGGCAAATAAAATGACCATGTGTATCACTTTAACTACCATCTTTCCTCAGATCTTGATGGAGATAGATCAGAACCCTGTATTTTGGGAGTGGCAATGCTTCGTCCCATTGCCCTTGGCCTTCACCTTGGGAGAATTTGTAGTACATCTGTGCAGTGCAGCCCAGAAACTGCTCCTACTGGTGCTATAGCCAAAGCTACTGAAGAATCAGAAAAGGGCCTAGCATATAGTAAGGCACTTAACACTCAATGATTGACTGATGCTGGAAAGATAGGTTGGAATCAGGTTTGTAGAGCTTTTAAAAACCAAGAAGAGGAGTTCATATACAGTTTTTAGAGGCAACAGGAAACCACTGGAGTTGACTGAATAGGGAAGTCATGGTCAGATCTAAACTTAAGGAAAATTACTTTGGAAGTGGTACATAGCATGGATTGGAGTTGTGATCCCTGAGTCAAGGAAACCAATTCGAAAGCTCCTTCAGGGAATGGTGCTAGATTTCTTAACTACTGCTATTAGGAAAATTCTATCATCTGGTGGATCACTCAAGCTCAGAAGTTCTGAGCTGCAGTGGACTCAGTCAATTTGGTGCCTGCATTAAGTCTGGCACCAAAGTAGTGACTCCCCTAGCCAGGAGGCACCACGCAATCTAGGGAGGCATAAATCATCGCAGGTCAAAGAGAGCAGTTGAAGCTCCGGGACTTATCAATAACTGCACTTCTAGCATTGGCAAGATTGGGAGATCCAGACTCTAAAGGAAGAAAAAAAAAAGGGCTCTCATAATCGTCCAGGTAACCAGCAAAGGGGTCCTGAATTGAGGTGATGGCTGGTTGGGTAGATATAAGGCTTTCAATACGGGCTTGGGTAAAGACTGCAAGATTGAGCAGATGAGTAGCTATTTGAGAGTAAGAAGTTAAGATTAATGTTGAGGTTATGAATGGACTGGAAGGATGGCGATGCCTTTGGCAAGAATAGGGAAGTCTGCAAGGGGGTGGTGTTCCGGGGAAGGAAAATGAACTCAGCTTTGGACGTAATAAATTTAGAAAGTCAAGAGTCAGCTCAGGTGCTATTGCAAGTCAATTTTCCTGGTCCCTTAGATTACTGGTGCTTCCTCGCTGTCTCAAGACATATGCACCTTTATGTGTACATGCAAGGTTTGAGAGGACAGAGATTTGTTCTAGATTTTTCTTTAAATCTTCAGTATTTAGAACAGTGTCTGGCATGAGTATTAATAAATGCTTGTTGAATGATTAAGTGAAAAAAAAAATTCAAACAAAGGAGTTACCCTGAGGAGACTGTGATATTCTTAGAAGGAAGCTGAAAGCAAGATGAGCAATCAGGTATTTCTTCTCTCTTCTTTTTCCCAGGGAATAGAATTGGGTCTAAATTAAAAATCAGTGACATTGATATGTTCACTCTACTTTCACTTTATACCATGGTAAGGAAGATGTAATTCCTCAGAACATAAATCTGTAGAAAGGCAACACAAGAGAATCCCAAAGCTGAAACTCCTTTTAGGTCTGTCAGCATTTTAATCAGACTCTCAGAACATGGATTGCACTACTGGTTGGGTTGGACACAAATTGTTATTTTCTTGGTACTGCTGTGGTTGTGTGTATGTCTAAGTGTGTGCACCTGTGTATTTCCAATAATTTTTAGGAATGGGTGGAAAAATAGATGTATTTGCTTTAAAAAAAATCTGTTTCAACTCACTTCCTTCAGGAAAATAAGCTCTGAGAACAGAATACCATTTAAATCAAAGAAGTTTACCAATGATTTTAGTTTTAGGAAGACATTATCTTCCCAATTTGAGCTTCAGAATTCTGAGAGTCCTCAGTGGTAAACTGAAAGATATAGGATTGATGACCTCCTATAACTTAAAAACTATCATACAATCTCAAGGGCCATGATGAGCACTGGAAGATGACCAACTAGCCAGAAGGGACTAATGTCCTAAGGCTTAGTCTGGGGTCTGCAATCTCACCTAATAATTCACAAACTCCTAGAAAAACCCGAAGCTAAAGCTGTGACTGCTATTTAGAATTAAATGCCTTGAAAATTTATTTAAAAACCAACTCCTTTCTACAATTTCACGGTTTATATCTTTAGAGGATTAACTGAAGAAATCATGAATGTTACACCATCAATCTGTTCCATCAGTTGCTTTCTTTTGAATTTATAATGAAGTATTTTAATACCAAAACAATGCAGAACAAAAAACTGAAAAGAGTTAATGGTGAGAGGTAAGGAGTTAATAATGGAAATAAGAGTTAAGTAAACATACAACTATATAGGAATACAGATGTGTTTTATACACATACATATATCTAATGACTTTTCCCTTCATAAATATAAATAAATGTTTATAAATATTAATTCAAATATTTAGTAAAGAGGGAAAGAGAAGAGAAAACAGAATCTCCTGCAATCACATGCTTCTTTTATAGATCCTATTACTTTTCCTATTCAGGTCCTCAAAAAAGCATCTCTTTCCATCTATCCTGTAAAACTCTCTTCAAAACTTTATTTCTAATGTTGACTTCAGAAACTCTCTTCTCCCTGCTCACCACTTGGTCTAACTCACTAGTTCTAAAAGCTAAGAGGAATAGTTACCTATGTATCTTGGATATCAGAGACATTTGAAGTAAAGCTTTTTTTCTCCCATAACTTATCACTTCCTTTTTTATCCACTAGCGCAAAAGTTGTTTAATTCTATGTAATTCTAAATGATCTATTCTATCTTTTGTGATTACCTCTGTCCTTTACTATAAACTTCATCCAATTTTCTTCTAATTGTTCTAATTCTTCTAATTTAATATTTAGGTTGTATATTCATTTTGAGCTTATTTTGTCACATGGCATAAAATGTTTTCTGAAGACTAATTTTGCCCAACTGTTTTAGCAAGAACTTCTTTCTAATTTTTCCATCGATTCTTGTTAAATAGGAGTTCACTTTCAAGTAATTTATATTCTCAGGCTTATGAAACATTGGATTGAATTCAATTTTTAAAAATTCTTCTTTATATAGTCTCTTCCTCTGATGTTTTAATATTTTTAATGCAGTACTAGATAATATTAAAGATTAGTGCTTTAGAGCACAGGTGTCATACTCACATCAGGGCTACCCAACCAGATTAAGGAAATGTTTAATAAGACAAATACAAATACAACACAATATAGATAATGCTAATTTGTTGTTTTCTAAATCAACTGCAGCCTGCAGGGATAGTTTCTATTTGAGTTTGACATCAAGGTTTGAGAATATAATCTGAGATTATGAAATGGTATTTAACTCTATTACTATTATTTATCTTCATTAGTATCTCTGAGATACTAGAATTGTTCCTCTGAGTGACTTTTGTCGCTATTTATCTAGAAGCACAAAACTATAATTAGAACTCATGAAAGTCTGGCAAAGCCCTAAATTTATATATTAACAGGTTTTGTTATCATTTTTATTGTACAGTCCAGCTTTAAGCACTGAATATCAATCCTATTATTTAAGTAGTTATTTCTTTCAGTGTTCTGCAATTGTATCTATACAAGTCTCTTGGTAGATTGACTCCTAAGTATTCTATGAATGTTATGGCTACTTTGACTAGGATATCCCTTTCTATTAATTCTTCCTGAATTTTACTGTTGTTATGGGAAAAGGCTGCTGATTTTTGTGAATTTATTTTGTATCCCGCTATTTTATTGCAGCTAACACAACACATGGAACTAGTAGCCATTTCTAATAAGTAAAGTGTCACATGATATGAACAAACAGTTCCCAAAAGAAGAACAACAAACTATTAACAATTGTATAGAAGATTTCTGAAAATCAAAACGTCTATGAAGTTTCATCTTATATGGAGCAAACTGTCAAAATGCTAACAGGTGGGAATAGTCAATGTTGGAGGGGTTGTGGAAAGAAAAACACATTAATACATTGTAGAGTTGTGATTTGGCTCAAAAATTCCATAAGGAATTCAGAATTAAGCTAAGAAAGTGATTAAAACGTCTATGCCCAGAAACTTTACCCAATCCTATATCCCCAGGAAGTCAAAAATGGGAGGGGGGAATGGCCCAACCTACAACAAATACTTATAGCAGTATTTGGACTCCTCCACCGGAATCAACCACAGCTTTTGCCTTATCTTGCCCAGTTCACGTCTCCTCTGAACTTTTGGCTACCTTGATGACATGCCCTCTCTACTTGGACCAATTATCGAGAATCACACCCAGCTCTGACAAGAGAGATTTTGTTTCATGTTGCCAGGACCCAGGCCTCCATAGCACTTATTCACCATTTCCATGTCATGCTAAAGTGAATATAGCACCTCACTCTCCTGTATTTCTAATTCTCCTTTATTTCTCTCTCATCATAACTATAAGCTTTTTGAGGTGTGGAGCTGTTTTGCTCATTTGCATTTGCATCCCTGACACTCAGCACAGAGCCTGGCACAGAGTAAGTTCTTAATAAAGGTCCTATCTACCTATCTATCTATCATAAGGAAAAAAAGTTGATGACCATCAACCAGGCCCGGGGTGGAAAACAATAGTCCAAAAAGGCCATTTAAAAAATGTAAAAACTATTTCTAGTTCATAGTTACAAAAGCACTTGGTGGGCCTAATTTAACTTGTGGGTTATCATTTGCTATTTCCTAAATGAGATGATATCTAAATAAATTAGATATATGAACATAATGGAATATTACTGCTACCTAAGAAATAACGTATATGAAGAATATGGAGAAGCAAAGGAAGTTAAATTAACTGATGTAAAATGAAATATACTGAAAGAGTAAAACAACATTCAAGACGACAATAATGTGAGTGGAAATAAAAACAACAAAAAATAATGCTGTGAAATTATAATGACCAAGTTTGGCCCCTAAAGAGCAGCTATGCACCTCTCTCCCTTCTTTGCAGAGGTGGAGGACAATAGCTGTGAATGCTACATACAGTGCCTGACTTGGCTGATATATTAATTTTGATAACTGTTTTTTCTCATTTTCATTATTTCTTATACAGGATGGTTCTCTGGGTTGGATAGAAAGGAGAGAGACATATTAGGAAATGGAGATCTAAAAACAAAAGCTAGGAATGAGACTTATTTTTTTCTGACTTTTAAGCCATGATTTTACAGAGGTATTTTCTGAAAGTCTTAATTATATGAGGAAAGAACACTGGCTTGGGAATGAGGAGACCTGGGCTTTAATTCTAACTCTGAAAATAACTTCAATTCACAGCAGAGAATCACAGATTTTGAGTAGAAATAACTGACCTGAGAGGTTGCTGAGTTCAAATCATCATTTTACAAACAAAGAAACTGAAATATTGGGTGACTTGCCCATGGTCACACAGTTATTAATAAATGTCTGAGGCAGAAATCAAAATCAGGTCTTCCTGACTCCAAGTGTAGAGGTCTATCTACTACATAGTTAGCTGTCCTCAATTCAGTAAAGTTCAAATGACCTTAGATTACATAACTTCTGTAAATGAGATACTCTGCTTGGCACAAGGGATACAAAGACAAAACACAAACAATTCTTTATCTCAGGGGCTAAAATTCTTGATTGTGGGATGTCAGAGCGGACAATCAGTTATATGACTGAGCAAATTACTTAACTCATCTGCAAAATGTGCAGTTGAATTGAAGATCTCCAAGGTCTTTTTCAACCATAAAAATTAAACGATTACATTCAAACTACATAATTCATTTCTTGACTTCAAGCTTTCCTCTTCAATATGCATTAACATTTACTCTACTTCTTTCTTTATTTTGTGTCCAGTCTAGTTAATTAAAGAAAAACCACATCTGACAGTATTCTGTCCTCTTTGGATTACAATGTATTATTTGCTATACATCTATTTTATACCCTATGATGTCTTTTACACACTAAATCTAGGACAAAGCTCTAGGACAAGGGTTGAAAACTGTACATCTACCCCGGTCTTCTCACCCTCAATTTAAAGATTATATTACCTGTGCTAGATTTTGCTCTTTCACTGTAAGATGTGCTTTTTGCTGAATTATAAAACAAAATGACATGAAAAGCAGAATTCTCTGGCACCAAAAATTTATACATTTATAAGAAAAAATGTTAGAGACATAGATCATAAGAAGCCATTTACATAGCCTATCTCTAAGTCTTAGTTCTGACTTATACTATAGAACCCTATTAAAAACTCAAAAGGGGATGAATTAGTTTCATCATGACCAATATCTTATAAACTACCTAAATATTAATTCTTTATAACATTTTAGATCTGGAATTTCAAATTATTTCAAGTAATAAAATACACTAAAATATCACCCACATTTTGAAAAGACAAAGTCATTTTTAAATTTTAATATAAATTAAATTAAAAGACAGGAAAATAGTCGCAGTAATTCATTTGAAAATTTAACAGCTAACATTCTTTCAAGGCTGCAAGTATGCCACGTATACAATGGGTGAAAAAGAGACTTGGTTTTTAATGCAATATAGCATTTATTTATGTATCATTAGGTGCTAAATAAAAGTGTACTATTAATTTGGTCTGCGGTCCATGAGACAGGCAATATTTTTGGTGAAATAAATTGAGTTTTTAGATTAATTAAATTGTTTTCTTAATAGAGGCATATATAACTGTAATTTCTGGTCCAAGTGTGTCTCTCCTTAATGACATATTCTGATACCCACTATACTGTTATACCCAGGGGAAGTCATTGATTTAAGTAGGGTCTTCAGCATGTAACAGCCATAAAGGAATGTAACAACTGACTCTAAACTGAATACTACTTTTGCGTATCTGATGACATCTGGTATTTTAATCTGCAGTTGTCAAATGTCTTTTACATTTACTGAAAATTAATTGTACTCAGAGACAGAGGATAAACATATAAGTTCAAAATGGAAAGGAAGAGAGGGAGAAAGAGACACAGAGAGAAAATGATCACTTTATACTTACCCCAGAAGAGGAACTGATAAACCAAACCAATCTTCCAAAGTCCACTGCTCACTGAAGAGATCAAATCTCTCAAATGTTTTATTATATCTTTATGATTCCTTGTTTATATAGTAAGAGAGCACCTCTTTTTCCTGTATCAAAAAACAAAGCAAAACAGGCACGCATATTCACTTACGGATATCGTTTCAAAATAAAAAAAAATTAGATTATTTATTACTTTTTATTTATAAAAATAGAAGTGTCATTGGCAAGATGTTTCATAATGACACACTACAGGAGGCAAACTATTGTAAAGATGATACAACACATAAAATAAATTTACATAGTTTATAATAGGAAAATCTCTCTCATTCTCTTTCTCCTCCCATTTCTACAAATACACAAATACTCCCCTTCTCTTTCACTACCCCCACATATTAGGAATGTCTGAAGAAAAAGCACAATTTACTTCATCTACTAAAAAACATGACATACTTTTAATAACAGACCTTAAAACTAAGATCGGAAATCTGTGCGGTTATATGTATTAAAAACTGGAAAGGTATAATGGAGTCAGGCACAATCATATTTTGCATAGTCTATGAGATTTTACGTTTATTGCATTCTTGAGTGCCCCAAATAGCAGCGAGCTAAGTGAGCCATGAAGCAGGTAAGAAGGAAGAGGAGAACAGGGGTCATTCTTGTGGAGAATGGGTTACTTCAGGTCATCGCGCCTGACCACATGTGTCAGGGTTATAGAGTTTATTGTATTGACTTTCATCATATAATTTTACAAACAGCACTTAAAATTTGTGATACACTATCAGTATGCTTAGTCCCTGTTTGAACACCAGCAAATCATTTTAACGCAGTGGGCCTCAATTTACTCTTCTACAAAATAAGGAGGTTGCAAGAACATAAACTATTGGAAGAAAAATTCATTATTCAACAAGAATTGAGGAAAAAATATCAAAATGCAGTTTGGCAGAAATCAGGTTAAACTAGCATTTTAGATCTTATAATAAGTTTACATAAAACTTTACACAAAACGTCTACACAAACATCCAAATCTAAATGCTCACGTTATTAAGAGAAGAAAAAATTTATCAAACAAGATAGAGGTAATCATAAAATACAGAACTCTATAAAACTAAAAATATTTTGCCTAAAGAAATTCAAAGTAGAAAGGGGAAAAAAACATCAGTGAGAAAAGAAAAGTTTTAAATATCCCTATAACACAGGATTGGTATTGGTGATCTGAAGGGAGTGGACACAAAATTTAAGAAAAAGTAATTTCTCTGAAGTTAAACAGTCAAGGGATATGAACAGGCTGGGGAGGTAGAATTGCAACTGTCAATGACAATATGATAAAATGCTCCAACTCACTAGTAATAAGAAAAATTTGATTAAACACTGAAATTGCACCTCCTACCAATCAAGACTGGAGTGGTCAGCATTAGAGCATCTATGGAAAAGCAGTTACAAAAATACACTGCTGGTGGAACTGTGCCTTGCTCCAATCATTCCAAAATAATTTGGATTTTTGTGAGAAAAGTCACTAAACTGTTCATATCTTTTGAGTTGGTAATCTTACAACTAGGCCTGTACTTCAAGGAAATCAAAGACAGAAAGGGCTCATATATAATAAAACATTCATGTAAGCAGTTTCTTGTTGTGTCAAACAGTAGAAACAATGTAAATGCCAACCAAAAACTGTGGTAGGTGCATGCATTAGAAATGATGAATTTAAAGACTTCAGAAAAGACTTGTATGAATGGGTTGAGAGACAAGAAAGCAAAACTAGGGGAATAATATTTAAAATGACTACACTAATGAAAATGAAAGCAACACTATAAGGCAGCTGAGTAAATATAATGACCAATTTTGGTATGGTAAAACAGATGAAATGCCATTCCCATCTGCCTGTACAGAAGCAGGGGACATGCTGTAGAATGCTTCTTATTTGGTCAGTACAGTTGCCAGGTCAATTGATTTTGCTTAATATTTACTCTGTTATAAAAGAGGGCATACTGGAAAATAACTGGCATAAAATTTTTTAAAAAGCACTAAAATAATAAAAGAATACAGAGACTGAATGATTTTTAAGGAATATTCCAAATCGAGCTCTGTGACATCATATTCCCAAGAACCTCTCCAAATCTGAATTATTATAGAAAATCTTTTAATATTCGATGAATGGAATGAACATTTTCATTTTCCACAATCTGTCTCTAGCAATCACTCTTACAGTTTCCATCTTAAGCATATCAAATTTTTAAAAATTATGAGTACAAGGAAAAAATAACTAAATTAATTTTGGCTACTGCACATAGTACCATGGTAATCTCTAGAAATACAATATCTATAAATTACCAAATGAAGCATAAAATTAGTTCAATAAATATTTATTGATTGCTTAGTATGGGCAAGGTACTATGCTAGGAACTATTGTTGGGACAAGCAGAAAGTCTCCTAACATGAATACTTTGGAAGTGATAATACTCATTTGGCAGAATAACAGAGTTTTTAAGCTGGAAGGGATCTCCAGAGCTATCTAGTCCAACCCACGTTCCAAGGAAATCTCAAATGATTACAGTATTCCCAACATTCCATCTGTATGTCCAACACACTGACTCCTAAGGCAGCACACTCCATTTCTGATGGCTCTAATGGTTAGATTATTCCTGACAATAAAAATTCATCTTTTGTAACTTTGTCACTTACAACCATTGCTTCGGCTTTTGTCTTCTCAGGCAAAAAGAAAAGCTAATTCTATCTTCAACATGACAGTCTTTTAAAGACTTGAAGACAGAAAGGTCTCCTTCTACCTATACCTAGCACCTCATCCCCCGGCTCAACATCCCCATTCCTTCAGCCTAGTCTCCTAAGAGCTTTTCATAAAGCCTGTTTGCCTCCTAGGTGGTCTCTAGTTGAAAGAGGTCTTTCAGTGGAACATAGTACTACAAATGTGGTTGTTCCAGGGCAGATCTATTGTCTCTCTACTTCTGCAAACTATGTCTCTCTTAAAGAAGTCCAATACCACATTCATTTTTCCAGCAGGCACAGAGAACAGTTGATTTATAGTGTTTGCAGTTCATTAAAACTCCAGATTTTTTTCAGATAAACTACCACCTAATCATATCTTCATCATATTGTATTTATGAATCAGATTTTTTTGAACCAAATTGTAAGACTTTATATTTATCTCTAGTGATTTATTAGATTTATTAGAGCCAGACTGTTGCTCTAACTTACTAAGATCTTTTTGGATCCTGCCTGTCTTGTAGAAGCCATCTTTCCCATCACATCTCATTAACACAGCTGTCAAAGTGATATTCCTAAAACACAGATATATCACTAGCTTTCTCAATAAATTCTATTGACTCTCTATTCCTCCTGGACTTTTCTCATTGGCATTTAACAACTAGGATCCAACCTACCTTTCTAGGCATTTTATGCATCCTTTTCTTCAATCACTTTAGGTGCCAGTCAAATTGGCCTTCTCACTGCTCCCTGAATATAATAATTTTATCTCTAGCTTTAGCTCCTCTGCACAAGCTGTCTCCCCCTTGCCTGGAATGCTTTCTCTCTTCCCTCTAGCCTCTCAGAACCCCCAGATCCCTTCAAAGCCAAGCTTATCTTCCATCTCCTATATAAAGCCTTTCTTGAGCCCCACAGCTGCTTCCATCTCCCACTAGAAATTACCTTGAATTTATTTTGCATATGTTTATGCATGGACATGTCTCTACCAACAGAATATATACTTCTTGACAGTAAGGACTGCTTTTTTGTCTTTGTATTCACAGTGCCCAGCACCATGTCTGACATACTGTAAGGGCTTAAAAAAAGATAATTTACTGAATGATCATCATTTGCACTCATATTAATTGATAAAAATGTTAAATTGCACATATTCTTGAGGCACTCCACTGGTGATCTTCTACCAAGCTCAAATAGAACTATTCATTATTGTTTTTTGAGGCTGGATATGCAGCCAGTTTGGAATTTATCATTTTATATTGTTCTTTTGCCTATGGTTAATCCTTATTTTCCACAAGAATAGCATGATTTCTTTTATCAAATACTTAGGTAATATCTAGATAAATTATCTCTGAGTGGAACTCAGGCACTAGAATTTGTCGACTGTATTCCTTTTCCTTTTTTACAAAAACTGGGACGTTTGTCCTTCTGAAATCATGCAGGATACCGCTTCCTTTTCCATTTATCTTTTGTCACTGATAATGACTTAACAATCAGATCTGCCAGTACTTTCATAACCTGAGAATAAAATTTACTTGGATCGGATGACTTGAAGCCATCAAAAGCAATGATGTACCTTTTATCTCTGGCAATTCATACTGTACCTCCTGTATCCAGTCTGTGTACCTACCTCTAACTTGTTATTAAGCTCCTGTCCTGGGATTCTGGGCTCCCCATCGGTAAGTCTTCTATATTTAGCCCAGTCCTAGACTCGCCACACCACAGAGTGTGCCGTTCCACTCCCCATAACTCCAGGCCCCAGTCTTGTTTTCATATATCTAGTTTTAGGAACACCAATCAAATCACCTGAACTATTCCTGGAAAGGACATGACAGTCAATTGCCTGATGACCCCACTCACCACTCCTGGATGTATCAGGTGAAAAGAAACCTTTATAGCCGCTACTCCTCTATATATTGCTTTCCTTTACTGTTAGAGTATAAGCTCTGCCTTGTGTTTGTATATTTGTATGCCTACACTTTATATTTTGTATCCCAGCACTTAGCATACAGTAAATTCTTGGAATACTTTTTCAGACTGCTGGCAAAGGTGGCTGCCTGAAGAGAGAGCTTGGAAACTCACTTTACCATACATCTACACTAGCAAAACCCTGAAGTACATACCAGAATGAATTATCATCAAGAAATGCAGGTGCAGCGGATCGAGGACTGGACCTGAAGTCAGGAAGACCTGAATTCAGATCCTGCTTCTGATACTTACTAGTTGTAGTATGCTGAGCAAGTCCTCAACCTCCATGCACCTCAGTTTCCTCATCCGTCAAATAAGGATGATACTATGTCTATATACCAGGGTTGTTGTGATGGTAAAATGAAATAACATTTTTAAGGAGTTTTGCTTTGTAAACCTTAAAGCACTATATAAATGCTAACTATAAATTCGTTGAATTCTCCTGTCTAAGAACTGGAGAATAAGGAAGGGGGCTGCCAACAAATCCAATGCCAGAGCATGCAAACAAGCCAAAGAAGGGCCTGATACAAGTATAACCAGCAGGGTTTGCTATATGGAGGTAGCAAGAGAGGAGAGCTCTCAAAGAAGACTTCACAACATCTACTAAAAATGAGAGGAGATACTGGAATATAATATTCCAAAAGGCAAAAATTATGATTTTACAAGAAGAATCACTTATTTGGCAAAGCTGGATTGAACAGAGGATTATCAAGTATTTCTGATGAAAAGATGTGATCTGAATAGGAACTCTGAAATGTGAACACAAGAATCAAGAGAAACCTAGGGAGGTAAATTAATTTGTGCAAGTGGAAGGGAATATATGAAGCATTTCAACAGAGAAGAAACAGGCATCCCTAAAAAACAAATGATCTTGACTTAAAAAAGAAAAATAAAGTGCCTAGGGGGTGGACTGGTTCTTTTTGGAGGGTTTAAGAACAGAAAAGAAAAGGAAGAGCAAAAGAATACACTAGCGGGGGCAGAGTCAAGATGGCGGAGTAGAAAGACTCACGTGTGCTAGCTCCAAATCCACAGCCCATGGATTTCCTGTAGGAAGAACTCCCCACAGGTTCTGGATCGCTGCAGGGCACGCAGAAACAAAGTGGAAGGGATTTCCATCCCAGAGAGCACTGGAGAGCCGCCCCCAGGGTCCATCGCGCCCCGGAAAGCGGAGTCCACCCCTGAGCTGCCCTGGCTGGGCGGCCGAGAGGAGTAGATGTGAGCAGGCTTCAGGGAAGGAACCTCCGGTGGCCGGGAAGGTCCCTCCGCCCACAGGAGTTACAGGTCAGTGAGAGAGATGTCTGGGCTGGCTGAGAGGGGAGCGGGGTGTCTCCGTGACTCAGGCCCCTTGGGAGGAAGCAGCGGAGGCAGGGGCAGGAAGTGGTGGAGGCAGAGGCAGGAGCAGCAGCAGAGGCAGCGGCGGAGGCCAGGGACTCCCCGAGCAGCAGACAGAAGCTCAGGTCTCTGCATAAACCCCCTGAGGGAACTGAGCCTGGGAGGTGGCCCTGCCCCCACCCGAGCACCAGAACTTAAGCTCACATTGAATAGCAGCCCCGCCTGCCATGGAAAGCCCATTTGAATCTCAGACCCCAAGCACTAGCTGGGTGGATCTAGGCGGGGGAGGACAGGAATCTCAGAAGTCAAGTAACTGGCTGGGAAAATGCCCAGAAAAGGGAAGAAAAATAAGACTATAGAGAACTTCTCTGACCAGGTGCAAATGTTCCTGCCTTTCAATTCTGATGACGAGGAAATATTCTTACCATCAGGGAAAGGTGTGGAGGGTGGGGCCTCTGTATCCCAGACATCCCAGGGGGATGGCCGGTGGGCTCAGGCCTTGGAAGAGTTCAAAAAGGATTTTGAAAATCAAGTTAGACAGGTGGAGGAAAAACTGGGAAGAGAAATGAGAGAGATGCAAGAAAAGTATGAAAAACGGGTCAATACCTTGCTAAAGGAGACCCAAAAAAATTCTGAAGAAAATAACACCTTGAAAAATAGGCTCACTCAATTGGCAAAAGAGGTTCAAAAAGCCAATGAGGAGAAGAAAGCTTTCAAAAGCAGAATTAGCCAAATGGAAAAAGAGGTTCAAAAGCTCACTGAAAAAATAGTTCTCTCAAAATTAGAATGGAACAGATGGAGTCTAATGACTTCCTGAGAAACCAAGAAATCACAAAACAAAACCAAAAGAATGAAAAAATGGAAGAGAATGTGAAATATCTCATGGGAAAAACAACTGACTTGGAAAATAGATCCAGGAGAGACAATTTAAAAATTATGGGACTACCTGAAAATCATGATCAAAAAAAGAGCCTAGACATCATCTTCCATGAAATTATCGAGGAAAACTGCCCTGACATTCTACAACCAGAGGGCAAAATAAGTATTGAAAGAATCCATCGATCACCGCCTGAAAGAGATCCAAAAAGAGAAACTCCTAGGAACATTGTGGCCAAATTCCAGAACTCCCAGGTCAAGGAGAAAATATTGCAAGCAGCTAGAAAGAAACAAGTCAAGTATTGTGGAAATACAATCAGGATAACTCAAGATCTAGCAGCTTCTACGTTAAGGGATCGAAGGGCGTGGAATAGGATATTCCAGAAGGCAAAGGAACTAGGCCTCAAACCAAGAATCACCTACTCAGCAAAACTGAGTATAATACTTCAGGGGAAAATATGGTCTTTCAATGAATCAGAGGACTTTCAAGCATTCTTGATGAAAAGACAAGAGCTGAAAAGAAAATTTGACTTTCAAACACAAGAATGAGAAGAAGCATGAAAAAGTAAACAGCAAAGGGAAGTCATAAGGGACTTACCAAAAGTGAACTGTTTACATTCCTACATGGAAAGACAGTATTTGTAACTCTTAAAACGTTTCAATATCTGGGTAGTTGGTGGGACCACACACAGACGTACACACACACACACACACACACACACACACATACACACGTGCATGCACACACACATACACACAAGCATGCACACACAGAGACAGAGAGCAGAGTGAATTGAATAGGATGGGACCATATCTTAAAAGAAATTAAGGTAAATGGTGAGAGAGAAATGTAGTGGGAGGAGAGAGGGTGAAATGGAATGGGGTAAATTATATCTCATTCAAGAGGCAAGCAGGAGACTTTTTAGTAGAGGGAAAAAGAGGAGAGCTGAGGAAAAAAACATGAAGTTTACCCTCATCACATTTGACTAAAGGAAGGAGTAAAATGCACACTCATTTTGGTATGAAAACCTATCTTACAGTACAGAAAAATGGGGAAGAAGGAGATAAGTAGGGAGGGAGGGATAATGGGAGGGAGGGAGTCTATCCCTTCCTCCATACTTCCTGAGATAGCACCGATGGTCTCTAAGCAGGTAAGATGATCAAAGCTGTATTTTAAGAAGATTAATTTAGAAACATTACGTAAAATATACAGCTATGGGAAGATACTGGAAGCAAGGAGCTGAAATGAGAGGATTGTCTAAGCACAAAGTTCTCAATAAATTTAACTTTCACTATTAACAATGATAAATAATGCTACAACTACTGAAAATAGAAACAAAAGGCAGAATATCAACTGAAAAAATCATTAGAGGAAAAAAGTGCTCAAAGTTAATCTTCAATGAATTAAGTGATAGAAATTAATGAAATAAACTGTTCTACATATTACAGCAGTGTATTGATATATTTATTTTGAAAAAATAGCATTTGATAAAATGTATGTTAATTTAAAATATAAATCTCGGATTTTTCCTTAAAAATTTAAGTCAAGATATAAAATCCACAATAATAAAAATATAAAAACATAAATGAATCAGGACAACAATTAAGAATAAAAAAAATTATCATTCACATATACAAACTGCTCAGAACCACCTTGAGAAACACTGTGGGCTTATCTTTTCTCCTACACTTTGATACTTCTGTTTATCCTTGAGCTATTGTGTCAAGCATGTCTGCTTGATAGGTGGATATAACAACTTATACATATTAGTTACTGAATATTGCTTTCTTTGTTTGGAATCTTGTTTTTACATATGTTGGAAAGATTTTCTGGCAGGGTAATCATTTTCTTTTTTAATTTGAACAAGCTTTTATTAAGCGCTAATCATGTGCCAAATGCATGGTGCATTAGTCTTGTGCTCATAAAGCTCACTATGTAATAACTGCTCGCTCCTTCCTTCCTTCCTTCCTTCCTTCCTTCCTTCCTTCCTTCCTTCCTTCCTTCCTTCCTTCCTTCCTTCCTTTCTTCCTCTTTCATTCTACATTTTATAATGAATTTATTTTCAATTTTCAACAATCATTTCTCTAACTTTTTAATTTTCTCTCCCTCCCTCAGCCTTTCCTCCCCAAGGCATCATGAAATCTTATATGGGTTCTACACATACATTCTTATTAAACACATTTTCCGCATTACTCATGTTGCACAGAAGAATTAAAACGAATGAGAGAACCATGAGAAAAAACAAAATAAAACATAACAAAAGAGAAAATGGTCTGGTTCATTCTGCATTCTAACTCTATACTTCTTTCTCTGGATGTGGATGGCATTTTGCACCATGAGTCCTTTGGGAATGTTTTAGGTCCTTGCATTGCTGTGAAGGGCTATGTCTATCAGAAACAATCTTTACACCCTGTGGCTCTTATTGTGTACAATGTTCTCTTAGACCTGCTCATTTCACTCATCATCAGTCCATTTAAGTCTTTCCACGTTTTTCTGAAGTCTGCCTGTTCATCATTTCTTATAGCACAATAGTATTCCATTACACTCATATACCACAACTTGTTCAGTCATTCCCCAATTGATGGGAATCCCCTTGATTTCCAGTTCTTGAAAACCACAAAAAAAGCTGCTATAAATGTTTTTTGTACATGTGGGTCCTTTCCCCATTTTTATGATCCCTTTGGGATACAGCCCTAGAAGTGGTATTGCTGGATGAAAGCGCATGCCCATTTTTATTGCCCTTTGGGCATAGCTCCAAATTTCTCTCCAGAATGATTGGATCAGTTCACTGCTCCACCAAAAATTAATTAGTGTTCTAACTCTCCCATATCTTCTCCTACATCTATCATCTTCCTGTTTTGTCATGCTAGCCTATTTGATACTTGTGATTTGGTACCTCAGAGTTGTTTTGATTTGCATCTCTCTAATCAATAGTGATTTAGAGCATTTTTTCATACGACTATAGATAGTTTTAATTTCTTCCTCTGAAAACTCCCTATACATAACCTTTCACCGTTTATCAACTGGGGGATGACTTGTATTCTTGTAAATTTAACTCAGTTCTCTATATATTTTAGAAAGGAGATCTTTATCAGAGACATTAGTTGTAAAAATCCTTTCTAAGTTTTCTGCTTCTCTTCTAATCTTGGTTGCATTGGTTTTGTACAAAACCTTTTAAATTTAATGTAATCAAAATTATCCATTTGGCATTTCATAATGTTCTCTACCTCTTATTTGGTCATAAATTTCTCCATTCTCCATAAATCTGACAAATCAACTATTCTTCTAATTTGTTTGTAGTATCATCCTTTATACATAGATTGTGTATCCATTTGGATTTTATTCTAGTATATGGTGTCAGGCATTGGTCTATGCCCAATTTCTACTATGCTATTTTCCAGTTTTCCCAGCAGTTTCTTGTCAGTGAAATTATCCCAGAAGTTACTTATCCCAGAAGCTGAGGTCCTCGGGTTTAAGAAACAGTAGAATGCTATAATCATTGATTACTGTATCTTGTGTACTTAAACTATTACACTAATCTACACCTCTATCTCTTAGCAAGGACCAAGCAGTTGTGATGATTGCTGCTTTATAATCCAATTTGAGATTTATAATCCAAATTGAGATGGCAAGAACACCTTCCCTAGCATTTCTTTTCATTACTTCCCTTGATATTCTGGACCTTTTGTTCTTTCAGATGAATTCTGATATCATTTTTTCTAGTTCTATAAAATACTTTTTTGGTAGTTTAATTACTGAATAAGTAAATTCATTTAGGCAGAATTGTCACTTTTATTGTATTAGCTCAGCCTACTCACAAGCAACTGATGTTTTTCCAATTACTTAGATCTGATATTATTTGTCAGACTTTATTTGTTTTGTAATTGTGTTCGTATAGTCCTTGGATTTGCTTTGGCAGGTAGATTCCCAAATATTTTATGGTGTCTATAGTAACTTTAAATGGAATTTCTCCTTCCATTTCTTGCTGTTGGGCTTTGTTAGTAATATATAGATATGCAGATGATTTATGTGATAGGTTTGTTTTGTATCTTGCAACTTTCCCGAAGTTGTTTATTATTTCAAGTAGTTTTTTATTTGATTCTCTAAGCATGTCACCATAGCATTTGCAAAGATAACTTAGTTTCTTCTTTGCCTATTTTAATTCCTTCAATTTCTTTTTCTTATCTTATTGCTAGACCTAACATTTCTAGTATAACGTTGTATAACAGCAGTGACAATGGACATCCTCGTTTCACCCTGATCTTATTGGAAATGCATGTACTTTATCCCCATAACATAAAATGCTTGCTGATGGTTTTAGGGAGATATTACTTATTATTTTAACGAAGGTTCCATTTATTCCTGTGCTATCCAGTGTTTTCAATAGGAATGGGTGATGTATTTTGTCCAAAGATTTCTCTGCCTCTATTGAGATAATCATAGGGTTTCTGTTATTGATATGATCAATTATGCTAATACTGAACCAGCCCTGCATTTCTGTTATAAATCCTACCTGATCAAAGTATATTATTCTCTTGATAATTTGCTGTAATCTTTTAAAACATTTTTGCATCTATATTCATTAGGGAAATTGGTCTATAATTTTGTTTCTGTTTTGGTTATTCCTGGCTTAGGTATCAGAACCATATTTGTATCATATAAAGAATTTGGTAGGACTCTGCCAATTTTCCCAAATAGTCTATATAATATTGGGATTAACTATTCTTGAAATGTTTGACAGAACTCACTTGTAAATCCATCTGGTTCTGGAGATTTTTTCCTAGGGAGTTCATTGATGGCTTGTTTAATTTCTTTTTTGAGATGGGGTTACTTAAGTATTTTACTTCCTCTTCTGTTAATCTGGGCTATTTATATTTTTATAAATATTCATCCATTTCAATGACTGTCAATTTTATGGGCACACAGTAATTTCTAATTACTGTTTTAACTTCCTTTTCATTGGAGGTGAGTTCATCCTTTTCATTTTTTGATACCAGTAATTTATTTTTCTTCTTTCTTTAAAATCAAATTGACCAAAGGTTTATCAATTTTATTGTTTTTTTTTTAAAATAAAACTAGCTCTTAGTTTTGTTTGTTTGATAATTTTCTTAAATTTTATTAATCTGTCCTTGGTTTTCAGTATTTCTAATTTGGTGTTTAATTGGTGATATTCAATTTGTTCCATTTCTAGCTTTTTCAGTTGCTTGCCCAATTTACTGATCTCCTCTTTCTCTATTTTATTCATATAAGCCTTCAGAGGTATAAAACTTCCCTAAGAACAGCTTTCGCTTCATCCCATAAGTTTTGGTAGGTTGTCTCATTATTGTCATTCTCTTGAATCACGTTATTGTTTCCATGATTTGTTGCTTGATCCATTCACTCTTTAGATTATTATAATTTAGATTATTTAATTCCCAAGTATTTTTGGTCTATCTTTCCATGGCTCTTTATTACATACAGTTTTTTGTTGCATCACGATCTGAAAAGGATGCATTGACTATCTCTACCTTTCTGCAATGGATTTTGAGGTTTTTATGCCTTCGGACATGGTCACTTTTTGTGTGTATGCCATATACTGCTGAGAAAAAGGTATATTCCTTTCTATTCCTATTCAATTTCTCCAGAGTTCTATCATAACTACCTTTTCCAGAGTTATCTTTACCTCTTTAACTTCTTTTTTGTTTATTTTGAGGTTAGATTTATCAGGTTCAGAGAGGGAGAAGTTAAGGTCCCTCACTAGTATAGTTTTGTTGTCTGTTTCTTCCTGTAACTCCTTTAACTTCTCCTCTAAGAATTTGGATGCTATATTACTTGGTGCACATGTTTAGTAATTATATTATTTCATTGTCTATGGTGCCTTTTAGCAGAATTTAGTTTCCTTCCTTGTCTCTTTTGATTAGATTTATTTTTGCTTTTGCTTTGTCTGAGATTAGGATTGCTACCTCTGCTTTTTCACATCAGTTGAAGCATAATATATTCTGCTCCAACTTTCTGCCTTTAGTATGTGTGTATCTATCTCTTTCAAATGTGTTTCTCATAAATAATATATTGTAGGATTATGTTTTTTAATCCATTTTACTATCAGCCTCCATTTTATGGGAGAGTCCAACCATTTCTCCTTTCCATCCTCAAAAGAATTTTCCTTTGACCCCTGTCTACCTCAATCTTCCTTCCATTCTATCACCCCCCCCATCCTTTTTCATTCTCTTTTCCATTACTACTTCTTCCCTCCCTTCTAACTACCCCCTCCTCTTTATTCCCCTTCCTACTGCCTGTAGGGCAAGTAAGATTTCTGTATTTAATTGGGTATGTTGTTCATTCCTTGAACCAAATCTGATGAGAGTAAAGCTCAAACAATGCTCATCTCCCTTCCTTCTTTACCTCTACTATAATATATTTATGGGACTCTTCATGTGATGTAGTTTACCCTTTTCTGCCTCTTCCTTTTCTCTTCTCCCATTACAATCCCTTCACATCCTTTAATTAAGCTTTTTATCATCACATCAGTTAATTTATACCCACTCCCCTCTATGTATATTCCCTTTAAATGTCATAATAAATATACAATTCTCAAGATTAACAAGTATCATCCTCTCATACAGGGATGTAAACAGTTTGCTCATATTGAATAAAAAGTTTTTTTTCCTTCCCCTCCCCTTCCCCATTTACCTTTTAATGCCTCTCTTGAGTCTTGTATTTGAAGAT
Organism: Bettongia penicillata ogilbyi; assembly: GCA_023548195.1. Classification (NCBI taxonomy): domain Eukaryota; kingdom Metazoa; phylum Chordata; class Mammalia; order Diprotodontia; family Potoroidae; genus Bettongia; species Bettongia penicillata. Next base: position 7,121,818 of record JAJHZJ010000311.1, read on the forward strand.
CAAATTTTCTATTGAGATCTGGCCTTTTCATCAGGAAGGTCTGGAAATCCCTTATTTCATTGAATGTCCATCTCCTTGCTTGAAAGATTATGCTCAATTTTGCTGGGTAATTGATCCTTGGTTGCAGTCCAAGTTCCTTTGCCTTACAGAATATCAAATTCAAATCCCTCTGATCTTTTCATGTAGAAGCTGTAAGGTCCTGTGTGACCCTGACTCTAGTTCCTTTATATTTGAATTGTTTCTTTCTGGCTACTTACAGTATTTTCTCTTTGACCTGATAGTTCTGGAATTTGGCAACAATATTTCTTGGTGTCATCAATCTGGGATCTCTTTCAAGAGGTGATCACTGGATTCTTTGGATGACTCTTTTGCCCTGTGGATCTAGGACTTCATGACAATTTTCCTTGATGATTTCTTGGAAAATATTGTCCAGGCTCTTTTTTTTCATCATGGCTTTCAAGAAGACCAATAATTCTTAGATCTTGTCTCCTGGATCTATTTTCAAGGTCAGTTTTTCCAATGAGATATTTTGCATTTTCTTCTATTTTTTTATTCTTTAGATTTTGTTTGACTGATTCTTGAAGTCACATAAAGTCATTAGCTTCTACTTGCCTAATTCTAATTTTTAACAAATTGTTTTCTTCAATTAGCTTTTATACCTTGTTTTTCATTTGTCCAGTTTTCCAAGTTTGGTTTTGTACCTCCTTATCCATTAGTCCAATTTTACTTTTTAAAGAGCTGCTCTCTTCAGTGAATTCTTCTTTCATTCTGTCAATTATATTTTTAAAATAATTGGTCAATTTTTTTCTACCTCTCCAATTCTACTTTTAAAATCTTTATTGAGCTCTTCCAAGGATGCTTTTTGTACTTGAGACCAATTCATATTCTCTTTTGAGGTTTCAGGTGTGGATATATTGTCAGTGATATCCTTTTCTGAATTCATACTTTGATCTTCCCTGTCCCCGCAGTAAGATTTGATGGTCTTTGCTTTTCTGATTTGCTTCTTGCTCATGGTGATGGTCTTTCTCCTTGCTTTTAAAGTGGATCTCAGCTTCTGGGGGCCAGGTGGATCTGTCCCACATTTCTTGTGCTGGGAGCCTGAGGTCTGGTGAGTGGCTTTGTGTGTTATGGCCTCTGGTTCTTTTAGCTAGAAGCTATATAATGCTGCAGCTTACCTGGTGCTGAGTTGGCTGGTGTGTGCCAAGGCTGAGGCCAGGTGAAATCTTTCTTAGTTTCCCCGGGGTTATCTGAAGTTCACTGCATGAGATGTTGGGGAGGCATGGTCTGGCTACAGGAGGTCTCCTTCTCCTCTAGGTCTGAGCTAGAGAACAAGCTCTGCAGATGAACCCCTATCTGAGCCAGTATCTGCCCAATTCTGGGGTCTTGGTGTTAGCTTACCGGCTCTACCCCTCAAGGGCTTGGGATGTCTTGCTGGTTCATGTTGGTGGGGTTTGTTGGGATACCTCCCATCCTGCACTGGTCCCCTTCAGTCACAGCAAGACGGACTCTTTACAGACACTTCCCTAGCCTCTCAAGCTTAAAGTCTTCTGTACACCTTCTGCTGGCTCGACTATTCCAAGATTTTTCCTGGGGAAATATTCTCTGAGTTTTTCAAGGTCAACAAGAGAAGGGTGAGAGCACTTACAATTTACTCCGCCATCTTGGCTCCTGGAAGTTCAAGTGCAGGGTAATCTTATTCTTTAAAGCAATTAAAGGGCACTGAAAACACCAATGAAGAAAATGCTAATTTGTTGGTTTTTACTATTAGATGCTTTTTGCAATGATTTAGTGTGATGTTGGGCATCTAAGTGGCACAATGTATGGAGTGTAGGGCATGAAGTCAGGAAGACCTGAGCTCAAATATGACTTCAGACACCAGCTATGTGACACTGGGTAAAATTACATCTGTAAAATGATCTGGAGAAGGAAACAGTAAACCACTCCAATATTTTTGCCAAGAAACCCCAAAAGGGTTAATGAAGAGTTGGACACAACTGAGCAACAACAAGAAGTACAACGCTAAGAATCAGAAGGCATAACTGATTTGAATTCATAACTTATTTCTGCCATTTGATTGGCAATATTTGTAATTTTCAATTTTATTCCATTTTCTTAAGCTAGATAAAATGGTACAAACTACATATTTTCTTAATACTATTTTAATTTAGTAAGTGTTAGTTGAATTGAATTTTAATTTACACATAGTTCTAAAATAATTTTAAAAAGGGTTCACTTGTGACACAGAGTTTACTTTCTTTTATATTCTTATAAGAATGCCTGAAATGAAAATTTGAATGTCTTTAATTTCTTGAATGTCTTTGAAGGTCTTTAATGTATTGGGATATAAAAAAAGGATAGATTCCAAATCATGAATCTATAAGAATGCAGGTGGGCTGTCAAAAAATAAAAGTATCATTAAAGGTTGAATAGTATTTAGAGAATAAAGAAAATGAAGTTCAATATTCTATCAATAGACTTGGAGTGTAGCTTTTGATTTTGTTAGATGACCTGGCACCACAGTAACACATATGGAAAACTTTTATATTTATTTCTATATGTCTACATATATGTGTATATGTGTACAGGACCTATAAAAATGGAATACAACAAAGGAAAATGTCTCTCTAATAGGAGGGTTAGGGAAAAAATTTAATGGGGGAATACTCCACAGTTATAAATAGACAGTTAAAAAAATCTTTACAGGTAAATACAAATTGCTGGTGTTAAAATAATAATGAAAATCTTAGACTGCATCAAAAGGAACAAGAGTATTCATATTAAGGCAGATAATAGTCCTCCAGATTCTGCGCTGTCCATATTACATATGGAGAACTGTGTCTGGTTGGTATGATTTTTTAAAAAGGACACTGACACTTAGAATTTATTGTAGGCGGGGGAGGATTTCAAGTGACCAGGATGGTAAGGCCTTATATGAACTGGGGTTTATTAATCCCAAGTTCAATAACATAAGTGTAATGTGAAAACTAAAAAAGCTGATGTAATCTTATACTTCATTACATAGAAGTGAACAAAAATAGAACAGAAAGGTTTTGCTAAATTTTGCTCTGGTCAGATCAGAAACCATAAGTGCTCAGTAGTGTTTGCCATACTTTGAGGGGAACTGTTAAGGGGAAATACCTTCAGATAGGGCAAAAATGTGACTTGAACCCATGTCCAAAAAAGGACTTGTAAAATAATTTGTTGATAGTTAGTTCAGATAAAAGAGATTGGGTACTGGGCATCTTGAAAACTGCCTACTAAATATGAAGGATTATGAACTGGAAGAGTTAAGAGTATTTATTCTGTGTTACTGCTGGGGGGTAGAATGAGGCATAATAGGTGAAAATTAGAAGGAAACAGCTCTAGGCTAAATAAAAGGAATGACTTTATAATAATCACAGATAGCTTATATGACCATGGAAAGGACTGGCAAAGTAGCACCTAGTTGCTCAATACTGGCTGAGTTCTTTTTAAATGTTTAGAAAGCTCTTCCGGAACGATAACTTCCCAGGCTGGACCATCGGTCATAGAAATGGTAGAAGGGACTCCTACACTGGGTGGGTGCTAGACTAGGTGATGTCAAAGGTCACTTTTAACCATAAAATTTAGTGTAAATCACAGGAAGCTTGCAAAAACAGAAAAGTGAGACATTACACTAGAGTAGAAGACAGTATTGGTGACATAGTTAGAATATAGTGGATAGAAGGCTGCCCTGTGAGTCAGGAGGATCAAGGTTCACGAGTTCTTGTGATACACACTATGTTCTCCTGGGGCAAGTCACATAACCTCTCAGTGCCCCAAGCAATTCTTTAAGACTATACATTTAAGAATAGTTTTGAATTTGTATTAGTAGATAGTTTCCCCAGTGGGAATCTTCTATATCAATGAAACCATGTCTACTCTGAAAAAAGCTTAAAAAATGAAACTCTAATTCTGGAGAGCAATTTGGAACTATGCCCAAAGTAGGCTATAAAAATGTGCATACCCTTTGACCCAGCAATAATACTTCTAGGGCTTTATCCCAAAGAGATCATAAAAGTGAGGAAAGGAGCCACATGTACAAAAATATTCATAGCAGCTCTTTCTGTGGTGGCCAAGAACTGGAAATCAAGGGGATGTCCATCAATTGGGGGATGGTTGAACAAGTTGTGGTATATGAATGGAATACAATAGTACTATAGTACAATAGTGCTATAAGAAATGATGAATAGGTAGACGTCGGAAAAACCTGGGAAGACTTATATGAACTGATGCTGAGTGAAATGAACAGAACCAGAACACTGTACATAGTAAGAGCCAGTGCATGATCACTGACTTTGATTGACTTAGCCTTTCTCAACAATGCAAGGACCTAAAACAATTCCAAAGGGCACATGACGGAAAATGCCATCCACATCCAGAGAGAACTATGGAGTCTGAATGCAGAGAGAAGCAGACTATTTTCTTTTTTGTTGTTGTTGCTCTGCTTTTTTATCATTCTCATCGTTCCTCCCTTTCTTCTAATTCTTCTACACAACATGACCAATGTGAAAATATGTTTACTACATATGTATATGTAGGACTTATATCAGATTGCACGCGATCTGAGGGAGGGAGGAGAAAATGTAAAACTTATGAAAGTGAATGTTGAAAACTAAAAATAAATAAATTATCTTAAAAAATGGAACTCTAAACTTCAGTAACATGAATATGTGAAGATTTATTAGGTCCACAAAAAAATTCTCTACTATATTATAAGTTCCATAAGGTGAAGGATTATATCTTATCCAGACTTTTTCCACCTTTCAGTGTCTATTCTGTTTTAAAATGTACTAGATAAATATCTGTTGCACTGAATTAAGCTTCTGAAAATTTGTGTAGTATTAAGAATCTTAAAGAAAAGAGGAAGATTGGGAGCATTCTTCAAGATCTTCAAATGGAAAAAAACTGAAAAGTCTGAATATTTTACAACTATTCTATCAAGGATTAAAAAAAAGTACTATATCAATTAAGGAGAATCTCTAATAAGTGCATTGTCATCACAAAGAGATAGTAACAAGCCCAAAGGGAAAGGGTCCAATCAGAAAAGCCTTTCCTGAAAGCACTGAGCAGGGAAGCTTAACCAGGAGTATGTCAAGGAGGTCAAAAGTCCACAGGTATGCACTAGGCAGGAGCAGGAAGATGGGAACCTATACCAGGAGCAAGCCAGATACCTGGGGCCTGCCGTTGTGTGGCTCTGAGCCTGGTTTTGGGATTAGAAACTGGCAGGATTTGGGCTCGGAAGGCAATCTCATCTATGCTACTCTGGATCAGAACCCCCATGCAGATAGCTCCTGTTGTAGGTTACTGATCAGCAGCTCCTAACATCATCGATTAACACAGTACCAACGACCCAGACACCAATTATTACAGTTCACTGCTAAAGAGGGTTTCACCATTCTTTTCAGAAGGGAATAAAGCCTGGTCCTAAAAGAAACTCCCAATTCAAAAAGTAAGGTTAGATACTAACAGGGGCTTGCTGAGGTAGCTGAGGAAAAGGGAGCAATAGAGCTAGCTCTGCCCCACCACCTGTAATATTTCAAAGAGATCCAGAAGATGCATCAGAGAAAATTTTGATGGAGAAGTTCTAGAAAGAGATCAATGAGTCATTTTTTCGGCCTAAGATGGCATTGGCAGAAAGTTCTGGTGAAGAGAGGAATGGGGTATGGTCAGGATTGGTTATTCAGAGAATACTCCAGTACTCTTTAGTGCATGGAGAGGCTCTACATCAGGGCAGGAGGAAATCTCAGAGCCATATGGCAACTTTGCAGTGGTAACTGGTACTATCTAGAAGCTTTGTCATCCACTACCTGGTTCTGGTCCATATGGACAGAGGGCATCATGAAGACAGGATCTGTAGGCGCAGGGGCAGCATTCTGTGGTAAGAAGCTCTGTATAGAAGCAAGCAATACAGGTGTGGCTCCAACTATGTTTAGAAAGCAGGGTCTGCCACTCAGAAGCCTGTAGAAGTATAGTCAGGGCAGCAATCTCAGCCCGAAAGGGAGGGGCATTTCTATTGCTCGGAATCAGAAGAGCTTCTCAGGTGACTGACAGTGCTTGACTCCAGCAGCAGTTTACTGCTGCTCAGACCCAATCTCAGATCAGGAACTTGCAGAGCTCAGTTTGGGGAAGCAGCTACCAGACTTTGCCCTGGATGAGACCATTCTGAGAGCACTGAAAACTTGTAGGTTCCCAGCATGAGCTGACCCTCAGATCTTAGAAAAACACAACACTTAATGTCCCAAGAAAGCATCAAGAGGACGTTCAACCTAACATCAAGTCTAAAGACAGGACGTGGGCTAGAAGAATGAGCAAATGAACAAACAAAAGAATCCCACCTTAAAAAGCCATTATGTTAACAAGGAAACTCAAGACATAACTAGAGAAGAAAAGAATGACTCAAAAACCCCAGACAAACAAAGCCTCAAAGGAAAACACAGTCTATACTAAGGAGACAGAGAAAGGAGCACACAAAATTTAACAGCCATAATTATCAAGGACCGGAGGTCTTAGAATACGACATTCCAGAAGGATTATCTTACAGATAAGAATTTATCCAGCAAAACTATGTGCAGTGTTATTATGGAAAAAATGATCAGTTAATGAAATAAGAGGAATTTCAAGCATGCAAACGAAAAGGCCAGAAGAACATGAAAACCTGAAAGTTAAACAAAGGAATTAAGAGAAATATAAAAAGTAAACAACATAAATGAATGTAAGGGACCAAACAAGGATAAACTGCTTACACTGAAATAAAAGGAGACAATCCTTTTTGCATCCTATTATCATTAGGAATCACAGAGGAAGCCTAATTAGACAAGGCCTGTAAATAGTTCTGTTATGTCCTGATATTAAAAGAAAATTAGGCAAGAGGAATACATTAGGGGGGAAAGGAAAGGAAGGTTGAGAAAAATTATCTAACATAATCAGGGTGTGTATAAATCTATACAAGGGAGGAGAAGCAGACTGGGAAGAACGGCTGACACTTGAACCTCACTCTCATCTTAACTGGTCAAAGGAGGGAAGACTATATACACATAGACTTAGGTACAGAAATACATTTCACTCACTACAGAAACAGAAAGAGAGAAGGATAAGAGGGAGAAGTGCTTACGGGAAGGACTAGTTCTATGCAAAAGAAACTCTAAAGATATACAAAAATATTTACGGCTCTTTTGGAGCTGGTAAAGAATGAGAACCTGGAGGAATGCCTCCAAACTGGGGCATAAACAAGTGATGGTATGTAAATGTCATGGAATGCTACTGTGCTTTAAGAAATGATGAAGAAGACAGTTTTGATGGTTCCAGAGAAATCTAGGAACATTATGTTAACTGATGCAGAATAAAGTGAACAGAACCAGAACAATTCATGCACCAACAATAATGTGGCCAAGAAAAACAACTTTTAAATAATTAGAGACTGATCAGCATAATTAAGAACTACAATTCTAGGGCACTAATGATGAAACACTTCCCCACCTCCTGATAAAATGGTGACGCACTCAAAATTGTATAATGTGACATCTTTTTGGACATGGTTAAAATAGAAATTTGTTTTGTTTCATTGTACATGACTATAACTGTGTTTTTTTCATTTTTAATAATAGTAGGGAAAGAAGGTGGATTTTTATTTTTTATAATTTATTTCCATTCCAAGTTCACATTTTACAGGATTTGTGAATCCAAAATTAAGAACTGCTATCACTGGCATGCATAAAAACATACATTTCTGCTGTTAAATAATTTGACAGGGTCAATGTAGTGAGAATTTTCTTACCAGGTCTTCAGTGCATATAGCCGTAGAACAGACAGTGGCTACAGCACCTGGAGAAATAAGTTAACAGGTCAAATTTCCAGAGGAATTTTTTTCCTTGGATGATCACTGTGGGGTTGGGCTAGAAGAAGGGTCATTGGTCTAGGGGGCATAGTTATTTCTAGAACTATTGGGATAACGGTTATAGGCTCTCTCCATCAGGGTGTAAGGGTAGGTGGTGGTCAAGGAGGTAGTCGTGATGTGACTTGCCTTACACAAGGTACTTCCTCTATGAAATGAAGATAATCATAGCATATTTCCCAGGATTATTGTGCAGGTAAAATGAGATAACTCCAAAGCTCTTTGAAAATAAAGTGCTATATAAATACTAGCTGTTATCATCATAATCCATGTCATCTTCATCAGACAAGTAAAGATAAAAACAGAAAGAAAAGGAGAGTTATTGGAGGGAATCGGGGAGAAGCCCCAAAGGTGCATTCTAGGTGGAAGTGTGAATTAGTCTAGCCATTCTGGAAAGCACTTTGGAACTGTGTTCCTAAAGTCACTGAACTGATGCATACCCTTTGACCCAGTTATAATGCTATCTATCAAAGAGGGAAAGGACCTATATCATATAACAGTATTTACAGCAGCTCTTTTTGTAATAACAAAGAATTGGAAACACAAAGAGTTCTCAACTGGGAAATGGTTGAACAAATGACATATGAATGGAATATTATTGCTTTATGAGAAATGATAAAAGGGAAATTTTAGAGAAATCTGAAAAAACTTGTATGGAATGAATCAGAACAATTTATATTAATAAGAATAGCATTGTAAAGAGTACTGTCTCTAAAAAAAGTGTCACATTCTGAATATCGAGTCCATCACCTCTCTGTCACAATTTGGGTAGCATTTTCACTAAGTCCTACGTATTTCTGGTCAGTCCTTAAGTCTTCCAAAGTCTGTTTATTATATACATTTGTTTTAATTGACCATGTCAGCTACAAGAATTGTGAATAGGGTACAGGTGGGAGCTAGTGTTAGTGATGTCCTAAAAAGGTGAGTTGTCAATGAAGCTTAAATTTCAGACTCAAAGACTGTTAGAGCTGGAAAGTGACTTAGAAAATACCTTGTACAAATCACTCATTTCACAAAGGAAGGAAAAAATGCTGAGTGTTTATCACAGAACAGGGATCAGAAATCAAGTTTCTTAATTATCAGTCCAATTTCCTTTTAGCTTGGTCAATAAAATTTGGTTTTCTGAGAGGCAGTCAGTACTCACTTAAGGGTGCAAGCCCATTCTTAAAATAGTATTCCCTGGTCTAACAATAACAACAGAAACAACAGAAACATGAAAACAATAATAAATAGCTAGAACTTATATAGTACACCGGGCAGCTAGGTGGCCCAGAGGACAGGATGCTGAACCACGATTCTGGAAGACATCAAATTTGACCTCAGACACTTTCCTGGGCACATCACTTAACCCTGTTTGCCTCAGTTCCTCATCTATAAAACAAACTAGAAGAGGAAACAGTAAACCTCTCTAGTATCTTTCTAGTAGAAAAACCTAAATGGAGTCGTAAAGAAATGGACATGACTGAAATGACTGGACAACAACAAATATAGTCCATTAGGTTTGCCAAATGTTACACATGATCTCATTTGATCCTCATAACAACCCTGGTGGGTAAGTGTTGTTATCATCCCCCTTTACAAATGAGGAAAGAGAGGTCACACAGCTGGAGTGTCTGAAGTGCATCTGAAGTCAAGTCTGCATGATTCCAAGCAAGCATTCTGCGCTGCCTCAAGTTTAGAAGCTGTGGACTCTGAAGTTTGGGAACAGATTCTTCCAGAATACATGCTGGTTCCAAACTCACCTTCTTCAGGAGAACAGCCCTCTAGCACAAAGACAGTGCCTGCATTTATGAGGTTTAACCTGTGGGCAGTCTGTTTATCCGTGGTCAGACCTCTCTGCCTTCTCTAGTCACTTGAGTGGTGAACACTGAGGCTGTCCTCACAGAGGGTCTTCTCGTCACCCAGAAAGCCCTATACCTAGTTTCAAACAGTGTCACTTCTGACTATACTACTGCAAAAAGTTTCTAATTTGTTTCCCAGCATCCAGATTCTTCTCTCTCCAATTCATGCTTTACACTGTTATCCAAGTAATAAAAATACAAGTCTGACCATGTCACTCTTTTGACCAAAAAATTTTAAAGGTTCCCTATGGATTCCAGTCCTGCACAATCTGGCTCCAGACTGCCAATTCTTCAAGTACTCTATACATATACATTTGGTTGGCTTGTTCCAGCCAAACCAGCTTATCTGCAGTTCCTAAAACACGAGACCATCTCTACTCCTTGTGCCTTTGCCAAGGATGTCCTGTCCCTCATGCCTGGAATAAGCTCTGTTCTCTCTTGTACTTCTTAGAATCCCAAGCTTTCTTCCAAGGTCAAGTTGAGTGTTACTTCCTCCATGAAGACTTTTCTGAGTCCTCTAAGTCCTAGTGACTCTTCTCAAATTAAATTAAAATAATGAATTCATTATTTAATTCGGTTTTAGTGATGAGCTCATTCTACCACTAAAACGGAATTAAATTATTTTTACAGTTACAGAAAATAACAAAATTCACTGTGAGAAACAATTCCTTATGGAAAATGATGAAAAAGGTACGAATGAAGGGAGAATAGCATTTGCAGAATTCAAATTATATTACAAAGATTTAATCATCAATGTTTTTTGGTGCTGATTGAAAAAGGAGAAAAGGAAAACAGTAGAAAAGGCCAGATGAAAAAGAATCAGATGAAATAACCCAATGTTTGATAAACCAGAGGACATAAACTATTTGGGGAAGAACTCCATACTTACAAGAACTGTGGGGAAAACTTAGAAGTTGGGCAAAACCTCAGCTCAGACTAGTACATTAAATCTTAAAATCATAATAAATCCCAAATGAATACCTAATTTAAGTATGAAAATTCTCATTAAAAAATTGAAGGAAATAGAATGAAATCATCTTTTACAACTATAGAAAGGGGAATATTCATTTTTAAAAGATTCTTACTTATATCTTTTGTCTTTACACTGCCTAAGAATGAAGGAGATCAAAAAACAGACAATTGTGATTACATGGAACTGAAAAGATATTACATAAACAAAAGCAATGCAGCTACTATAAGAAAGGAAATCTGAATGGAAAAAATTGTAGCAAATACTCTCTATTAAGTGTATTACATTCAAGATGTACAGGAAATTAACAAAAAATATATGACCAAGAGTCATTATCCAGGACATGGTGAAAGAATATGAATAAAAAATCCTCAAAACAATAAAAAACTACCAAAAACTATATGAAAGACTGGTCCAAGCCATTAGAAAGAAAAATGTAAATAAAAATAACTCTGAGGTTTCAACCTTATATTCAAGCAAATGAGCAAAGATGATAAAAGATGGAAATAATTTTGGAGGGGTTGTGAGAATGCAGGTACAAAAATACATTGTTGGTGGAGGTGTGCATTCATCCAACCTTTTAGAAAAAGAACTTGAAATTGTGCTAAAAATATAACTAAAAATGTCTACTCCCTTTGAGTCAGAAATCCCACTGAGAAGCATATACCATGAGGAGGTCAAAGATAAAAATAGTTTCATTTATACCAAAATATTCATGGCTGTTTTTTCACAGTTGTAAAGAACTTGAAATAAAGTGGATGATTACTGATCATGGAATGGATAAATAAATTTTGCTACATGAATGTAATGAATGTAATGTGCCATAAGAAATAGTGAAGTATGGGAAATGGAGATAGGTAGAAATAGGGGGAATATATAAACAGTACACATGACAATGTAAATGGAAATAACAATTAAAGAAACTGAGCACTAGAATGAGCACACTGGTCCTGGAGAAATGTTAGAAAGTGCATCTTCTGTCCTCAGTGGAGAGATGGGGGACTACTACAAAGTGCAGATGATATGTTGGTTAGTTTTGCTAAAAAGCTTTTCTCTCCTATCTTTCTTTTGTAAATTGTGTTGTAAAGGATGACTCCCTGAATAGGAAGTAATGTGATGGAGAAACAAAATCAGTCAATTAAAAAAAACCCTTAAAGTCCTATATGGTAGATCATATATTAACATATCTTTTTAAGATATGTTACAGAGAATTACAGGAGTGTTTTGCTCAAGGTCACAAAACTAATAAGTTAGGAAAAAACTCTGTTTTGTCAAACAACTGAGGTTATTATTATTCTTATTATACTTATAAATTAGGATACAGATAGATCACAATGTGGCTAACATCTATTAGTAATAAATAACAGTTATATATGAGAGGCATCATGGAGAAATTGAGAGGTGGCCTCAGAGCCAGGGAGTCCTGGGTTTAAGTCCTGCTTTGGCTGTGTGACCCTGGGCAGGGTCAAAATCTTTCAGTGCTTGAGGCTACTGATCTCCAAACTTATTTGATCACACTTTCCGGCAGTTGAAAATTTTTTTAGCACTTATATTTACTTCTTTATGAATCATATACATGTATGTATGTATGTGCGTGTGTATATATAATATATAAATCATATACATGCATATCCCCCCATACACACACACACACACACACACACACACACGAGAGACAAAGAGAAAGAGAGAGAGACAGAGACAGAGACAGAGAGACAGAGAGAGAGACAGAGAGGGAGAGAAGCCTTTAATGAAAATGGACACTTGGAAACATTTTCTGATACAGAGATCAAAGTGCAGTAGGAAATGCTGAAAAATAAGCACAGAAGTGAAGAGAACAGTAACAAGATAAATATGAATGAAAAATGAAAGAGGACTATACAAGGAAGATGTATTTATATTCTAATAGGTAAAGATAATATAAATTGTCTCACAAAACTCCAAAGTCATCAAGAGTCATGGATAGAGCTGAGTTTTGGAGTGTTTTCTTGATGTTCATATGAGAAAGAAAAGGCAGAAAAAGCACTACACTAGGGGAAAAGCGGGGAGGAGATTGGAAAAACTTACTTTCTCACATAATCAGAGATAAGAGAATAGAAACAAATTTGCAGGGGTTGAGGGAAGTATTGTTACTTAAACATTTCATTTAAAGCAAACAAAGGAAGGCAGAACATCCATACACACACACACACACACGAGGTTAGTGTAGAAATATGTCTGATGCATCAGAGAAATAAAGTATAATAAGGAGAAGGGAGAGGAGGGAATAAGAGGGAAGGTAGATTCAGGGAGGGATTAGTCATAAGCAAAAGAAACTCTAAGTTAAGATGGTTAACTGTGAAAAGATTTTAAAAAGAAAAAAAAGAAAAGGCAAGAACTTGTGATTAGGGTACGGGTCAGGGAAGAGGTATATATGAGAGGGACAAAAGCAGATGGCACTGCAACAAGAACACTGGTACTAAGTATACTCTTCTCAACCTTTATTTGCTGTAAAAACTTCATAAACAAAAGTAAAATATGAGAAATATTAAACATATCTGTGATTTACCATAATAAAATAAAAATTATATTCAATAAAAAAAGAATTGCTAAGTGGTGCAGTGGTTACAGTGCCATGCCTCAAGTCAGAAAGACTCATCTTCCTGAGTTCATAGTGGCTTATGACATTAGGCACATCACTTAACCCTGTTTGCCTTAGTTCTTCATCTGTAAAATGAGCTGGAGAAAGGAATGGCAAACCATTTCAGTATCCCTGCCAAGAAAACCCCAAATGAGGTCACAAAGAGCTGGACATGACTAAAACAACTGAACAACAATAACATAAGAAAAATTAAAAATTGACTGGAGATTAACTTAATCCTTAACTCAATCCTAAGGAATTGGTAGATCAAGGAACAAATCACCGGAACAGCAGATAAATTAATCAAAGGACATGATAACAATAAGACAACATACCAAAATTTGTGAAATACTGCCAAAACAGTCACAAAGGGGAAATTAATTCAACTAAATCAACAGGAGATAGAAAATCGATAAATGAATTGGACATATAAGTAAAAAGAATTAGAATCATATTAAAATACTCAAACACCAAAATATAAATTCTGAATATCAAAGAAGAGATTAACAATTGAAAGAAAAAATCCACTTGAATTAATAATTAAAATTTGAAATTTAAAAAAGAAAAATTTGAACAGTTTGCTTTAAGAAAAGAAGAAAATCTAATTATCAGTATTACAAATGAAAAAAGGAATTCATGATAAAGGAAAATGAAATAAAGGAAATTATTGGAAACTATATGCCAAAAAAATGACAATTTAAGTGAAATGTGTGAATATTTACAAAAATGTAAAATTACCTGATTATCAGAAAACCACCCCCACAGAATTTAAATAACCTAATCTCAGAAACAGAAACTGAGTAAGTTATAGATGAATTACCAAAGGAAAAAAATTCAACAATAGATGGCTTAAATAAATTCTTTCAAAGAACAATTCCAATATTACACAAACTGCATGCAAAAAGCCGAAAGGATACTACCAAATTTCTCATGGGACAAAAATATGGTCTTGATATCTAAACCAGGGAGTCTAAACTGAGAAAGCAATAGACAAATATTCCTATTGTATATTGACCAAAAAATTAAAAAAAAAAAACATATACACATTAAAATGTAGCCTAAATTTGCACCATGATCATGATGATCATTTTTTCTACAGTCTCATAATGTTAACCTAGCCTACATAGTCCATTAAACTCCCCAGACTTTTTTCAGAAAAATTATTACCTAGTCAGGCCTCCCCTCTCCAATGTAGTAATTGTGAAACCGATTTTTTAAAGCCAAGGATAAACTCTGTGTTTATCCTTATTAAATTTCATCTTATTTGATTACAAACTGTTCCAAAGATTAAAGGAGCATAATTTACAAACTGTGTCATATTAACTAAAATTCACATCCTAGTAATATGTGCCGAATCAGGAGAAACCCTCTAGACTCTGCTTGTCAAGGCTCCTGGTCCTATGATATGCAAATTGTATAAACATCCAGACCAGCAGAACATCAAAAAGGTACTAATAATTTTGAGATGACGACTTGGAATTTTTACCAATAATCTTGAGACGATTTGGATACATTAGTGAACCCTAACGTATCACAGATAGGAGTTGGTCTGTTTCCTCCCCCAAACCCTCTAAAAATGAGACCTCAAACTTCAGCCCCCAAAGCATTCTTCCATTTCCACTGAGTCCATGCTGCCTAGTTCTTCCAACTCTAATCCGTGCTTCACTGAGTAGTACTCTCTCATCTTCCTCCTCTTTCCCATGCTGCTTTCCTTCACCAATCCATTCCTGTTGCCAAGCCACCAACTGACTTATCATTTTTGCTGTTTGTCTCTGTGTCTTGATTGGTGCCCTGTCTCCCACTGCCAGTTGTGGTCTTTCCTGGCACCGTATATAACTGAGGTGTCTACCCCCATTAAATATTTTCATAAATTAATTATTAATTCAGATATAAATACCATCTGTTTAATAATATGCTCTATAATTTTGCCAGGAATGGAAGGTAAGTTCACTGACTGTTTATTAAAAAAAAAAAAAAAGAGTATTTATTTTCAACTTATTTCTTTTTGTACATACTTTACTCAAGTATTTCTATCTTCTACTGATTATTTCTGTCACTTTTCATTTACAAAGAAAAAAATGCATTCTTCATACAATTTTACCACTGTCTTTTTGTTTTCTGTTTTCAAATTGTTATTTTAGCTTCTAATAGAGGTTTTTTTTTAAATGGAAAATTGTTTGTACAAGTTATATCCGTAAAAGGATTAAAATAAAGTAATTCCTAGTTGTCTGCATTGTATAGGATGATGAATGATTTAGTTATTCACCACTTCCCCTTCCAGTCCCTTTCAAATGTATTATTTACTTTTTTTCACCTTTCTATTCCATAGGGCTTTCGGTGGTCCCAATGAACTCCAATCCTAATAGGAGACACAAGTAACAAAGTAATGCTAAATTGCTTTGGATCTCTTTTCTGAACCAAAGTTATCTACAGTCAACTCAGAAACTTAAAAGGAAAAGAAAGATTAAATGTAGATATTATACTTCAATCATAATACAAATCATATCAATATCTCCTGTAACAAATATGCAGCCTTCCTTAAAGCAATATTTCCCTCTAAGCAGACAAGAAATTGCTGAAGTTAGGGTGAAATGATAGGAGTTCTCCACTTCAATTAACCCTGATAATTATTATTGAATAACTTTGGCTGGTTACGATTATTCTTCAGTAAATGAATTTAAGGATTTATAAAACCAGAAAAATGATTTCCTATTTTCCTTTTCAACACATTTGGATAAAAGATACAAGCTGATGGAGGCCTTGTATATCAACATCACATTTCTGTAAATTTTTATACAATTGTGCTAATTTTAGAAAGTATGAACTAAGTTGTTTTTCAATATTTTTATTTCATTGCCCCATAAAAAATAAACTTGAAGTTTAAAAACTTCTTACATCATATCTAGAAGTATAATGAAGAATTATGATGTGTGTGTGTGTGTGTGTGTTTATGTCAGACCAGCAATAACAGTAGACTATAAACTCTTTGAGAGTACTGACTATATCTTTTACTCAGCTAAAATCCTACCTTCTGCAAGAAGTCTTTCCCACTCTTTTTAAATACTTTTCTTTGAGATTATTTATCTTGTATATATCTTGTCTGCATATTTTCTTGCTCAATAGATTATAAATTCCTTTGAGGGCAGAAGCTGTTTTAGCCTTTATATACCAGGTGCTTACCACAATACCTAGGCACTTAATAAAAAACCATAGAATTCATTACAATAATAGATGTGCTCTAGAGGCGTAAAAACAAATGAAATAAAGAACAGGCTAAATTGCTGATCTGCTGTACATTACAAGAGCTGAAAGAGACCTTGGCAACCATTTACATTCATTCCATCTTTTTTTATAGTCAGAGTGGGAAGCTGACTTATCCAAGATAATAAAGTTAGTGGCAAAGGTTTATTCATAAGAAATCCCACAGATCCACTGAATCAATTGAAATAGCTCTTTACCAAGCAATTTTCCAATTAAAGTTATTGACCCTTTATCTATGATGAAGTTGAAATTTCTGTAAAGTTAGGAAACATTTTGCATACAAAATAAAATTATTTGGTATGATCTATGTGCATTCTCTTTTTTTTAATTAAATTTATTTATTTAACTTTTCACATTCATTTTCACAAAATTTTGGGTTCCAGATTTTCTCCCCATTTGTCCCCTCCCCGCACCCCCAATACAATGAGCATTTTAATTGCCCCTATCACCAATCTGCTCTCTCTTCTATCATCCTTCCCTTCCCTTGTCCCCATCTTCCCTTTTGCCCTGTAGGGCCAGATAACTTTCTATTCCTCATCACCTGTATTTCTTATTGCCTAGTATCAAGAACAATACTCGACAGTTGTTCCTAAGGCTTTGAGTTCCAACTTCTCCCCATCTTTCCCTCCCCACCCATTTCCTTTGGGAAGGCAGGTAATTCAATACAAGCCATATCTGTGTAGTTTTGCAAATGACTTCCATAATAGTCGTGTTGTGTAAGACTAACTATATTTCCCTCCATCTTATCCTGCCCCCCATTACTTCTATTCTCTCTTTGGATCCTCTCCCTCCCCAAGAATGTTGATTTCAAATTGCTCTCTCCTCCCATTGCCCTCCCTTCCATCATCCCCAACACCCTGCTTATCCCCTTCTCCCCCACTTTCCTGCATTGTAAGACAGGTTTTCATACCAAGATGAGTATGCATTTTATTCCTTCCTTTAGTCAAATGTGATGAGAGTAAACCATGTTTTTCTCTCAGTTCCCCTCTTTTTCCCTCTACTAAAAAGTCTCCTGCCTGCCTCTTCTATGAGGGATAATTTGCCCCATTTCATGTCTCCCTCTCTCCTCCCAATACATTTTTCTCTCACCACTTAACTTCATTTTTTTAAGATATGATCCCATCCTATTCAATTCACTCTGTGCTCTCTGTCTCTGTGTGTGTAATCCCACCAACTACCCAGATACTGAAAATTTTCAAGAGTTACAAATATTGTCTTTCCATGTAGGAATGTAAACAGTTCAACTTCAAGTCCCTTACGATTTCTCTTTCCTGTTTACCTTTTCATGTTTCTCTTGGTTCTTGTGTTTGAAAGTCTGATTTTCTTTTGAGCTCTGGTCTTTTCATCAAGAATGCTTGAAAGTCCTCAATTTCATTGAAAGACCATTTTTCTCCGGAAGTATTATACTCAGCTTTGCTGGGTAGGTGATTCTTGGTTTTAGTCCTAATTCCTTTGACTTCTGGAATATGATATTCCACACCCTTTGATCCCTTAATGTAGAAGCTGCTAGATCTTGTGTTATCCTGATTGTATTTCCACAATACTGGAATTGTTTCTTTCTAGCTGCTTGCAATATTTTCTCCTTGACCTGGGAACTCTGGAATTTGGCCACAATGTTCCTAGGAGTTCCTCTTTTTGGATCTCTTTCAGGTGGTGATTGGTAGATTTCTTGAATACTTATTTTCCCCTCTGATTGTAGAATATCAGGGCAGTTTTCCTTGATAATGTCATGAAAGATGATGCCGAGGCTCTTTTTTTTGATCATGGCTTTCAGGTAGTCCCATAATTTTTAAATTGTCTCTCCTGGATCTATTTTCCAGGTCAGTTGTTTTTCCAATGAGATATTTCATATTGTCTCCCATTTTTTCATTCTTTTGGTTTTGTTTTGTGATTTCTTGGTTTCTCATAATGTCATTAGCCTCCTTCTGTTCCATTCTAACTTTGAGAGAACTATTTTCTTCAGTGAGCTTTTGAACCTCCTTTTCCATTTGGCTAATTCTGCTTTTGAAAGCATTCTTTTCCTCATTGGCTTTTTGAACCTCTTTTGCCAACTGAGTTAGCCTTTTTTTTCAAGGTGTTATTTTCTTCAGCATTTTTTTTGGGTCTCCTTAGGAAGTTATTGACCTGCTTTTCATGCTTTTCTTGCATCTCTCTCATTTCTCTTCCCAATTTTTCTTCCACCTGTCTAACTTGATTTTCAAAATCCTTTTTGAGCTCTTCCATAGCCTGAGTCCGCTGAATATTTATTTTGGATGTTTGGGAAACAGAAGCCTTGACTTCTATGTCTTTCCCTCATGGTAAGCATTGTTCTTCCTCATCAGAAAGGAAGGGAGGAGATATCTGTTCACCAAGAAAGTAACCTTCCATGGTCTTCTTTTTTTTCCCCTTTTCTGGGCATTTTCCCAGCCTATTACTTGACTTCTGAGATTCCTCTCCACCCCTGCCTAGATCTGCCCAGCTAGTGCTTGGGGTCTGAGATTCAAATGCTGTTCCCTAATCTCAGGGCTTTTGGCAGGGTCAGGGCTGCTATTCAATGTGAGATTAAGTTCAGCTGCTTGGGGGGGGCAGGGCAGCCTCACAGGGCTCAGTTTCCTCAGGGGGTTTATGTGGAGACCTTCAACAATGGATTCGAGCCCCTGCCTGCTCCAGGAGCCCCTGTCCTCTGCTGCCTCTGCTGCTGCCTCCCAAGGGGGCCTGAGTTATGGGGACACCTCGCTCCCCTCTTGGCGAGCCAAACAGGCTCTCTCACTGACCTTTGGCACCTGTGGGTGGATGGACCTCCACGGCCACTGGAGATTCCATCCCTGAATCCTGCTCGGATCTGGTCCTCTAGGTGCCATGTGGCCAAGGCAGGGCTGGGCTCTGCTCCGGGTCCCAGTGCACGATGGACCTTTGGTGTCAGTTTTTCAGGGCTCTCTGGAACAGAAATCTCCTCCACTTCATTGTTGTGCAGCTTCCACTGCTCCAGAATTTGTTGGGAGTTCCTCCCCACAGGTATTTTATGGACTGTGGGTTCAGAGCTAGCATATGTGAATCTTTCTACTCTGCCACCTTGGCTCCTCCCCCGATCTATCTACATTCTTGAACCTCAATTAGCAAAATGTTATGGGACAAAATTCTGTACAAATTGGATGTCACCATGGGTATTCATGTGTATTCACAGAACTCAGTAAAACGTCAGTAGTCTAGAATAATGAAATATATCTTCCTCAAAAATGTGCTAGTCATTCCTCCTATATATCACTATCAATATCATATGAAGATTTGGCAGTAGAGCTGGAAGTCGTAAGTCATGGAACATTTTCTACCATTACCTTATATCCTAGGACTGAAAATTGAGCTTTTATAGCCAAGGAAGAGACAGAGACTGGATTTTTGTAACATAGAGGGAAGAAAACTTAAAAGTGTTGTTTTTTTCCCCTGGTACTGATCTTGCCACATGGGAAAGTGGATGAAATAAATTTTATCCAAGTGCTAAAGAAAAGATTAATTCTGTTTGCTCTCTAAAACTTTATTTTGATATTTCTCATAATGCTCTCTTCTAGGGGAATCAATAAAAATGTAAGCAAGGAGAAGTAGATAACTTATAGGCTGAAAGAGAGGAGGGAAAGAGCAACACTTGGCAAACATGAAGAAGAGAAGGATGGTTGATTTAAAAGAAAACCAAAACAAAAATTATACATTAGCCTGCAATAGTGCCTTTAAAGTATCTGCTTATTTTTGATTTATGATTTTTTTAACAAATTTAAAACATAATTTATTTCGCTTATTTTCATAGAATAAAATTGTTAATTCTATAACAAAAGCAAACTATGGATTTTTAGATTAGGATTGCAATTGTATAGCTTAATTATTAGACTGGTATAATATACTATAGTTATCCCTCTAGGAGATTAATGGGAGTTGTTTTGTGACATTCTTGATTTTTCTTTTTTTTTTTTAGATGCAGCAGCTTTTACTATCAAATGCACCTATCTCTTTTGCCATCTTTCAAAAACTAAACCATTCAATCTGTATCACTTCCTATGATATGGAGAATAGAAGAATCAAAAGATATTTCCCTTTGATAAAGAAAGCAGAAGCAAATTTGCAAAGAAGTAGGTCTACTTTTCCTCTGTCATTCGTTAATATTGGTTGAATACTATTATTCTCTATCACGATCATAAAGACTGATATGATCCTCTAATAATGTACTAAAATAAAATGCAAGAAGAAACTGACCTAGAAAAGCACAAAATTCATCAAAATAATAGATGTGCCCTAGAAGTAGAAAATCAAATAAAATACAGAGCATAATAAACACTACTTTGATGTAACTTCCTGATGTGGATACTTGCTCTGTGGGTGGAGATGAATACTGCTCCCTCTTTTTGTGAAGGTGTTTTCCATGTCCTGCAAATCCTCCACAGGGATTACACATAAAATCCTGTGAGCCTTTCTTTAGAAGCCTTGACAATGGCATGTGTGGCTCTTAAAAGAACAGGTGGGCTCCCTGTTTGTTATTGCATACTCTTGTAGTCAACCTACAATCACACAGCTTTCTAATGAAATTCTGCATTTTACTTGCCCTGTATAATTCTTGGTTAGTAATAGCTCACCCATCATGAATCTTTCTACTGCCCTGTATATGAGCTACAATTTTAATTCTTTAGAGAATGTGACATTCTAGGCTCACAAATTATATATAACAGCTTTTGTTTTAGAGAAGAAGCTTGGCAAAATTAAAAGTACAAAAGACAATTCACTGTCTTTTCTTCCTCCCATTCAATTCTGGTTCATTGTCTAGTTATGATGCTTCAAGACATATCAATCCTTGTTAAAGACATATAGACCAGTTCTGGAAGTTATCAATCTCATGGGATAACATTCTGGACAATAAGAATTTTTTCTGTTTTTCCCATGTGGATAGTTAGACTAACAGTTAAAATAATGTCTAAAAACAATTCTTATAGCCTTATGACTCCTTTCCTATTACTCTGCCATAGTTAGCATAGAAGTTAAAGGGGAAGAAATCTTTTATTTTGTTTCATGGATAGTCAAATAATTCATCGCCAAATGGTAAGCCTAGTAGTGATAAGTCCCTCTCTACTAAGTTAGTCCAGTTTTCAAAAAAGGACACACTTTGTTGCCAGAATTGTCCCTGAAACCTGTCTAGTAAACTGTCAAAGTTTATATTACAACAGTACAGGATCCAAGGAACCAGGATCTCCTCCAGTACATGATGAATCACTGTAAAAGCCCCATGGGCAAGTTCACCATTTGGGGGAGCATGCTTCCTCTCCAGTCTGTAGCACACATCAGAATCCTACTCTTCTACCAGGCCTTACTACCAGAGTCCCACAATTATGACATCCTTCTCTATTAGGGGACAACGTTTATACTTCAACCAACTGTGGCATCATAGGTAGATCACTCTTTATGAAAAGCGTAAGATTTAGTATCATAGTTTTATAGCTAAAAAGGACCTCTGAGTTAATTTTTACTGATGAGGAAAACGAGGTATAGTATCCACAAAGATGCCCTTGAGGAAAATGAGACAGTGTTAAGCAGGTTTTCAAAAACAATATTTTATAGCATATTACATATCTACATTCATAGAAATGACTGCAAAATCTAGAAAACATACACTTCAACTGTTTGTTGATTTAAAGAGAAGATATGGTTTAGAAGAGTAAAAACAAAATAGAACTTTAAAGGTCTTCTAGGGTGGAGCCAAGATGGTGGAGTAGAAAGATGCACGTACACTAGCTCTTCCCCCACAGTCCATAAAATATCTGTAAAGAAAGACTGTCAAACAAATTCTAGAACAGCAGAAGCCACAGAACAATGGAGTGGAGATTTCCATCCCAAGGTGACCTGAAAGGCCAACGAGAAAGGTCTGTTGCACTGGATGCAGAGTGGAGCCCAGCCCAGCCTTGGCCACTGGGCACAGTGCTGGGAGGAGAACCTGAGCAGGCCTTGGGGGCGTAAGCCCCAGCAGCAGTAGTGGAAGTTTGCAGATCCCTTAATCCACAGGTGCCAAAGGTCAGTGAGAGGGTTTTTCCAGCTGGTGGAGAAGGGAGCAGGGCCTTCCCATAGCTCCTGCCTCAGGCAGAGGCAGAAGCCACATGGGACATCACCAATCCCCACAGCTGGAGCGTAAAACCCCTGGCAGAAGTGAGCAGCTGATCCTTACCTCAGCCCTGTGTGGTGGCCCTGCTCCTGGGAGAATTGAGCAGTTTATCTGAATCTCAGCCCCCAGTGCTGGAGTGGTGGAACTGGAGGTCAGGTGGTTATGGAGAGGAAACTCTATTACTCACAGATTCTGGGCACAAAAGTTTCTTGTTGCTCCCAGATCAGGGTACACTCTTGATTGTGTCATCTTGGAGGAACTAAGATCTTACAGATCCTCAGAGTATACCCTTCCTTTGACAAAGGATCCAAAAATCAAGGAATTGATTGGGGAAATGCCCAAAAGAGGAAAAAAAAATAAGACTATAGAAGGTTACCTTCTTGGTGAACAGATATCTTCTCCCATCCTTTCAGATGAGAAAGAATAGTGCTTACCATTAGGGTAAGACGTAAAAGTCAATGCTTATATATCCCAAACATCCAAAATAATGGTCTCAGGCTGTGGAAGAGCTCAAAAAGGATTTTGAAAATCAAGTAAGAGAGGTGGAGGAAAATTGGGAAGAGAAATGAGAGAGATGCAAGAAAAGCATAAAAAGTGAGTCAATGACTTGCTAAAGGAGACCCAAAAAAATGCTGAAGAAAATAACACCTTTAAAAACAGGCTAACTCAATTGGCAAAAGAGGTTCAAAAAGCCAATGAGGAGAAGAATGATTTAAAAAGCAGAATTAGTGAAATGGAAAAGGAGGTCCAAAAGCTCACTGAAGAAGATAGTTTTTTAAAAATTAGAATGGAACAGATGGAGGCTAATGACATTATGAGAAACCAAGAAATCACAGAATAAAATCAAAAGAATGAAAAAATGGAAGACAATGTGAAATATCTCACGGGAAAAACAACTGACCTGGAAAATAGATCCAGGAGAGACAATTTAAAAATTATGGGACTACCTGAAAGCCATGATCAAAAAAAGAGCCTCGGCATCATCTTTCATGAAATTATCAAGGAAAACTGCCCTGATATTCTACAACCAGAGGGCAAAATAAGTATTCAAGAAATCTACCAATCACCACCTGAAAGAGATCCAAAAAGAGGAACTCCTAGGAACACTGTGGCCAAATTCCAGAGTTCCCAGGTCAAGGAGAAAATATTGCAAGCAGCTAGAAAGAAACAATTCCAGTATTGTGGAAATACAATCAGGATAACATAAGATCTAGCATCTTTTACATTAAGGGATTAAAGGGCTTGGAATATGATATTCCAGAAGTCAAAGGAACTAGGACTAAAACCAAGCATCACCTACCCAGCAAAACTGAGTATAATACTTCAGGGGAAAAATGGTCTTTAAATGAAATTGAGGACTTTCAAGCATTCTTGATGAAAAGACCAGAGCTGAAAAGAAAATCAGACTTTCAAACACAAGAATCAAGAGAAACATGAAAAGGTAAACAGGAAAGAGAAATCGTAAGGGACTTGAAGTTGAACTGTTTACATTCCTACATGGAAAGACAATATTTGTAACTCTGAAATTTTTTTCAGTATCTAGGGAAGTTGGTGGGATTACACACACACACACACACAAACACATACACATAGAGAGAGACAGCAAGCACAAGATGAGTTGAATAAGAAGGGATCATATCTAAATAAATGAAATTAAGGGATGAGAGAGGAATATATTGGGAGGATAGAAGTAGAAATGGAATGGGGCAAATTCTCTCTTAAAAGAGGCAAGAAAAAGACTTTTCAATGGAGGGCAAAAGCGGGGAGGTGAGAGGGAAAACGGGAAGCTTACTCTCATCACATTTGACTCAAGGAAGGAATAAAATGCACACTCATTTTGGCATGAAAACCTATCTTACAATACAGAAAAATGGGGGAGAAGGGGATAAACAGGGTGAGGGGGATGATGGAAGGGAGGGCAATGGGAGGAGGGAGTAATTAGAAGTCAACATTCTTGGGGAAGGACAAGGTCAAAAGAGAGAATAGAAGCAATTGGGGGCAGGATAGGATGAAGGGAAATATAGTCTTGCAAAACTACACATATATAGCCTATATAGAGTTGTTTGCTTTCCCAATGGGGATGGGTGGTGACGGAGGAAGGAGGAGAAGCTGAAACGCAAAGTTTTAGGAACAACTGTTAAGTATTGTTCTTGCATAGAACTGGGAAACAGGAAATACAGGTAATGGGGTATAGAAATTTATCTTGCCCTACAGGACAAAAGAGAACATGGGGATAAGGGAAAGGAGGAATGTTAGAAAGGAAGACAGAGGGGTAATTAGAATGCTTGGCATTTTGGAGTGGAGGGAGAGGAGAGGTGGGGAGAAAATTTGGAACTCAAAATTTTGTGGAAATGAATGTTGAAAACTTAAAATAAATAAATTAAAAAAAATAAAGATCTTCTGCTAATAAGGTTTCTCCCTTACATATTTTAAGAGAGTACAAGGTTCATTTATACATATAACAGTGATAATTTAGTTCAACGAAGCACCGATCATCTATAATCAATGAGGAGGTATATGGCCACCAAGGACTTCTGATATTTTTTTTAGCAAAAGTCCATAAATGAAATCCAAATGAAAAAGGGATTTTCTAGAGATGGTGAGATCCTTTGGGTAATGATATGATGCTGATTTCATCAGATACAAGAATACTTCAGAGTCTCCTAAATGAGATTTGTAAGTACTTATGAATCTGACCTAAAAATAAATATATAAGAAATCAAACAGATGAAGAATGCCTATTGTCTAGACTACGATATGCAGTTTGAAAGGCAGTTCAATGAGTTGGTCCATCAGCATACATATCTCAAGACACCAAAGGACAATGGGCTGGGTACAGAATATGAATAGAAAAAAAAGAATGGATTGTATTACATTTAGGAAATTATGCAGTACACAGAATCCCAAGTGATTCCATAAAATCTCTCTCTCTCTCTCTCTCTCTCTGACACACACACACACACATACACACTTTCTTTTTTTAACATTAATATTCTTCTACTGATGATATACCTATGAATCAAAGAACAATGGAGAAAGTGCAAGCCTGGGAGAGCAACCTTACATCCAACTCAGAACTTTCACAGCCTGACCAGCAGCCTTGCTACTCCCCTCTCCTGATACCCTCCAAAACAGCATCAGCTCTCAAGGATTAGCTGATCTTAATGTCCGAAAGAAAGACCAGGTTTCCCAGAACAAGATCACTGTTGGGGTTGGTGCAGTTGGCATGGCATGTGTGATTAGTATCTTAACAAAGGAATTGACTGATGAACTTGCCCTAGTTGATGTAACAGAAGACAAACTAAAGAGAGAGATGATGGATCTCCAACAGGGCAGTCTTTTCCTCAAAATGTCAAAGAGTATTTCTTGCAAAGATTACAGTGTGACCGCAAACTCAAAACTGGTCATTGTTACAGCTGGGGCATGTCAGCAGGAGGGAGAAAGTTGTCTTAATTTGGTCCAATGTAATGGTAATATGTTTAAATTCCTCATTCCCAATATTGTTAAATACAGCTGTAATTCAAGCTGCTTATTGTTTCCAATCCAGTCAATATTTTGACATATATGGTCTGGAAGCTAAGTGGCTTTCCTAAAAACCGTGTTATTGGAAGTGGTTACAATCTGGATTCTGCCCGTTTCCATTACCTAATGGGGAGAGACTTGGTGTCCATTCTTCATGTTGAGATGAATGGGTCCTGGGGGAACATGGAGACTCCAGTGTTCCTGTGTGGAGTGGTATGAATTTTGCCAGTGTGTCTTTAAAGAACCTTCATCCTTCTTTGGGAACTGATGCTGATGCAGAGAATTGTTCATAAACAGGTGGTTGAGAGTGCTTACGAGGTAATCAAACTGAAGGGCTACACTTCCTGGGTCACTGGCTTGTCTGTGGCAGATCTGACAGAAAGCATTATGAAGAATCTTAGGAGAGTACATCCAATTTCCACCATGATTAAGGGACTATATGGCATTAATGAGGATGTCTTCCTTAGTGTCCCATGTGTCTTGGGGCAGAATGGCCTTTCAGATGTGGGGAAGGTCAACCTCAACCTGGACGAGGAGAACCGTTTAAAGAAGAGTGCAGATACTCTTTGGGGAATCCAGAAGGAGCTACAATTTTAAAATCTTTTAATGTGCTGCCATCGAGAGAATATGACAGGGTTTGAAGGGTTATGTCTCAGTGGTTGGTGTCAAGCAGAGCCAGTGCCTCACAGGTATATAAACTACCTGCTTTGTATGTAGGTGCTACATGTTCCCATAGGTCCAGAAGACAACACTCCTGGATACAAAACACCACACAGTAGTAATTCTTTATTGTTGCATTGATTACCTTTGTGCTCCCCTCCTTTGGGGCACTACAGCATGGCCCCATGTATCACCTTTGCAGAGGACCTGATTTTGTCTGCCTGTGTGTGTGTGTGCGTGTGTGTGTGTGTATATATATATATATCAATAGCTGTAAACTTCCATATTATATAAAAAGATCATTATATGTACAACAATGCAACTAATTCCTCAAGTGTCATACTAACCCTAAATACTGAATAAACAACAAATAAGTGAAAAAAAGAACAATGGAGAAGCATAAGTTAGAAGTAAATAGATAGGAACAACTACCAACTTTGACTTTCCCATAAGAAGTGACATAAAAGAGAACATTCAGGAGATGTATTATCAAAAGAGGTAGTCTAGGCATGTGTTGAGAGTAAGGGATAAGATGAATGCTGTAATTGTATTGACATAATGTTAAAACAGAAAGTGGAAGGCCTCCAGCACATTACGTAGATTCTCTAGAGTGGATTTATAGGGTACATGTATAAGAAAACAGAGTGAGACAACATGGATGTATTACAGTTTGTGACACTAAGGAGAGTATCAGACTAAAGAAATTATGGATCATGTGAAGCCTAAAAGTACATTCACTGAATTTCCAACTTTTTTCAATATTCAGTTCAAATGAACCTCAATTTGTTTGTAATTCCCTCAAACATTTCTTCCTGAAGGACATATTGAGCTCACCTTTCCACTAGCTGTCTTGTTTACGTGGCATTAGAAGCCCATTCTAAAAGGCAGTACTGTCTTTTGGTATGATGGGTTTCTTCTGCAGTTCTAATCACATGGAATAGACTCTGTTTCAATAACATCTCATCAATTTTCAAATGAAAACTAATTTGGTTTGCAACTCTTGGATTTCTATCTTTCTCCTCCCATTGAGATGGGAACTTCTAAAAAGCACCCTGAAATTATGTCACAACTTACTTTATTAAAGGTGTAATGTTTGATAGCAGTCACACATGTCCCTCTTCATTTATAATTATGTTGTTTATTAGTAAATAATTTAAATAAATTCAAAATATTTGCATGTTTGACATTATTTCTCTCTGATGAAACACCATAATCAGAGGCTATTAACCTCACCAGATTTAGAATTTCATACATTATTAGGTAAAATGTTATTATATTTTCAAGTATCACAAAGTATTACACAAGTTTAAATTTCTACTGCAACCAAGTTTTAAAGTAGAACTTGCTGATACTAAAAGTCAATTACTACTAAGTTCTGGCTATTCTTACAGAATTGGGAAAAATAAAACCTCTTCACCATGAAATGGTCCAGTGCCAACATTATTCACATTCATTCGCTTCTTCAGAGGCAGGGAGACCAATTAGGACACATTGGCATGGTAAGAAATGGTAACGCTTTGACCCAGGACGGTAGCTGAGTAGGGAGAAGGGTGCAAATAGGATATATGCTGTGAAGGCAGCTATGTGACCCTGAGGAAGTCACTGAAACTTCCTGTACCTTACTTTCTTTATTTGCAAAATGAAGGGGCTGGAGATTCCTGTCTTGTCTCTAGGATCCCTTCCTGCTGGTATGATTCTATGATACTGAAATGCCAAGATACGAAGACTAATTAGAAATGTGATGTGAAGTAGAATGAGGAGAGGATGATTCTGGATCACTAACTAAGGTGACTCATAGTATCCTTGACAAAAATAGAGAATTGTAGAAGTAGGGGAGATTTTTTGGGGAAAAGATTAAACTGTGGATTCTGTGAGGGACATATTAAGTTTTATGTGGTGGGACATCCAATTCTGAATTTCTGATAGACAGTGGCTGATAAGGGACTGAAGTTCAAGAATGAGACTGAGGTTTGCTCTGTTTATCTATTCACCTCAGTATCTTTAGGGGATGAAAGAGGACCAAAACTGGGCCCCAGGTCAAGAAGCATTCATGCAGGAATGTTTATCACACGGAAGCTCTTGTGAACTGCCAAGGTCTGGGTCACAGATCCAGAGTGGATTGAGGAGGTTACCAATGCTGTCCTAGCTGTGATCCAGGATTTCATCAACCTGCCTGTCCCCAGTGTCACAGATTGTAATTCATCTATGCTGTCTCCCTCTGTTTTCTTATACATGTACCCTATAAATCCACTCTAGGGAATCTATCTAACGTGCTGGAGCCCTTCCCCTTTGTGTTTTCAGATTATACCAATACCATTACAGCATTTATCTTATCCCTTACTCTCAATAAATATCTGGACTACCTTCTTTTTTGATAATACAATATGGAAGCTGTGTGCTGTGACTCCAAGAGCAGAGGAAGCATTCTTTTCCACCTCCAGACCAAGGTGAAACTGCAGGAAAAAGTGGGCAAGGCTTTCAAAATAATGGGAAGCCTACCACTGCATTGCTCTGATCCAAGAGAGTCCCTTACTAACCTAACAGTGGCTGAGTTCAGTAACTGTCTACTGAAACTTCCAACCAAAGGCAAGTTAGTAGAATCAAAACTGGGTCAGAGCTACAGAGCTCAGGCTGGGAAGGAGTGAGTAGACTTTGTCCTGGATCACACTACTTTGAGGACTCAGAACTTGCAGGTCCCTAGCCTGGGCTGTAAAATTGGTTGAGGAGCATAAGAATATAGAAGCTCAGATCAGATATCTGCACCTCCCACTCTCTCCAAGCACTCCGAGCCCAGCCCTAAAATAAATTCCAAAGGTACGAAGTAGGCTGGAAGAATAGGCAAACAAACAGCAAAAAAGGATCCTGCCATGGAGAGTGATCAAGGCAATAGGGAATTTTAAGACAAAAAACACAGAAGAATAGAACGACTCAAAAACATTTAGATGTATAACTTCAAAATAAAATGTGGCTTGGATACAAGTCCAATCTGGAAGACAAAATGAAAACAAAACAAAACAAAAAAAAGAAAGCAAAAATTAAAAGAAAACAATTAAGGACAGCAAAGGGAAAAAATGGGAAAAGAAATGAGAACTATGGAAGATACATAAAAAGAATGAACAGCTTGAAACAACAGGTACAATTTCTTATTAAAAAAAAAACCTGCCTAAAATTAAAATGGATCAAATAGAAGCTAATGACTCCACAAAACATCAAGAAATGCCAAGATAAAGTCAAAAGGCAGAAAAAAATAGAAGAAAATGTGAGTTATCTAATAGAAAGGACAACTGATACAGGAAACAGATCAAGAAGGGGTAATTTTTAAGAATCACCAAACTATCTGAAACCATGATCAAAAAAAGAGCCTAGATATCCTATTTCAAGAAATCATAAAAGAAAACTTTTAGAACTAAAAGGTAAAGTAGAAAAGGAAAGATGGTACCTCTTCAAAGAAATCCCTGCAGAAAAACATCGAGAAACATAAGTAAAACTCAGAGCTCTTAGGTCAAAGAAAAAATAATGTAAGCAGCTGGAAAGAACTGAAGTACTGAGGAGCCACACTCAGGATCTATACATCCCTTTTCCCAGTAGTGAACAGGTTCATGATAGGGACTGAAAGGAATCTGTTCACCAGAAAGCACAGGCCAACATGTGCAGACCCAAATTAGTGACCAAAGCCATGAAAGGAGACAAAAGAAATTCTCCTATACAATAGAAATGTGAGTGCACATTGAGAGAGCTTCAGCAACAGTAGATGAAAAGCAGTCTAAAAACAATATACTTAAGAACCACACTAAATGATACCAGAACTTGTATTGATGATAATGAAGCATACTTCCCTTCTTTAGGAAGAGAGGTGGTAAATCAGATAGGTGTGGTATATTCAGTGAACAGTCAATGTGTTAACCTGTTTGCTTCACTGTCCTTTTTTTTAATAGGGGAGGTTTCTGTGGGAGTAATTGGGAAGTGACAGCAAAATAAAAAAAACTGACAAAACATTTTTAAAAAGGTACCTGAAACCCTAAATTTATAGTCTCTAACGGTCATGGCCACAGTCCAGTAGAGAGACCAGCAGATGGCAGCATGAGATACCAACAGAAGGAGATGTCAGGAAAGGGCAACAAAGAACAAAGAGCGATGGAAAGAAGCCCAGCAGAAATGCCAGCAGAGAGCAGAGTAGAAGGAAGAAGGGACTAGCGTCAAACCCAAGCCTAGAGGCAACAGATAGAGAAAACACTTGGGACTTCTAAGGGGAGCAGGCCTGCTTTCCACTCTGGAAAGAAGGGGCACCACTGGGCCTGGAGCCTTGGGAGTAGGCATACATACCCACTGTATGTAAACCACTATTCCCAAGCTGGTATCCTGGTACACACTGGCATGACCACGAAGTGTACATTCTGACACTGTTTTCCAAAGATTATGCTACACTTCTGTATTCATCTCCCATTTCATGATCTATCTTTGCTCTTCTGTACAAGTTTTAAAAAGCTAAGTTGGCTAAGTTTTCTGAGAAGAGACCTAGTCAGATGTGCCTGCTGAGTGTTAGGCTTATTCAAAAAGAACATCACTCTTCCTGCTTCACTATACTTGTTTATTTTCTTCCTTTTTGTCTTCATAAGTTTATTCTTGAGCACTTCCCATTCTTTTTCTGCTGATGATCCCTACAGAATCTACTCTAAGAGCTCCAACCTATCCTTTCTCTGAATTTAATAAAAATTACAGTACACTATGCCTTGCTTTCCTCTCCTTTATCAGAAATTCTAAGATAAAATCATCACTTTTCTCCGGGGCTCTCATCATTTTCACTTCATGAATGCCAATTCTAAATATTTTCAATCATAATAACTGAAATGAATTCTTTCCATTTTCTAAGTAACCTACTTTTAATTCAAATTTAGCTCACCAGTCAACAATATGTGTTGTCTGAAATAGCTATGTAGCAGAGTGAATACACTGGTGGGCTTGGAATCAAGAGGACCTGAGTAGGAATCTTGGGCAAGTCACTTCCCCTCTTTGTCTGTCTCAATTTCCTCATCTGTATAAAATGGGGATAACGATAGCACCTATAACCCAGAGTTGTTATGAGGTTCAAAAAAGATAACACACAGTTCCTTGTAAACCTTCAAGTAATATAAATGCTAGCTATTGTTGCTATTTTTATTGCTATCACTTCTTTAAAATGAGGTCTTTGAAAGAAAAGTACTATAGCTCAGAACTGGAAGAGACCTTAGTGGGCATCTGGTATAACCGATGTCAAAGTAGAATAATCATGACGACACACACTGATTGGTGGTTATTCAGCCTATATTTTAGGACTCTAAAGAGAGAGAACTCCCACTTGCTGAAGCAGGCCAGGCACTTCTGGAGAGCTCTAATTATTACAGAATTTTCTTTCCCCTGTGAAATTAAACCTAAGGTAAATCTTAACAATTTGTACCTACTGCTCCTAATTTTTTCTGGAGCAAAATGGAACAAATGTAATACCTCTTCCACATATCAGCCCTTCTACACTTGAAGACAATTAAGATGTACGTATTCCCCTGACTTCTCTTCTGCAAGTGTTACTTACAAATGATGAGTGACTCAAGGCCTTCCCTTCCTGGCTGCTAGTGTCTGGCTGTTCTCTAGCTTATCAATGGCTTTTTAAGACTGTTACCCAAAACCAAACTTGTTCTGGCTGGGGCAGAGTATAGAGAAACTATTACCTCCTCACTTCTCTGTTATCTTTTACCTCTTTAATATAAACCAGGATCTTATTTGCTTTTTTTTCCAACCCTAGCTGCTATATCATACTGAGGACTCATATTGTACTTGCAGTCAACTAAAATCTGTGGGCTCTGTTCAGACAAGATAGCTAATATAACGGGTATATGCTACAGACAAAAGTAAACAAAATTACCAAATTTAAAAATTATTTTGAAAGTTGGGAAGCTAGGGAAGAGAGAATCTGCTTACTCAGGGTGGTGAGCTATTTTTTCCTGCCAGATTAAGAAAAGCTATTCTAGCTATGTTATTAAAGTAAGAAGGTATTCTTTTTAAATTGAGAGAAAAAAGTTATGACAAAAAAAAAGAATAAGAGACCTCAATGGGGACTGACTGAATTCCATATGTGACACCCATAGGAGGCCAAAGGAAGAGGGAGACAAAAGTCATTCTGCAAGTGCACTGATAAGTCAAAATAAGCACACGAGATTTTAGGTGAAAAGTGTAGTTTGTAACCGGAAAAATATGCTATAAATGAAGGGCCTAATTTCCATGGAAACATAAAACCATAATCTGCTAAATTTAAAAATGCTGAAACTGTTTCAGTCATTTTTTATAGGCTATAATACTAAGTAACATTCTTTAAATAATATGCCTGCTTTATAATCTACGTCACACTATACATTCGTTCACATACTTTATTCTGAAAAATTAATAAAGTATCTTCTATGTTCTCTCAAAGTCACTAATTGGCTAAAAGATCTTTGAATATATGACTATTTAAAAAAGTATATCATATGCTACTTGGAGTCTTTTTTTTTTTTGCTTCTCAGGTGAGATGATAAAATCAATTTGAAAGTACAGATTTTAATCTCAGATAGTAGTGACTATGTGTTTGCGTGTGCACACTTGTGTGTGTAAGATAGATGGCAACACATACTATCAATCAGAGATGGGAATTGGGTCCTTTGTCTACCTGATTAGTACATTTCTATGTGAATAGGCATAAGTACCATCATAACTATTTACTAAAAGGAGAGCTGATTCAACTTTGATTGGTTTCACTGTATATTTTAAGGAGGAAGGAAATAAGCATGAACATAGCACCTACTACATGCCAGGTACTGTGCCAATGGTTTACAAATCATATCTAATCTGATCCTTACAACAATTCTGTGAGATAGGTGCTTGTGTTATCCCTATTTTTACAGCTGAGGAAACTGAGGCAAACAGAATGACCTCTTAAGTCACACAACTAATGTTTGAGACTCGATTGGAATTCATATATTCCTGACTTCAGGCCCAGTGTGCTTATTCACTGTCACAGCCTGTCCACTTTTAGCATTTAAGTGCCTCTATTTAAGCAGAATATTTTTCGACACTAATCCTAGAATTATATGCTTTACTGGAAAAAAAAAACATTTACCTAAAACATGATGCTCAAAGATGGAGAAGAATGTAAACCAATGAAATCATAAGTGCATTAAAAAAAGAATCTGGCAAATAGTAGGCACTTGATAAATGTTCAACTGAATGTTGCATATGCTGTTCGATGATGTTACTGCGGCAGTCTGGTGTAATTGAATTTCTTACTTAAAAAGGAGGTTTTTATGTAGGGGTGCTCATAGGAAAAAATCAAAAGGCATCATGAAGCATTAAAAAATAATACAATGCTATATTTACTTTCAAATATTTAGCTTTTGGTGACTGCATCATTTGTCTTCAGTCAAGTAGAGCAGGGGGAAAATTACAGAGGAACTTTCACTTAAAAAGCTTACTCCCTATCTGGCTGCCACTCTCACATGACCCAAGACAACATGATCTTTACACTACAGTGTTTCAGTTGTTGAGACATGCAAGGGGGGGAGGTATACAAGCTTTCAATCATAAAACTGCAACCCTTCTATTATTTGAATACCAATCTCAAACAAGGAGAAAAATGTCAATAATAAGTGCCCATTATCCTCTTCTGCTTCATAATTTTAATGGTGACTATAACTAGAAGGCAGTTTGGGAAAATGTTACCAAGAAACAGTCTGTAACAGAAAATAGAGAAAGGAAACAACTACAGCTACTTCATAAAGAAACATGTCCCTCAAGGCTCATTCCTCACAAAATTTGCCTTGGGGGAAAATACTATTTTTCAAAGCCATTTTTTCTAATGAAAATCTTTGCTTTAGTATGGGATTCTGACTATATTAAAAAGTACAGGAACTTAAGAAGTTAATGCTACTTGCCTTTTAATAATTTTAAATATTACCTAGTAATTGATTAGGAATATAAAACCAATATTTTAGCCTGTTACTAAAATTTAGACAGTGAAGATACATGTCACACAAATATGCAATAGTAATATCAGTTCACTATTAATAAAACATGCTTATTCACAGAACTGTTGAGAAAAAAGTACTATGCAAAATGGAGTAAGACTTATTACTCCATTTGAAAAAAAGGATAAAATTTCAGTTCAATTTTGACTTTCATGTAAAATTACAGTCATACATTGAAACTTGATAAAAACTATTCTTTAAAAAATTTCAAATAAATAAAATACTTTAAATGCATGAGGAAAGCTGGCTACTTATAGGAAACTTTATAAATAGAATATTTTTTGTTTTATTCATATCTATTTCTAAAAATATGGATTTTTGTATATCAAGGCACATCAGTCAATCAGCAAACATTTATTAAGTGCCTACTATGTGTCAGGGACTGTGTGAAGAGCGAGGGATACAAAAAGAGGCAAAAGACAATCTTTGCCGCAAAGGAACCTGCAATCCAACGGGTAAGACAACATGCAAATAAACAGATGATATGCTAGACAGATACAGGATCAAGAGGAAATAATTAATAGGAGGCAGGTACTAGAATGAAGAGGGATTTTAGAGGAAACTGAAAGGAGGTCAGGGAGTTCAGGAGTTGGAATGGAGGAGGCGAACATTCAGAAGAAATGATGGGAGATGAAAGATGGTCTCTTGTTTATGGAACAGCTAGGAGGCCAGTGTCACTGGACTGAAGAATATATGTTGGGGAATGAGGAATAAGAATACTGGAAAGGTAGGTGGAGGCTATGTTATGGAAGACTTTGAATGCCAAACAGAACAATAATCCTGTAGGCATATTGCCGTACAATATGGGACACATTGAGTTTATTGAATAGGGAAGATGACATGATTAAATTGTACTTCAGAAAAATCACTTTAGTGGCTGAATAGAGGATGGACTGGAGAGAAAAGAAGACTTGAGGCAGGCAAATACAACCACACAGTGCTATACTAATCAAGATGTGAGGTGATGAGGACCTGAACCAGAGGGGTAGCAGTATCTGATGAGAGAAGGAGGTGTTTTTCAGAGATATGGCAGAGGTGAAATTTAAAGACTTTGGAAAGAGATTCTTTTTGGAGGGCAGTGGGGAGAGAAGAGATAGTGAGGAGTCCAGGATGACTTCTAGGTTGTGAGCCTGAGTGACTAGGAGGAAGATATGAAGGGCAAGGGTTTGGGGGAAGATAATGAGCTCTGGCTTAGACATGTTGTGTTTAAGATGTCTACTGGACATCTGGCTAGAGATTTCTGAAACACAGTTGGAGATGCAAGACTGAAGCTCAGCAGAGTGATTTGGGCAGGATAAGTAGATTTCAGAATCATCTGTTTTGGGTTTTTTTTTTTTTTTTTTTTTGAGGCAGTCGGGCTAAATGACTTGACCCGGGTCAAGAGCACCTGAGTTTCTCAGGCTTGATTTGAACTCAGGTCCTCCTGACTTCCAGAAGGTATTTGTAGCCACAGATACAATATGCAATAAGTATATTCACTACTCATAAGTGGTCTACAAATGGGATACAAGGAGAAACCAATAACACTGTATTAGAATTCTAAATATTTGGAGTAAACTAGTGAAGTGGTAGGCAGTAAAGAGTATGAAAATATAAATTCTTCTATTAGAGTTTAAACCTGGCCTAGAAAAGTACACACTTAATTTAATCAAACAGAAGGACAAATACTGGTACATTCGTAAGGAAATATAAATTAAATTACTACAAAACAAAGCTATTTGCACTTATAAATGAAGAAGATCTAGGGATCCAAGTAGATAATAACCTGAATAAGTAATGCATTATAACATGAAAATAAATGTGTTATTGATTTACCTGAGGTCTGCAAATTTTGAGGACTATGATTTTCTACTATATTCAGGAAGTCATTTATTTACTTATTGTAATTTAATTAACTAAATTATTGAATTAAGCCACTCAATGTAAATAATATAGAAAACAGAATTCAGAAGAATGTTACACTGTTACTAAAGTGTGGCTGGATAAAGAAGATAGTAAAGAAAGTCAAAGTTAACTGAGGTTATTAGAAAAGGCTTAAGATTGACTTGATAGAAGATCTACAAGTTTAAGAAGAGCTTCTATACAAGAGTTGTCAGAGGGGATCTCCAGACAATGAGAACTGCCTCACAGGACTAGTTTACTGAAGGAGGAGGTGAGATCTGTTTTTCTGGAAGTCTTGACAAATATTATGAAGACTACAGAAAGGTTAAGTGCATACCCATAAGAATATGGGGGAGGGGGGTAGTAGAGTAAAATAGTGGTGAAATATAGTCCAATGCTTAAATGATAATGTGACAATTAAATCTATGAGATGAAGGGAAATCCAGCTGCTTTTTTGGGGGGTGCTAGGGGAGAGATCAGTCCCATATGTAGAAGTAATTCAAATTAGAAGTAATTCTCCATATTAGAGTTGAAGGTTCAGTTGATGAAAGCACACTGGGTTCTACTGAGAAACTGTACGTGGCAGAAGTATTCTACTCTTTTCTTTTCTGAGAGTATTCTATCCAGCGAAACTTATAAAACATACATGCTGAACTGGCATTAAATTATTTTTTTAAAAAACATATTCATTATCTTTATCTGTATATAATTCTCTAGAATTTTCTTAGAATATTATGGTTTTAATTCATTTACGTTAATATTTTAAAACCTCAATTTTGCATTTGGAGGGAAAAAGGCATTCTTTGTGAATTTCTTTAAAGACTATCACTGGTTTCTCTCTAAGTTAAGCTTCTTTTTAAAGGGTAATGCAATTAATCTAAATATTGAAGGCAGGTCTATGGCTCATGATCCTCACCTGACTGCTCTTCTAGGAATAATAGAGGTTGCCATGAAATTAACTAAAAGCTTAATGAAACCTTCTAATGCAGCACTTACATAAAAGTGGCTTATAAGAAGAACATGGTACTGTTAACAATTTTCGGCAACCTCAGAAAAGTAATAAACAGTGAAGAAAAAAATTCTAGAATGACTTATGCCACTGGAATTTCATAAATGAGGTGCCCTGATATATGTGATTCTTAAGTTCAAAAGAAAAAATATCCCATGTTTTCCATTTTGATATCATTTGGATTGGCAAAAGATAATGTAACAAAGAAATTTCTAATTAGTTTGGGGCCAATTTACAAACCTAGGTTGCCAATTCACAATATTAAAACTGTATTTGATGTTTAGGTATCCAATGAGGCTCTTTGAATCTCTTAATAATCAATACAGTTTCAAAGTAAATCTAGTGCGATGTCATTATATGTTACAATTAAATTTAGTTATGATTCATTTAACATTAAAAACTTGTCATGCTTTGATAAATTTACAAACTGTTACATTGCCAGAATATTTTTGTTGATAAAACACATCCTAATATTTTTAAACTACATTTTAAGTAATACTTTATTCAAAATTTTTCACTACTTGCCTTATGAATTGGTGTGACATCTGAAATCTGTGGATATTTGATAAGCTGGCCCTTTCTTTTTGTTTGATAAAACAGGAAAAATGAAGGGTTCTATTACTTTGAGAGAAGGGAAATATTCCGTGTTCTTGGATTCTGGTATGATATATTCCCTTGGTCCTATTTGAAATGAATAAAATATTAGTAACAGATCTGAATTAGATCACTACCACTTATTTTTGCATTTCTAGGGAATTTTATTTAAAGAGAACACTACCTCAGATAATGGTCTGACATTAGATGAATAGAATTTTATAGCTAGGAAGAAGTCTTGCAGGTCATTTATTTCAACCACCTCATTTTACAGGTAAGCAAAAAGAGGCCCAGAGAAGTTAAGGGACTTGCTCAGGAATTCACAATTAGTAGTAAGTTAGGATTACAGCCCAGATCTCCCATTTAAATGATCTTTCTACTACATAATACTACATTTCAACAAGACAGAAATAGGCTGGGTTCGGAAAAATTTCATGGTGATGAAGAAACATAAGAACTACATCATTAATTTGTTGCCAAATTATTTAAAGCATTGTTTCCAAAGATATTTGTAATAATTTTTTCTTCCCAACTCCTTTGTGAAAAGTGGAGGTAGCTTACAACTATATTACAAAATTATATAGTTTTTTCTTAATGCAAAGAAAAAATACTTCAAAAATCTTGAAATAACTGTTGTCATATATCTATATAAGGCAGAAGGAAAGAAAAAATAAGAAAGTGATAAATATCATAAGAGTATTAGAATGATGCAAATACATTAAAAAATTTGAAGGCAGGAGTTAAGGAACAACAAAAAAACAATCTTCCCTAGAGACTGAATGATAGATCTGGAAGTAAGATATTTATTCAATAACCTAAAATTTAAATTAAAAAATACATTTACTTGAATATGACAACAAACAGATTAAGGGTGAGAATACAATGCAATAAATAGCTGAGAGGACCTAAACATTCATTGAAGCTTTCAGATAATATATAGAGTTATTAGTTCTTTGATTTATAAATTCCATAAACCTAAAAATTTATTACACTGAACTTCTATATGATTAAGGTTACCTACATTTTCTTACTTCAGTCCTTCAATTATGCTCCTATATAAGTGCAGATTACAGCCCCTTCCTGTGGAGGTAATTTTGATGTGGTGTAATAGAAGTCCTCAAGATCACAGTATTTGATAGAGGCAATTCTTTTATTGAGTGCAGCTTCCCATGATCTTTTAAGGTCCACTCAATAACCCCATGTAGTCTGTGTAGTCATTCTGACTGGTCTGAAGGGCAGGTAGGCACTCTTTACACACTTCCTGGAAATATTCCTGTTTTTCAGGTCTGTGCCTGTACAAGGGCCCCAGATTATCTACCTCAGAGCTGGGATCTACCTTGGTACCATCTGGGAGCTTCCCTGTGTTTGAGGCCTGATTTCAGTCTACTATACATCTCTATAATTTAGGAGATGGTCTTTGAAAGATGGTATGACCAAAACAAAGATTCATCACCCTCAGGCAATCCTCATGATAAAACAGCTTTATATTTATATTGGCTGGTTCTCTGAGGACAAAAACATAGTCTATTAGTAGGCTTGTATTCTAAGCCTTTTCGAATGGGAAAGCTGTCATACTTGCACCCCACTGACATAGAGAGACATAGAGAGTGCACCCCACTTTGAGAACTTAGGTTCATCTCCATTCCAGGATGCAGCATCAGAGTACAATTTTAGTTGTATTACTATAATTTCACAATAATAAAGATGGGCTTGTGTAGCAACATATTATATATCTAACAAGAGGCAATATAATGAATAAATAGCTATTCTCAGGAAAGACCTTGATTCAAGTCCCACCTGGAACATACTGGTATGTGACGTTGGGAAGGTCACTAATCCTCTCAGGAGCAGCTAGGTGGCACAGTGGATAAAGCGCTGGACCTGGAGTCAGGAAGACATGAGTTCAAATTCAGCCTCAGATAATAGCTGTGTGATCCTGAGTAATTCACTTCAGCTCTGTTTGCCTCAGGTTCCTCAACTGTAAAGAAAAAATGTGGATAATAATAACACAGTACCTGGCACAAAGTGGACACTATATAAATGCTAACTGGTATCCTCCTCCTCCTCTAGCCCCCAGAAAACTACAAGACTATTAATTACAGAGAAGTTGTTGATCTGCATTTGTAGAGATGACTACACAAATCTATCTTGCAAATTAGAGTGGACAATTATTTCCAGGGATCAGCAAGAGTGGAATAAAGGTATTGCTATGGCTAAAGCAAAACAACTGTATAAATTCAAACAGTTATAAAAGATCAAAGGACTATGTCCGATACCTTGTTTTTATAAAGCATGCAATGACCCAAGTTAGCCATTTCTCATGTCTTTTTATTTCATTTTTATTTTTTAATTTAATTAATTTGTTTTCACTTTTCAACAATCACTTCCATAAGTTTTAAATTTTCTTCCCCTACCTTTCCCCTCTCCCTCCTTGAGATGGCATGCAATCTTATATGGGTTCTACACCCACATTCTTATTAAATACATTTCCATACCAGTCATGTTACACAGAAGAATTAAAACAAATGGGAAAAACCATGAGACAGAACAAAACAAAACAAAACGTGACACAAGAGAAGATAGTCTGCTTCATTCTGCATTCCAGTTCCATAGTTCTTTCTTTGGATGTGGATGGTATTTCACCTCTACAGTCCTTTAAGAATGTTTTAGGTCCTTCCGTTGCTGTGAAGGGCTGAGTCTACTAGAAACAGTCCTCACCCACTGTGACTGTTACTGTGTACCATGCTCTCCTGGTTTTACTCATTTCCTTCAGCATCAGTTCCAGGATTTTCTGAAGTCTGACTTCATCTGTTCTTACAGCACAATAGTATTCCATTACATTCATATATCACATCTTGTTCAGTCATTCTCCAATTGATTTGTATTCCCTCAATTTCTAGTTCTTGGTCATCATAAAAAGAACTACTATAAATACTTTTGTACATGTCGGACCTTTTCCCATTTTTATGATCTCTTTGGGATACAGCCCTAAAAGCAACATTACTGGGTCAAAGGGTATGCATATTTTTATAGCTCTTTGGGCATAGTTCCAAATTGCTCTCCATAACGGTTGGATCAGGTCACAGCTCCACCAACAATGAATTAGTGTCCTAACTCTCCCACATCTTCTCCAACATTTATCATTTTCCTGTTCATGTTAGCCAATCTGATAGGTGAGATGTGGTACCTCAGCATTTTTTTTCATTAATTCCCTTGATATTCTGGACCTTTTGTCCTTCCTCTTCTATCTTTTGAAGGCAAAGAACAATTCTTTAATGTGGGATCCAACTAATTATATATCTCTTTTAAGTTCTGTTTAAAGTTGTAATGGACTGCATATTTAGAGATCAAAATATTAGGTTTAACATTATCCCTGGTTTTCATTATGTTATGAAGATACACACACACACACACACACACACACATATATATATAATTATACACATGCATAATCTCATGATGTGAAAAATGACTATTTTATTAATAGTAAGTAAATGTAAGATTTTGAATACAGGGCATTATTTATATTATATGAGTTTGGAAGTATAACATTTTCAAAATCTTTTAATAGTATAAGAGACAATATAGACTGTTAGTGCCATAGCCCACCTTTTTTTGTTGGGTGGGGGTTAAGGATGGAAAACTACCCAAGAGATAAAAAAAATACTCTTTCTCTATGGGGAGGAGGGAGAGAAGAGAGGAGATGTGAATGAAATGGGAGATCTCTCTCTCAGCAGATTTCCTTATAGAAGACCTAACCACCAAGATCCTGCACTTCTAGCATAGTGGCTGTCATATAGGATACACTTAGTAAATGTGTGCTGACTGATTGACAGATCATAAGATTACCTTTAAATATGTGCGAAACTTCTAAGCTCTTTTAATAACAATACTGACTTGGGGAGGCAAGCTAACATGAC
Source organism: Bettongia penicillata ogilbyi (assembly GCA_023548195.1). Taxonomy (NCBI): domain Eukaryota; kingdom Metazoa; phylum Chordata; class Mammalia; order Diprotodontia; family Potoroidae; genus Bettongia; species Bettongia penicillata. Next base: position 7,164,150 of record JAJHZJ010000311.1, read on the forward strand.
TCTTTTATGATATTTAAGCAGAGGAGTGTTGGAGCTAACTCATACTATCTGGTGTACTGTTAAATTTTCATTGTGAACATTTATACCTTGGAATCCAAAATATTACCAATCAAATCTTAGTGTACTGTTTTATTGATCGTCTAGACTTAAGATCAGGACAGAGAAGTTTTCTTTGATCCTTGTTACAAAACAGTTTCATTGGTGGGATCTAGAGGAATGGGGGTGGAGGGCACTGCTGGAGGGGTTAAGGGGAACACAGAAAAAAAACCAGGCAATAGAATCCTGAATTCCTGAGTGAGAGCAAGATAGTTAGGGCAAAGTGACCTTCTCAAAGGGCACAGAAATATCCCAGAAACAAATTAATCTTGTGTAGAGGAGAAGGGACAAAGGACATACAGGAGTGAGAGGGAAGGGCTGAGAAATTAGGCTATAGAAATTCCCTTAACACTCCAAGAAAGTGATTAGTCACAGATCCCCAAAGCCAACTAGGAATGACTTCCTAGACCTTTAGGTCTCTCCCTCTCTCTCTGCTTATGAGAGTGCAATCAAAGGGGTCATCTTTTAGGGCTGACACTCATGGGAAGAGAATTAGAAGAAATTCAAGTCAAACAGGAGAGCCTTGAGGTCAAGATACTTAGGTCACTGGCTTCAGAAACTGTTACAGCAAGTTTTCTCCTCAGACTCCAGCTCTTACCCAGGTTGGGTACTGTCCAGGGTGACTGTGTTGGCATAGGCATTGTGTTCCATTATTTGGACACTTTGGTGAAAATCTCTTTGAGGAGAGTTTTGAAGGCCAGCTCAACATTAAAAGACTCAAGAGCTGAGGTCTCAATAAAGAGAAGCCTATTATTTTCAGCAAACATGGGAGCCTCATGGTGGGCACCTCTCTTATGTGGCTCAGGTCACTCTGTTGGCCCACCAGCATGACAATGATAGTTGCTTCTGCATGGTCATACAGCTCCTTCAGCCAATATTTCTCTACTACAGTGTAGTTCTGTCATTTGTTTCGGTCAAATACCAGCAGGGACCCAAGTGCCCCTCTGTAATACGCTGAACTGATAGCACAGTATTGTTCCAGCTGTGTCTCAGGTCTGGGCTTTGACAGCAGCATAGTTCAAGTACAGAAGTCCACTTTAAAGGCTGTCTGTCATGGCTGAACTTCTTTTGAGTGAATTTTGAGATGCTGGTCTTTCCTACTCCAGAGTCCCTTGTTAGGAGCACCATGAAGACAAAGTTCTAATCCTCTTCTGCTCCATTTCCCATCTTGGTCCCATATTGAGCGTGTGGGTGTGTATGCATATGTGCAGATGGTGTGGGAGGGTGGGTGGAAAATGGGATTAGGACACTGAGTCCATGCGGCCCAACCCTCTGGTCTCCAGAGGTCTTGACTTAACTCTCCTCTCACTGGAGACAGTTGGCCTTTGCAGTGGGAAGGAACAAGGACAGACTTGGTCATCACTGGTGGGCTGGGGGGTCTTAACCAAGAAAAAGTTAATGATGTAGATTAAACTTACATATGTATCATGGTATCTCCACAGAGCCTGCTCTTAAACATTTACCAGCACACTGCTGGAATGAAGGGTTATTTTCTAATCACTTCCTTCCTTCAAGGAAAGGCAACATTACTATAATTATACAGCATTAACATTCTCTTTATTGTTGTGATTATTCTTTCCATTTTCAAAGTTACTATGTCCATTATTTTCCTACTCTATATCAGTTCATATAAGCCTATCCTTCTGTCTCCACTCTCATGTTATCAGCTTTTAATGGAAATGTATTTTATTCATGTACCATAACTTGTTAGCCATCCTATAACTGATGGACATCTACGCTGCTTCGAGTTCTTTGCTAGCAACGGTGTCAATGGGACCCTTCTTTGAATCTGACCTTCTTGAGATGAAAGCCCCAGCAATGGCATATGAATCACAGTTACAGACATTTTAGTAACTTTAAACAAAGTATACTTCTAAATTGCTTTCCAGAATAGTGGGACCAATTAACAGCTCTTTCAAAAGTACATTATTGTCTTGATTGTCTTTCCACAGTCCTTTCTGTATTTACTCCTACCATTTTTGCTATCTTTGTCACTTTTCTGGGTATGTGGTAAAGCCACAGGTATGTTTTGATTTATATTTCTTTTATCACTTGTGATTTAGAGCAGTTCTTCACATGGCTACATTAAATGTTGATACTCTAAAAATGTTATCTCATCCAATAACTAGTGTTAATAAGATTCATCAAATTAAATCAAGACGTTCTTTGTACTCAATAGATGACAATGCATAGATGATAATGGATGACAATGAAAGCAATGTAATATATTTTAGAAAACAAAGTTCAGAATTTACTCAATAACCACAATAAACTAATTCAGAAATCTAATCAATTCAATGACTAATTGTGATGTCAGAAGATTAATGAGGAAGCATGTTGATCTCCTTGTCAGGCAGGTAAAGAACTATAGGGACAAGATGAGCATAGATTATAAGATGTGGCAATGCTGTCAATTTGTTTTGCTTATTTGTTTAATATAAGTATATTTTGTTAGAAGGGAGGGTACCTTTTGTGTGAAGGTACAAGGAGACACTGAGAAATGTCTAAAACTGAGGCAAAAAAAGAGCATGAGTAAAATAGTTACTAAAATATGATATGGGCAAGGAATGAGAGAGACATATAAGTTTTATGTAGCAGGAATAACTTCTCCAAGAAAAGAATCAGGAGGTATTGTATATAGTAAGCACCAAATGATATAACGAAGAAAATATTAAGTTAGTTTTATTTTGGCAGGCAGAAGACAATTTGTTGCTGATTATAAGGATATAGACCAAAATTGAGGCAAAGCTATAAGTATAAAAATGAGAATAGATGATTTGCAATTAAAACAACTCCAACATGACTTGCTTTTAAAAAGGTATTTGATGAAAAGAGAAATAAATGGAAGAAATAAAAGCAACATTGATTATAGCAATTTCATATAAAATTTAATTGATATAAAACTAAGAGGTTGAAGGAACTTCGAAATTATCTGACATAGAAAACATTTAATTGTTTTACTAAACTGAGACATATGGCAGTCAATGGTCACAAAGATTTAGAACATCAATTTACATAAAGAATTGTTCTGAAAAGGATATTGGTATATTATGAATATTAATACCTAATAAAACATAGAGAAGTAATGGTGGGAAAATAAGTTAAAGGTTAAGACTGATTAGGGACCCAACTAAGAGTCAGTCTAAAGAAGCTTAAGGATGGAACTAGATGGTAGAAAAAATACAGATGAAAAATCAAAGAAGGTATATAAATATATTTACAACAAATTCTTATTTCCTCCAAAGTAGAGCAGGGCCACCATATCTGGACTCTTACATTCCACTCCTCAGGAACACTGAAAAAAGAAATGGCACTAGAGAAAACAAAAAGGAGAAAAGCTATGGGCCTGGAACCATGCCACACAAGGGATTGACCTATGATGTAACATAACATTCATGATACTGAAAAATGGGTTCTCGAGGTACATGGGAAAGCAGAAACATAGAAAAGTCTCACATTATCACTAAAAAGGCAATGGGAATCACAGCAGTGACTACTGAACTATGTTTGCTTTCTCATCTATGTAGAATTTTATGAGAATAATGTAAGCCCACTGAGCACATCTGTGTTGAGGGACCTGAAAGGAAAAAGTAGACTTTCATATTAATAAGAGTGATATTCCACAGCAGATCACATCCTGAACATTATAAAAATGATTCATTAGTTCTATGAAGGTGTCACCTGTGAAAATGTCAAAATTATACAAGATTCCTGGAAAGAAACAATAAAGATAACCTATATCGACACCAGTCTGCTAACTAACAAGAACAGAAAAGGGAGAGAGATGCAAGTTGCTCATCACTGTTGCGTAGATCTAGTGAAGTCCGATTTGAAGAGGGCTTCTCTATAGTTCAAGAACTCTTCAACTTATAGATGTCACTGCATTTAATCCATCAAGTCCAAGTCAAGCAAAAACTCTAAAATGAGACCTATCGTCATTAAAAAGTTGTATTTAAATGGTTTAATATGTTATTTCATAAGAGGTGACAGGATGTAGAGCTAGAAGGTATCTTGGTCCAACCACTTGATTTTCAGATGAGGAAAGTGATAGATTAAGTTACTTTCCTAAGGAAAAAAAGCAATATGCCCTAATAGGACAAGGATTTTAATGTCAGTACATTGACTCTAAATTTGATTCTTTTTCTGCTACACAACTCTTGAAGACTTAGGGAGGCTGCTTACTATTCATGTATAATGTCTGATAACAGAAAGATGTTCCAATATTTGATTTGCATATTAAATGTGTGGCTAGTATATAGCAAGCAAAAAAAAGGAATCCTAGTGAAAAAAATGAAACAAAAGTTTTCACTAATGAATGCCACACACAACATTCTAAATCTCTACCTTGAAAAGTTCAGAAAGCTTCAGAAACTCTTTGGGTACCCCAAATAAAAATTTACAATACAGAAAATATGTGAAAAGAACTCATAATCAAGGGGCTTAGCATAGTAGAGCACTGAACTAGCTTTTAATATGTAATTAATTTCAAGTGCTAAAGAACTCAGAATTAAAGGTTTTAATCGTGGAAAACTGTAATGAAGACATTTCTTGCTATTCTCTTAATTTCCAGTCTAAGTTCCTTTCAATTTCAGACTAAATGTGACAATGTTTCTGAATAACATTCAAAATAAGGTATGGTTTTTGGTAAAGGAGAAAATATAAAATGGAAGATGCTCACAAGAAAATAAACAACTAGAATCCATGTCAGAAAGTCATTTTAAGTAGCTGGACATTTCAAAGAAAAGGCAGGAAAACACCAAGTGGGAACAAAATGGAAAAAAAGTAATATGATAGAATAAAGTCCATTTCTATGAAAAATAAAAATTTCTTTCTGGTAATCTAAATTAGGTTATATTTGTCCTGATTCTGATGCTCTGTAAGTTGTGGGTTGAAGGTATTACTCACCCACTAAAAATTTACAATTTAAACTGCTTGATGAATCAGGCATAAAGATCTGCAGAACAAGCTCTTCCTCTGGCAGATCACTGCTGTTCAGACATGCATAAAAAGAAGAAAATTACTTCTGCAGGCTAGGCAAAGTTTACACTGAATGTAATACTGCATAGTCTTCCATTGTATATTAGAAAAAAAACCCTACAAGAAACTAAGAGATTTTATGGCATAAAAAAATGGAGCAAAATTAAAACAGGCATAACTGAAACTTTAGAGAGAACAAAACTAATACCATATGCACTAGCAGAGTACATGAAAAATTTAAATTATGAAAGATTGAAATAATTGTCTCAATTCTTACTCATGTTACCAATAATATCTGGACTTGGTATTCAATTTACAAAAAATATTTTTTTGGAGATTTGCATTTTTCTTTAAGCTACAGTATGAAGATAGAACAATTTTACTTTGGTAATGCATGTAACAAAATCTTGGTTGCTCAATCTAAGCAATTCCTTTTGCTGGCATTTAAAAATCTAATATTGTATAAATTGTATAAACAATTACAACAACAGAATGTTTTACTGAATTATATCACATTAAGAAAATTTTTATTCTAATATGAAAGCATAAACATTGTGGTTTATGAACTTCACATTTTAATACATTTTAATCAAATCTGCAAAGACTGATTTCATTCTATCAAAACATAATTACTTCCTAAAATATATGTGTAAAACAATGGGTCACTTTCAATATTACTTATAACTGAGGACACTGACCTTTCAAGAGTGGTATGCCAAGACTATGACTATTCTTGTAGTGTGCAAGAGTGGGTATTATGTTTTGACTGATTCTTTAATAAGAAAGAACTGGTATATTTATCTATCATTCAAGAAATATTGAAAGGAGGAGTAACCTGCTTATAAGTCAATGAAAATTAGCTCAAGTCAAAGGACGATAATTCCTAATTGCAACAGGAAACCTTTATTTCAAAAATTGGGAGATTCAAGACTTCCAAGAGTTTTTATTTTTAAAAATAAAACACGTTTTGAAACCAAGTAAATAATATGCAACTTTATGATAATCACACAGCATTTATAATGCACATTAAGCTTCTTGGTATAAAAATTTACATTAAAATTTTAAATCAAGGTTTTATTACCTCAACTATTTTAATGGCCCCAAATTTAAAAAAAAAAACACAGACCATTCTCATATGGAGGTAATCTACTTAGAAATACAATAATGAAAATAATTATAAAATTGATGAAGTTATTTATAATAGTCTACAAATACTTGTTGAAAAAGATAAGCATAGAAAAAAATAAAAAGCAGGTCTAAGATAGTTTAACAATATAATATACACTAAATTAAAAGCTAATTTTCTCCACATAAATTATTTTCTGAAGGACAACAGTGATTTTCACTCTAGATAAACTTTTTAATCCATGAAAATTTCCCCTGGTATTGGAAGTTTGGTGTAAAAGTTTCCTAAAAACTAAATAACTGAAAAGAACCTGAGTCCTATACTAAAAAGAAAAAAAAAAGACAGGAATCTTAGAGGTTGAAAAGTTATGCACTGGTTGTAATCTGCACCACTAGAGGGTACCAATATTGATGAGAACACAGTTCCTTGGAAACAGAAAAGCTGGAAGAAAACAGGAATGGCATAAAAATATCAGTAATAGTCAAGTAAGTCATCATTGAGAAATCTCATCAGGTTGCAAGATTGAATCTGCCTGTTGGTCACATCTCTTCAAAAACCCTTGGCCTTCTGCTTGGACACAATGACTTCCATTTGGGCTTCAGGGCTTCTATTTAGAGAGCAACTCAGTTTTTCTCCTATGAGCTATCCTGCTTTTGGACTTCTCTGGAATTCTCCATCATGCCCCAGAGCCAAGTACTTTGTAATTTTTGTTTATTAGTTAATTTATAGCCCCTGGGATTAGCAAAATGTTTAGCACATAGTAGGTACTTAATGTTTACTGACTATTGACTGTTACAAGATTAAAAAAAATAACAAGTTCCAGATACTGAAAAATGCAAACAACAAATTAAGAGTTCATATAGCATTGCACATAAGTTGAGAATGCAAAATACTATCACAAAAGAACTGAGAGACCATTGATAACTGTCAAGCTATATGAATACTTTCCCAGCTACACAAAAATCTTCAGCTGACTTTTTTCAGCTATACAAGAATCAAGGGCATCCTCAACAAAGTTATTTTTAGGGAACAGATTTTAACAAGGAATATTTAACAATGGATCACATCTTTTTATCATTCCACACTTAATTGAAAGATGTCAAGAATATAACATTTCACTGTGCTTACTATTTGTTGACTATGAGAAATATATGTGATTTAGTGGAGCAAAGTGCTGCCTTAAAACAATGTTCACAAATAAACATCTTCTCTCCTCAACTAGAAAGCATTCAAGATTTCTTGAAAGATATAAGATATAAGAACAGAAGAAAAAATCCTGTTAAAAGACTCTTTAATCATAAACCTCAAGTGAAGCATAAAACTGGAAGATACATGTGACTGCTACTATTAGGAGGGAGTTGCAGTGTAGGGCTTACACTCACAGGGAATGTCCTACAGAAGCTCCTGTTGGCTGATGGCACTGTGCTGACTGCATCAAGTCCCACAGCTTTATAGTCTCTTGAAAGAGAACTCTAATCAGCCATTTGGTCTGACTATCCCCACACACAGAGAACCCAATGAAAGTCACTGCTCATATATAATATTCATCTGGATGGACAACACACAGAGTTTGTCCCTCAGTAGGTTTATAGGCCCAGAACTGAACAAGAGGAACGGAGTGGGGCTGGGCTGTCTTCAGAAAACTGCACAGCTCTTTAGCTTCCCATGAAAGAAAAGGCCCACCTTTTTCATGTGAAAATTATAACAATGTTGCTATATAGTGGCGAAATATGGATTACTATAGTTTACAAAGAGTTAAAATAAGTATTATACAAAGGACAATGGAAGAAGGCACAATGCGTGTGAGCAGGTTGTATGTAGCATAAGACAAATGAAGAATTCTTACTTAGTAAGAACAAGAGTAAAAGATGTCATGGAACCATAAAATAGGAAGATGGCTGTGCACATGTTGAGGATGAGGAACATCAGAGAAAGAGCCAGTGTTCGACAGGGGTATATTAGTGATGGTAGGGAAAGGGGAGGAAAGCTTCTAGCCAGGTGGAGTGGTCCCTCTGTGGTGAATTTAAGTGAGCACATGTTCAAGAGAACCAAAAAGACTGGATAGGAAGAGACGGGGCTATTATTTGTCTGTACTCTTGCGGGGAACTTGCCAATCAATAAGAACACAGATCCATTGGAATGTACTAATCACAAATATGTTCTATTCAAGCATATTACCCAGAAGAGATAGATAACGCAATAGTAATAGCAAATTTATAATTTCACTTACCAGTCCAGGGTAAAGGGCAGACTGGGTCCTTAAATTACTTTATACTTTCCAAATGACTTGAAAAAGAAATTGTTCTAGGACCCTATAAGAGTCATAGGACCATAGATTTAAAGCTAAAGCAACAGGCGGTAGGAATAAAAGAATCAAACCGTCTCATTTTTACACGAGGAGACTGAGGTCCAGAGAGGGTAAGTAATTTGCCAATGGTGACACAGATCATATGTAGTAGAACCAGATTCTAAAGCTAGATCCTCTAAATCCAAGTCCAGGATGCTTTCAAGGGCATGAATAAAATAACATCATTAAAAATATTTTATATTAATAATATTTCAGTGTTACTATAAAGACATAAAATATATCTTAACAAAAGAAAAATAAATTGAGGAAATAAGCATAAATAGAGGAAATAAAATTACTTTTTTCAGATGATATGGTTCACTGAATCAGAGTCAAATAAAAAAGTAATTAAAAAACAAATTCAGCAAAGTTGTATGAAATCAGCCCATATAAATATCAGCATTTCTGTATATCACCAACAAAACTCAGCACAGATAGCAAAACAAATTCCATTTAAAATAATTACATGATATATGAAATATATGGAAGTCTACCTAAGAAAGTGCATTTAAAAAAAATATGGCTACAACTGTAAAACACTTTACATATATAAAAGAGACCTAAATAATTTCAGAAGTAAAAATGGCTCATGTGTAGGCTGAAACCCTATAAGAAAAATGACCATGCTACCTAAATTAATACATTTCAATCATACTACCAAAAGATTACTTATAGAGCAAGATCAATTAACAATGTAATTCATCTGGAGGAACAAAAAGTCACGCAACTCAAGGGAAATGATGGAAAAAAGTGAGAAGAGTTTAGCAGTACAAGATTTCAAACGAGACTGAAAATAAGTAACCACAAGAAAATAGGTATCAGTGAAACAGATAAGGTATGCAGCATACAGAAATAAAACCAGTAACCTGTTTGATAAACTCAAAGACTAGACTAGTTATTAGGATAAAGATTTAACGATTTAGCAAAAAATCATGGGAAAACTGGAAAGCAGTCTAGCACAAATCAGATTTAGATGATCACTTCAAACAAAATACCAAAATAAACTTCAAATGGATACACAATTTAGATATAAAAGGTCACATCACAAATAAATTAGAGGGGCAAGGAAGAAATTACTTTTCAGATGATACTGAATGGCTTTTTTTTTTCATGGACCCCTTTGATGCATACATACATACATACACACACACACACAAGCACACACACACTGAATGACATAGTTTCTACTTCAAGATAAACTAAATGACTAACCATATGATCACAGTAAGTCAATAATTAGAAGCTTTACCATTCTTCTTTCAGAAAATAACAAATCCAACAAAAAGAAACTATGAATATGAAAAGAATGTAAGAATGATAGACTCATGCTGATTACCAAATGGGAATTTTGAAGCATCCTTAATTTGTACAAACAAAGAGCATCGTTACAAAAATTGATCATGGGTTAAGCTATAAATAATGGATGAATAAATGAGTGACAACAGCAGAAATTCTAAACTCATTCTTTATAGATCATAACCCAATAAAAATTATAACAATATTACAGACTTAAAGATTGAAGGGACCCAAGAAGATCATTTTACACATAAGGAAATTGACACCCCAAAAGGTTAAATGATCTATCAGAGATCACTAAAGTAGTATCAGAGAAAAGATGTGAAGCCAGGTATGCTGACCTCCAATCCAACTTCCTTTGTACTATGTCACACTATCACTCTAAGGAAATAAAGGTAGGAGACTCAAAGAATCTAAATGATAATAATTATAATAGTTATAATTTATATAGCACTGTAAAAATTTCAAAGTGCTTACCCATAAGCCTGGATCCTCAAAAAAAAAACTCCTATAAAGTAGGTGTTATTATTATACTAATTTTACAGATGAGGCTTAGAGAGGTAAAGTGACATAGCAGAGTAACAAAGATAATAAGTATTTTAAGCAGAATCTAATCATGGGACAAAGAATAAATCATATTAAAACAACTGTAACAGTGATACAATTGATCCAAAATAAAAGATATACAGCAAAGGCAGTCAATTAGGGGAAAATTTATATTTAAAATGACTTAAATGGCTTAAAAATACATTTAACAAAAAGACCAATAAACTTGGCATAAAATTAAAAAATTAGAAAATAAAAAGAAAAAAGCAAAAGAATAAAAGTAATTTCCTTGCTACAATAAAAAAAATTATTTAAAACCAAGACACAGCTTTTGAAAAATAAGGGAAGTTTCCCCAGTAAACTCAGGAGATGCCTATCATTTCCACTATTATTTGACAAATTGCTAGCAATAATAACTATAGCAATGGAATGAGCACTAAAAAATACATAGAAAAAGAGGCGGCAAAGTCATTGTTATAGGGATAATATAACTGTAAACGTAAACTTTAGAGATCAGCAAAAACATACATGAGACAACTGATAGCTGGATTTTATCATATACATTAATTCATGAGATATATAGTAAAGTAAGGGTTGGTTTAGTCACACTTTCCTCCAAATATACTTGCTTCTGGCTTAGATGGGGGACTTTCAGATTAGAAAAAGGCAAAACTTATAGCTGGTTTTAGACAAAATACTGAATTTTATTATTAGGCTTCTTTATCTCTCGTCATTCTCTTAACTCTTTTTCTCTGTCTCTTTTTCTATCAGGAACTTTTCTAATGAAACTACTACCAGCAAAAAGGTATGAGAACTGTCATGTCATTGGCAGTGACTGAACAGTGACCACTGAAGTGGTTGAGAAATTGAGAAATCCTTGTTACCTTAAGTATTTATCTAGGCCAGCTTTTGTGCCCTCTTAGAATTTAGATTATAGGGGGGAGGAACCAAGATGGTGGAGTAGAAAGATTCACATATGCTAGCTTCGAACCCACAACCCATAAATTTCCTGTAAAAAGAACTCCCCACAAATTCTGGAGCAATGGAAGCCGCACAATAATGGAGTGGAGATTTCCATTCCAGAGAGCCCTGAAAAACCGGCACCAAAGGTCCCTCGCACACCGGACAGCAAAGCCCAGCCCTGCCCTGGCTGCATGGCCCCAGGAGGAGCAGATTTGAACAGGCTTGAGGGACAGAACCTCGGGCAGCCAGGAAGGTCCCTCAATCAATAGGCGCTACAGGTCAGTGAGAGAGACTTCTGGGCTGGCTGAGAGGGGAGCGGGGTGTTTCCATAACTCAGGTCTCCTCGGGAGGCAGTGGCAGAGGCAGTGGAGGCCAGCGGCTCCTGGAGCAGACAGGACCTCAGATCCATTAATGAAGGTCTCCGCATAAACCCCCTGAGGGAACTGAGCCTGGGAGGTGGCCCTGCCCCCACCTGAGCGCCAGAACTTAAGCTCGCATTGAATAGCAGCCGCGCCCAGCCGCTGAAAGCCCTGAGGCTGGGGAGCAGCATTTGAATCTCAGACCCCAAGCACTAGGTGGGCGGATCTAGGCAGGGGTGGAGAGGAATCTCAGAAGTCAAGTAACTGGCTGGGAAAATGCCCAGAAAAGGAAAGAAAAATAAGACCATAGAAGGTTACTCTCTTGGTGAACAGATGTTTCCTCCTTTCCTTTCTGATGAGGAAGAACAATGCTTACCAAGGAAGAACAATGCTTACCATCAGGGAAAGACATAGAAGTCAAGGCCTCTGTATCCCAAACATCCGAAATAGATATCCAATGGGCTCAGATCATGGAAGAGCTCAAAAAATATTTTGAAGATCAAGTTAGACAGGTGGAGGAAAAACTGGGAAGAGAAATGAGAGAGATGCAAGAAAAGCATGAAAAAAGGGTCAATAACTTGCTAAAGGAGACCCAAAAAAATGGCTGAAGAAAATAACACCTTGAAAAATAGGCTCACTCAATTGGCAAAAGAGGTTCAAAAAGTCAATGAGGAGAAGAATGCTTTCAAAAGCAGAATTAGCCAAATGGAAAAAAGAGGTTCAAAAGCTCACTGAAGAAAATAGTTCTCTCAAAATTAGAATGGAACAGATGAAGGCTAATGACTTTCTGAGAACCCAAGAAGTCACAAAACAAAACCAAAAGAATGAAAAAATGGAACATAAGGTGAAATATCTCATAGGAAAAACAACTGACCTGGAAAATAGATCCAGGAGAGACAATTTAAAAATTATGGGACCACCTGAAAGCTGTGATCAAAAAAAGAGCCTAGGCATCATCTTTCATGAAATTATCTGCCCTGATATATTCTAGAAACAGAGGGCAAAATAAGTACTGAAGGAATCCATCAATCACTGTCTGAAAGAGATCCAAAAAGAGAAACTCCTAGGAACATTGTGGCCAAATTCCAGAGTTCCCAGGTCAAGGAGAAAATATTGCAAGCAGCTAGAAAGAAACAAGTCAAGTATTATGGAAATACAATCAGGATAACACAAGATCTAGCAGCTTCTACATTAAGGGATCAAAGGGCCTGGAATAGGATATTCCAGAAGTCAAAGTAACTAGGACTCAAACCAAGAATCACCCACCCAGCAAAACTGAGTATAATACTTCAGGGGAAAATATGGTCTCTCAATGAAACAGAGGACTTTCAAGCATTCTTGATGAAAAGACCAGAGCTGAAAAGAAAATCTGACTTTCAAACACAAGAATGAGAAGAAACATGAAAAAGCAAACAGCAAAGAGAAGTCATAAGGGACTTACCAAAGGTGAACTGTCTACATTCCTACATGGAAAGACAATATTTGTAACTCTTAAAACTTTTTAGTATCTGGGTAGTTGGTGGGACTACACACACACACACACATACACATACACACGCACGCACGCACAGAGACAGAGAGCACAGAGTGAATTGAATAGGATGGGATCATATCTTAAAAGAAATTAAGGTAAATGGTGACAGAGAAACGTAGTGGGAGGAGAAAGGGTGAAATGGAATGGGGTAAATTATCTTTCATTCAAGAGGCAAGCAGGAGACTTTTTAGTGGAGGGAAAAACAGGAGAGCTGAGAAAAAAACATGAAGTTTGCACTCATCACATTCAACTAAAGGAAGGAATAAAATGCACATTCATTTTGGTATGGAAACCTATCTTTCAATACAGGAAAGTGGGGGAGGAGATAAGCAGGGTGGTGGGGATGATGGGCAATGGGAGGAGGGAGCAATTTGAAGTCAACACTCTTGGGGAGGGACAGGATCAAAAGACAGAACAGAAACAATGGTGGGGCAGGATAGGATGGAGGGAAATATAGTTAGTCTTACACAACACGGCTATTATCGAAGTCATTTGCAAAAGTACACAGATATGGCCCATATTAAATTGCCTGCCTTCCCAAAGGGAATGGGTGGGGAGGGAGGGATGGGGAGAATTTGGAACTCAAAGTTTTAGGAACAACTGTTGAGTATTGTTCTTGCTACTAGGAAAGAAGAAATACAGTTAATGGCGAATAGAAAGTCATCTGGCCCTATAGGACAAAAGAGAAGATGGGGACAAGAGAAGGGAGAGATGATAGAAGAGAGGGCATATTGGTGATAGGGGAAATTAGAATGCTCGGTGTATTGGGGTGGGGGGAGGGGACAAATGGGGAGAAAATTTGGAACCCAAAATTTTGTGAAAATGAATGTAAAAAGTTAAATAAAGAAATTTACATTAAAAAAAGAATTTAGATTATAACCTTTTTACACAGACTCTGAAATCAATCAACTTTTTGGGGACTTTAGAACTGATCTACTGCTCAAAACTTACTTGGATGTCCACATTGGTCATATGCTAGAGAAGTTCCAGTGGAAATCCCTTCTAGTTCCGGTGTTAATGGACATGGGTTCACACCAGTTTACCACCATTTATTCTCAAAGGCATCTAAGTAGCACAGTTGATAGCATATAGGGTGCCTGGAGGCCATAAGATCTGAATTCAAACTTAGCCACAAGCACTTACTAATTGCATGAACAAGTCACTCAATCTCTTTTGGTCTTAGTGTCCTCAACAATAAAATTGGGATAATAATAGCACCTACCTCCCAGGGTTGTTCTGAAGACAAAATGAAGTTATATTTATAAAAAGCACAGTACCTGGCACATAGTAGGCTATATAAATGCTTATTCTCTTCTCCTTTCCTTCCCACTTAATGTTTTGAATACTCCTAATGACTCCCAAAGATATCATTAAGACATGGATATAAACTTTGAGCCCCCTTCTAGTCTAGATCTCTGAGGTTATCCTGTGATTACCCCAAAGTAGAAGAAAAGAAATCCTCAGAAGTAATGTAACATCTTTACATTTCTTACAAATAATAGAAGACAGAGAAATATGATTTAAAATAACAATAAAATATTAGATTAATAAACTGATACACATATTGGATTTATACAAATATATCCACAAAACATAACTAAAGAGGACCACAGGATTCAAGTATGGCATGTGTTATCTCAGTTTCTAAAAAAAGGAAAAGAATGGCATATGTAAAACACAATCAAGTGAGCTGACTTCAATTTCTGGAAAGATTTTAAAGGTATTACTAAAAGAATAAGTAGTGAACATCTAGAAAAGGAAATGAGTGATCACAAGGGAAAGTCATGGTTTAATCAAGAAGAGGAACAGCCAGACTAACTTTATTTCCTGGTAGATTGTAAACTTATTTCCTGATGGACCAGATTGAATTATATAGATATAGTTTACCTAGATCTTAATAAAGCATATCAATAGATTATAGTTTTAGAGACCTACTTTGGCTTCTTTTCATTATTTTACTTTAGATTCATGGCCTTTTGCTCTTCCAGATGAGTTTTCTAATTATTTAGACTAATTCTATAAGGTAATAGGGCATGTTTGTGGTAATTTTGAATTCAGTAATACTAAACTTTAAATCCTGCCTCAAACACTTACTACTATTCGTGTGATCCTGGGAAAGCTGTTTAACCTCGATATCCTCACTATGTGGTTATTGCTTTGTCTTTTGTTCTCAAAAAGGGCCAGTGACACGATAAGAATGATGTCTTGACTGGTCAGTGGACTGGATTTAAGTGAGACAAAGTTGGAGAAGAAGAGGAGGGACAGGAAGAAGAACAGAAGGAAGAGGAGAAGAAATAACATTGTTCAACTCATGCTGCTGGATGGGTCCCCAGCAGGCAGCTGCTCGTCCTCAGATTGTTCATCTTTCACTGTCTGAGGACCAATGACATCATCAAAGTGATGTTTTGACTTGCAAGTGGATCTGATTTAAGTGACAGCAAAGCTGTACAAAGTCATCAGCTATTGCTTAAAGTGCTATGTAAATATGGCCATCATCAAAATTATCATCACAATCCTTCTTATTATCAAGAGTCCTTTGGTATTTTGATTAGTATGGAACTGATGTGCAAATTTAGAGGATCCACCTCAAATATTCACACATTCACACAGACTACTTGTGCCTGACCTACGGTAGAGCATTCTAAGCTCATACTGGTCTGATCAGACAGCTGGACACACTGGAACTTGACTCTAATATAGTGACGTTATTGTGGTCCACTTTGAGTATAAAGGACGACAACCAACCAACTGAATCTGTAAATTAATATAAGTAGCGTTATCATTTGGATTATGATGATAATATATTACATAGTTATATTGATTACATATTTGATTTTACTGATACAGTTCAAGGATGAGCACTTAATCTCTCCACTTACTTGTCTTTCATTACTTCTGTAAACAGTGTTCAGTAGTTGTATGCAAATAATTCCTGTGCATGTCTTGGTAAGTGGACTACCAAGTACTTTATGTGCTCTTCAGTTACTGCGAATGCTATTTCTTTTTCTACTTCCTTCTTGGCAATATGCAAATATGGCGATAACCTGATGGGGTTTATAATCTGTAACGTGGATATTAATTGTTTACGTTAACTTTAGTTGGATCTCTATGGCTTTCTAGATAATACATCCATATCATGTACATCATAAGAAACAATGGTTCCTCATTTGCCCATGCTAATTCACTCAATTTTATGGTGCAAGTGTAATTCCTAGAATGTTCAAAATCATTTCAGATATTTGGTAATAATGGTTATCTTTACTTTAACTCTTATGTAACTGGAAAGGATTCCAGAGTTTCCTCATTATAGATAATGTTAGCTCTTTGCTGTAGATAAGAATTCATTATACTAAAGATATGTTCATTTAGTCTAATGTTTTCTAGTGTTGTCAACTTAGATATTAAATTTTCAAAAGTTTCTTCTTATATCCAGTGGTATAACTATTGCTTTTGTAATTAACATGATTTATTTTGTTTATAATTTTTCTAATATTGAGATAATCCTATATTCCAAGTAAAAATCCAATAATATCTAATTACACTAATAGTTTTTAATTTGTTGGTGTTACTTCTTTGCTAATATTTTGCACCAATGTTCACTAGAGATAATGGTTTGTAATTTTCTTTTTCTGATATTTCTCCATGGTTTGGATATCAAAACCATATTTGCCCCACAGATAGTAACTTGGTATTTTTCCCTGTTTCTCTATTTTTATGAATAATTTACATAAAATTTGAATTAGTTGCTCTTTAAAAGTCTGTGGATCTCACTGTTAAATCTACCTTGTCTTAAGGTTTCCTAGGCTGTTGCTGTTCATTTTTGTCAGACTCTCTGAGATTCCCATTTAGGGTTTTCTTGGCAAAGATATGGTTTACCATTTCCTTCTCCAGTTAATTTTCCAGACCAGAACTGAGGCAAACAAGGTTAAGTGATATAGCTGGTAAGTGTATGAGGCTATATTTGAACTCAGATCTTCCTGACTCATATGGTAGTCTATCCAATGTTCCACCTTGCTGTCCCATTTATCTAGTTAGTTTGTATTTTTATAAAATATTCATGTTGAGGTGGGGACAATATGGTGGAGAAAAGGCAGTGATTCACCTGAGTTCTTCCCCAAACCACTCTGAACACCTTAAATAATGCCATAAAACAATCTCTGAAGAAGTAGAACCTACAAAAGGCAGGATGAAATAATTTTCCAGCTAAGACAATTTAGAAAGTCAGTAGGAAAGGACTGATGCACCTGAGTGAGAGTGGAGCACAGCCCAATTCAGGATGCACTAGCACACTTATAGCCACAGTAAACCTGAAGCAGGCTTAGGGAGCCACTGAGTCAGCAGGGGCAATGCTCGCTTCCAGAGCTCTTAGTTTACAGATGATAAGGGGGTCAAACAAGTGATGAGAAGGAGATTACAGGAGATTCTCTGCTAGCTTTGAGGCAGGACTGTTGGTTTGCCCATAGTCAAATCTGAGTCACAGTCCTAGTGTTAGAAGGATCACTAGCACACTTAGAGTTTGCAGTTTAAGTGAAGCAGAGACTCTCTTCACAATTCCAGGGCAGAAAAGAGTGCTTGGGGTTACTCACAGACCAGAGCACTGGCCAGGAGAGGAGCAAATGCACCTCTCCTTAGATCATTCCACCTTGGAAGAACTGAAAACTTACAGATCCTTAAATAGCTGCACAAAGCCCCGGAAACTTGGCACAGTGTGCCCTCCAGCCTGGAGGCAGAGCCCTACTTTAACAGAGAGTTAAAAGTCAACTAATAAAAAAGTTACTATAGTGACAAAAAAGATCAAAACACACAATCAGAATATAACTAAGTCAAAGCTCCAACATCCAAAGCCTCCAAGAAAAATAATAATTGGTCTCAGGCCATGGAAGAGCTCGAAAAGAATTTTGAAATTCAAAATTGGGAAGAGAGATCGGGGGAGGAGCCAAGGTGGCGGGGCAGAAAGATGTACATGTGCTAGCTCCTAACCCACAGCCCATAAAATGCCTGTAAAGAGGAGCTGCCAACGAATTTTGGAGCAGCGGAAGCTGCACAACAACGGAATGGAGGAGATTTCTGTTCCGGAAGAGCCCTGAAAAACCGACACCAAAGGTCTGTTGCGCACCAACTCGGAGCAGAGCCCAGCCCTGCTTTGGATGCACGGTACCAACAGGAACAGATCCGAGCAGGATTCAGGGACAGGGATTCCAGCGGCAGTGCAGGTCCCTCCACCCACAGATGCTGGAGGTCAGTGAGAGGGCCTTTTCACCTTGCCGGGAGGGGAGGGGGTGTCTCCATAACTCAGGCCCCCTTAGGAGACAGCAGCAGAGGCAGCAAACAGGGGCTCCCAAAGCAGACAGGAGCTTGGGTCCACTGTTGAAGATCTCTGCATAAACACCCTGAGGGAAATGAGCCCTGTATGGTGGCCCAGCCCCCACTGGAGCAGCTGAAATTAATCTCACACTGAATAGCAGCCCTGCCCCCACTGAAAGCCCTGAGGCTGGGGAGCAGCATTTGAATCTTAGCCCCCAAGCACTAGCTGGGTGGAACTGGAGGCCAGGGGGTGTGGTGAGTAAACTCAGAAGTCAGGTAATTAGCTGGGAAAATGCCCAGAAAAGGGAAAAAAAAAAAACAAGACCATAGAAGGTTACTTTCTTGGTGAACAGATATCTCCTCCCATCCTTTCTGATGAGGAAGAACAGTGCTTACCATCATGGAAAGACATAGAAGTCAAGGCTTCTGTATCCCAAACATCCAAAATAAATATTCAATGGGCTCAGGACATAGAAGAGCTCAAAAAGGATTTTGAAAATCAAGTTAGAGAGGTGGAGGAAAACCTGGGAAGAGAAATGAGAGAGATGCAAGAAAAGCATGAAAAGCAGGTCAACACCTTGCTAAAGGAGACCCAAAAAAATGCTGAAGAAAATAACACCTTGAAAAATAGGCTAACTCAATTGGCAAAAGAGGATCAAAAAGTCAATGAGGAGAAGAATGCTTTCAAAAGCAGAATAAGTCAAATGAAAAAGGAGGTTCAAAAGCTCACTGAAGAAAATAGTTCTTTAAAAACTGGAATGGAACAGATGGAGGCTAACGACTTTATGAGAAACCAAGAAATCACAAAACAAAACCAAAAGAATGAAAAAATGGAAGACAATGTGAAATATCTCATTGGAAAAACAACTGACCTGGAAAATAGATCCAGGAGAGACAATTTAAAAATTATGGGACCACCTGAAAGCTGTGATCAAAAAAAGAGCCTAGGCATCATCTTTCATGAAATTATCAAGGAAAACTGCCCTGATATTCTAGAAACAGAGAGCAAAATAAGTACTGAAGGAATCCATCAATCACTGTCTGAAAGAGATCCAAAAAGAGAAACTCCTAGGAACATTGTGGCCAAATTCCAGAGTTCCCAGGTCAAGGAGAAAGTATTGTAAGCAGCTAGAAACAATTCCAGTATTGTGGAAGTACAATCAGGATAACACAAGATCTAGCAGCTTCTACATTAAGGGATCAAAGGGCGTGGAATAGGATATTCCAGAAGGCAAAGGAACTAGGACTAAAATCAACAATCACCTACCCAGCAAAACTGAGCATAACACTTCAGGGGAAAAAATGGTTTCTCAATGAAATAGAGGACTTTCAAGCATTCTTGATGAAAAGACCAGAGCTGAAAAGAAAATTTGACTTTCAAACCCAAGAATGAAAAGAAGCATGAAAAGGTAAACAGCAAAGAGAAGTCATAAGGGACTTACTAAAGTTGAAGTGTTTACATTCCTACATGGAAAGACAATATTTGTAACTCTTGAAACTTTTCAGTATCTGGGTGGTTGGTGGGACTACACACACACACACACACATGTGCACACGCACACACAAACACGCACACACAGATAGAAAGCACAGAGTGAATTGAATAGGATGGGATCATATCTTAAAAAAATGAAGTTAAGTGGTGAGAGAAAAATGTATTGGGAGGAGAGAGGGAGAAATGGAATGGGGCAAATTATCCCTCATAGAAGAGGCAGGCAGGAGACTTTTTAGTGGAGGGAAAAAGAGGGGAGCTGAGAGAAAAACATGACGTTTACTCTCATCACATTCGATTAAAGGAAGGAAATGCACACTCATCTTGGTATGAAAACCTATCTTACAATGCAGGAAAGTGGGGGAGAAGGGTTTATAAGCAGGGTAGAGGGGATGATGGAAGGGAGGGCAATGGGAGGAGAGAGCAATTTGAAATCAACACTCTTGGGGAGGGAGAGGATCAAAAGAGAAAATAGAAGTAATGGGGGGCAGGATAGGAGGGAGGGAAATATAGTTAGTCTTACACAACACCACTATTATGGAAGTCATTTGCAAAACTACACAGATATGGCCCATATTGAATTGCCCGTCTTCTCTGATTTGCACAATTTTTGAATGACCTTTGGTTTTTTATTTGTTGGTTTTACAGATTTTTTAGTTGCATACCTAATTCATTTATCTGGCCTTTTTCATATTTTATTAAGTGCTAAGAGATAAAAATGGTCACCAGTGATGCTTTTCTTCGATGAAATTATGTATTTTCAATGATCTTTTAAAAATAAAACATTTCTTTGGACCTGAATTATTTGGTCTTTATTCAGACTTGAATCTTTTCCTCAAAGGCAATTTATGGATTAATTTTTATTGTCCTGTGGTCAGTAATAGATATGTTTTGTCTTTCTGTTTTTCTCCATTTATTTATGAGATTTTAATGCTGTAGGTCATGAACAATTTTGGAAAAGTGTCATGAAAAATTTATAAAAACGGCTCTTTTGAGTGTCATTCATTAATTTACAGAGGCCTGTCATATCTAACTTTTCTTAATTCTATTCTATATAAAAAAAAGATTCTCATCTAAAACCAAAAATGTTACATATTAAGGTTACCAACACTTCTAGTTTTACTGTCTAATTATTCTTGAAATTCAATTAGTTTTTCCCTTCAGCATTTAAATATTTCATCATTGAGAGACTATATTAGGCACTGCTATTATTATAATTATCATTATAATTATTTGTATATATATATACACATATATAATTATAATATATAATTAGCATTATAATCATATTATCATATATGGTGATTTTAAACATAACATAGCTTATCTGCTTGATTTCTTTTTAATAATGCCAATTTTTATTAAGGTCTTGTTTGAGAAGATGACTAAATCCCTAATTTAAAAACAAAATTCCAAAAGATAAAACTTCATTTGAGGCATGAGAAAATTCTGTTCCAACTTTTTCTTTTAACTTGGTGAGAATCTTTAGGTTTCAAGTATATTTCTTACAAAAACAGTGTTAGATTCTGGTTTCTAACTACCTTCTTCCATTTTATAAGTTCATTCAATTCATGATTCATGATACATAATTATTTTTTACTTATACAGCATTCTCTTATATTATTTTCCCCACTGGTCCTCCAACACCCTTTACATAAAAAATAATTCTGTGAAAGTATGTGATCAGTACTATTAACCTCTAATTGAAGTGGACTGAGTTCCTTCCTTTTCTCTGTTCAGATCTTGACCACTTGGTTCTTACACTTTTCTCCTTTTAATTTAGATTATTCTCTCATTCTTTAGCTTCCCCCTTAAAAGCCTTTCATCCCACTCTCAGGTTTGTATTCTCTCCTTCCTCATCCTAATTATGAGAAACTGTGCCCATTTTTTCATTACTTCATCCCCAGTATATCCTTTTGTTCACTCTCCTCCATGCCTGGTAAAACTAACAGTAATGATCCAAGTCCTTTCCTCTTTCTTGATTTTATTTTTCAAGGAATCAACTACTTGGGTAAATTTTTTTAATTAAAAAAATTCTGAATTTAAAGGCAAAAACAAAAGAATATTTCCATTTACAAAGTAGAATAGAAAATGAAGATTAGAAGCAAAACTGTAAAGCTTTATTATGTACAGCTTGCTTATTAAAAAAGTATGTAATAAATTAAACATTCCTTTCAAAGTTGTCCTGTTTGCCTGTGTTTTCCTCTGAACTTCCTTCTGTTATCTTCACTGCATTTAAAAAATGATTCTGTTATCCTTCTTCCATTTTTGGGAACACCATCTCTAAGATCCTATTCTGTCTTCCTTCTATAGTGTCCTTCGAACAGAAGGAAATCAGTATAATTCTTGTAACAAATAAGCACAGTCAAGAAAAATAAATCCATAATTTGTTACGTGTAAAAATGTATGTCACATGCTGAACCTCAGGCCATCGCTCTTGTATCACAATATCAACCAAAATTCTTTTTTCTGTGATCCTATCTGTTCATAAACTGTTCTACATTCATAACTAAAAGTTATTTTCTTGCTCAATTCCCTAACTCAAATATATTACCTTTTATATCTAGGTAATCTGTCAATTTGGAGATTAGTTAGGTAGTGTGAGGTGTTGCTCTAAAAGTAATCTCTACCACACTGCTTTCCAGTTTTCTGCAGCAGTTTTTGTTGAATGACTCCTTACCTTGGTACACCAAGACTTTTGGCTTAGTGAACAGTCACTGTGTTTGCTTCTATGTTATAAATATTACCTACACCTCTGACTTCACTATGTTTTTGATGATTACTGTTTGAGAGACTTGGCCTGCTTCCTCATTTATTTTTTATTTCATTATTTTCGGGCAAGAATTTCCACCTTCTGTTCTAAGTAATTATTTTCATTCTAATTTTTCCCTCCATAGGTCTCATTTTAATTTTTTAATCTTAGCTTGATTTCTATCAGTCGTCTTATACAGTCTTTGTGGCCCAGGCCTTTTTTTCCCCCAAAGCTCTACTTGAATTTCCTGTAGAATTTCTCTTTTCTTCTGGGTTAACTTCTTGGGTTTCTCTCACTCAGTATTTTCTTTACTGAATTCATCATTTTTAACTTATTACACCTTTGTGCTGAGGCCTGAATCCATTACTTTACTCACTAACGGATGAGGGTAGTTTCCTCTATGGTCTGGATAAAGCTACCTCTGCCACACAGAATATAGTGGCTAGCTCTAGGTTCTGCTTTTTGAAGGAATTCCTGCCTTCTGGTTCTTTTTTCTGACATTTGAACTTAAATTTTAGACTCTGGCTGGTCTCTGTCTCTCCTTTGAATAGTACCCAATACAGAATTGGATCCCTCCTTTCATATGACCCTTATAGGCCCTAACAAGACTGTCAATTCAGCTGGTGTAGGACATCCTGTAAACTCCCTAGTGTTTGTGATTCCCAGGTGCTCCTCTCATTCTGCCCCATGATGTGGCTCTCACAGCCTTCTTGGGAACTAATCTCTGTAGGCACTGTGGGTATACCTCTTTCTGGTGTAGGGTGCCAGGCAGTTGCCCTGCCTCCTGCTGTGACTCTGGAGCAGGTAACCAGTGTGCTGTGGCGTCTGCTTTCCCTAACTTGTTTCTAGAGGTTTTTGGCATTTCTCTTGTACAGTAAGGATGAGTCTATAGCTGTTTCTCTGGTTGCCTTAATACTGTTCTTTCTGGTGCATTTTTGGAACTTTACTGGAGCATTTGTGGAAGGGCTGGACTTTTTTAGTCCCTTAAATGACATCTTAATGAAGAAATACTAACTGATTTATTGTTAAATCTGATAGTTTTCTTCCCTCATACCCCATCCTGCTTGACCTTTGTACCGCATTTAAAATTGCTGACTAGACTCTGTCAAACTCCACACCCATGAAAGTGGCCTTCACAACTCCTGAGTTCTCCAAAACCAGAGGAAAATGTAATTGGAAAATGTTTTACAAAACAAAAATACAACAAAAATGATGTTAATTTGTGATTTTCTAAGTGACTATGTGGCAACAGGGAATCCACTTCTACTTAAGTCTGATATTCTATCAGGTGATTACCCTTTCTCCTCCCTTGGATATTTGTTCAAATTTTGTGAATTCATGGCAACATTCTTTTTCTGTTCTCCTCCCATTTACCTAAACACTCAGTCTCCTTTGCTATGACATCATCCACATTTCCTCAATGTGACTTTTCCACAAGACCATATCTTGTATTCTCTTCTCTCTGTTAATTTTCTCTTGGTTATCCTATTAGCAATGGTTGGCTTAATAATCAATTATCTGAAGATAACTTACAGCTTTTAAACTTGCCTAGTTACCGTCTTGGTCTTGAGATTTAGTCCACATTACCAACTGTGCTTGGCCATTCCAATGAGGAGGACTAGGAAACATCTCAAACCCAACATACCCAAAACATAACGTAGTCTCTCCAGAAACCCACCTCTCATCCAAATTCCCCTATTTCTACAAAAGCCATCCCTCTCTTCTCATCTTGTTTCTCCCTCTCTGATTCACCTCATACATCCAACAATTGACAACTTTTACATTTTCTACCTCCATAGCATCTCTCTTTTGTCCACACTCTCTACTCAAGCCATCATATTTTTGCAGTTCCCAGTGGCAACAGCAGTATCTTCTGACTTGAGCTCTCTTTTACGTCTCAAGAACTTTGTGCCTAAGAGCTTCCTTTCTTTATTAGGGTGACTTTCCTTGTAAAATTTTAGTTAGTAGTACCTTGGCAAGTGATTTTCCCAAAATTTAGAACCTATATAAGACTTCTTGGCTTTCTCTCCCTTTTCTGTCATAAACTATAATAGAGTGTGCTCACTTCTTTTCAAAATTTCCATCATTTATACCAGTCACCATTTCTTCCCTGTTAGGAACTGGATTTAAAACAGAATTCTTTTCTATTGTCTTTTATTTTTGAAGTGAACATTAGGGAAAAACAATAAGAAATCATTAGGCACTCTGCTTTGAGACAAGGAAGTACAAAAGCAAATATCCAGATATCTAACTTCTAGAACACTATCTAGTATAATACAACACTATTTCCCCAAATTCCTCAATGATGTGATAAAATTGCTTGTTCCTCCATTCCCCCAAATGATTCTCTCTCAAATGGTTTCCACTGTGCTTACCTTCTCTACTTCCTGGATTTTCTCACATGAGTATTACCTTCTGTTTTTTTAGCTTTGTTTTTACATTGAAAAAGCACCCCCCCCTGCCACCTCTATAAATGGGTAAGGGTGCTTTCTCATATTACATCTTTGGGGCCTGGCAGCTTCTTTATAATTTTCCAACATATACTTTTGACTGATTTGTGATAGTTGTTCTTTCCATTTACATCGTTGTAGTCATTTGGTTTTTTGCTTTCTTTCCATGCTTTGTTGTATTCATCACATTTGTCATTTCGTATAATTTGGTAAATATTTCATTATTTTCATATACCGTAATTTGTTTAGCTACTCTTCAATTGATGGAAATCTACTGTGTTTTTAGTTCTATTGCTATAAATATTTTGGTGTATGTGAGGGTTTTATTCTTGTCAGTTACCTCCTTGAAGTATATCTTAATATAAAAAGCTATCCTATCTCATAGCCTCTAATTTTTTCCCTCTTCATTCTAAATAATTTTTTTTTACATTCTGATTTTTTATCATTCTAATATTCAGAGAGAAATTCTAGTATATAAAACCCCTAATTTTTAGTGGAAACTGTTAAGTTAAATCTTTGTGTGAAGTGTATCTTGCTTGTTGCCCAAATTTTGTGCATGCATGAATAAGCATTTAAGAAATTATTTTGGATTTTGCTGCCTGTGAATTTTTGGACATCACACTTGCTATGTTTTTGCTACATAATTATTACTCTCTACTTGACCTAGCTTTATGGATATACATAGGCAGATTTTCACCTTCTATTTCCTATTCAGTTGAAAGCCCTTTTGATTAGATATGCAAGACATTAGTCAAGTACACTTGTATTAGTACTTGTTAGGGAAGCTTTCACTGACCAGAGGCTTGCGATCTCTAGGTTACTGGCCAAAACTTAGTTACCTGTCAATGCCCCTTCTATGGCTGTATGGAGGTTAATCCTGAGAAGTAAGTCACAATATCCTGTCCTTTGTTTCTGACAAGTTATGGATGGTTCTCTATCAGTTTTTGGAAACATGCCTCTAGAAGGCATCAAAACTCTGTCCATTATCATTTTTGGGTGTACAAACATCTTTTGTATCCCTTGGCAGGGATTCACCAACCATACTGCTACTAGTCTCCTCTTCCACAGACTTGATGGCATCTGTGAATCTTTGCTATTCCTTGAATAAAAAGGAGTTGCTTTCTCTTCAACTCATTTAATTCCCTTCTCTTTAGAAAAAGACTAATATTTGCCTTTTTTTAAGGTGGCATTCATTTCTTTCATTTTTACATCATAATCATTTCCACATTCCCCAACCCTACCAAATGAACTTGCTCATATAACAAAGAAAAAAAAAACCAATGAACATATCTGACAGCATCAGCAATCTTCTATATTCATAGGCCTGCATTTCTACCAAAAAAAAAAAAGAGGGAGAAAATTCTATCTCTTTTTCTGGGGTCAAGAATGGTTCTTATAATTACATTCTGCTTTGTTTTAAGGTGATTTTCATCTACAATATTCACATCACCACATAAAAAGTTTTCTTGCTTCTTCTTACTCTACTCTGAATCATTTCATACACATTTTTCCATGTTTCTCTGAATTTTTCAAACTGTCATTTCTTATAGTACAAAATTATACTCCATTAATTTATCATAGTCTGTTAAACCATCCCTCAACTAATAGACAATCTTCCTTTGTTTCTATTCTAATAGTTTTTTTCCTTCTCCTGAGGAGTTATTAAAAAAGCAAGGCTTAGTTTTTTTTGGCCTATATTTAGACCTGTTTGGGATAGTAATGCAAGCAGTAGGACTGTTGAGATAGAATATGTATGTTAAGAGTTTAATGACTTTTCTTGCAGAAATGCAAATTGTTTTCTGGAATAGTTGAACTGATTCATTACTCCACCTTTAGTACATTAGCATGTTTACCTCACCATGGCCTTTCCAACAATTTTTCTGTATTTTGTCATCTTTGCCAGCCTTATAGTTTATGAGGTTTATAAAACCTCAGAGTTGCTTTGATGTGCATTTCTCTCATTTTTAGTGACTTAAGAGTAATATTTCATGACTTTTTATAATTCTTTTTTTTAAACTGTTCAAAAACAATGAACAAATATCTACTGTGAAAAGCTCTTTGTAACTTATCTATGTTAATTCTCTCTGTAGTCTGAATTTTTATCTGTTAGGAGATATTTGACACAGATTTTTTTCCCATATGACTTTTGGAATTTTGATTTTTTTATTGTGGCTGTATTGATGTTCATGCAAAACCTTTTGATTCCATGGAATCAAGTTATGTATTTTAGATAGTATGACACATATTAACATAAAAATATACAGATTACATATTACATGATGTATACCACACACACACACACTCATATTAAGATAACCAATGAAAACTGTATATTTGGAGTCAGAGAACCTGGGTTTGATAAGTTTACTATCATTTATTCTTAGAGGCAGTAGGAAGTTGGAGTGGGAAAGATCTGAGTTCAAACCTAGCTTCAGATACTTCCTAGCTATGAGAACCTGGTCAAGTCACTTCTATTTATCTCAGTTTCCTGAACAGAAAAATGGGAATGATAATAGCCTCTGACTCTCAGGGTTTTTGTGAGGACTAAATGAGATAATAATTGTAAAGTGCTTAGCACAATTCCTGGCACACAGTAGAAGCTATATAAATGCTGGATGCTGCTGCTCCCACCACCACTGTAAACTTGGGTTAGCCATTTTATCTCTCTGGGACTCAGCTTCTCCATTTATAAGTGACGAGAGTTGAACAGTTTGACTCCAAGTTTCCTAAGAGCTCTAAATTTATAGTTGCTATAATCTATGATCTTTTTCATCCCTTGGTTAAGAATAGAGACCTGGGTATCATTTGTATAGAGATGAAAACTGAAGCCATGTGAACTCATGCGAGTTGATATCCTGGATCATTATCATTGAAATTTACTGCAAATATCTTTTCCCCAGATAACCACTCACTGTACAGATTTTGTTTGTGTAACCCCATTTTTGCCTAAGCCTAGTGTGATTTTCCAGAGGAAGAGTCTCCAGAAGGTTCTCGCTACATAAGTGAAGGATATGTGGCTCCTAATTAGTTGAATGTTGAGACCAAATGCTAAGAATCACATATCTGAGGGAGACATTGTTTCACATTGTTGGAGGACCTTAAGAGAGGCAAGTGTAGACAATTAAATAGTAGGTAGGAGATTTCCATCGTGGCCAAAGATGTAGAGAAACTGATGCCAAACATTCCCTTTGATTTCCAGAACTTGCCACTCTAAAGACTGCTAAAAGTGAATCTCTTCCACTCAGATCAGTCTTTTTCTCCTAGGTGGAGACAAAATCTTAATTAGCTCCCAGACACCAAGCTCATTTACTTCTCTGCATTAATTTATGTAGGCTAATGCTTATCACTTCCTCTATTTCTATTTATTATTCATTTTGATAAAGAGATTTACTGGCTACTCATGACGTTCTTTTGGCTAACCAGGTTTTATAGAGAAGGAAGTTAAGCTGGTGATAATAAGTTAAATATAAACCTTCCCTTTTGACCAACAAGGGAAAATGAGACTTATCCTAAACCTGACAATATAATAACTGCACACAACCAATATTTGGTATGATATAATCCTATTCCTTATAGGAATATTCCAGATAGAGATACAGATATAGGAAAATGATGGAAAGATAATCAAGACAAGGTATGACTAAATCCAGCCTTCCCTATTAGAGGCTGTTGCTGCTGGTTTTGGTAAAGCCCTATCATCTGTAAAGAGGTAAATCACTGGCTCCCTTGGAGACCATGTGGGCCAGATCCAAGGTCAGATATCTATACACACACAACATACAAATACAACCATACTTGCATCCTTTCCAAAAACTTTTCAATTTTATTTAAACAAAATTGTTTCTCATTTCCTGAGATCTTCCTTATCTCATGTTTGGTAAAACAAAACAAAACAAAACAAAAACCACTTTCCCTATACCTAACTGTAAAAGCTATCTTCTCCAATGTATTTATAATATGCCCTTCGTATCATGGACTCTAGCAATCATTCTCATTTTCTTCTGATTAGAACCTTGGACATTGTTCTTGGGACACCAAACTTGAATAAGTGAGATTATACCAAACTTGAATAAGTGAGATTATACCAAACTTTGCCAGGAAGCAGGTGGTGTCCCATAGTACTTCCATTTTTACTTTATGCTATCTACATTCGGGCCATAATTCTTATCCTTCTCCCTTTGGAATCTTGGACTCCGCCCCTGAGACATCTCAGTCTAACAGGTGGTCTTTCACCTTAAGTGCTCTGGAACACTTCTAAACCATCTCCATATTACACTGTGTGACACCTCTCCCTCCATCCAGCTCCTCTCTGTGCATTGTCTTCCTCTGCAGGAATCCATGTTCCTCGAGGGCAAGGAATATCTGGTTTGCTTGTATGTGAATCCACAGTACTTTGTCCACTAGGCATATAGTAAGTGTTTAATAAATGCCAAATCTTTCTATCAATCTAGGTCATACACTCATTTGGAGCTTATTCTATATATGATGGGAAATGATGACCTAAACATATTTACTGTTAGATTTCCTTCCAGATTTTTCAGCAATTTTAATGAAACAGGGAGTCTACAGCCCAGGAGTTGGTATCCTTAGATATGATGAACACTTTGCTATTATTTTTGACTGCTTCTGGGTCTGATGCACCTAATCTTTTCCATTCATCAACTCTTCTATTTATTAACCAGTATGAAAGAGTTCTGATGATTATTACTTTACAGTAGTTGGAGCAACATTACGGCTGGGCCCCTTTCATTCCTAATTAATTTTTTCTTCCTTTGAGATTCTTCTTTTTTTTCCCCTCCAGATAAATTTTATTATAATTTTATCTAGCTCTACAGAGTGTGCTTTTCATGGTCTGACTGGTATGGCACTAAATCTCTTAATTTAGGAAGTAAAGTCATTTTGATTATATTAGCATAGCCTAAGGATGGGCAATTAATATCTCTCCAATTATTTAAGTCTCACTTTATTTCTATAAAGTATATTCAGTGTTGTATTCATATAATTACTCTGTTTCTTGGTAAATGAACTCTAAGATATTTGTAGTTAATTCTGAATGTAATCCCACCCCACGCCCTCCAACTCTTATTTTACTTTTAATAGCAGTAAACTGAAAAGACTGATGATTTTTATGGGGTTATTTTATACTTCTTGCTATTTATCAAAGTTGATAATTATTTCTTTTCTTTTTTAGTTTTATCTAAAAGGTTTTATAAATAAACCATCACACCATCTACAAAAAGCAATAATTGATTTTTTCTTTAATTCACTCAATTTATTTTTCTTTCTTTACTTTTCTAGATAGTGTCGCTAGAAATATATGAAATAAATAATGGTGACCATGAACATCCTTACTTTATCTCTGACTGGATTTGAAAGACCTCTATCATTTCTTTGTTATAGATAATGCTCACTGGAGGCTTTAGAGTGATGCTATTTACCATGCTATGGATGGGTCCAATTGTTCATATCTTTCAGTGCTTTAATAAATATATAAATTGGTGTTTTATTTTGAATCTCTTACTGAGTGACTTAGAACATTTTTCTTTCATATAGTAAATTGTGAATCATCTTTTACAAATTGTCTGTTCATCTCTTTTGACAAAGTTTCCATTCTGAATTTATTGTAGGTTATATAATACTGGTATGAATCCAATTTGAGTGAGACTGCCTTCTAGTTATTCCGTGATTTTCTAGTTATTCTTATAAATCAAGGAAGCCTTTCCTAAGTAATTTATATTTTGGGACTTACTGAATACTAGTTTATTCAGTTCAATTACTTTTTTTTCTTCTTGTCCAGACTGTTTCATAGGTTTGATTTTCTATCTTGGGGGTTAGAACTAAATTGGTATGATGATTATTGCCCTCTAGTATAGTGTAAGGTCCTGCAAGCCTTTTCCTTCTTCATTTGTACCTTTTTTCATTATTTTCTTGGATATTCTGGGTATCTTGGCATAATAGGTGGAGTGCTGCATTTGGAATCTAGAAGACCAGAGTGAATCTTGCCTCAAATACCTGTTAGTGATGTGACCCTGAGCAAGTCACCTAATTTCTCAGTCTCAGTATGGAGTTAATGATGTCTTAAATAAATGATATAATGATGAATAAAAGTACTTTATAAATCTTAAAGTGTCTTATGAATATTAGCTATTATCATTATTTGTTATTTAGTTGGATAGGGCAGTGGATAACAGTGCTGAGCCAGGAGGTGGGAAGGCTAGAGTTCAACCCAGCATCAAGACACGGAACAGCTGTGTGACCCTAGGCAAAGGTAAAGTGTTCCTTTGTCCGCCTCATTTTTTCTCAATTGTGAAATAAGGACAATAATGACATCTACCTCATAATATTGCTGTGAAGATCACTGGACATAATACCTGTAAAGTGCTTAGCACAGTGCCTACCATATAGGAGGAGCTTAATAATGCTTGTTTCCTCATCTCCCTAACCCCCTTCTCAACCCTAGTCTAGCTCCACACAATACCCCTTTGATAGTTTGAATAGTATGCTAATGGTGAAAAATGTTTTTGGAAGTATTGACATTTTTATTATATTGGCATAGCCCATCCATAACCACAGAATATTCTCATTTATTTTTTTAAGCAGCATTTTATAACCGTATCTATGACAGTTACTGACAGGCTCATTCTATTTCCTTGTTCTAAATAAGTTATATCATGTTGTTGCATTTTAAAGTATTCTATGAATTCACCAGTATCTAAGTAGTGAAATGATATGAAAAAGAGTTTCTCAAAAAACAGCAAATTAAAGCAAAATTGCTCTAATTTACAAATAATAAAAAAAGCAAAGCAAAAGAATCCTTAAGTTTTACTTCACAGTTATTCAACCACCATTTAATAAATATTATATGCTAGATGCCATCCTAAGTGCTAAAAATGGAGAACAGACAGTATCTGTCCTCAGGGAGGTCACATTAGAGTATGTGAGTGAAAATGCAAATAACTATGTACATAATATGCATGTATGTGTTCGTGTATATGTGTCATGTATGATACACATCAACACATACATACATATAAATGTACACAGAAATATCTATAGGTCTATCTATCTAGAAAGCAGATAGAAGCTTATCTCAGAAGGAAGGCACTGGCAGCAGAGGAGTCTGGGAAAGGCTTCTTTCAGAAAGTAAAATGTGACTTGATGCCTGAAAAACTCAAGGGAAGGAAACAGGAGGCGGCAAAGAAAGACAGCATTCTAAGCATAGGAAACAGTAAACACCAAGGTGTGGTGTTAGGAGTTGGAGAAACAGCAAAAAAGCTAATGTAACTGGATCACAGAAAATGTGAATGGGAGTATAATATATTAAGAGTGGCAAGATAGGAAGAAACCGTGTTGTAAAATGTGTTAAATTCCAAACAGGAGAGTTTATATTTGTTACTGGAAGGAATGGTAAGCAAATGGAAATGACTGAGAAGGGAGAATGGCATCGTCAAACCTTGTGCTTTAGGAAATCACTTTGGTTTAAAACTAAGTGAAGGACAGACTGGAGTTATGTATAGAGAAGACAAGGAGACAAAGCTTAACATCAGGGAGATGTTAAGGACCCATGCGAGTGAAGAAAAAGGAACATAAAGAATATGGTGAAAAGAGAAATAACCACATTTGCACAGAGATAGGATATATGAAGTCAATGTGAATGAGGAGTGAAGTATGACCTAGAGGATTGGAGCTCAGATGAAGGAAAGATGGGATGGTCTTCCATTCCCTAACTTCCACTACTTTTTTTGCAGAGGTAAGGCTCTGTGGGTGTCAAATACATATAATATTGAAATTTCTTCGATATCATTTTTATTAATTTTTTTCTTTATTTTCTACTTTTAAATTCTTTATTATAAATATGGTTTCCTGGCAAGGTGGAAAGGGAGAAATATAATGGAAAATGTTAGTGGTATAAAAAACAAAAGGGATCAATAAAGTTTTATTTCAAAAACACAATAGGATGGTGTACTTTGTTCAAAGCCTTTCATATTTCCCTTGATATAATCATAGGATTTTTATCATTTTGTTATTAATATGGTCCATTAGAGTCATAGTTTTCACACTAATATTGAACCAATCCTGGATTCTAACCTGTAAATCCAATCTGGACATAAAGTAACATTTAAAAATGTTTCTATAGCCTCTTTGCTAACATTTTATTCAATACTTTTGCACTGATATTCATTAGAGATACTGTTCCTGCTTCAGAGGGATTCAAGAGTTCCAGCTCTGTGGTTTTGAGCTGGTTTGAGGCAACCTGGTCTGTCCCACT
The DNA here is from genome assembly GCA_023548195.1 of Bettongia penicillata ogilbyi. Lineage (NCBI taxonomy): Eukaryota > Metazoa > Chordata > Mammalia > Diprotodontia > Potoroidae > Bettongia > Bettongia penicillata. The sequence goes on from JAJHZJ010000311.1 coordinate 7,197,661, forward strand.
TAAAGAGAACCTGCAGGCATCTAGCTAATAGTGTTAATCACAGCTCAAGCGGCTTTCTTCTCCCCTTTTCTGAGGACTCACAGACTTCTGGCTGTCATCTTATAGAGTTCTCATTTGGATGAAAGAGGTTACTACTATTTTCTTTGATATTCTTAATCACTGATGTGTCTTGTCCCCTTCTAGTTATATTTGCTGGATTGTGTGCCAGAGAGCTTGGCCTCCTCTACATGTTTTCAGGTAGCTATTTTAATTGGAAGCCTGTGTGTGCGTTTGTACACAAATATACATATATACGTACATCACACAATTGCTGGGTCAACCAACAACTATCTTTCACTTTCATTTAACTTGGAAGTCTACTTCCCTTTGTCACGATATATTTTCTGAATGATATACTTTATTTTATTGCTTGAGTGACAATTGGTAATCAGTAGTTTACGTATGACCACAATGCACTTGTACACTGTTCTTGGCTGCCATTATCCTTCACCTATTTAGTTTTCCTTGTGCATTTTGCTAGGCCAAATTTTTTGGCATTATTATAGATCTACAATGTTCGAAGGTTGAGGTAATGGACATAACATATCTAATGGAATAAATATTTTTTGGGGAAGGGTCCATGAACTTTCATGGTAAAAAATTACACTGTTATTTTCAGTAACCTTTAACTCATATTTAGTATTTCCAGGAAAACATTATTCAGAGAAGCAGTTCATAAGCTTCACTGGACTGTTAAATGGGTTCATGAGATAGGCAAGGCTGAGAACCCCTGATGTATAAAGAGGATCATATGGAGGATTTGGGTGTAGGGAATTTCTCATCTACGTGAATTCTATTAGGAAAACACCTTATTTTAACATACACCTTCTAAGTTATCTTTGTTGCTGTAGCTATCAAAGAATTCTACATATTTTCAACATATCCAAGGATGATAATATGCTGGAGAAGAGCTTTTAATGCATTTTACTCAAATAAATAAAATATTAGTTTCAAACCAACATTTGAAACAGAAAACATATTCTGTATTCTTAAATTTTACTCTGACTATGATGATGTGGTCAGTTGTAAAGTCTCATTTTGAAAGCCATTTTGTTTCAATCTCCTATTTTGATCAAGGTTACCCTCAATATATTTTGTAATTCATAATATAGTAATCAGATAAAATAAACTTGAGGATGAAATATCACTCCCCTGTGAAAATATAAAACACCAGTGAATCAGTTCACAAAATTGTTATCTAGGATAAAAAAGAGACTGACTACATTAGCCAAAAAATATACCTTGAAGTCAATGAAAATATAGACCTCAAATCTCCCCAAACTATAATTTTTCCACGGAAGGACTACAAATACAGATATAACTATTTAAGCACCTCTTTGGACTAACACAGGCATCATCAGTATTTTTATACAGATTTCATCTAAGTTTGTTAACAAATTCTGTTTATTTTTTTAGAAGCAAAGAAAGTAAACTTTAATTTATAACCTCTTTTATGCCCCTAAAATTTTGTGAAACTTGGAAGACCTTAAAAGTAAGCAGAACAAGGGGAAAAACTTATATATACAGTGATCACAAAACATATAAAGGAAAATGACATTGAAAGACACCAGTATTCTGATCAATGAGTAGTATACTACTTGTTTTGATAGAGGTCTTCTATTTGGGGGACAAAGGGCAAGTTAGTAGTTAGTGAGAGAGATGGAAAAAAAACAGAAAAAAAAGAAAATAATGTCAATATAACATTAAACAATCCTTAGAAGATAATAAAAATAAGTTTAGATGGGGAATATAGAATTTTTTTTTACTAATGTGTTAAATCATACACAAACACACATATCCTAAATGTATATGTGTATAAACACATATATATATACATTTATACAAACCACATAAGTTCAGTTTCTCAGTCACTCTTTCTTGTTCTTAATATATCTGACAATTAAATTAATGATAAAAAGAAAATTAAAACACTTCTGAATTATATATTCTTTATATAAATTTTTACATTTTTTGCTCCAATAATATTTTACAATTTATTCATCAACAAATTCAATACTATTTCTATTTTTTAAATGACTATTGAGGACATATTTTAGGTTCATTACAATCAGAAGTGATCTATTTTTAAAAACAGTTAATTTTCTGATATTTCTCTATCTCAATACTGAAGGATAAGTTTCTATGTTTGCAAATGTCTACCTTTTATTTTCAAACACAGAGCTTTAAAATATACTGAAAAACTGATTCTTAGAGTCTATGAACTTTATAGAGTCATATGAACTTTAAAATTTTTCTTTATGTCATCCAAAGTCTTTATCCATTTCTGGTTTTTGCAGGAAAAAACCTCAAAACCTTTTATTTATTTATTTTGAAAGGCAGCAAGTTGGTTGTTTTTTTGTTTTTTTTTGTCTTCATCCCCAAACTTCAAAACTAAGATGTGGCTAGATGAACTCACTTGAGCTTCTCCTTTCTTAGGTTTTGTAAATTGTTTTTCTGTACAGAATGTCATTTTCATCTACATTGCTTTCTAATCTTTTTTCCAGATGAATTATTTTCTGATCTTGCTTTTCCATCTCAACTGTACCATCTGCCATTCTCTCTTCTCCTGTCTTGATACAACTTGATATTTTCCTAGTTTTGAGCTATATGCCATACTTCTGAATTTCATCATATTCTCCCAAGATCCTTTGGCTACATTTAGTTCCCCAAACCATCTCATTTTTAAATCAATTTAATTTCTTCTTTTAAGTTTTACATTATTTTACATTTCTATCTAACAATCACATCTAGTTGCTTCTTAAATTGCTCTGGATGCAAACTTTGAAGTTGTTTCTGTGTATCTTTCTTTTGACATTCTCTCCCCCCTCTCACCACTTCCTACTGCATTATATTTTTTATTTTATCAATCTCTTTGGTTTCACATTATCTTTTTGGTTTTAGTTTTGTTGTTAGAATTCCTAAGAAGTTTCTTTATCCTCAGCATTTCAGTTTTAGGATTATGAGGAAGCAATCTTATTCTATGATCTTCCTAAAGTATTTTATAAGATCATAGCACTTCAAGTTGTAAGGGACCTTAGAAATAATTTAGTTCAATACCCTCATTTTATAGATGACAACACTGAGGCCCAGAGAAGTTAAACGAACTTTTCAAAATTTGATGAAAAAGTCAGTGGAAGAAGTGGAATATGGAATCAGGACTTCGGAATCCACATCAAATGTTCTTTTCACCAAATCACAATATAAAATGACATTTAAATTTCTAAAGTTAAATTTAGTGCTTTACATGATAGTGATTAGCTACCTGACCTGACAAAAATGATTTCAATTCTTCAGCTCATCTTCATCTCTAGAAATATAGGTAACAGTAAATAAAAATACTTGGCTCATAAAGGTGCCAGGAGGAAAACACTTCGTAATGGAAATGTGAGCCATTATTTATATGCAAGTGCACAGCTACAAAGTAAGTCTTTTGAAAGCTATAACCATGCCTTATACTTTGTAGGACTTGAGTTCCTAGCCAAGTACCCGGAAATTTGGTAGGGGAGATCAACAAAGAATTGTTGACTCTGAGTACAACATTTTACTAATCAAGCCATAAATATATGTGAATTATTTAATTTTTGCAAAATATTTCCTGTTATACTAATCAGATTGGGAGCGGGGAGGGCAGATCTGTGACATCAATGGACAGGAAACTGACAATGAGGAAAATTTATTTACCAAATGCAGATCAGGTGTTTTGCCACCTCAAGTCTTAGATAGTTGTCTCAGTGTACTCAGAGGTTAAGTGACTTGGCAAGGGTCACACAGCCAGTATGTCAGAGGGAAAACCAGAATCCAGGAAATGCTAACTTCCAAGGCTCTATCCACTATGCCAAACTTCCTGTTATTAAGTGTTTATAAAAAAAAAATCTATTATCTATTGTGAATAAAGTACTGTATTAGGAAATAAGATAATACATGTTCTCAAATAATTACAATGTAACATAGAATATGATAACAGCATAGAAAATCTTAAAAATACCATGAATATGACTATTCAGACTCTTCAGTAATAGCTCTTTCTGGCTATTAGAGTTGGGAGTGGGGCATGAAAACCTATACTCTAAGTCTAAGACATCAGTATAGTCAGGTGAAATCAACAGTAAATTCTCACCAGTTGCCACTGCACTCCAGCAATTTAAGGAGCTTGGTTCAGCAGCCCCTGGCTAAATACAGAGATACATTGTCAGGAGTTCTGCTACCGCAGAACACAGATACCTTTCTTCTGAAACATCTTCCTTAACAATGACTCAAACACAAAGGCATAAAGGGTTAGCACTGGGTCCCTTACCAGACCTCTAGACTACCAAGTCCTATATGTCACAATGAATCCTATAAAACAGTCATTTCTCTGTGATATCTTCTCAGCAAAGTTAAGAAGGGAATTGATTGAAATTAAAACACTCATTATGGCTTATACAGTGTTGGTCCCACCGTTTTTGGGTAGGGGAACGGATCAGAGAAGGACCTGCAGGCAGGTCTCTATTTTTTCCCCCTTTCTTTCTTTTAAAAAGGTTTTCATTTTTGTACTCCTAAGACCGGCCCCCCTAAGATTTCTCTGCTACAGAGCAGTAACTGCTGTAAGATACAAAAGTCCCAACATACTTGTAATGTTCACAGGAGAGACCATTTTTGGCTGATAGTTTGGGAGAAGGAGAAAGAATAAGAAAGGGAAAGAATAAAGAATAAGGGTAAGTGCTATGAGACTCATGCTTCAAAGAAAGCAAAAAAGGAGGAAAACATTCATATGTCAAAAAGATTTATATCAACTCTTTTCCTAGTCGTAAATGATTGGAAACTAAGAGACTGTCCATTAAATGAGGAATGGTTGGATAAATTATGGTATATAAAAGTAAGAGAATGGAAAATGAAAAATAATGAAGGGAACAGTTTCAGAGAAACCTGGTAAAGCTTATATGAACTGATGCAGAGTGAAGTGAGCAAAACCAGAATACAATCATCATAACAATGAAAAGAAAACAACTTTTAAAGAATTAAGAACTCTGAGGGTGGGAGAGGGAGAAAATTTAGAACATAATGAAGTGATTGTTGAAAACAAATACATTTTTAAAAATACCAGTTACATTAAAAAAAAGAATTAAGAACTCTGAATCATAACACTATGACTAATCATGATTCCAGAGTCCAGATGATGAAGTATGCCACTCATTTCCTGAAGGAAAAGTGATGGACTCTAGATGCAAATGAAAAATACATTTTTGGACATGGCTAATGTGAGAATTTGTTTTGCCTGAGGGTATATATATATTTTTAAAAGATTTGTTTCTCTTTCTTGGCAATTGTGGAGGAAAGGTGAGAGGAAAAAGATGGCTAGGGCTAGGGTCTCATCCAAAAAAACTGACAAGATAAGAAAGGCCAGACAGAATCATTGATAAACAGGCTAACATTGAAGGTGGCTGAACTGATTATCTTTTATTGATGTAACTTATCAATTTAAATCATGGAATTGATTATCAATTAAAAAGAAAGGCAAGCTCTATATAAGAGATATTAACAGTTTTACAGACAATGCTCATTTTATTTGATATTTTTTGAGTTCAGAAAAAAACATTTTAAAAGAGTAATGGAAGCCTTCATGAAGGAGGTGACATTTTAGCTGGGTCTTGAAAGACATTAATAGGGAGAAAGAGATGAGGATATAATTCAGACACAGGAAATAGTTTGAGTAAGATTAGAGAAGGAGACTGCTGATATGTTTCAGAAATAGAAAGCAGTGCAAGCTGGAGTATGTAAGAATAATATAAAACAATGCAGAAAATACAAAATGGAATCCAGATTCCATGGACTGATCATTGTGTAAAGTAGAGTTCTTAATTCTTCCATAATTGTTCATTTTTACCATATTAATGTTATGGTATAAATTATTCTACTACATCTGCTCATTTCCCTCTTCATCAATTTATACAAATCTTCCCCGTAAGTCTGTGCAATTATCTTTTTTCTTTCTTACTGTATCATAATATTCTTTTATATTCATGGACTATCGGTTTAGTTATTCCCCAATGTGGGTACCAAATAGTGGTATCACTGGGTTAAAGGACATGTATGGACATAGTAGATGATAGATTCAGAATGTCTGGATCAATTCAAAGCTCCAACAGGAGTGCATCAATGCACCTATTTTTCCAAGACTCCTCCAACATTTGTCCTTTTCTTTTTTTTTGTTGACATTGTCAACTGATAGGTATAAACTGTAACTAAAGATTTGCTTAAATGTGCCTCTAATTACCAATGATTTGGATAGTTTTTTCTTATGATTGCTTCCCTTGGACTGGGTTGTTTCCCTTGAAAACTGTCTCATAGCTTTCAACCATTTATCAATTCTTTATATAGTTTGCTAATATTAGACTTTTATCAGAGAAACTTACTGCAAAGATTCCTCCAACTCCCAAGCTAATTGTTTCCCTTCTAATCTTAGCTGCCTTGGATTAATTTATGCAAAACCTTTTTGATTTTATGTAATCAAAATTGTTCAATTTATTTGTTTGTGATCTTCTCTGTCATTGCTTGGTATTCTGTTCCTCTATTCGTAGAAATGGAAGGTGATTTCTTCTTTGTTCTTCTAATTTACGTGACCTTTTATGTGTAGGTCATGTATCCAATGAGATCTTATCTTGGACTATGGTGTGATGTGTTGGTCTAAACCTAATTTCTGTCAGATTGCTGTCCAGATTTTTCCAGTAGGTTTATCAAATAATAAAAGCCTTACCCTAGTAGCTGAGGGACCTGGATTTATTGAACAATAGGCTGCAAAGTTAGTTGCTTTGGTATATGTATTTAATCTGTTCCACTGATTGATCTCTATTATTAATTGCTACCAAATGATTCTGGTGATTATTGCTTTGTAATATGACGATATCTGGTACTTCAAGGTCTTTTTCATTTCCATTTCTAAAACTTAAGTTCACTCAGATTCATGACCTTTTTTCTTCCAAATGAATTTTACCCTCTGGGTAAGATCAAGTTGTTTTGCTCAGTTTTGATGTAATAACAGACACCGATTTCATGTGCACATGTGTGGAGATTAGGTGTGTGCTGTTTATATTTTATTGTTATCATCTATGTCCTCATTCAGAAAGAAAGCTTCAAAGTGAACCATCTTAGAGGTGAGACTTTTATATTTCGTATAGCGTGATCTTGGTCACTGTGAAAGGAAGACTTGCAAGTAGCTTTTAAATTCTTTAGTTATTTTAAATGGAATTTCTCTTTCTACAACTTCCTGCTGGAACTTACTAGCATTATATAGAAATGTTGATACTTTATGACAACTTGCTTTACCTGTGATCTTACTAGAAAGGCCTCTGGGTTATCCCCATTACACATTATGCTGGTACTCAGTTTCAGAAAAGGTCCATTTACTCTTACACCTTTCTTTCTTTTTATTTTAATGAAAATTGGCATTATATTTTGTTTTTTCTGTTTGTTGATATAATCATATGATTTTGTTACTAATATATCAAGTATATTTTAGTTCTCCTAATGTTAAACTATTAGCTAATTTGATTAAACAAACTCACTAAATCACCAATTTTTGAACTGAAAAAAGGAGAATTCACAATAAAGTTATGATAAAGTTTGCACAGTATTGTAATTAGCAGTGAGGTGGTCCTAGTAAGGATGTGGATGACCCCTGGTCCTCACAACATGGAGTTGAAGAGGGATGTCCCATTAAGTGCCGAGGTCATTTCTGACCTCATCTACAAGAGAAACAACTCTCTGCAATTCAGTTGGCTTTTCTAAAATACAAAATTGATATTGTTTCATTATCTCTTGTCCATTTGAGTATAATATTTCCCTGCTTGTGTAAACTATCTATTTTTACTGTTGCCATATCTGAGATAATAAATGCTGTTCTTTTGTATTTACATGAAGCAAAATAAGTGCACTCTAAATCTCATTGTAATATTTTATGAATCACTGTGTTTTTAAGGATGTTTCTTATAAATGAAAAAAATTATTGGATTTACCTTTCTAATCTATCTGTCCTTTTTTTAGAAAAACAGTTCATCTCATATTTGTATGTGAGTGATGCTGATTATTAAGTTTCTTCCACCCTTCATCAAATCCTGTTACATATTTCTTCTGCCCCCATTATTTAGAAGAAAAAAAAGGGGGAAATTAAATCAACTCCAGGTCTCTGTGTAGTTTACAATACTTGAAACCACCTTGTTGCAATCCAGTGGGTCTAAAAGGTAGCTGGTGCTGTAGGACTAGAGCTCAGAAGACAAGCTAAGGTTTGATATCTAGATCTGGGAAACGTAGGCATGGAGAAAATACAATGGAAGAAGGTGGTGAATAGACTCAAATGCTGATTCTGCTCTCAAGAAGGAGGAGAAGTGAGAAAAGGCCACAATGCAAGTAGAAATCACTGGGAATTTTGAAGAGAGCAGACTGCAAAAGGCCCCAGAGAGTGGAGCCAAGGTGGTGGAGTAAAAGCAGAGACTCACCTAAGTTCTCCCCCAAACCCCTACAAAACCTTTAACAAATGATTCCAAACAAATTCTAGAGCAGCAGAACTCACAAAAAGACAGAGTGAAACAAACGTCCTGCTCAAGACACCTTGGAAGGCTGGCAGGAAAGGTCTGTTGCACCTGGATGAAAGAGGAACATTGCCCTGTTCAGGCTGTGCCAGGACAGACTGGGATCCAGCAAACCCAGAACAGGCTTCCAGGTTACTGAATTACTGGCAGCAGTGGAGTTTTCCAGACGCCTAACCCCACAGTCACCAAAGACAACTTAGAAGGTAGCAGGAAAGGTCTATCACTTCTGGGTCCGGGTGGACTCAATCCAACACAGGTTGCCCCAGCAAAGCCTGGCCACAACTAAACAGTAACAGGCTTTTGGAGTGAGTGAATCAGTAGCAGCAGTAGCAGCAGCTGCTTCCAGAGCACTCAGCCCAGAGACTGTAATCAGAAGGAAATTAAAGGGGTATTTGTGCTAGCACTAAGGCAGGATTCTGTTGCTTTGCCCATACTTGGATATGGGTCACAGTTCCGAGTGGCAGTCCTAGGGTGAGGCAGAGCACTAGAAGAGCTTGTGGCCACAGTGGAGGGGGTATGCTCCCTCACATTTCCAGGGCAGAAAAGAGCGCTTGCGGTCACTCACAGACCAGAGCACAGGCAGGAGAGTAGGAAACACCTCTCATTAGATCACACCACCTTGGAAGAACTGAAAACTTACAGGTCCCTAGAAGTGAATCTGAAAAAGCTGCACAAAACACTTGAAGCTCAGGATGGTGCTCCTTCCAGGCTGAAAGCAGAGCCCTACTTCAACAAGAGTTAAAATTCAACTAGTAGGCTAGGAAAATGAGCAAAAACAGGGGAAAAACCCTTTGTCTATAGAAAGTTACTATGGTGATGAAGAAGATCAAAACACACACTCAGAGCCCCTTCTTCCAAAGCCTCTAAGAAAAGTACTGATTGGTCTTAGGCAAAAGAAGAGCTCAAAAAGGGATCTGGAAATTCAAATAAGAGAGGGAAGAAAAACTGGGAAGAGAAATGAATGATGTAAGAAAATCATGAAAAAAGTCAACAGCTTGGTACAGGAAAAAAAGAAATTGAAGAAAATAATACCTTAAAAACCGGACTAGGCCAAATGGTAAAAGAGGTCCAAAAAGCCAATGAGGAGAAGAATGCTTTAAAAAGCAGAACTGGCTGAATGGAAAGTTCATTGAAGAAAATGATTCCTTAAAAATTGGAATGAAGCAAATGGAAGCTAAAGATTTTATGAGAAATCAAGAAATAATAAAACAAAATCACACGAATGAAAACGTAGAAGACTATGAAATATCTCACTGGAAAAATTGCTGACCTCGAAAACGGATCCAGGAGAGATAATTTAAAAATTATTTGACTATCTGAAAGCCATGATCAAAAAAAGAGCCTAGACATCATCTTTCAAGAAATTATCAAGGAAAACTGTCCCAATTTTCAAGAACCAATGGAGAGAATCTATCAATTCCTGAAAGACATCCCTGAATGAAAACTCCCAGGAATTTTATAGCAAACTCCAGATCTCTCAGATCAAGGAGAAAATACCGCAAGCAGCCAGAAAGAAACAATGCAAGTATTGTGGAGCCACAGTCAGGATAACACAAGCATTAGCAGTTTCTACATTAAAGGACTGGAGGGCTTGGAATATGATATTCTGGAGGGCAATGCAGCTAGGATTACAAGCAAGAATCATCTACCCAGCAAAACTGAGTATAATCTTTCAAGGGAAAAAAATGAACATTCAATAAAATAGAATATTTTCAAAGCATTCTTGATGAAAAGAGAGCTGAATAGAAAATCTGACTTTCAAATATGAAACACAAAAAAGGGAAACAGCAAAGGGAAATCATAAAGGATTTAACAAGGTTAAACTGTATACATTCCTACATGGGAAGATGATATTTGTAACTCATAAGTCCTTTCACATTAATAGAACAGTTAGGAGGAGTATACACAGACAAAGGGTATGGACATGAGTTGTATATGAAAGGATGATATCTACAAAATTAAGGGAAGAGAGATGAATGTATTGGGAGGAGAAAAGGAACAGCAGAAAATTATCTCACATAAAAGAGGCAAGAAAAAGCTTTTACAATGGAGGGAAAGAGAAGGAAGCAACCCTCATCAAAGCTGGCTCAAAGACGGATAACATACATTCAGTTGACTATAGAAAACTATCACTCTATAGGAAAGTAGGAGGGGAAGGGTTATCGATAAGAGAAAGGGTAGAATGATAGAAAAGAGGGTATATTGGGGGAAAGAGGGAGTAGTTAGAGGTAAAACACTTTTGAGGAGGGACAGGGTAAAGGAGAGAGACTCTAATAAATGGGGGGAATAAGATGGAGGGAAATAGAGTTAGCAATAGTAACCGTGAAAAAAAATTTTAAATTTCTTGATAAAGACCTCATTTCTCAAACATAGAGAAAACTTAGTCAAATTCATAAAAATAAGAGTCATTCTCTAAATAATAAAGACACGATCAGTTTTCAGATGAAGTAATCAAAGCCGTCTATAGCCATATAAAAAATGCTCTAACTTACTATTGATTGGAGAAATGTAAATTAAAATAATTCTGAAGTAGTACCTCAAGACTATCAGACTGGCTAATAGGAAGAAAAGGAAATGGACATGTTGGAGGAGATTCTGTGGAGTATTTTGGAACCTTGACTAAAGGGCAATAAAACCATGCATATCCCTTTGACTTATTTATACCACTTGGAGTATTATGTATGTATAGTATTATAGTATGTATCCAAAAGAAATAAAAACAAAAAGGAAAAGGACCTATATGTACAAAAAAATACAACAGCACATTTCTGGTAGTAAAGAATTAGAAATAGAGGAAATGTCCATCAATTGGGGGAATGGCTGGAGAAGTTGTGGTATATGATTGTGATGGAATACTTTTGCACTATATGAAATGATGAACAGGATGCTCTCAGAAAAACCTGGAAAGACTTGCGTGGCCTATTGCAAAGTGAAATGTACTACGTACAAAGTCACAACAATGTTGTAAGATGATCAGCTATGAATGACTTAGCTGTTCTCAGCAATGTAATGATTCAAGACAACTCTGAAGGACTTATGATGAAAAATGCTGTCCATTCCCAGACAAAGAACTGATGGTGTTGGAATACAGATTGAAATATACTTTTTTACATTATTTTTCCTTAGGTTTTTTTTTATGTGTTTTTTCACAACATGATTATGTTTCACAACAATATTATGGATGTGTTTTTGCATGACTAAACATGTATGGCCTATATTGAAGTGCTTGCCTTCTCAATGAGGAAGAGTGGGAGGGAGGAAGGAAGAGAATTTGGAACTAAAGATTTAAAAATGAATATTAAAAATTGTTTTTACATTACATGTAACTGGGGAAAAATAAAAATAAAATAAAAAGCAGACCGCAAAGGGTTTAGAAGTGAGTAAAAGGAGAGGAAGTGAAGGCACCTACTACAGATGAATTTCTTAAAGAGCTTAAATCTAGGAATGGAAAAAAGATATAGAATGAGAGCTAGCAGGTGATGTTAGCTATTTCTTAAAAAAAGAACTGGGGAAAGATAAGAATTTAGGAACCAAGGAAGGGGCTTGTGAATAGGGAATATGGATAACTGAAGAGGGGGAATGATAGTGAGGAGCAATCTGCCAGAGAAGTATGGGGTTAGGATTATGGGTGCATATAGAGGGGTTGACCTTGGTTAGAAAAGGGCCAACAGTTTGTTTGAGACCAGACTGAAGAAGGATATAGATGGGGGAAGGGGAGTAACATGTCTTAAATACTATAATATGACTAATTCATTTTTTTCAGTGAAATATAAAAAGGAATCCTCAGCTGAGATAGTTGGAGAAAGAAAGGAGTCATGAAAGGATTTAGAAAGGAAAGGAAGGTTTGGAGCAGCTATTGGTGAGAAAGGGATAATTAATTGATTAGGGAGGAAGGGAACTGTCTTACTGTACTTCAGAAAAAAAAAACAAACATAAATCAGCAATGGCCAAAATTAACATAGCTTTATGATCATTAGCTTTGCTCAGCAGCACATATATAGAAGCAAAGTAGGATGAAGGTTGAGAATTATAGGGTTGGAGCTTAGCATAGTATGACTGCAAACAGAACAAAGAAACAAGAGTTTTGAATGTAGAATAGAGTGTAGAGATGAACTGATTTATTAAGGAATCAAGACAGGGACCGGCAGAGGGGTGATGGTCTGGGAAGAACTGAGGAATGAAGAGTTGAAAGGTGACAGTAAGGTCAAAGAACAGGGTCAGGAGTTCTAAAATATAAAGAAAGATGGCATGATAAAGGATTATGATCAGATAAAGATATGTAGGAATTCATGAACATGGAAGTGAAACACTTTCAGGGCAAGGACAAGAGCAAGGGTATCACCATTTCTTTTTGTAGCTAAAGTGGAATGGAGGAGAAGGCCATGTGGGAACTGAGTAGATTGAGGAATTAAGAAGTTCAGAAATTTGTGGAAGTATCAATACGTATGTTGAAGTAGTATGAATCTACAAGTTGGGGAAACAGACAAAATATGGAAAAGCACTTTAAATATTTCTATAACAACTTTTGTTTTCCTATCAATTATGGGAAAGCTAGCAATTTGGAAATGGCAATAATGAAAACAAAGATAGGAAGTGCAGGTGCACTAAATCAGTTATATCCAAATCAAAAGAGTCTATGCTGCAGGGTACTGAGAAATTGGTTTTTTTAAGGTACCTAAAAGTGGAAAGGACATCAGCCTCTGGGAAAAAATCTTATCATCAACAAAAAAGAGGAAAGACAAAACATCAGTAACTAAAAACTCATATGCATACTTTCTCATATCTACAAAAATGTAACAGGTAGGCTTGCAGAAACAACATTTCACGGTTGACATTTTCAGTCACAATGCTGTCCTAAAACAAGATGTCTCCTATGCAAACGTCAAAATCATGTAAGATTCTTTGAAAATTTGACCCCACAAGGAAGCTATCTAGCTCAGCCTTCAAATGGAATAGTTATTTCTGAAAGCATACATTTATAGGAAACGTTCTAATTGGACCAAACTCTATAAAACTGCGGTCTCCTATATGAGATTCATGAACACTCAAAATCATTTGGAGGAGCAAAATGGAGAGGACTGTCTGCCTAGACTAGGATTAGGGGTCGATGGAAAATCAACAGAACTGATCTATCATCCTCTAGGCTGAAGGTAATACTCTAACTATCCAATGAACAGGGGCTAGCACTAAACAGGAAGTAGGCTAGAAAATCTTTGGGAAATTATGATGCTTCTATCAACTACATGCTTCTTCTAGAAACAAAGGCACATTTAAAAATGACAACAATAGTTTTATATAAGGTAGTAAATGATAGACTATAAGTCTCAGATGAACTAGTTAACCAGTCAGCTAAAGGGGTGCATAATTATTTATTTGTTTGTGTTTATTTATTTAACTTTTTACATTCATTTTCACAAAATTTTGGGTTCCAAATTTTCTCCCCTTTTCTCCCCTCCCCCCACCCCAATACCCCAAGCAATCTAATTTTCCCTATCACCAATCTGCCCTCTCTTCTGTCATCCCTCCCTTCTCTTTTGTCTCCATTTTCTCTTTTCTCCTGTAGGGCCAGATGACTTTCTATTCCTCATTAACTGTATGTCTTCTTTCCTAGTAGCAACAAGAATACTAAACAGTTGTTCCTAAAACTTTGAGTTCCAAATTCTTCCCATCCCTCCCTCCCCACCCATTCCCTTTGGGAAGGCAGGCAATTTAATATAGGCCATATCTGTGTAATTTTGCAAATGACTTCCCTGATAGTCATGTTGTGTAAGACTAACTGAACTACCCTCCATCCTAACCTTCCACTCATTGTTTCTCTTCTGTCTTTTGATCCTGTCCCTCCCCAAGTGTTGACTTCAAATTGCTCCCTCTTCCCTTTGCCCTCCCTTCCATCATCCCCCCCCCCCTTGCTTATCTCCTTCTCCTCCACTTTCCTATACTGTAAGATAGGTTTTCATACCAAAATGAGTGTGCATTTTATTCCTTCCTTTAGTCGAATGTGATGAGGGTAAACTTCTTCTTTTTTTCTCAGCTCTCCTCTTCTTCCCTCCACTAAAAAGTCTCCTGTTTGCCTCTTGAATGAGATATAATTTACCCCATTTCCATTTCACCCTCTTTCCTCCCACTACGTATCTCTCTCACCATTTACCTTAATTTCTTTTAAGATATGGTCCCATCCTATTCAATTCAATCTGTGCTCTCTGTCTCTGTATGTGTGTGCATGTGTGTATGTGTGTGTGGTCCCACCAACTACCCAGATACTGAAAAGTTTTAAGAGTTACAAATATTGTCTTTCCATGTAGGAATGTAAACAGTTCAATTCTGGTAAGTCCCTTAAGACTTCTCTTTGCTGTTTACTTTTTCATGCTTCTTCTCATTCTTGTGTTTGAAAGTCAAATTTT
Organism: Bettongia penicillata ogilbyi; assembly: GCA_023548195.1. Classification (NCBI taxonomy): domain Eukaryota; kingdom Metazoa; phylum Chordata; class Mammalia; order Diprotodontia; family Potoroidae; genus Bettongia; species Bettongia penicillata. The sequence goes on from JAJHZJ010000311.1 coordinate 7,212,665, forward strand.
CTTTTCAGCTCTGGTCTTTTCATCAAGAATGATTGAAAGTCCTCTGTTTCATTGAAAGACCATATTTTCCCCTGAAGTATTATACTCAGTTTAGCTGGGTAGGTGATTCTTGGTTTGAGTCCTAGTTCCTTTGCCTTCTGGAATATCCTATTACACGCCCTTCGATCCCTTAATGTAGAAGCTGCTAGATCTTGAGTTATCCTGATTTTATTTCCACAATACTGGAATTGTTTCTTTCTAGCTGCTTGTAAGATTTTCTCCTTGACCTGGGAGTTCTGGAATTTGGCCACAATGTTCCTAGGAGTTTCTCTTTTTGGATCTCTTTCAGGTGGTGATCGATGGATTCTTTCAATACTTATTTTGCCCTCTGGTTGTAGAAAGTCAGGGCAGTTTTCCTCGATAATTTCATGGAAGATGATATCTAGGCTCTTTTTTTGATCATGAGTTTCAGGTAGTCCCATAATTTTTAAATTGTCTCTCCTGGATCTATTTTCCAGGTCAGTTGTTTTTCCCATGAGATATTTCACATTCTCTTCCATTTTTTCATTCTTTTGGTTTTGTTTGGTGATTTCTTGGTTTCTCAGAAAGTCATTAGACTCCATCTGTTCCATTCTAATTTTGAGAGAACTATTATCTTCAGTGAGCTTTTGAACCTCTTTTTCCATTTGGCTCATTCTGTTTTTGAAAGCATTCTTCTCCTCATTGGCTTTTTGAACCTCTTTTGCCAATTGAGTGAGCCTATTTTTCAAGGTGTTATTTTCTTCAGCATTTTTTTGGGTCTCCTTTACCAAGGTATTGACCTGTTTTTCATACTTTTCTTGCATCTCTCTCATTTCTCTTCCCAGTTTTTCCTCCACCTGTCTAACTTGCTTTTCAAAATCCTTTTTGAGCTCTTCCAAGGCCTGAGCCCACCCGACATCCCCCTGGGATGTCTGGGGTACTGCGGCTCCGCCCTCCACGTCTTTCCCTGATGGCAAGAATATGTCCTCCTCCTCGTCAGATCCGAAAGTTGGGATTATTTGCATCTGTTCGAAAAAACTCTCTAAAGTCTTCTTTTTCTTCCCCTTTCTAGGCATTTTCCCAGCCAGTTACTTGACTTCTGAGATTCCTGTCCACCCCCGCCTAGATCCGCCCAGCTAGTGCTTGGTGTCTGAGATTCAAATGGGCTTTCCTCGCCGCCTGGCTGCTAATCAATGTGAGCTTTAGTTCTGGTGCTGGGGTGGGGGCAGGGCCGCCTCCCAGGCTCAGCTCCCTCAGGGGCTTTATGCAGAGGCATTCAGTAATGAAGATCCTGCCTGCTGCTGGGGGAGTCCCGGGCCGCCGCTGCGCAGCTGCTGCCTCCGCCCCTGCCGCTTCCTCCCGAGGAGACCTGAGTCACGGAGACACTCTGCTCCCTCTCTCCTCCAGCCCAGCCATCTCTCTCACTGACCTGTAGCTTCTACGGGCGGAGGGACTTTCCTGGCTGCCAGAGCTTCCGTCCCTGAAGCCTGTTCGGGTCAGCTTCTCTGGGGCTGCGGCCAGGGCAGCGCTGGGATGGGGTCCCTTTCCGGGGCGCGACAGACCCTGGGGACGGCTCTCCAGGGCTCTCTGGAACGGAAATCTCTTCCACTCTGTTTTTGCACACCTTTCAGTGATCCAGAACTTATGGGGATCTCTTTTTACATTAATTCTATGGGCTGTGGGTTCGGAGCTCGTAAACGTGCGTCTTTCTACTCCGCCATCTTGACTCAGCCCCCTAAAGTGGTGTATAATTAACACTCTTCTAATTAATTCACGCACAGGAGATGTGTCATAAAGGATGTCATCAGAGAGGTGTGTGAGCAGAAATATCAAATTATGAGTTAATCAAAAAACACTGACTAGGTAACTACTATAAAACTAGGGATATAAAGGCAAAACAACAACAGCAATAATTCTTACTCTCATAGAATTTATATTGTACTGGGAGAGAAAAATGTTCAAATAAAGATATATATATATATACACATACATACACACATATAAAATATACACAATATACATACAACAGAAGATATGTATTACATATGTAGAATTTAAATGGAATAAATTAAAAGTAAAAACAAAGAAACTTTAAATATAAGATAGTTTTGGAGGAAGTACACTAGCAACTGGGGGAAGGGAAATGAGCAAAGTCTAAATGTAGAAAATGATGCTTGAATTGCATTTTGAAGGAAAAAGGGATTCTAAGAAAAGAATATAAGAAAGGTGTGCCATACAAGTATGAGGGACAGACAATTTAAGATGGGAAATGGGAGACAGTGTCATGTGCAAGGAACAGAGCAAAGGTCAATTGAGTGGGACTATAAAGTGGGGGAAGAGAAGTATATATGAGTCTGGAAAGACAGAATGGGGCTAAGTTATCAAAGTCAAACAGAGGAGTTGCAGTTTATTCTCAAGACAGAAGAAAGCCTCTGGAGTTTACTGAGTATGGGAGTAACATGGTCAGATCTACACTTTTGGGAGCTGTGTGGATGACAAATTGGAGTGAAGTGACTTGAGGCATGGAGATCAATTAGTATGCAATTCCAATGGTCTAGGTAAGAAGTTATTAGAGCTTGAATGAAGGTGATTGAAGGTATGCACGTGAGAGATGTTATGGAGATAGAAATATCACGATTTGACAACTGTCTAAATATGTAGGGCAAAGTAAAGTGAGGAATCAAGCATGATATTGAGGGTGGTTTACTGGGAGACTGGAAGAATAGTGGTACCTTTTACAAAGATAGAGAATTTTGGATGAGGAGTAGATTGGAGAGCAATGGAAAAAGTTAACAAGTTCTGGTTTTGACATGATGAGTTTGAACTGTCCAATAAACAGGTGATACTAGAATTAAGTTTAGGAAAAAGGTTGGGGAAAGAATATGTAGATTTGGAAGTCGACTGAAGAAAGAAGATACATAAATAAAGCCACAAGAGCTGATGAAATCATTAAGTGAAAAAATATGGAAAAAGAAGAGAATCCAGAACAGAGACTTGGAATACAGTTATAATAAGTGGATATGATATGGATGAAGAGGCAGGAAAGGAGGTAGGAAAGGTAGGATAATCAAAAGGAAGTAAGACCATGAAAAAGAGAGAAGACAGCATCCAGGAAAAGAAGGCAGTCAGCATTAGGAAATGAGAAAAAAAAAATAAGTGTGAGAGGACTAAGAAAAGCCCCTTAGATTTTGAATTAAGAGATTGCTGTTAGCTTTGGTGAGAGCAGTTGCATCTGACAGATGAAGGCAGAAGCCAGAATGCAAAGGGTTGAGGAGTGAGAATAAATTAATTAAGGAACTAGAATAAAAAGTTTTTGCTAGAAATTTGGCTGAAAAGAGGAGGAGAAATATAGAATGACAGCCTGAGGGGATGGTAGGGTCTAGGAGGTTTTTTAAGGATGAAGGAGACATGGGCGAGTTTGAAGGCTTTAGGGAAGGAATAATCAGTAGACAGAGAGAAGATGGAGGGAGAGGTGTGATTGCAATGGCAAAAGTGAAAATGGGAAGGGGATAGTGTATTTAATTAGTCAAACCCACACATTTCACCTTGTGATATAAACAAAGAACTAGCTTTGGATTTTTTCTTTCACTAATACATTTACTTCTGACATTCAATACTTGCTACTATTAGAAAAGATTCATTTTAAATAAATGAGAATAATATAAATGTAATGAAATGATGGTTATCATTTTCTCAGAGAAAAAAAGAATCACTGTATATATATTTTAATGACACATAATGATTCCTAAAGATATGGTTTTTTTAATGCTTGATTTCTTATATTTTGGTTTTAAGGTTCCAAGGCCAGTTTATTATAAGAAACTTCTAGTTTACTAAAGTGAATTTATAAAATACAGTAATTATCTTTTATCTTGGCCTATAAAGTCCTTGTACTTCCTCTACCATGCACATCACGGAAATTTCTTCATGCTAGAAGTTCACTCTGTCTCTGAACTTTGCATTTTGAAGTTTCCTCCCCTCTCATGCCCCCTAACTTCTTACTCTGGTTGGTTTCACCTAGAACCTCCATCTGAAGAAGGACAGCCAGGCTAGTATTCACTGCTTTCCAGACTGTACTCTCCAGACTTTTTCTATGGTGCCCATGTAGGACTAGTCCCTTCCTCTTTCCCTCATTGTTCTTTCCTGTGTATTAGCTTTCTTTTATGTGCTGTTTTTTCTCAAGAGAGAAGGAATTGCTTTGAGTGCAAAGAATGTCTTCCTGCTTCCATGCTTTTTGATTTGTTGTTGGCTTAAATGTGTCAAGTAAAAATACAAAGAGATTTCCAGACCACTTCATGATATTAAATAAATTTTTATTTATACAATATACTCTATTTCTTGATGTTGTTGGCATAAACATATTCAAAAGAAAGAGAACAGATGCATGGGGTTGAAGAGATATCAAGAACAGAACTGAATAAACTAATTGTGTGCTAAGGGTAGGTGTCACTTCCCTAACGGATGATGAATACTTTTCTTCTTCCTATATCACTATGAATTAGGATGTGGAATAAATTTATGAGAAGATGCTAAATCCAATAATTGAATTTGAGCTGCTATTTATCTGAAAGTTCTTGTAAGCCACAAGGACAAAAAAAGATTAAGAAAACCATAATTAGAAACACTTCTGAAAATAGTGTCAAGTAAGAACTCAAAATAGCTAGTTGAGGATAAGAAGGAGAAAGGAATGAGAACCATATCATTAAATTTTTAGTTAAACGTTTTTGATGATAATAATAGCAAAGAATGTAACGAGGCAAAAATATCAAGCTATAATGCCATCAATCAAAAAGTTAAAATGATTATATTCAAAAATATTTTTATCTTTAAAAAGTTAGGAAAAGGGAGAAATATTCCATTCTCTCCATATTTGGCTAATCCATTAACCCAGAGATCTTAGAACACCTTGTTTGCAGGACTTAAAGCTAAAATTTGAATCATTCGTACTGAAAGAAGCTAAGAGTTTGGGATGGTTAACACAAAGTGGAGGGGAAAAAAAGACAAGATAAGAATTCTCAAAGAAAAGTTATTTCATTTACTTTTAATTTTTTATTTTCACTTATTTATAATTTCTATATATTAACATGTCACTTACTTGGAATCTACTTCCTGTCAAAGGGTGTTAGAGAATGAACCTGTGTTCATTAATGTGAAGCTATAAAAGGTATGGACAACATGGTGAATGTTCAAGTTAACCATGCCAAATAAAACTGTGATAAGTCTAAAAATTTTAGTTAACAATTTACAAAACTGAAGTTATTACCTACCTTGACTGGTTAAATTTGAGAGTTCTTGTCTATAAACAATAAAATTTTCCACATCTGTTTCATACACCCAGGAAGTAACATTCTCTGTGAACTCCTAAAGGAAATACACAAAAGTACACAATTAAATTGGGAATAAATATATATTTCCATATAATATATAAAGAAATTCTTTAATTATCCTCTAGCATTTTCTTTAACAAATTTGAGGAAAATATGAGGTGTTATTTTTTAAACTTATCCAGCATAAAATAAATTCTGTGCAAAAAATGTAGACAAAAGAATGCAACTTCACACAAAGAATCAGTTTGGCATAACAGAAAGAGAATTAGATTTGGGGTGAGACTACCTAGATTTTAATCCTGTTTAATACCTTCAATGTTCACCTTGAACAAATCGTTTAACCTTTCTGGACCTGTTGGTCTTCATCTATAAAGCGATGGAACTATATCTAAGGTCCATTTCAGATCTAGAACATATTCCCCTGAACTACTTTTTTTACCTCTCCTGTTACTCTGATCAACACACACATTTCCAGACCCAGACTTAAACCCAATGGCTTTTTCTTTTTTCCTGAAATGGCTACTCATCATGCAGCAGATCAAGAGAATGCTGCAGCTACAGCATATTCTACTTTATAAAAGAAGTTAAGATCCACAACAGTGTTCTTGTGGAAACGATGGAGAGACGTAGGTAGGACAATGAGTAGAACTGAAGCTGGTTAAATGGTGAGAGTAAAAACAGTCAATGATTTCATGAAAAGTGGTAGTGTCTCCAATGGAGCATCTCGGATAATCTGTGCCTGCTTATTAACTGATTAATAATCTTACCAATGAGATAAAGGAAAAAGCAATACAAATGCAACTGGAACACACGCCAGAGAAACAATGAAAAACTTAAATAATGAGTGGGAAGGTTGACTTTAATTTTAGTTGTTGGGCTGTGCTTGAATAATAAACATGACTTAATTTAGAGATTCAGTGCCACATCAAAGTACCAAAGGTTACTTAATAGAACTAGGAAAAAAACCAAAATTCATTTGGAAGAAGAAGCAGAAGAAGAAGGGATGACAGTGTTAAGGAAAGGGGCCTGTAACGCACATATCTCCACTTACTACAGAGCAGTAATCTTTAAAACTATTTGGTTCTGGTAAATAAAAAGAAAAGGTAGCCAGTGAACAGGTAAGGCACACAAGACTACGGAGTAGCTGATCAGTTACCAAGTATGTCAGCTACTGGGGTTAAGCACAAAAACGTTGGGAAAATGGGAAAGCAGTTTGCCAGAAATTAGGTTTCGATCAACACCTTGAGTATTCGGCTGCAAAACAATATATGACCTAACAATAAAAAGTTATATCATAAACAAATTAGAACTGAAGAGGAGATATTATCTAGAAGCAAAATTTTTGACAGTCTACAAGGGACAGAGAGGTTAGTAATGTATTACACAAAGTCATAAAGCTTTATCATGTAAAAATCAGTCAATTAGAATTTAAAGGGAAAAAGTTAACAAGAAAAATCTTTGCAGCAAATTTCTCTAATAAGGATCAGATAAAGAAGATATATAGTGAATTGATGAAAATACATAAGACCAAGAATCATTCTCCAGTATTTAAATGGTCAAAGATAGGAACAACAAGCTCTCAAAAGAAGAAACAAAAACTATACGCAACCACAGGAAAAAAAAATCCTCTAAATGAGAGGTGTCAAACATGCTTTGGCAACATTCAGTACAGTGACCTAAACCATATTAAAATGCAATTGGGAATTATTGAACAAAATAAAAATATAACAGGCATAGATAATGTTCATATGTGGTTTTCTAAGTGAACATGCAAGTAGAGATTCTTAGGCATGGTTGAGGGACCCATTTCTATTTTAGCTTCACACTACTGCTCTAGGTCAACAATATACATAATAAGAGAAATCTAAAGTAAAATTTACTGAACTAAAATTAACTGTAAAACTAAATTAAGAATATTCTGAAGTTGACCCTCACACCTATCAGATTGGCAAAGATGACAAAAAAGGAAAACGGCGACAGCTGGAGAGGTGATAAGAGGGCAGCAACATTAATGTACTATTTGTTGAGATGAGAATTAACCATTGTGGAAAGCATTTGGAACCGTACTCCAAAAGCCACTAAATTGTGCATACTTTGTGCTCCCCTGATGGTATTATTAGGTATACATCCACAAGAAGTCAAAGACAAAGAGAAAGGATGCACATCTAAAAAAATATTTATAGTAACACTTTTTGTTATGGCATTCTGCTATAAAAGGAGTGAGTGCTCTTCAGTTAGGGAATAAGTGAACGCATTATGGTACATGAATGTGATGAAATACTGCTGAGGAAAAAAAAGGAAAATGATAGATATGAGAAACCTAGGAAGAATTATATGATATGATCCAGAGAGGGGTGAGCAGAAACAAACAGAAAGAAAAACCAATTCATGGAATGACTATAGAAACGTCAAGGAAAACAATTTGGAAAGGCTTAAGAACCCTAGTCAATGGAAAGACCAATCATGCCTTTAAAAGACTAATGAATTGTGTTTCCTACTTCTTGGCCAAAGCAATGGAATAAAAATGCACTGTGTGTGAACTTGTTTTGCTTGACCATACATTATTTGTCTTAAAGGAGGGCTTCTAAGGGGAAGAGAGTCTGAGGGAATTGGTAGGTAGCAACAATGCTAGAAAAAGTGTAAGTGTGGATAAAACATTTTTAAATACAAGAAAAAAGCAGATGGAAATTCAGAAGGGGATACAGTAAGTAGCACAGAGCAGGGCAGTTTTGTTAATATGGTGTTAAAATACATCGGTTAAAAAACTATATACAATAGAAGTTCAGTTTCCTATACAATCTTTCTGTTGTCTTTCTGTTCTTTGCATAATGAACAATTCATGTTTGTTGATAATTATAGAGTTCAAAACAAAAAAGAAAATATAAAGATGAAATATATATTATATAAATATTGCTTACACTTGCTCACAACACAAACTATTGAACACACTAGATGACAAAGTCAAGATTTTAAAATATCTTGACCTGTTAAGAACACGACACCAAATGGAAGAATAAACAACAGAAATAAATTGTAAGTCTTATAGTTGGACTGACTAAAAAGATTAACTTCAGAAGTTGATGGGTCAAGCATGGTTTGAAAGGGGTTCATTTTGAAAAAAATTCTAAGTATTTTAGTGGGTTGCAAACTCAATATAAATTACAAGTGGAATAAAGTAGCAAAGAAAAGTAATCTGAATTTTGGCTGTATTAAGAAAGATATGATTCTGTAATAATGAAGGAAATAATTCTGTTATATTCTGCATTAGAGCACATTTGAAGTACTGTGTTCACTTCTCAACACCGTATCTTAGGAAGATCAGTGATAAAAAGGAGAGAATTCAGGAGGGCAACTAGAATGGCAAGGGACTTGAGTTCATGTCATATTATGAAAAATGGAAGTCTGTCTTGGAAGGCAGTGGAGTGTTCTTCATTTGAGATCTTAATGCAATGGACAAACCACTTGTCAGGTAAATTATAGAAAGGGATATTTGTTCAGGTATGAATTTACTTAGATGGCTATGATGGATCTGGAAATCCTTTCTAATAAACCACAAGAAAATAATTTGTACCAAGTCACAAAACAGAGTACACTTTAAGTTTGATACCTAGTTTTTCTGCAGATAAAAGTTCTACATGAAAATTTGAAATTATCAGTTTCTGATATGCTACAAAAGGGCATTATTAACCTTTTTGATTTTAAAAGTATTTGTCTTTCAAAACTAGCTAATATTGTGAATTAGTTGGCTTAAATTTTAATTGCCCTCAAAGGCTAAATTGGAGAATTACTAGTATAACCACTAATTATTCAATCAGAAAAATAATCAAATTGTGATTGAATCAATCACCTACTATACTTACTTAATAATTATTTCATGTATTCCAATCTAGTAAGGTTTGCACACTCTCTCTCTCTGTCTCTCTGTCTCTGTCTCTCTCTCTCTCTATATATATGTAGCATGATCTATACGACTTCATGAAACTGCTCCTCATTTAGGATTCAAGGGATAATTTCCTACCCCTGATTAACAGTGACTTACGAAAGGACTTAAAAAACATGTCAAAAATTAGTAAGAAAAGAAATTTATGGAAAATAGGCTTGTAATATGCTGAACTACAAAAATGACAATAACAATAACACATTCATTTATGCTTTAGGGATTACAAGGAACTTTCCTGACAGATGCCTTGGAAATAGGTAGGATATTATCATCACCATTTTACAAAAAGAGGAAATGAAAGCTCAGAAAACTGGAATCACATAGTAAGTGTTTGAGTTGAGACTTGGGCCACAAGGTCCCGCTGATTTTAGGAAAAATATATTCCCATAATTTTCACTACCTTCAAAAAAGGCAACCAACACAATCTGTAAAAGAACAAAACTCAACCAAACAAATCTCAGTTACCTTCATTTCCATGGTTAAAAAATATTAACGTGAAACTTCAAATATACATAATATAATATCCCCTTGCTATCTTTAAATTTTAAATCTTTTATATTTTACTTGGCAAGGACAATGCACCTGTCCTCAAACATATGAACTGGTGCTGGCCTGACTTTTATTTCATTTAAGCCAAATTTAAAAAAAAAAAGGAGGGGGCTAGAATTATTTCCTTGAATTTTGAAGGCACAATCATACAAACACCTTTACAATGTACTAAAAATAACATGAATAACAGGCTGTCAACATTTTAATTTTAAAAATTCTTATAAGCAGGCAAAACTTTACTTTCCAATCAAAACTAATATATTCTTTACACACTAAAAGGTTTCTCTTGAAAATTTTCTGGCTAAAAAGAAAAAAATGTTCAGAGAAACATAGTCCCTTACATTTAGGAGACTTTGGAGACGGGCTAGTATGGTTGCCCTATTTTACAGATAAGGAAACTGAAGTCAAGACAAATCAAATGATTTCTTCAATGCTACATAGCTAATGCCTGGTGGAGCTAAGTGGCACATCTGTTGCATATGCAGAAGCAAAACATGTGCATCTTTAACACTCTAAAGTAAAAGGGGAAAGGAGTTTGTGAGGCAGGGAGGGTAGTAGGAAAAAGTATGCCAGTTTTATTTAAGGAAGAAATTCAAACATATGAACTTGCTCCAAAAGTATGGGAAGAAACTAACTCTTATTAGACAAACTGTATAGATAATTTCTAACATGTTAAGCACTTTACTAACATTTATTAAATATTTAGTATATTTAGTATTATTTATATATTTAGTAAATACTATTTATATTTAGTAAATACTATATTTAGTAAATACTATTTCAAGATGTTACACAATTTAAAATTATATTGAAATAATTTGCAATTATTTGTCAATAGCTAATCACTACTTCGTGTAAATCTACCAAAGATGGAAATGTCAAACAAAAGAAAGGGAAATAGAAAAATATCAAAAAAAAAAATCAACCCATTCAGGAAAAAACTGCAACAAAAAATATTAAAACTTATAATCTAGGGTTAAAATTACAAAGATACTTTTTTCAATTTTAAACAAACTTCTTAATCCATAGAGGGATGGAAAGAATGGAGAACGTAATTTAGAGCTCAAGGAGGTCTACTCTAATAGGAAAAGAACTTTATTATATACACATTTTGGACATCATCACAATAACAGTTTTTGCCACATCACATTCTGGAACAACAACCAAAGACAAGGTTTTAAAAAGTGTCAGTGAAGAAATAGTTTTGGTTTATAGAGTGCCAATCAAGGGATTTATATGACATGTCATCACTTTTCTTGAATGCTTTTGTGATTCTAAAACTATTCCTTCTAAAGTAGGATGAAATCAAATTATATAATTTTTGAAATGTACAAAATAATGCATACATACATACATTTATTTTTTAATCTTTCTATTAAGGAGCTCACCAGGTACAACTATAAGAAAAGTTTCATCATGATACAAATTCATCACATGATCTCCCCATAGATTCCTAGGAGGGAACAAATATTCAATTGTGCTCAGGGACTTATTGTAAATAATCACTTTCCCTCACATTCTCTTACTATCCTAATGATAAAAAGCTTTCAGGAAAATAAAAAAAAATTGCTCCAGTTCATGGAAAGAATTTGGGTTCTTCTGAAGAAAGGTTCTGACATATCTTTTCTAGCTATGAATGAGTTACATACAGAAAAAATTCCATAATTCATTCATATTTTCATTCTAGGAAAAAAATTACTTTAAAAGCCCTCTTTCCAAATGCAGTGACTGATGTAATCAAGGTATTTTGAATTATTGTCTTTGACAATACTAATTATACGTAAAACAATTATAAGCTACTACATAAAGAATAATGCAGAGATGTAACCAGAATAAAAAAAAGGATCAGATTTATTTTTTTTGAAACACGAGAACTACATTGTTACGTGCATTGTTCTATTACTGAAAAAAAGCATGAATTTTATTCTTTGCCTATAGACTATATGACTCCATCCTAATTTTGAATGAAAATGATTAGACAAGTGCTGGTCTGATTACTATCAGAAAGCGAAAAACTTCTCTAATCTCTATGGGTTATCATATTCATATTATTAATGTTATTTGCACATTTTAATAACATCGAACTGCACTCATAGCTTTCCTTTTCAAAATTTTGAACTTAAACACTAGAAGAGGATCTGTTATTCAAAGAATGGGAGAACAGGGGTATTCTATAGATTTTGACTCTCCATTTCACACTGCTTACTTTTAAAAATATATAATTCATTCTACACATTACTTTCAGAACTGTCTTGTTCTTCTGTGCCTTCTGAAATTCTTTGGTCTATTTCATAACGTTTCAATAGCTCTCCCTTTTGTGGGAAACATCAACAGCCACTAGTGCAAATATACTGTAGAAGTTTTTTTTTTCTATTTAAGCTTTTTCAAAATGTGTCTAAGCTTCAAAATAAAATCACGTTTTCTGGTGGAGGCCAATGACTTCCTAAATGACTCCTTGGTCTCTGCTTCAAGTCAGCTGTTTTTGATAAGAGATCTTATATTTTATTTTATCATTATTAACACATTTTCTTCTAATATTGCTTAGTGTCTTTTGGAATCACTGATTTCTGTTTGGTCTAGTATAGCAGTCAAAGATTTCATATCTTGGGTAAGGCTGACCACTTTCTGTTCTGAGTTACTTGTTCTCCTGAATCTTTTGTCCAGAGGTTTTATTTCATACTTTACTTACTGTAAACATTTCTATAGCCCTTGTGGAAAATCCATTTTTTTATCTTTGCTTTAAGTCTCTGCTGACAGCTGTTATGGAGTTAGTTTTGCAATAATTTTTATGTAGGTTATTTTAATTCAATTGCGGCAGCTAAGTGATACAGTGGATAGAGCACCAGTGCGGGAGTCAAGAGGACCTGAGTTCAAATCTCACCTCAGGCACTTGACACTAGCTGTGTGATGTTGGGCAAGTCACTTAACCCCAGTTGCCCAATCCTGCATCATCTCTAGTCATGATGAATATCTGGTCACTGGATTCAGATGGCTCTGTAGGAGAGGTGAGGCTGGAGACCTGCACAGCCCTCCCTCACTTAAAGCAAAGTCAAGTGCAAGTCACGTTATTTCTCTGATGGCACAGTCTTCTTTGGCAACGAAGTACGAACACACACATGCATTTCATTCATTCATTCATTCACATCATACAGGTCTTTGTGTCAGGGTCCAGGCTACACCTTTTACTACATTTCTGAGTGAGTAGGATTCTTTCTTTAATTTAAATTTTTTTTCTTCTAAGTTTACAATATAAAACAGGCCTGCACAACATACAGCCTGCAGGCCGACTATGGCCTGCCAAAGGATTTTGGCGGCCCAAGAAAAATGTAGAGAATGTAAAAGAAAATAAAGATGTAATGAGTCCTTTGTCCATGCCCCACTTAACCCGCCTTCCATTAGTCACTACTGTAGCCATCACATAACTTGGTGGGTGGATTGTTACTAAGCACTCTCTCCTGTTTGTTATTACATGATTCGTGGAAGCCAACTACTGTCTGTCTCTACTACGAGAGTAGCGAGAGTTGTATCTTTTCTCCATGTTTTCAGTTGTTATTGTCATTGAAGAGGGACAAGTTGACTGTAGCCACATGCCAACACAAGTGGAAGACCACTATATAATGAGTGGCAACTATGTGAGGGCCTCGCCCCATTTCACTTCATGGTTGCCCTCCAAGTTACATGAGTATCTGGTGCCCTCGCCAAGATCATACGCTCAGTTTAGTATTTCTTTGTATGTGTGCAAGTTGCTTTGGTGGAGATTTTTGGTTGTAACATTAAAATTTTTAGGATAACTGTAAAATGGGTGATAAAAGAAATGGAAGATCAAACCAGAATGTAGTGTGTTTAATCTGGAGTGGACAAATAGATACTTGTTTGCTTACATGAGAGACAAAATATCAAGCCTTGTTTGCTGAGAAGAAATAGCTGTTCTGAAGGAATACAAACTTTTTTTCCGTTTTGAATCAAAACATCCTGACTTAAGCAAATTGGACATAAGTCAAATTAAAGTGTCCAAATTGTTGAAAAATCTCAGTGGGGAAACAATAGTTTTTCAAGAAAGCAAACTCAGAAAATGAGGTGGTACTAAGGTGAGCTTTCATCTTTCTAAAGAAATCGATTTCAAACATGATTCCGGAATATGACAAACTGATAGTTGACAAGAAATATAATAAATCCCATTAACTAAGTGTAAACAGTAAGGAAACTTCAAAAATGTATTAAAACTTGTACCACTTAACAAAGTAATTTTTTAACATTAATGGGATTTCATGATAAAAATTTCAAGTAATAAGTGTAATTGTATTAATTGAAATTTCCCTTCTAAAAATATGGTTTACTTGAAAGACTGGTGAATGACTAATTATGCCTTTACTTGGAAATTGAGCTGCTAAAAACCTGTCTGCAGCCTGAAGTTTAGCCTATTTTAATTTTGACCCTTACCTAATGCCAAGTTGTGCAGGTCTGGTATAAAACAAGCATTTCCATAACCCAGTACAACTGAAGAAGAGGTTATGAGGGCCATTAGGCTCCTTTCACATGGCAAAGCACCTGGTGCTAATTCTATTGCAGCAGGGGACCCAACTGCTCATACAAAAGTTGACTGAAACTTTCCAGGTTATATGGCAAGAGGAGGTTATCCCCCAGGAGTTCAAGGATATCTCCATTGTCTATCTCTATATAAAGGTAAAGGAAACAGACTGGCCTGCAACAATCACAGGGGGTGTCTTTCTTAGTCATTGTTGGCAAGATTCTTGCCCGAGTTCTCCTTAAACAGCCTGATCCTTCACCTGGAAGATGGTCACCTGAGAGTCAGTGTGGCTTCAGAAAGGGCTGAGGAACAGTTGATATAGTGTTTACTGCCCAACAACTCCAGGAGAAATGCCAGGAGCAGAACAGAGGTCTGTACACAATGTTTGCAGATCTGACCAAGGCCTTTCATACTGTTAGTCGTGAGAGTTTATGAAAAATTATGTCAAAATTTGGTTGCTCAGAGAAATTCATCAGCCTTGTATGTCAATTTCATGATGGCATCCTTGCCCATGTTCTAGAGAATGGACAAAGCTCTCATGCCTTCTCAGTCACCAATGGAGTGAAACAGGGTACTGTGATTACTCATCCTATTTGGCATATTTTCAGCTATGTTGTCAAATGCTTTCAATGAGGATGAACATCAAGGTCAGCTATGGCACTGATAATAAATTCTTCAACTTGAAAAGGCTACAAGCTAAAACCAAAGTGGAGGGAGTGCTGGTGCATGATTTTCTGTTTGTGCATGATGGTGCACCTAATGCAGCCTCTGAAGCTGAGATACAACAAACTATGAATCAATTCTCTGCTGCTTGTGATAATTTTGGCCTAGCAACTAACACCAAGAAAACACAGGAGTTCTGCCAGTCAGTACCACACCATGTACAAGTGGAACCATCAGTTACAGCAAATAGAGAAGTTTTGAATGTTACGGAAAAGTTCACTTACCTTGGTAGTGTACTTTCCAGGGATGTACACATTGATAATAAGGTTTATGCACATATTGACAGAGCTAGCATATATGGAAAATTATTCTAAACCTACTTCTATGTATTAGTTCTTTCTCTGGATGCAGATAGCATCTTTCTTCATATATCCTTTATAGTTAATTTGGGTATTTATAATAGATTAGCAGAAGAGGAAATAGAATATTAAACAGATTTCAGAAAAAGAAATTGAACTGGCCATAAATGAGCTTCCTAAGAAAAAGGTACCAGGACCAAATGGATACTGATACCTAAACCAGGAAAAGTACAAACAGAAAGAAAATTACAGACGAATTTCATTAATATGGATGAAAAAAATCCTAAATACAATACTGGCTAAAAGATTTTAACAATATATTATACAAAGATTATACATTATTATCAAGTAAGATATATACGAGGAATACAGGTATAGTTTAACATAAGGAAAACTATTATATTGATTATGTCATTGATCATATAAATAATAAAAGTAAAAAAAAAATCATCATCCTTGGTACTCCCCCCATCACCACTCTCTGTCCCTTTGATTGGAACTATGAACTCCCAAAATCTCCATTTAAGGAGAAGTTTCTCCCATGTCCTGCTTTTTAGCTTCCTTTTGTGGGGTATCTCTCCTCATTATATTGTATGCTCTTTGAAAGCAGGGAATGTCTTTTTTTCAGATTTGTATCCCTAAGAATTTGCACAGTACCTAGTTCATATCAGGTGCTTAATAAATGTTTGTCGACTGATCCTCACAACAATCCTATGAGGTAGATGTTATTATTACACCCATTTTAAGGTGAGAAAAGGCCCAAATAATTCTTTGGGTGAACAAGATTAACACCAGCTAGATTCCAGTTCTCTTTTCTTCACTTCTGTTAAGGGCCTATACAATAGGCACCTGCCCCATTTCCTTCTGATTAAGTACCCTGATTGGGCTGAATCAGTGTTTTTTACTTTTGCAGGTATGTAGAAGAGTAGAATAGGTACAATACAGAGAGTTTCTGCCATCCTGGATTTCCCTAATCTAAGGGTTACCCCAGCCATGGTAAGGGCTGATCCCTTTATACTTCCCCCTACTCTGTATATAGCTGGGTAGAGCTGAGGTCTGCCGCTTGATGCAAAGGAATCATTGGCTAGGGGCAGGGGTTACATGTAATGGCAAAGACTACAACAGCAGGAAAATTCCTAAACTGGTCCCATGCTCAAGCATGTGGGGTTAGTTTGTATGATCTGCTAGACCATAGATTGTAGTGGGGAAGGAGTGATGTACTAGCTAATTAATCAGGAATTATTACTCTCCAATGTTAATTAATAAAGCTGTCACCATGTTTCTTGGTTTCTTGTCCTGTAATTGCTCTACCTTTGGTACATAACTCCTGTCCATACTGTTAAGTCACATGACCTGGATACGGTTTTGCTGGAGTTGGTATGGGGAGCTGGGCAGACTATCTCCTGTTTAGGTAGCCATCTTCAGAGGAAGTTTGTTATATTCACTTTATCCATAACTGTTGGCCCTCTTCTATAAATTCTGATCCATAGATCTTGTGTATGAGTTGTTTCTAAGTTATCCAAAATTACACAAAAGGTAATCATTTTAAAATATTTAAAATAAACAAATAGTCTTTCATTAGCACAGACAAGTTAAAGTATTTTACTTAATGTTTGCTTTACAAAAGACTTGCAGGAAGTCAGTCATATAATTCATTAAATATTTATTTTTTTTATTAGCTTTATCAAGTTTACAATTTCAGACTCAGTATGTTCTAGCCTTTGCCTTAAAAATTATTATTATTTTTTAATCACATCACAAACCAAGTCTCCTTTTTAGTCAGGTTTGTGTCAATTTTCACTTAAGGCATCCATAGGTATAAATAGCTCTCCATAAAGAAATTGACAACAGTGCCCTCAGAACAAAGGCCACATGGACACCCTAGGGCTTTGAAGTCTGTAGCATTCTGTTACATGATGTCACAGAGGGTCCTGAAGAACCAGTACTTTCTGAATCAAAGATCCAGAGAGGAACCTAACTTTAAGGTGGGGAGACCAACACAAGGTTCTATCGGAGTGTGGAACCTGCAGCCTTGAGGCCAAATGTGACCTCGACTGCAGCCCTTTGACTGATTTCAAACTCCACAGAACAAATCCCCTTAATAAAAAGGATTTTTTTTTTTGTAAAACTTGGACTCAATCAAAAGGCTACCCCCAAGAATCTAGAAGGCCTCATGTGTCCTAGAAGCCACAGGTTCCCCACCCCTGGCTAGATAATACAAGATAGAACCAAGCAGGGCAGCACCCTTGGTACTATGAAATGAGCAGAATAAAGAGGACAATTTATACAAGAACAACAACTTGGAAACACTTCAGAACTCTGACCTATGCAGTGTTCAACCATGGCTCCAGCAGACCTATTAGATAAAACACAGTGATCCTCTTCTTGACAGAAAATTGATGCTTTTGAACATGGCCACTGCATGGATTCATTTTGTTTGACTATGCCTGTTTGACAGAAGTATCCCCTATTTCACTCTGTGTTTTTTAGTGATGATGGATAGGCTGGAGAGGCAGAGTTATCACATCATATAATGATATTAAACAGTATGATATTATTTCAATAATACGACATCATATTATTATGTAATGATATGAAAAAGTCACACTAAAACATTTTCCAAAATGTATAGCTGTGAGCTGATCCAACCATTCTGGAGAGCAATTTGGAACTACGCCCAAAGGACTAAAAAAAATGTGCATATACTCTTTGATCCAGCAATATTGTTTCTGGGACTCTATCCCAAAGAGATCAGAGATATGAGAAAGGGTTCCATGTGAACAAAAATATTTATAGCAGCTCTCTTTGTGGTGGCCAAAAACTGGACAAGGGGATGCCCACCAATTGGGGAATGGCTGAACAAATTGTGGTATATGAATGTAAGAGAATGCTATTGTGCTATCAGAAACGATGAACAGGAAGACTTCAGAGAATCTTAGAAAGACTTATATGAACTGATGCTGAGTGAAAGGAGCAGAACCAGGAGAATTTTGTACACAGCAACAACCACAGTGTGTGAGAAATTTTTCTGGTAGACTTAGTACTTTAGTGAAATGCATGGACTTAAAAAATTTCCAAAGGACTCGAGGCAAAATGCCTTCCACATTCAGAGAAAGAACTGTGGAACTGGATTGCAGATAGAAACAGACCATTTTCTTTTGTATTATGTTTTGTTTTATGGTTTCTCCTATTCATTTTAATTCTTCTATGCAACATGTATTTAATAGGAAAGTACATGTACAACCTACATAAGATTGTATGCTGTCTCAGGGAGGGAGCAGGGTGGGGGGAATGAGAGGGAGGGAAGGGAAAAAAATCGATATATGGATATATGGAAGTGATTGTTGAACGCTGAAAATAAATAAAATAATTTAATTAAAAAATAAAATGAAATGTAAGTTCCTTTAGAGCAATGACTATGTTTTCATATTTCTAATGACTGTTACAATGATTGGCATTGAGTAAGAAATTAAAATAAATGTTCTGATTTTTTTTTCATTTATCCATTTATTCAAGAGTGATGGGAAAGGGGAGAGGATTTGACAATCATAGTATTTAGATCACATGTGTAGGGGTGTGGGTGGGGTCACTTAAATCCCAATATCCTATTAATGCTGGTTGAGTTTTGACAAAATAAAACACTTGTAAATCATTGAAAAGTTAACAAAAAGTGGTTTATGTTGCCCTCATATGGCAATGAATCAGAGTTACAATGTACTTTGTTTACCTTGGGTAGAGAGGTAGCTTCTCTTGTCTCCTTATGGAAATGTGTTTGTCAACAGCCTCAGGAACTGTGACTTATGTGGTCTCAAGCACCCACTAAATTTGAGAGGCCCAGACTCCATGAATGTGAGACTTTTTATACCTTTCGGTGATTGGGAATCTATGTCCTGGAAAGCTGGGGCCAGTTTGGGCCCAGGGATATCTTTTCTTTCTTTCAGGGAAATCTATTCCCTATTTACAGGGAAAGGAATGGCATAGCCCTAACTCAGACTTTTTTGGGAGGCACAGGAGGAGTAACAGTACACTAATTCATGTTTTAGGGAAACACTAGATATCATTCTTGGGGCGGCTAGGTGGTGCAGTGGATAGAGCACCAGTGCAGGAGTCAGGAGGACCCGAGTTCAAATCTCACCTCAGACACTTGACACTCACTAGCTGTGTGACCTTGGGCAAGTCATTTAATCCCAGTTGCCTCATCCTGGGTTATCTCCAGTTATCCTGATGAATACTTGGTCACTAGATTCAGATGGCTCTGGAGAAGTGAGGCTGGTGACCTGCACAGCCCTCTCTCACTCAAAACAAAGTCAAGTGCAAGTCATGTCATTATTTCTCTGATGGCATGGTCTTCTTTGGCAACGAAGGACGAACACATACACACACACACACACACACACACAGATATCATTCCTATGTCTTGATATACCATATTATGGTGGCAATGCCCTAGGGAACTTTTAAATGATCTTCTCTCATATAAATACTCTGAGGAGTTTATTCCTGGACGGTCTTATTGGCATGTGCAGAACTAAAAGGAAAAACCAAACCAAACCAAACCTCCTATTCCACCCTAAGGAATCATTATATATGAGGTAAGGTATAAGGAAAAAGAAGAAAAATGAGGAAGAAAACAAAGAACCTAGGTTTTCTTCTCACTTTTCCCTCTCTCCCTCAGATTTCAAACTGGTGAGTTGCTAGATTATAAAATTAGCGAGGTCTTAGGCCAGTGGAGTTTTGGTTAACCATGAATGTGCTGGCAATCTACTCATGGAATTTTTCAAGATAAAGCACTGCAAAAGAATAAAAAATGAGGCAGCAAATTAGAGTATTTAAGAGAATCAATCTAGTGAACACAGCTTCAGAAAGGCACCCGGAGAAATAGGAGGGATCATGTGTCAGCATCACCACCTGGATCACCATCTCCCCTCAGCTCCTAATGGAGATAGGACTCTGAACCCAATGTCCAACAACCATCAGTTCTAATTATGGACCAATTATATAAGCATCACGGAAGAGAAAGAGTAATTGCTGTCAAGATGGATTCCACCTTCTTTGTGAACTGCCACCAACAAAAACTAGCAACCAAATGCCACCAATGCAGAAACTAACTAAAAGCTTTTGGAGAGACACTGCATCCTTTCCCCAATGCTTTGCTTGTAACCTAATCACCAAATCATTATGCTTAGAAGTAACACCCATGGAGATGGGACCTGGAAATTGTTAAAGACGTGGAAAAAAAAGTTCTTGGCATTAAAATCCTTGCCACTATCAAGTAGTTCAACGCTGGAAATAGACATGATTTTTATCAAAGGAAATCACATCTTACCAAATTACCATCTTCTTTGCTGCTGTACTCTTAAGGACCACAGGACCTTTCCACTAGACTTTCAACTGAAATCCCTATGAGAATGTGAGCTCTTTGAAAGGCAGGACTGTCTTTGCTTTCCTATTTGTATCTCCAATGTTTAGCACAGTAACTGACACCTAATTAGTACTTAATAAGAATGTTTTCATTGATTCAAATTAAGAGAATCACATTTTATCTATATGTAACAGATCATAACAAGTGAAAATACAAATTACATAAGCAAATATCCCTGTCTAAAAATCTTTTTTACATCATGATTTTAGCTTTGATGTATAAATGGTAAGGTAAATTTTAGCTTAATTTCTACAAGATGCCAAATTAATGAGATTTTACGTTAGCTAAACCCCTTAGTGATTTCTATAAAATAAAGTATAGAAAAGAGTGACATATACAAATGAATTGAATGTGTATGTAAATAAACATATATTTTCATCACAAAGCTATAAAAAGGGCAGAATAGAAATCCATTAAAATAAATGCTTTATGAGTAACCAAAAAAAATTCTAATAAGACTAAGATAGCATTTATTATTGCTATAAGCATAACTCAAAATCAAGCATCTCTGTGGGAGAGCTCAGGATAATACACTGAGAGCTAGGCTTGCAAGCAGACCTGAGATTGAAGACTTGTTCTGGTACTCAATACCTGTAGCATTTTGATCAAGTCAATTTAGTCTACCTGAGCCTCTATTTCTTCATTTATAAAACAAATGTAATAATAGGTAATCTGCATATTTATGAGATTATGAAATTGTAATGTAAAGAGACAATTCAGTTGAAGAGGAAGGGAACTGGATTTGGTGTGACCCTGGACAAGTCACACCGCCATTTAGGAATTCCATTTTACTCATCGGTAAAATGGGATGGTTGAACTAAGGATGTCAAAAAGTCAATGAGGAGAAGAATGCTTTCAAAAGCAGAATTAGCCAAATGAAAAAGGAAAACTGCCCTGAAATTCTAGAACCAGATGGGAAAACAAATATTCAAGGGATCCACCAATCACCTCCTGAAAGAGATCCAAAAAGAGAAACCCCTAGGAATATTGTGGCCAAATTCCAGAGTTCCCAGATCAAGGAGAAAATATTGTAAGCAGCTAGAAACAATTCCAGCATTGTGGAAATACAATCAGAATTAACACAAGATCTAGAAGCTTCTACATTAAGGGATCGAAAGTGTGGAATATGATATTCCAGAAGTCAAAGGAACTAGGACTATAACCAAGAATCACCTACCCAGCAAAACTAAGTATAATACTTCAGGGGAAAAAATGGTCTCTCAATGAACTAGAGGACTTTCAAGCATTCTTGATGAAAAGACCAGAGCTGAAAAGAAAATTTGATTTTCAAACCCAAGAATGAAAAGAAGCATGAAAAGGTAAACAGCAAAGAGAAGTCATAAGGGACTTACTAAAGTTGAACTGTTTACATTCCTACATGGAAAGAAAATATTTGTAACTCTTGAAACTTTTCAGTATCTGGGTAGTTGGTGGGATTACACACACACATGCACACGCACACGCGCACACACACGCATATATAGAGACAGAGAGCACAGAGTGAATATCTTAAAAAAATGAAGTTAAGTGGTGAGAGAAATGTATTGGGAGGAGAGAGGGAGAAATGGAATGGGGCAAATTATCTCTCATAGAAGAGGCAGGCAGGAGACTTTTTAGTGGAGGGAAAAAGAGGGGAGCTGAGACAAAAACATGAAGTTTATTCTCATCACATCTGACTAAAGGAAGAAATAAAATGCATACTCATTTTGATATGAAAACCTATCTTACAATACAGGAGAGTGGGAGAGGAGAGGATAAGCAGGGTGGGGGGGATGATGAAAGGGAGGGCAATGGGAGGAGGGAGCAATTTGAAATCAACATTCTTGGGGAGGGAGAGGATCAAAAGAGAGAACAGAAGCAATGGGGGGCAAGATAGGATGGAGGGAAATAAAGTTAGTCTTACACAACACCACTATTATAGAAGTCATTTGCAAAAGTACATAGATATGGCCCATATTGAATTGCCTGCCTTCCCAAAGGGAATGGGTGGGAGGGATGGGGAGAAGTTGGAACTCAAAGTTTTAGGAACAATTGTCAAATGTTGTTCTTGCTTCTAGGAAATAAGAAATACAGGTAATGGGGAATAGAAAATTATCTGGCCCTATAGGACAAAAGAGAAGGTGGGGACAAGGGAAGGGAGGGATGATAGAAGAGAGGGCAGATTGGTGATAGGGGAAATTAGTATGCTCAGTGTATTGGGGTGGCGGGAGGGGACAAATGGGGAGAAAATTTGGAACCCCAAATTTTGTGAAAATGAATGTAAAAAGTTAAACAAATAAATAAGAAAAATAAAGTTTTCGATGGTGTTGTAATTTTGACATATTAGAACTTCAAAGAGTGAGGCAACCCAGAAAAAAGAGATGGAAGGGCAAGTTCCACAAGGCAATAACATAGAAAGTGTTTAGAATAAGGTGAAGAGAATTTGTGAATACCACAAGGTAAAGAAATCCATCTCTGAAAGGGGACAGAAAAAGAAAATCATATTAAGAACAAAAAAAGAAGATACAGAGGAAGAGAATCTAAATTAATCCCTTACCTGAGAAAAGGGGAAGAAGACTTAGATCAGTCAAATAAAAGGAAGAAAAATACATCAAGAAGTTAAGAAATACACTAAAATTAAGGAAAGAGTTGACAAAAGAGAGGGAGAATTGAAGGACAGTAACAAAGTTTGTGGAATAATGTTACTTTAAAATAGATTGGGCAAAACTGATTTAAGGGACAGAGTACTCACTGAAAAGTGAAAGAGGAAAAAAAAAATCTTCATTTAGAAAAGACACAATACTCGCGCCACAAATGGAGGAAAATAAAACTTAAAATGTGAATGGAAGAAACAATTCAATGAAAAACAAGAGAATGGCAAAGTGGAGAAAATGATACCCCACAACTTAGTGCTTAGAAGAATCACACCTGAAAAGGAGATATAAAGGGAATAAAAATGTGCAGCAGGAATAAAATTTACTATGCCCCAGGTAAATCGAAAAAGTAGAATTACAATCCCATTATCAGAAACAAAGAGCCAATACATAAATAGAGGGGAATTACATTAGGTTGGGAACCACAGACAACAAACCAACATCAATATAAAACTTACATGCTCTAAATGACAAAGCATCTAAATTCATAAAGGAAACCTGAATTGAACTGCACCAATACCTTCCTTTACAAATATCTTGTTTTAAGGCAATACATACAGTAGGGAGATTTTAGCAGTCATCTGTCAGAGTTGGACAAATGTAATGGAAAGATTGAAAAAAAAGAAAAACGTATTTCTGGAAAATAACAGCTAAAAGATTTATGGTCCCTTCTGAATGAAAACAATAAAAAACCCACAAATTTTGGGGCACCATATAGAAGCTTCAAAAACCGAGAACCACAAAGACATGCAGAAATAACATAAAAAAATCTTTAGAGACCATAGAGTAATATAAATACTATCAATTCAGGAATGACAAACAAGATACATAACTAAATGAAGACAATACTAAAACCTAAATAATGAGTAAGTCAAATAACAAATTATAGAAGGAAATTAAAAATTATGTGCGTACACTGATTAAGAGATAACATTTCAAAATATCTAGGTCGCAGCTGAAGTAGCTCTCAGAGAAAAAAATTAAATCCCCAAAACACACATTAGGAAAACAGAAAAAAATATGACATAATCTGGACATGAATTTTAAAAATTACAAACCTAACCAATGAATAAAATCCAAGTAAGTATAAAAGATACAATCTTGAAAATCAGAGAAATAAAGAACTCAGAAATAAAAAAAGTATAGAACTGATTACTGCAAAGTTATGGGTTGAAAATGTAAGTTTTACTTGCTACTCTAAAAATATGAAATGCCTAAAACAGCAGAATACCAAGTATCAATTTAAGATAAAGGAAGTATGAAAGAAAACAAAACTCTTGGTCCTGATGGATTTACAGGAGAACTCTAACAAACTTTAAGAAAACATTTAGTGCCAATACTCTTAAAATAGTCTAAAAAATAAAGATGTATTGCATTTTTCAAGTTCTTTTTAATGAGATAAATGGTATACTAATAAACCCAGAAACATTAAGCACTTAGACCAGGGAAGGAGAACCATAGACCAATATGTTATTTATGAATGTTCATTCAATATTTTTAAATTATATACTGTCAAAGAAAATTGTTCATTGTAACCAATTGGATTTATATGAAAGATGCCAAGGTGGTTCAAGGACTGTCTTTGCTTTCCTATTTGTATCTTCCATGTTTAGCACAGTAATTGACATCTAATTAGTACTTAATAAGAATGTTTTCATTGATTCAAATTAAGAGAATCACATTTTATCTATATGTAATAGATCATAAGAAGTGAAAATACAAATTACATAAGTAAATATGAAAACATAATTAATCGCATTTAAAATAAAAACATCCAAATCCACTTTATTATCTCAACAGATATAGGAAGTCTTTTGACAAAGTACTATCATTTATGCAAAAAACACTACAAAATATAAGCACAGATTTTTTGCAGAGTGAAGCAAAATGAATTCCCACATTGTCCTTGTTGAAAAATGTATGTCTCATTCCGTACCTTGAATCTCATTAATTATCCCTCAGGAAAAGAATACTCTGGAATCATACTTGGTCACTCAACTGATCAGCCATATTAAGCTTTTCCAAAGTAGTTTTCCTTTGTAATGTTCATGTAACAAATTGTTCTCCTGCTTCTGCTTATTGTATGTTTTCCCTGTCACTCACTTCCCATAGGTGATCTGTTTTCAAGGCTTGTTGGGCCTAACTTCGCAGTATCTTTCAAATATATCCGTTGCTCTACTTGGTACAGGATCTTGTATCCTTATACCTGGACTATGGCAATAATCCGCTGGTTGGTTTGCCTCGCCCTAGAACAGATTTCTCCCTACT
Organism: Bettongia penicillata ogilbyi; assembly: GCA_023548195.1. Classification (NCBI taxonomy): domain Eukaryota; kingdom Metazoa; phylum Chordata; class Mammalia; order Diprotodontia; family Potoroidae; genus Bettongia; species Bettongia penicillata. The sequence goes on from JAJHZJ010000311.1 coordinate 7,238,354, forward strand.
CCAGTCCCTCCTGCATTGAACTGCCAAAGTGATTTTTCTAGTCCAGGCCATTCGTGTCATTCTCCTACTATTCCAGTGGCTCCCTATCACCTCCAGGATCCAATACAAAGCTCTCCATCATTCAAAGCTCTTCATAATATAACTGCCACCTACAGCTTCCCAGTCTTCTGATACCTTATTCCCCAGCACATAGATAGGCAAAGAAGAAAGAAAACTACTTCCCTTTGCGGGTGATGTGAGGAATTACTGAATAAATTCTAGGGCATTAAAAAAGAAACTGGATCAAAAACAATAAGGTTGTGGGATATAAAACAGCCCCATCTTCATCAATCAAATGCTTTTCTTTGTAACAAAATCCAAGAGGCAGTAGTAGAAAAGGAAATTGCATTCAAAAAGATCAAAACCATAAAATATTTGGGAATCAATCTATCAAAGCATATTCAAAACTTGTATAGATTCAATTACAAAATGCTCCAGAAAGAATTACTTTGGGAGTTGGAAAAATATTCTGTGTTCATGACTGGACCATACCAATATAATTAAAATGACAATACTATAAAAGTTAAATTATAGTCTTAACAACATAATAGCAATGAAACTACCAAAGGGATATTTTATAGACAAAGATAAAATAATAAATTTAACTTAGAGAAACAAAAGATCTAGAATGTCAAGGGAAATAATAAAAAAGGAGGACTTAAGAGTAGAAATAGCTTTCAGGCTTCAAACTATTATGAAGCAGCAACCATTAAAACTATATGATACTGCTTAAAAAATAGAGAAGTCAATAGGATAGAAAAGACAAGGAATAAAAGCAAAAAATGGAACTCAGTAATCCTGTGTTCAACAAGTCTTAAAACATGAATTTCTTAGCAAAAGTTTACATTCTTGATAATAACTGATGGAGAAACTAGGAAGTAGGTAATCAGAAATTAGGCCTAAACACATATCCCACTACCCAGCAAATGAAAAACAGATGTGTAACCTAAATGTTAAAGAGAAGAAAAGAAAATTACAGACCTTCTACCTGTATGGGTAAGAGATGACTTCTTGGCCAAAGCAGACACAGAGGCAACTCTAAAAGAGCCTGCAGTTAACTTAGATTATAGAAACTGAAAAGCTTCTGTACAAACAAGCTCAACATAGCTTGGAAAAGTGAAGGGAATGACGGAGAAAGAAATCTTGACTACCAGTATTTAGCACAGGGCCTACTAAGAGCTTAATGAATATTTAGAGACTGAGTGATCAAATCAAGTTTCTAAGATAAATTCTTTGGTATTCAAGATAAACAGATAACTAAAAGAAATGTGTAATACCAAAGGAAAAAATGGTTAAAGGAAATGAATACAAAATTCTCAAAAGAAGAATTGCAAACTATTAACAATTACATTAAAGAATGCTGCAAATTACTAACAATAAAGTCATACAAGTCAGTAAAAAGAAAAAAAAATAAGTATAGGAATTAGAACTGTGATTTCATTAATAAAGATCAGGCAAGGGACCATTACCTAGGATTCAAGAATTCCATGGATAGATTTCAGGAGCTCCATGAATGTGGATAGGAAAAAAGACATCTTTAATATAAATGATTTCCTTTGCAAAGCTATATTTTTCATTTTATGCATTTACAAACAGTGTTCTGGACCAGGAGAACATTGTACACAGTTAACAGCCACACTGTGTGATGACTGACTTTGATGAACTTTGGTCTTCTCAGCATTGCAAGGATCTAAAATAACTCCAAAATATTCACAATGGAAGACGAGATCCCACATCCTGAGAAAGGGCTTTGAAGTCTGAATGCAGATGGAAGCATACTATTTGCTCTCTTTTTCTTTTGTTGTTTCCTTTTGTTGCTATTTTCTTGTGATTCCTCCCATTGGTTTTAATTCTTCTTTACATTACAATTAATGTGAAAATATGTTTAATATGAATGTATAATATCAGTTTGCATGCTGTCTTGGAGAGAAGGGAGAAGGAAGGGGAAACATTTAAAACTCAAAATTTTACAGAAGTGAATACTGAAAACTAAAAATAAATAAATATATTATTTAAAAAACCCACAATGTTCTGGAAAAGAGGGTTATGACATAAACTGGTAATAGGAAATGTGACATAACCTGGTAACAGAAAATTCCCAGATGAATAAACTCTACCAATGCAGGTCATTATCTTCTATGCACCTAATAGTTGTAGAGGGTTATCCAGAGTATATACAGGTTTAGTACAGGATCAATAACTATGAGACATAGGATTTGAACTCAGGTCTTACTGGCTCCAAGGGCAACTATCTTTCTACTATATGCTGCTCAAAGCATGAGACTCAAAGAAGTTTATCTGCTCAAGATCACACAGGGTAGTAAAGCAGGCAGGGCTATAGTGGATAGAGAGCTGGACTCAGCGTCAGGAAGCCCCAAGTTCAGACCTCCCTCAGACTTAGTGGCTGTGTGATCTAACCTTTCTCAGCCTCAGTTTCCTCATTTTTAAGGTGGGGATAACAACAACACCTAACTTGCAGGTTGTTATGAGGATCAATGAAATTATAAATAGCTAGCTAGCTGGCTTGCACTCTGAAAACCTTAAATGCCTTTATAAATGCATTTAATAATTTCCATTATATATGCATTTTATTATACATATGCCTTTTATAATTGTTATTATCAGCAAACAATGGACTGGAACCTAAGGACTAAATTCATAATGCTTTCCACTATAAATCAAGCAATAAACCACATTCATTAGGTGCCTACTACATGCAAGGCATAGAGACGCTTATAAAAAGGATTAAACAATCCTCATCCACATGGAGCTTCCTTTCAAATAGGGGAAATAATAATTATTGTCAATAATGATACTTGTGGTAAGAATAACGTGACTGAACAGGTTTCATTAGTTCTTAACATCTTGGCTGAATATTTTGTGATAGAGTGATTCAAAAGACTAGTTCTAAGTTCATCTTATTTTAATACTTGTTTTTAATGGCTATCTTATCTGAAAATGACACAGCAGAAAGACATGGAGATCTACATGGAAGAAAAATATCCTGGCTACATTTATGAAATTATGATACTTATTCTACCATCCATCAACCCATTATGTAAAGAGTTTTTGTTTAAATTACTCAAGTTTATATTTTCACTCATGTAAATCAACTCTTTTTGTAAACTAATCAGAGAATATTGTATTTTTTATATTTCTAACAAATTGTTCAAAACCAACAAAACTCATCATCAGGAAGATTTTTAAGCAGGTTAGAAAAAGCTGTTTCCTGGGTATGGGGCCAAGAGTAGAAGCAGGGACCTGCCTGATCTCTCCCTGCAAACCCCTCAAAATACCTTTCAAAATGACTCTAAACAAATTCTAGAGCAGCAGAAGCCACAAAATGACAGAGTGAAATAGATTTCCTGCCTAAAACAATCTGGAAGGTCAAAACAAAGAGTCTATTTCACCAGACTTGGGGTGGAGTGCAGCCCAGTGTGGACTGTGCCAGCACAGACAGGACTGGAACAGGCCTCACAGTACTGAATCACTGGCAGCTGTAGACTTCTCAACCCACAAACACCAAAGACAGTTTCAAAGGTTAGTGGGAAAGCTTTCACCTAGGTGAGAGAGAAACTTGATTCAGCTTAAGCCCTAGCTGCAATCCCAGGACAGCAGCAGCCACTGTTGCAGCAGTGGCTACTTCTGAAGCTCTTGGCCTAGAGATGGTGGAAGAATCCAGTGGCTGATTTGGGTTGCAGTGCTGGGTGGTGGTTCTGTGACAAAGAGGGGCACAGAGCTGATAGCCACTGTGGGGAGGGAATCCTACTCAGTGGCATGGCAGAAAAGAGTGCTTGTGGTTGCTTGCAGACCATAGTGCAGGCCAGGAGAGGAGTAAAAATCTCTCCATACCACTTCGGAGAAACTGAGAACTTGTAGGTCCTTAGAGATATTTCTGAAAACGATGCACAAAATCCCTGAAACTTGGGGCAGTAAACTGTCCACTTAAGAAAGAGCTCAAAAGTCAAGTAACTGGCTGGAAAAATGACAAAAATGATGGAAAAAATAAGACTACATAAGGTTACTTTCTTGGTGAAAAGGTATTTTCTTATGAGTTAGATCAAGGCACACAATCAGAGGAAGATCAAAGCATACAACCCAAGGAAGACAGTAAGATCAAGTCTCCTATATCCAAAGCCTCTAAGAAAAATATGAAATGGTCTCAGGCCATGGAAGTGCTCAAAAATGATTTTGAAAATCAAGTAAGAGAAGTAGGGGAAAAATTAGGAAGAGAAATGAGAGCAATGCAAGAAAATCATGAAAAATAAGTCAATAGCTTGCTAAAGGAGACCAAAAAAAATACTGAAGAATATAACACTTTCAAAAATAGACAAACCCAAATGGCAAAAGAGGTCCAAAGAGTCAATGAGGAGAAGAATGCCTTAAAAGGCAGAATTGGACAAATGGAAGAGAGGGTCCAAAAGTTCACCGAAGAAAATAATTCAGTCAAAATTAGAATGGAGCAAATGGAAGCTAATGACTTTATGAGAAATCAAGAAATTATAAAACAAAACCAAAAGAATGAAACAAGAGAAGACAAAGTGAAATATCTCTTTGGAAAACCAGTTCACCTTGAAAAATAGATCCAGGAAAGATAATTTAAAAATTACTGGTCTACCTAAAAACCCTGATAAAAAAAATGAGCCTAGACAGAATCTTTCAAGAAATTACCAAGGAAAAGTGCCCTGATATTCTGGAACCAGAGGGTAAAATAGAAATGGAAAGAATCCATTGATCATCTCCTGAAAGAGATGCCAAAAGGAAAACTCCTAGGAATATTGTAGTCAAATTCCAGAGTCCCCAGGTCAAAGAGAAAATATTACAAGCAGCCAGAAAGAAACAATTCAACTATTGTGGAAACACAATCAGGATAACACAGGATTTAGCAGTTTCTACCTGAAGGGATCAGAGGGCTTGGAATGTAATATTCCAGAGGTCAAAGGAGTTAGGATTAAAACCAAGAATCACCTACAGAGCAAAACTGGGTACATTCAGAGGAAAAAAAAAATGGAATTTCAATGAAATATAGGCCTTTCAAGCATTCTTGTTGAAAAGACCTGAGCTGAATTGAAAATGTGACTTTCAAGCAAAAGAATAAAGAGAAACATGAAAAGATAAACAGGAAAGAGAAGCCATAAGTGACTAATTAAAGTTGAACTGTTCACATTCCTACATGTTAAAATGATATTTGTAACTCAGTATTAGGATAGTTAGAGGGAATGTGTGTGTGTGTGTGTGTATGTACATATGTATTATATATATATGTAGGTATATGTATATGTACGTACATGTATGTATATGTGTATATATATATATATATATATATAGAGAGAGAGAGAGAGAGAGAGAGACAGAGACAGAGACAGAGACAGAGACGAGAGACAAACAGACAGACTCAGGGCACAGGGTGAGCTGAATATGAAGGGAGGGTATCTAAAAAATAAAATTAAGTGTTGAGAGGAATATACAAGGAGAAAGGTAGAATGTACTAAATCATCACACATAAAAGAGAGGAAGAGGGAAGCGGTGGGAGGGAATAAGTGAGCCTAACTTTTATTAGATTTGGCTTAAGGAGGGATTAATACATATTCAATTGGGGATGGAAGTCTATCCTACCCTACAGGAAGTGGGGCAGGGGGAGGCATAGGAGAGGGAGGATAATAGCAGGGAAGGCAGACTGTAGGAAGAGGCAATGAGAAGCAAACACTACTATGGCGGGGGGGCAGGTCAGGGGAGAGAATGGAATAAATGGAGGGCAGGACAGGATAGAGGTAAATGTAGTTCATCTTTCAAAACATGGTTGTTGTGGAAGTGTTTTGCATGGGTACACATGTATGACCCATACTGAATTGCTTGCTTTCTTAATGAGGGTGCATGGGGAGGGAGGAAGGGAGGGAGGAAGAGAGAGATCGTGGAACTCAAAGCTTTAAAAATGAATGTTAAAAATTGTTTTTGCATGCAACTGAGAAATAAGTTTACAGGTTAAAAATGAATGTTAAAATTGTTTTCACATGTAATTGTGAAAAATAAAATATTTAACTATTAAAAAAAGCTGTTTCAAAATTTAACTGTAGACATATGGTATCAAACAACTGGATCATAAAGAGAAAGTTAAAAGGGACTTCACAACATCTATTCCAATTCCAACATTTTATGAGTAAACTGAAGCCTGAGAGATGTGAAGTGATTTGTCCAAAGTCACACCAGACCAAAGCATCAGAAGTCAGACAGTAAAGCAAGGTCTTAGGCTTCTCCAGGGCAACACTTAAAACACCTCTGCTTTTGTGCTTTCAACTATGTAAAGTACTAAAAGTACTAAGTACTTTTCTACTTCACTACTATGAGAGGGGAGCTGCTTTCACAGCATTCCATTTATATTGTTTAAAATTTAATGCAGCCATTAAACACTGTCATAATTTCCTGAATCCCCTACTCAGGTCTTTTCCCCACAAGGTTATTGCCTGTTTAACTAAAGAATGACTTCTAATATCTTACAAAATCTTCTCTCATGGATCCAACTACTAGTGCAAGAAAAATTGATCAAATGTATTTTAATGGAAAAATTTTTTATTAGCCACAAACACATCACTACAAATTAACTTCTAGAAACACAATCCCCTTCTACAATGATCACTTGCTGTGTTTCCTACTGAAAAGCATCAGTACATGACATTGCCTCTCATCCCTGTACCTATGTACATGCTTTCTTTCCCTGAGGAATGGGGAGGTGGGATCATGCCCCCATTTTTCCTTTTTGGCATCCTAACTGTCTTTTAAGAGTCAACAATCTTCAAGCTGTGTGGACCTCCATTAGTGCCACCTCCTTCAAGAGGCCTTTCCTATTCCACCCATTTGTTCTATGTACATGCTGTTTACCCTCAGTACAATATAAGGTGCTTGAGGGCAGAGACTCTTTCATTTGTGTCTGTGCACCCCATGTCTAGCACATTTCCTGGCATAAAGTACTTAGTAAATGCTTGTTGAAATGTTGAAAATGATTAACGGGATGACTTTTTAATATTTAGAATCTACGAAAATTAAAAGAAGTTTTGGATAGCTAGGTGGCATGGTGGAGAGAATACCAGGGCTGGAGTCAGGAAGACTCTTCCTGAGTTCAAATCTGGCCTCAGACATTTAGCTCTGTTAACCCTCTGCTGAAGAACCATGTGTTCTGTAAAGTCTGGATTCAGTCAAAAGGCCGCAATCAAGGATCTAGAGGGTAATATGTGGCCTTGAGGTCACAGGTTTCCCACCCTTGTAGTAGCTATGGCTCACTAAAAATTTGGTGTCTTAAATTTTGTTGCCAACTTTGTCACTGGTCATTTGTGTAACTTGATAAGAAAAAATAAATACATCAAATTAACAATGTTTTTCTTTATGCTAATATTTTTTAATCTGAAAAGTTGGGATGATAAAAACTGTTTCAAAGTTACAGTGGGAGTACACAGATACTTGTAATCTAGGATTCAAAGGTAAATATCATGTATGAATTACAGAAGGAAAAAAATGCTTCTTTGATGTCCTTCACATTATCTAGTAACTTTTCTACACAGAAAAAATACTCAGGAAACGTGGCCCATTCATTTCAAAATCTTCATGAGGGTACCCTAGATATTCTTGTATCTTGAATATGCCTTTTACTTTTTTCAAAAAAATTAACACAAAGCTTCCTTTTTCCATTTATCCTACAACTATCCTTCAAAACATTTTTTTAGGACATATTTTATGTTTAGACTTTTCTTCAATCCATATTATCCTTCCGGCCTTCACACACAACTCCTGAAATAATATTTCTAGGAAATTAACTGCAACTGTTTCGAGGCACTGGAATTATTTTTCTCGATATGAGAATTTCAAAATACCCACATTATTGACTATTTTACATACTTTTCACTTAATGGAAACACTTTTTAATCTAGTTTGTGTTTAATCTCACTCTTTCTCCCTCACCCTCATCTTTGCAGATTCCTTTAGCTGTTAACAGTGTAAACTTCTTGAAGGCAGGAGACAATTACTACATTACACAAAGGTAAGAAAAGTTTTTGATGACATCTGACAGCTGTAATTAAACTAAGGTTAATTAACTGTTCCCATGGGAAAAAGGAAAATGACTTCCAAGGAAATGCTTTTTTTAAATGGGTTTTTGGAAAACAAACCATTTCTAAAATGAGTCCAGATTGCCAACATTAGTAGGAATCTTTTTGTTGCTGTTCAAATAGTTATTACATTCCTTTGTTATTATTTTTTTTTTTGGTTAAAAATGAAATGTTTTAAGCAGTGGTTATATTCAAAGGCATGCCTACACAAACATCTTTGGCCCGTAACATAGCTGAACGATAGCAGAAATAACATTAAAGAACTTAATCACCAATTTAAACATTATTAAGGTAAAAATGATATAGCTGAAATTATGCTGAATTTGGATTCAGAGGATCTGGGCTCAAATCTTGCTTTAGCCACTCGCTATTTGAGTAAATCATTAAACTTCTCTGACATTCAGTTTTCTCACTGGTCAGATTTACAGTTTGAATTATATTACTGGCCAAGTCTTTCCTAACTCCAGTCTATGTTCTTATGACATATACAACCAAGAGATAATCTTCTTGCCAAGTAAAGAAACATGGGAGCTAAAGGCAAAGCAACTTGCGATCATGTATTATGCCGATCTTAAAAAGGTCTGTGACATGAGCATTCTGCTCATTCTACAATTGTTAACATTCACATATTCAATTTTGCCAAAAAGGGAATTCTCAATCAAACATTATTCCCTGCCCCCCCAATTGGGTAAGATTTACTTCTAAAGACTTCATTCTGCAGACTACCCTAAAAACAATCTCCCTTAAAGCACGGGACAAACCGTGTCCACAAATGGGTACAGTGCAATGTTTATTCATGTACCTGTATTCATGTTGTTGTCCCTATAGAATGGAAGCTCCTTGACAGCAGGGTTGGTTTCATTTCTGTTTTCATTTCAGGGCCTAGCACAATACGTGGCACACAGTAGTTACTCAAAAAATGCTTACTGAAAAAATGAATAACTTACTAGGTGCTGGTAAAGTCTTCATAAAGGTTATATGAACTTAGCTCTATAAAGGTCAAGTGAAGTTGTTCAAAGATAGGTTTTTGGTCTGTATGGTATGACCTTATTCCAGCTAATCACAAGTTGATTGCATCTCCAGAGACAGGAAGTCTGGAATGTGGAATGACTGCATAAAAAATTCAGTTCTCAATTGGTGAGGTGAGTAGCAACCACTTTGGAGTATCACCTTTTTAACACAGTCAGTATAAGCTTTTCATCACTATCTATATCTTTCCAATTACTTGTAGTGGGAGGCAGCTAGAAGCATGGCGGATAAATTGTTGAACTTAGTGTGAAGAAGACATGAATGTGAATTTGGTTTCAGTCATTTAAAATAGGTATGTGGCTTTTGGTAAGTTATTAAGAGGTTCTTTAATATTTTTGGTGACATGGATCACTCAGGAGGTCTGGTGATGCCTCCAAAACTTTCCTAGAATAACGATATTAAAATATGTGTAAAATAAAATATGTAGTATTATAAATAAAATGAATTTTGTTGAAATAGAGTTGTTAAAATAATTTCATGGGCCTCAAGGTGAAAACTCTTATTATAAATGCTAGTTATTATAATAGTGATAATTATGCTTGTTGTATTGATATAGCCTGTGCTGCACTGGTAACTTTTCAATAATACATGAAAAACATCAGTATATGTGTTTATACATATTAATATACTGTTTGCATAGATAATAAAACTTTCTGGGATTCCATAGCAAGCCTACTCATCACTTTTAAATTCAAAAAGCTAAACAAGAGTTAATGACCTGAAGAAGAGTGAAACAAACTCATTTACAGAACAGCGCAGCTGACAACCAAATGCAGTATTATCTGATAAGACCATAAGAAAGCAGGTGAAAAATGAGCCCACAGAAAGTGAATGTAAAATCCAAGTAAACCAAATAACTTCAAGAACATCTGTAAATGAAAGTCCAGAAGTGAGATGCAGCAGAAAGCCCTGGGTGCTTGGCTCTGAGCACTTACGCCTGCTAAGCCTCAGTTCCCTCATCTTTGTAGTGAACGGAACAATACTTCTAGATTCCAGAGTTATTTGGAAGAAGGCACTTTCATAAGATGCTTTAAAGTGAATTATCATGGGATATAAAATCAGAAGGACACCTAAAAGTAAGCACTTGCCTTTCACTGGGTCTGACTACTTTTTCAGACAATCTTAAATTCCTTTACCACTTATACTATAATTCAAATATGATGGTTCCTCTCGTTAACTAGACTAGATTGTTTTAAAATAATGGCAGACCTGTTCCACTTTACATCTTTTTGTCAGTCTGCAAGTATTTATTAAGCACTAAAATCGAAATAGTAATTATTTTAGATACCTGGGATTTGAGTTTCTCAAGGAATCCAAGGGAAGGTTTCAAAAGAACAAAAATCATGGCTGGTGTCACTACCGAAAAATATCATGACATTAGTAACTACTGACCAGTATCATACCCACACATATAATATCAATTCATATATCTGTGAAATCAGGAAAATTGGTAATTTCTCATTTCTATTAAGTTTTTTTAAAACAATTTTTTAACATAGTGTTTTTATATTACCTAAACGTCCCCCTGAACGTTTCCCGTTTCCAAAGACATTAAAGTGTACACATATACCACATACAATTAATATGCCCCTCACACAATCACTCTTAGCCCATGAGGAGCAAACTGACAAAGTGAAACTAAATAGCATACCTAAAAAATATACCTTAATACTTAGGTTCATAATAGGCATGAACAGGAGAAAAAAAAATCATCACATTGGTTATGCCCCAAGACATCTATATTTTTCCTCCATTTTAAATTCATCTCCTCTCTGACAGAAGGTGAATGGCATGTTTCTTCTTCACCGAAGTGGCTGGCACAGAAGGCACGTGTTCCATGGTGCTGGGGGAGATTTAAGGGTGAAACTGCAACTGAGGTGTGGTATTCAGAAACAGTAAGTTAGGATTCTTTTGCTGAGGCTTTCCAGGTCACATGCTGGTGGGTGCTGGTATCATGATGTAAGGTTGCCAGTTTTCCTGGTGGAATGCCTCCTCTAGTACTGGTTACATCTGGTTGTATTTTGGGGCAATTCTAGCTTGGATGAAATACTTTGGTGATGCTTTTCCTTTGGATTTCTGCATCATTATTTGATCTGCATTGTTGAGATGATTGCTGGGGTATACGGCGGAAAAACAGGAATAGAAACTCCAAGGATAGTCTTCTATGTTATATTCTTTTTTTTTTTTTTTTTTTTTTTTTAGGCAATCAGGGCTAAATGACTTGCCCAGGGTCACACAACTAGCAAGTGCTGAGGTCACATTTGAACACAGGTCCACCTGACTCCAGTGTCATGTTCTATCTACTATGTCAACTACCTGCCCCAAGGCCAATCTTCTAACTATTACTCCAGACTGCCTCTCAGTATGTATGTATTGGGATAGGGAAATCTGGAAAAGGGAAAATGTTGGTTGGGTAGCGAGAACAAGAAATAAAATGTGGACAATATGAGCAACTTATTGGTACCTCCAAGATCCTAAAAGGAGAGAAAAGTCTTCAAGTCACTTAACACGTATTTCTATGGAGGATTTATAAAAGAATGTTAACTAGAGTTGTACAGGATGTGAAGCTATGGAGAAATTATGATACACATCGATATTTTCCCCAACCTAAAAAAAATACCAAATAATACAACCTCCTTTTTGACTATCATACTTTAACTATCATACTATGTTTGTCATAATTTCCCAAGCAAATCTTTAGAAAAAGCCATGTACATTGACTTCCCATTCACTATCCAACTACTTGGAATCTGCTTTCTGACCTTGTTCCTCACTTCAAAGCAGTCATTCTTTGTATGCATATCCTTAGTACTTAGCACAGTGTCTGAAACATTATAAATGGTTAACAGAAATTCTGTGTCTTAATTGCTAAGTCCATAGCAGAATATCTGGTCACTGGATCCAGATGGCGCAGGAGGAGACACTGAGGTTGGTGACCTTGCAGAGCCCTTCCTCACTCAAAACAAAGTCAAGTGCAAGTCATGTCATCATATCTCTGATGGCATGGTCTTCAAAAATGAAGGACGAACACAAGGTCATAGCACCTAGGACACAGGTAACAATACTGACCACCTTTCCCCCTGGAAATTCTCTTCCTCTTAGTTAATGTGACGCTGCTTTCTCTTGGGTCTCTTCCCATATGTCTTAAGTGATCCTCATTAGTATCCTGTACTGTGTTCATTAACTTCGTCTAGCATTCTAAAAAAGAGGTATGCCACAAATATCTTGGGCCCCCTTCCTTATATTCTTTGTCTCCAAATGCTCTTGTTAACTTAAGTATAGTCTATATGCAGATGGTTCTCAAATCCACATAAATAGTTCTCATATGAGGGACTCTTCAGTTCCACATCACCAATAGCCTGTTGGGTACTGCCAAGTGGTTATTTAATAAGCATCTCAAACTCAATATATCCCAAATAAAACTTGTCTTTTCCCCTAAATCTAATCTTTTCTCTAACTTTTCGTTAGCAACTGAGGGAAATTAATCCTTCAAGACATTCCGGCTTGTAACTCTGGATTCTTTCTTGACACTGTATGTTCCCACTATCTCCTATCAAAACCTTTGCCAACTCTTGTTAATTCCATCTCCGTATCTTCTTTCTTCATTCATATAGACAACAACCTAGTTCAAGGCAGTTTCACCTCTTGCCTACCCTTGCTGTAATGACCTCCTAATTGTTCCCTATGCTTCTAGTCTCTCCTTTTTTCCAATCCACCTTTCACATAACTTGTAAACTGCTATTTTTAAAGAGCTATTGAAGAACTTTTCAATGGTTTCTCAGTTTCTTTTTCATTACTCACAAATTAGTTTGTTATTTGAAGATTATTCTGACTTGGCTCTAACCAATCTTTCTAGACTTTTTCATTTCTTTATATACTCCATGAACTACTAGCATATTGCTTCTGCATTTCTTACTTGGGTATCTTGCACATGTAGTCTCCCATGCCTGGGATACTCTACTTTAGAACCTTTGCTGTCTTAAAATCCTACTTTTGCCCTCTTACAATCCTACCTTCAAAACTCAGCTCAGGTCCCAGTTCCTACATGAGGCTTTTCCTGGTATTCCTCAGTAGCTAGCATTCTCCCTTCCATACCAGAACTCCTTTGTATTTCTCTATCTACATTCACATTGCTCTCCCTCAACGTCCCTGTCTCCAAACTCCCTGGCCTAGAAAAATGCAGTTGAGAAAAGAGGTTGTTTTATTTATCTCTTTACATATGTAATGTGGTACAGCATTAGAGCACCTCCTATTAATCCAAAAGACTTGGGATTGAAATCTTTTTTCTGATACTGTCTAGTTACTGTTAAGGGAAAAAATAAAGCCACTTGCCCAGATTTGGGTAAAAACCAAACCCTAGCAGCTAGCAAATTTAGAAAGGAAAAAATCCCAGGAGCTTGGTAGTAGCTTAAGAAGCAGCAGTACCACTCATATGTGTAAGTGAAGTCAAACTTTCATAAATCTAGAATTTCCTTTAATATGATTTTAACAACTACTGGAAATATTTCATATTTAACAGAAATGAAGATTTTTTTTTCAATTTTGATTTGGAAAAATACACAATTTAGCCAATATCATTTAAGATTTTGTTGTGTACAAAATGTATTTTTTGTCAAAAATTAATTTAGAACGGGTAGCATGACTATAATGTGAATTATTAACAATCTATTAATAAAGTTGAAAAACAAAAACAATGGACCAAAATATCATGATAAAATATCTGTAGTATTTTCTAAAATCACAGCATTTATAATCTGAATAAATATCTTCATGTTCACAGAAAAATATAAATACACAATAGGGATACTTATTATAACACTTATATCATACACAAAACATATACCAAATACTTATAAAATCAGAGGAGGTAGATTCTGATACTTACTACCTTAATTACATTGGGCAAGCCACCTGGCCTCCACTGGACTCAGTTTGCCTTATCTGTAAAGAGAGTGGGTTGATCTAGATCATCTGTGAAGTCCCTTGTTAGAGATATGCTATCTTACAATGGATGTTATTACTGATCTTATACATAATTAAATTCTATTTCCCTATTCTTTATGGATTAAAAATAATTTTCATGACCTTAAATGAATATTAGCTGAGCTAAGTTTAAACTCTGAATTAATTTCATGTTATAACACAATTTACACATATCCTTTACAGTAACATTTCATTCTTTTGACACTCTCAGGGGCTGTGTGGTTCTACATCAATGAACTTTCCATATAACTAAGGTATATGCCTTTAAGTAACAAAATGCAATTAAGTTCCTTTGAGGAAAATATTCTTTAAAATGTCCAAGATACTTCCTTGGCTTATTAAAAACACCATAATTTGAATATTTTCTTGAGGATTTTGGGACAATTACACATTTTCTAAAATAGTGAAGGCCTCAGAGATTATTAAAGTGTGCAATGTTGTTTGCTTATACACTCTGTTCCCAGGATGCTGAAATTTTGAGTTTTTGTGTTCTTTTGTAAACATTTTCTGTTGAAAGACCCAAATAATGGGTTACCAGGTATGTTTTTGTTGCTATTGTGAGTGCATCTAACCTTTTACAAATATCCCACCCCAAATAAAAATTGCTGCTTCTAAAATCTGAGGGGTCTAGAAATTAGACAACTGAATTTGTTACTAACTTTTTCCAGATAACATAAATACTAGTTATCTAAAACAAACTGCAAGTATTGTGGTTTCATTAAGCAACAGGTTCAATTATATAAAATATATCTTTTAAAAATTGTCAAGCACTCTTTTCCTCACTCCCATCTCACCTCCAGTTTAAAAAAAAAAAACAAAAAAACCTTGCAAAAAAGCATAGTAAGTCAAAACAAATTCTCACATTGCCCAAGTTAAAAAAAAAAAAGTGTGTTCATTTCCATAGTAGTCCAACAACTTTCTGTCAGTAGGTGGGCTGCATTCGTAATTCTGAGTTCCCTAGAATCTTGGATTCACGGGTCACAACAATTAGTTCTTAAGGCTTTTTTTGATACCACTGGTATACAGCCCTGGATAATGATACTGCTAGGTCACAGGGTATGCAAAATTAGTAACTGGGACATTGTTCCAAAGTGGCTTCTTGCATGACCGAACCAATGAAAGCCTCCATCAACAGTGTATCAATTTTCCAACAATCCCTCCAACACTTGAAATTTTCTTCTTCAATTTCTTCAAAATTTCTTTAGTCAATTTTCCAATCTGGTAGGTGGAATATGGGAGTTGCTTCAATATTTGTTTTTCTAATTGTTACTGATTTGGCACATTTTTCACATGGCTACTGATAGCATTTGTTTCTTAGGAACCTATCTGTCCATATCTTTTGACAATTTAATAATGGGTAAATGATTTTTATTCTTATGGATCCATTAGAGCTAGGAGCTAAGGGGCGTGGCTGTCCTGGAGTCAGGAAGACAAAGCTTGTGAATTCAAATCTGCCCTCAGATACTTATCAGCTGTGTGACCCTGAGTAAGTTACTTAATCTGTCTGCCTCAGTTTCCTCATCTGTAAATGAGCTGGAGAAAGAGAAGGCAAACTACAAAACTTTGCCAGGATTTCTCCAAATGGGGCCATGAAGAGTGACACAACTGAAAAAAAACTGTACAACAACAGCAACAGAGCTAGCATTATTTGAAATGCAAAAAACATTAGAAACTTCCCCAATATAAATGTAAAGATATCCATTTTAGTCACTGTTATTTGACATAATATTAGAAATAGAGGCTAGAACATCAGGAAAAGAAGTAATATTACCCCTTTTGTATATATGTGTGTGTATATATATATATATATATATATATATATATACATATACACACACACATATATATATATATGTGTATATACTTTATTTAGTTTCAGTTGTTAACATTCACTTCCACAAGAATTTGAATTCAAACTTTTCTCCCCATCTCTGCCCACCCCCACCCCAGGACAGCATCCACTCCATCTACCCCCTCCTCTAGTCTGCTCTCCCTTCCATTACCCACCCTTCTTCCATTCCCCTTCCCCTCCATTTTCCTGTAAGGCAAAACATTTCTATACTCCACTGCCTGTATACTTAATTCCCAGTTGCATGCCAAAACAATTTTTAACATTCATCCTTAAAGCTTTTGAGTTCCATATTTTCTCCCTCCCTCCCTCCCCACTCTTATTCACTGAGAAAATAAGCAATTCAATATAGGTCATACATGTGTAACAATGCAAAGCACTTCCATAATAGTTATGTTGAAAAAGACTAACCACATTTCCCTCTGTCTTACTTTGCCCTTCATTTATTCCATTCTCTCCCCTGACTTGTCTTCCCACAATAGTGTTTGCTTCTGTTTATCCCTTTCCCCAATTTGCTGTCCCTTCTACTATCTTCCCTCTCCTATTCCCTTCCCATTGTCTTCTTGTAGGGTAAAATAGATCTCCATATGCAATTGAGTGTGTTATTCCCTCCTTAAGTCAAATCCCATGAGAGTAAGGCTCAATTATTTCCTCATCTCCTCCCTCTATCCCTCCATTGTAAAAGCTGTTTCTTCTCTTTTATGTGAGATGATTTGCTACATTCTACCTCTCCCTTTCTCTTACTCCTAGTACATTCCATTCCACAGCAAATTTCATTTTTTTAGGTGTTCTCTCTTCATATTCAGCTCACCCTGTGCCCTCTGTCTATACACACACTCATATATATATATACATATACATACACACATACACCCATGTACATATACATACCTAAACATATATAATATACACATACAAACATACCCTTACACACTTTTTTCAGTATTAGGATAGTTGGGGGAAACCTGCTAAATCTTGTCTTATCCTGATCGTATTTCCACAATATTGAACTGTTTCATTTTGGCTGCTTGTAATATTTTCTCCCTGAACTAGGAACTCAGGAATTTGGCTACAATATTCCTAGGAATTTTTCTTCCGGGATCTCTTTCAGGAGGTGATCGGTGAATTCTTTCCATTTCTATTTTGCCCTCTAGTTCTAGAATATCAGAGGAGTTTTTCTTGATAATTTCTTAGATGATGTCTAGGCTCTTGTTTTGATCATGGTTTTCAGATAGAGCAATAATTTTTAAATGATCTCTCCTGGATCTATTTTCCAGGTCAGTTGTTTTTTCAAGGAGTTATTTCATATTGTCTTCTATTTTTTCATTCTTTTGGTTTTGTTTTATAATTTCTTGGTTTCTCATAAAGTCATTAGCTTCCATTTGCTCCATTCTAATTTTTAAAGAATTGTTTTCTTCAGGGAGCTTTTGAAATTCCTTTTCCTTTTGGCCAAGTTTGCTTTTTAAATCATTCTTCTCCTCACTGGCTCTTTGGATCTCTTTTGCCCTTTGAGTTAGTCTGTTTTTAATATGGTGTTATTATCTTCAGCACTTTTTTGGATCTCCTTTAGCAAGCTCACTTTTCATGATTTTCTTGCATCACTCTCATTTCTCTTCCCAATTTTTCCTCTACCTCTTACTTGATTTTCAAAATCCTCTTTGAGCTCTTCTACTGCCTGAGACTATTGCATATTTTTTTGGGAGGGAGGTTTTGGATGTAAAAGCCTTGACTTTGATGTCTTCCTATGATGGTATGTTTTGTTCTTCCTCATCCAAAAGGATGGAAGAAAATACCTTTTCACCAAGAAAGTAACCTTCTATAATCTTATGTTTTTTCCCCTTTTTGGGCATTTTCCCAGCCAGTTAGTTGACTTTTGAGTCCTTTGTAAAATGGAGGGTATATTCAAGAGACCTGTAAGTTCTCAGTTCCTCCAAGGTGCTACTCTGGAATATCATAGGAAGAGGAATATCTGGGCTATGAACTCTGGAATATCAAGGAAGAGGAGTTTATTCCTTTCTTGGCCTGCACTTTTGTCTGTGAGCAACCATAAGCACACTTTCTGCCTAGGATCTTTGAGTAGGGTTCCCTCTTCACCCCACTAGCTCCACCACGCCAGTGTTCCTTGTCACCCCAGGATCATCACTCAGGGCTGAGATCAAGATCAGCTGCTTGATACCGTCAGGGTCTTTAGGGAGAGGGCTCCAAAAATGGACACTGCTACAGTGACTGCTGCTGCCCTGGGGCCTCAGGTTGTGCTGAATCCACACCACCCCTCTCACCCAAGTGAAAGAGCTTTCTTACTGACCTCTGAAGCTGTCTTTGGTGTTATTTGTTGAAAAATTTGTGAACCGCAGTTATTACCCATGATGTGATTTCAGTCCTGTTTGTGCTACGCTGCGCAGCCAAGGGTGAGCCCAGTGCGATAGACCTTTCCTGCTGGTCTTCCAGGCTGTCTTGGGCTGGAAACCTCTTTCACTCTTTCATTTTGTGGCTTATGCTGCATTAGAATTTGTTTAGAGACATTTTTTATAGGTATTTTATGGGTTATGGGGGGAGAGCTAGAGTAGATCTGTCCTTCTACTCTGCCATCTTGGCTCCACCCCCTCTACTATGATTATTTTTAAAAGACTCTAAAAAAGCAACAGAGGCTAACTGAAACAATAACTAACAGGATAAAAAACAAATTGTCAGAGGTCAGTCTCTTTGTATTTTAATAACAAAATCCTTACAGAGTCCAGGAAAGATAATCAGAAAAAGGTTTTCTGATGAAAATAACTATAAAGATGCATATATTTGGTTGAAGACAAAAACAGTACATGCAGAGGTACACCTGCGAAATTCTTTATACGATAAAGAAAAATAATTAGAAGAACACTTTTTACCCATGTTTGACTATACATAAGTAAAAAAATTATATTATCTAAACTAATTTAGAGTTTTGATGTTACATATCATATATATATACACACATACACATATGAATATAGCTATATAAATCTTTAAAGATATAGACATATCTATATCCATACATGTATCTATGTTAACTTAAAAAAAAAAAACAAAATTCAATTTTAGGAAAGTAAAAAAAAAAGATTCATATCAGAGGAAATAAGAAAAAAAAAGAATAAATAAAACTTTCTGTACCAGATCTCAAAATATATTATAAACCAATAAGCATTAAAACTATTTGTTAATGATTAAACAGAAAAATATATGAATAGAACAGAACAGAAGAGTAAGACATAGAAATCACTGAACACAAGAAAGCTCATTCTACAGGAAATGATGAGTTTGGGAGGAAGTAGGCTTAGGCCAGTACCTTACACTACGTGCCACAATAAACTCTATATGAATATGCGATCTAAATGTAGTATTTTACATGATTTTCATTTTTTATATTCCCAGAATTTAGCCCAGTATTTGCTTGACAAAAAAAAAAAAAAGAATAGTGGAAAGGAATGTGTGCTTTCCAAATTTACAGAATAGGAAGAATTCTTAAAGAAATGAGAAATGATTTTGATAAGATGTAAACAACTTCAATGAAATAAAATGTAAATACTTTTGCAAGAACAAAATCAATGCAGCTCAGAAAAGAAGAGAAAATTGCTAATTAGGGAGAAACAAGGCAAGAGCTCACATGGAGGTCAGAAGAAGCAATATAAGGACACTCTCAAAGTCTCTCTGAAGAACTTCTGAGTAAATTGGGAGACAGGGAGACACTGACCCAGGACCGCTCATCATGGTAGGCCCACATTAAAGAAGGAACTGCGCTCTATGAGCAAAGCTCAAAAGAAACATGATATGTACAGATTTAGAAACATCACTTCAAAAGTTCATATAGACTATTTGTGCTTGACCTGTGGGGCTGTCTTCCAGTCTATACAGTCAGACACACTGTGCCTGGACCCCAACACAGTGATGTCATTTTGGTCCTCTTCCAGAACGAACAACAACATCACCACACACAAACACATATATGCACACAGCCAGATGTGTTCAAGAGGTAACAATAAGTAGTCAGCTGATGAGCATTTATTAAATGCTTACCGTGTGCTAGGCACTATGCTAAACCTGAATCCCAACACAACCAGGGAACTTAAATTCTTATGGGGAAGACAATACATAAAAGGGGGCTGAAAAGAGAAAGAAGGGAGGAAGGTATTCTGTGCGGGGTGTGGTATAGAAAATTCTGTGGAAGCGTGTCAGCAGTGCAGCCGATTAACAAACATTAAGCATCTATTATGTACCAAGTATCAGGGACAACAACAACAACAAATCCCGAACTAACAAGTCCCTTACCTTGAGGAATTCACAATTTAATGGAGGCTGGGGGAAAGGAGGGAGAAAGCACGTAAATAACTACGTACAAATAAGCCGTATTTAATGCAACCTGGAGAGAAATGAAGTCATCTTGGCATAATCCCCCTCCTTCAACTGGAAGTTCTAAGAGGACCCAGTCAATCAGAGGGAGAGGTTGCAGAAGCAGAGGATACTTCCAATGTGAGTAGTCCAGGGAGGAAAAGTGAGTTTCTAGAAGAAATGTAAATTAGTTCAATCATAGGAAAAATAGTGAAAACTACCATGTAAACCAAATGTGAAAGGCAAAACTTTCATTTTAGAACAACAATTTGGAGTTACGTAAGAAAAATCATTAAACTGTTAGTACTCTGATTCAGACGCTCTGCCCCTGGGACGTTTAGCCTAAGGTAGTAAGTGAGAGACATAAAGGTTTCTATGTATAACAGAACATTAACAACAGCACTCTGAGGTAGCAAAGAAAAGGGGATGTCCAAAGAAGTACTGGGGAATAATGAAACAAAATATGTTTCATAAATAGAATGGATTATTATTGTATGATGAGAAGCGATTAGGATGAAGAATTCAGAGAAACACTGGGAGACTCATTTGGACAGAAGCAGACTGAAGAAAGCAAAAACAGAAGAATAATATATACAGTGATATAAAAGAAATGACAGTAAGAGATGTTAGAATTATAATCAAGGCAAAAATGAATCTTGACTCCAGAGAAATGATAATGACACAAAACTCTTTTCATTACAGAGGTGGCTATTACAGGTATGGAATGAAACAAGTGATAACAGATCTGGTCAATGTGTTGGTTTCATTTTTTAAGAAACCATATATCCATATTAGTCATGTAGTGAAAGAAGAAACAGAAGGAAAAAAATCAGGAAAAAAATGAAGAAAGTGAAAATAGTATGCTGTGGTCTTTATTCAGACTCCTTCAGTTCTTTCTGGATGTGGACAGTATTTTCCATCATGCGTCTTTTGGATTTGTCTAAGTCAATCATAGTGATCATCACACAATGTTGCTGGATACTATGTACAATGTTCTTCTGGTTCTGTTTCACTTTACTTTGCAAGTAAGTCTTTCCATCTTTTTCTGAAATCTGTCTGCTTGTCATTTCTTACAGCAAAATAGCATTCCATTATATTTATATACCAAAACTTTTTAGCCATTCTCCATGGGCATCCCCTCACTTTATTACACTTTCAACAAAGAAAGGTTCCATTAAGGGATATACCTGAGAAATGTCAGTAATGTACGTGTTTTTTCTAAAAGTATGTGTAAACCTTTTTTCAACAAGTATACCTGGAACCTCTGAAGCTCATGCTCATATATGAGTTTTTTACACAGATTTCCTAGCTTAAATGCTATGACATCTCTTTACCTCTAGATTTTCAACTATGTTCCAGATTACCGAGGTCCTCAAACTTGAATGACTTTTAGAAAACTGACACGTCACAGATACTGATAAAAAGGCCTGA
This sequence comes from Bettongia penicillata ogilbyi, assembly GCA_023548195.1. Lineage (NCBI taxonomy): Eukaryota > Metazoa > Chordata > Mammalia > Diprotodontia > Potoroidae > Bettongia > Bettongia penicillata. The sequence continues at coordinate 7,260,140 of JAJHZJ010000311.1, forward strand.
GATGCAGCCTAAGGAGGAGAGCCCAAGTTGGCTAACTCTTCTGGCTCTGCTTCTGACATTCAGGATTTTGCCTTAGTTGCCATCTGACCTGGGAACTTTCCTCAATGCCTCAAGCTTTCTTATCCTGGAATAATAACACAACTTCCTTCATCCACTGGTGGGTTCCATATGGACCCTCCATTTTGAGTATTAACCCAGGCTGAAACCATACTTCCCTCTAGGTCCCAGGGTACCTCTTCTCATCCTCATCTTTTTATGGTATTGTCTTTACTATTAGAATGTAAGTTCCTTTAGGGTAAAGACATTTTTTGGCTCTGTATCTGTATCCTTAGTACATATCAGGGGTTTAAGAAATCCTGTCTTGATGTCTGGTGGAGGAAATAACTTTTAATAAGATTACAGCTCCACTGAATTAACCTGAAGGGGAAAAAGGTATATTTTTATTTCCCTCATAAAAAAACCATAATTTGGGAAAAATTTAAATATATATGTATATATAAAATGTATCTTTTTGTCTGCCTATTTTGAATTTTTAAAAATTCTGCATAATAACCCTGTTTTCTATACTGCCATTTATAATTTCTTAATTAAACTCATTTCCAATCTAGTTCAGTTCACTTCCAATTTATTTCTTTTGAAAATACTGAGTTTTCTTGTTATTGTTTTGTGACTCAGATCTGGGAGGGGTCCATAGGGCTTTCTCTTTTACCAGGCACCATTTGTTTGCTATTTGTAGCACCAATTAAAAGGGAAGGAATCAGTCAAGTGAGTGATGAAGACTATAAGAGATAGGCTGAAAGACTAAAGATACCAAGAAAAAAGTCTTAATAAAAGTCTAGTGCATAATTTTAAACCAAAAGGAATTTTAAAAACCAGAAGGAAAAATGAGTAAAGATAAAAAACCCCAAACCCCCAAATATGATCAGCATAAATTATAATACAAACATATTATAATGTATTATAATACACATTATACACAGTATAATATTTGCTAATCATATTTTGGCTTCTCTTTGAAGTTTATTTTTGAAACCTATTTTTCTTTCCCTTTACAGGAATTCTCCTTTAGGGCCTTTAGGGCTATCTTTACCTTATTTTTAAATAATAAAAATTTAAATTTGCAAATATATAACACAAACACATTATAATAACATAATATTTACTAATCATATTTTGGTTTCTCTTTGCAGCTTTATTTATCCTTTTGGTTGTGAGGATTCCCTCTGTTGGTTTAAACTGATGCACTAGGCATTTATTGAGACTTTGCCTTGATATCTTTGGTCTTTCAGACTTCCTCTGATATTCCTTGTCACTTACTATCTGAATCTTCCCTCTTAACCGGTGCTATAACCACTACCACCACCTCCACCCCCGCCCACTCCACTCCCAGCCCCTGGAAAGCTGTCCCTTGGATGGAGGATACAGGTTTAGTTGTTCTGGACCTTTGTGCTAGTAACACCTAGAGTGTGAAACTGGTCCAACCTGGGGTTCCAGTCAATCTTATCCCAGGTCCAATGAAGTAAATTGCTAAACCCTGCCTTTAACCCTCCTGAGATTCCTCTCTATACTCTCTTCCTATTCTTTATAAGGCTAGACACAGTCCATGTTTATTGTAAGATTAGGGGGCTATTAATATTAAGGTAGTCACTGTCAGGGGTCCCTACTATATAGGGCTATATCTCCAGTCAAAAGGCAATGTTTTCTGCACGGATATTTCATCCCTCTATTTTATTTTTTACTTCACATGGTACCAAAGAAAGCAGCAGCTGCTTCTTTCAGGGTAGAGGGATAGAGGAGATCTACAGTACAGTATCAGGGATCCCTTGACTTGAATATTCTCTGGAACTGTTTGCAGCTGTCCATGCAGGTATGTTTTCAGACCACCCAAGCTCTCTCTAATCTTTTTTTTCTCCAGCAAGATGGAGGCCAGTCTGTGCTGTTTTAGTATGGGGAGGGCAGAGGTGTTTGCTTGGGCAGAGTCAATGCTGTGCTGGGGTTACTAGCCTGGTGGGTGCGGAGGGGAAAGATGAGTGAATGCTGTATTAGAATATTTTTACTCGTGTTAATTTATAAGATACCTCCTTTAACAGAGATTATTTGTCTTATCTTGAGAATTCAGCTCTAACTGTTCAATTTAAGAAGAGCATAATTCTTTAGAGGTTGAAGAGGTGAGGAGGTACGAAGAGATCAAATAATTTATCCTCTTGCTGGTCACCTGATAACAATGTCTTTTTTTTTTTTAATACAATGTCTTTTAAAAAAGCTATGGGCTTTTTAAAAAAGTCTAAAGTTGTGTTACAATTTTAGGAGCATTAAAAGTATATTATATATAATGTGGTTTACTTTGAAAACTATGTTCAGTATATTAAATTTAAAAGCATCATGGACCTTTAAAACTCATAAGGAATATGATCTAATGGTCCTATGAAAATGGAAAATCTCTGAAATACTCAACTACATTTATAGTGGAAGATTTACGGTGACAGACCGTGTGATTTTAGTGTGAAGAGGAAAAGAATACATATATGATTTTTACTTCAGCTTTTTTCCTTTCTGTCCTTACATGTCACTGGACTTATAGGGCTACAGAGATCAGACAATTTACCAAAGAGAAAATGATGGAACAGACTCATGATGGAAACTACAGTTCAGAGAGGTCAAATTATTTGCCCACTCTTACACAGGCACCAAACTGTAGAGCCGGGATTCCGGCCCATTTCTTATGCTTCTAAATCTAGTGCTCTTTCTACTTCATCATCCTACTTCCTATCCAAGAAAGGCTTTTGTGGAAGAAAGTAAAATGTGCAGCCATTTACACTGGCAATTTTTACATTAACTTGACTGTTTCTGCTTTCCAGGCCCTGACCACTCTCAGTTCTTTTTTTCACTCTTACTCTATCCCTCAGACTCCAAAGTCTTTCATCTACTCACAACTCTAATCAAAGCTCCTATTTTCTGAATGTTATTCAGCCAGATATAGATCTGATTACTTGATTAAAGCAATTCACCAGGAGACTTCTGCATTTTAAAAGGAGACTTCCAAATGAATCCCTTGGAAAGAGAGCAGAGCTTGGAGTCAGAGATCTTGGTTGGAGTTATGGCTCTGAAAAAATCCTGGTTAAGTCACTTCAAAAAAGTTCCTTCAGCTCTCCGGATCTAGGTCCTCATTTGTAAAATATAGTAGATAAAACTTGCACAATCTGCCTCAAATATATTATGGGAAAATGGTGGCATGTAAAAAAATAAAGGATCCCAGATTTCTTCAAAACACCCTAAAAGCTCCAATACTGCACCAACAAAAAACAATGTAAAAAGAACATAAAAGAAAAAGCCATAAATTCTTCCATCATGTGAGAAATGAAGTTAAAAAATTGCCAAAATCCTGTAAAAACTCAGAGGAGATACAAGTCAGGGTAGGCAGAAGGCAAAACGTCAGGCACAAAAAGACACAAAGTAAAAGTGGTTCCCAGCGTAGGTGACCCAGAAGCCCTCGCCACAGCTGTAATGGGAAAGTCAGGGGCCCTTGACACAAGAGGAGACTTGCCAGACCTGCATCTAAACAGCCTGCGCTCCTGGCTGGATTAAGATGGTTCAGCATTCAGGGAGTCTGTGCCGAACAGCCCATGACCAAATCCAATGTCAAGACAACATGGGCCTGACCCACGAGAGGAGACAAGGACAATTTCTTAAGGAGGAACCTGGTCTTAGCTAAGGTTAGACTTGGCTTAACTGAATTCAGGTGTAAGCTGGATCTACCCATACCACCCAGGAGTATGGGATCAGTCTGACACAAACACACGACCCCATTTCAAAAAACGGTGGTGAGTGGGACACGTGAGGACTGTCAGAAGCCCAAGGGGCAAAACCCAGAAGGAGATACTAAGCCACATGAAGTCCAAGTAAAACCTCAGATAAAAAGTATGCTAGTTATAGAACTATAAGACTACAAATGTATCTGAAAGAAATAATGAAAACTTCTAGGAACCTAATAGCCAAAATACAAAGCTAGATCAAAGAAAATATACTGCAAGCAGCCCAAAAGAATGATTTTAATTAAAAAGGAGTCACACTAGGATCACACAAGGTTTAATAGCTTACATAATAAAGGAAAGAAGAGTTTAGAACACAATATTCCAAGAGACAAAATACAAAGTCTTATAGCAGAGAACTTAAAACGCAAGTTGCGTACAACAGGAGAAAAAAAAAACAGACCTTTAATGAAAGGGAAGAATTTACATGATGCTTGATTAAAAAAAATAAAAGTCCAGAAATCATCAGACACTTTGAAATTGAAAATTCAGGAAAATTTGTATGTATGTGTGAGGCGGTATTGAGTAGGTTGTAGTATTTAGAATCTTTAAAAAGTGGGAAGTGAGGAGATTTAGGTGAACATCAACTCAACTATGCAATTCTCCTGGTATAAGGGCAAGAACTAGTGAGAGAGGAAAGTAACAAGTCAGGTACTAAATTCCTTGATAAAGTTTGCAGAATGCCCTAGGAATAAGCATACTACAATTACCATAACTGAGATTGGGTAGAAAATTTTGATTTACTAAACTTCAAAGGAGGAAATGTTGCTAAATGAATACTGGAAGAGTATGGTGCAATATTAGGAAAAATACACAGCATGGTGGCAAGAAAGACCAGGAAAGACCTCATGTAGGTGGTATTACTTCATATGAGCTTTAAAGAAAACTAGGTATTCTAAGAGATAGAAATAAGGAGAGAATATATTCCAAGTAAAGAAGCCAGCTAGCACCAAGGCTGATAGAAGATGGAATATTATTTACAAGAAACTCTGTGAAAGCTAGTTTGACTATATTATAGAGTGTATAAAGAGGAGTACTTTATAATGAACTTGAAAAGAAAGGTTGGCAGCAAGGATGTAAAGCATACTGAATACCAAATAAAAGGGTTTATAATGAATCACAGAAGTAACAGGAGCCTACTGAATCTGAATGGTAACATGGTCACATCTATGTGTGCTTTTGGAAAATAACATAGGCACCTATATGGAGGAAACTACTGAAATATTCTAAGAGGTGACAGAGAGCTTAAGTAGGTGATAACTGAATCCAGGAGAGCTGAAGAGGCCATAAAGTGTGATTGTGAGAAAATAGTAGAATACAGAAAAGGCTGTTTTGTTTTAGAATAAAGAAAATTTGGGCATGTTTATAGGCCACAGAGAAGAAACAGTAGACAGTGAGAGAATAAAGATGGGGATATCGTTAGAAGGGTAAACCTTTAGAGAAGATGGAGGGGATCAAAGGTACTTATAGAAGATATTGATTTACTGTAGGGTTACCTCTTCATTGAAGACTGGAGTAAAGGAGGTAGTGGGAATTAATGTTAAAGGGTTCTAAGATGAAAAGGGAAGAAGAGATAATTTATAACCAGAGTCCTTAATTTTCTTGGGAAGGTATAAAGCAAGGCCCTCAGGTGAGAGGGTGGGACAAACGATGGAGAAGCAGGACTGAGAAAAGTGGGTTTGTTGAGTGAAATAAAGGATGAATTAGGAGGAGTAAAAGTATTGACTTGCTACAGAAGAGGAGAACTGATATTAAACCATAAATTTAAAACAGACTAGTGTTAGCATGGTTTTCATAACAGAGGAAGATGAGACCAATCAAAGGATAGAGGTTTGGCTAAGGTCTAATAAAGCAGCAAGAGACTGGAAAATAGAAGATAATACAAAATTGAAATGCTTAACTATAGGGTTTAATTTATGAAGAAAGAGAAGTAAAGGCAGAATAGGTCTTGTAGCATGGGGAAAATACTGACAGGAGGAAGAAAGAGAGGCACAGCGAGAACAAAAGAGTAGGTTTAGGAGAAAATGACTCCAAGTTATGATCAATTACTGAAACTTGAGAGTTCTTAATAACAGATACTGAAAACTCAGGGGTGATGGCAATATTAAGGATGTGATCATTTGTAGCTCCGCTGGAGCAGGGTAACAAGTCACTGGAACTAAATTGCCTAAGAACTAACTAGTTGTCAACGTGGGTGTGTACAGATGCTCAGGGAAAGACTCGTACCTCTGGTGTGACGGTTGCTGAGCCCTTTTTCGGAGCAACTCAGCACCCTTTGGTGTCTCCCTGCCACTCAACTCTCATCTATGGCTCCAAGAAGCTATGGTATGTGCAGTGGCCACACCACAGAAGACCATTTCAGCAGACAGGCTAAAACCAGGCTGGGGAGTTGGAGGCTGAGGGGTGAGGTGCCTGCCCCAAGCATGTGAAGACTTCCCCTAGGAGAATGGGTGGATGTGAATACCAACTTTCCCCATTCTCTTAAAGTCAAAAGCCCATAAAACCATCATCCACTCTCCCTTCCTTTGACCCAGTCTTTGACAATGAGGAGTCCTATGTCTTCAGTTGGACCTTTTCCCACTTTCTCTAACAGACTTCAGCCTCAATCTTTTCTTTCAACTTCAGCCTTTTGTGATATATAGGTAACTTCTGTATAGCCTTCAAAAATTCTCAGGTGTCTTCTCTCCTTCACTAGAATCTCCCATTCCCTAATCTTGTATCTCTTCTCCCTTTTTCAGCCCAAATCCTAGAGAAAACTTAACTATTTTCTTGTTGCTGCTTCTACTGCCTCTTTTCTTCCTCACTCCTCAACCCTTGGTGATCTAGCTTCTGACCACCTGATGAAACTAAAATTGCTTTCTTCAAAGTTAACTATTTAACAAAGTTAATCTCTTGCCAAATATGATAGTGTTTCATCAGCTCTCATCCTTTACCTATCAGCTGCATTTAACCTTGTTGACCACGTTTTCCTCCTGGATACTCTGCACTATGAGTTTCGTAACACTACTCTCTCCTGTTTCACTTACCAATCTCATCACTCTTTCCCTTTCTCCTTTGCTGTTTATATTATGCCTCCTAACTGAAAGTGACCCCCCACCCATTCTGTAGTAGGTCGTCTTTTCTTTTGCCTTTATATGCTCTTTTTTGGCAACCTGATTACCTCCTAACGGTTTAATTATCTTTTCTATGAATATAAGTGACAGACGTATACACATGCTTCTATCAATCTGCAGACAGAATGATAAATCAATTGATACAGGATAGATATTTAGCCCTAGACTCTCCTCTGAGCTTCAGTAATTACACTATCAATTGTCTATCAACTATTTTAAACTGAATGTCCCAGAGAACTCTCAATTTTTTTATGTCCTAAATTGAATTTATCTTTCCTCCCAAAGACTTCTTCCAAAATTCCCCATTTCTGCTGAAGGCATCATCATTCTCTTTATTTCCTAGGTTTGTATCCCTGGCATTATTCTTGACTCCTGATTTACCTTTATCTCACATATCCAATCAGTTGCCGAATCCTGCCACTAAAATCTCCACAATATATCTAGTATTTGACAATGTTTCTTTAGTCACATAGCTACTCACTTAGTTCAGGCTCTGATCTCCTCAGCCCTTTGGTCTCCTTGTTTCTAGTCTCTCTCCATTCTAGGCCCTCCTCTAGAATGCTACAATAGTAATTTTCTATAAGCACAGATCTGACCATGTAAATCCACTCCTGACACCTGCTGTAACAACATTTTTCTACTCAATATGCTTTATAATGACAATTCAGAGAAAAGAAAGAATCGAAGAAAACTGTGTCACATTTTAATGGATCATATCTCTTAAGAAACCCTTAATTAAGTCCAAGAGCTATGGCAGATGAGGACAGAAAAAGCAGCTATGATGAATCTAGCTTTTCATTACACTCTGCATTGATTTGTTTAAAAAAAACTCATGGTATTTATGTGTCTACATATTTGCATATACACATATCAGAAATGTTTCCTTATCAACAGAAATCTCTATCATTCTCTTCATACAAGCAATGTCTAAATCTAACTTGCCTGTGACCTTAAAAGAGCTAAATGAAATACCACATTCATAAATCCTGCTTTGGGAAATAGTAATAAAAACACTCCCTACTCAGTTTCCATGTGAGCAAAATAACACAGGTGAATTGGAATAATCTTGAAAGTCATTTCTGGCTCAAAGATTCTACAATTCTATGCTCAGCTTTCAAGCAACTATGCAGTGAGATTTCCTAATCAAAAATAACCTGATTGTATTATAGAGGCAAAGGGGAAAAAAATCTCTAACAGAAAAACACAGAACTTCAATTATTATGTTGAGTACTGAGTATCTTTACTTATAGTAACGGTATTTGCATTGTACTTGTAAACCAATGAACAAAAAATGAGTGATACACAGTATTTTCAGTATGTTAAACTCATCAACATAGATTAAGAGACTCTAGCTGCTGCTTACTTAGAAAATCCAGTGAAAATTAAGAAGCAGAGAATGGGATGAAAAATGGCAATCACTGATATGTTCAGGACTTTCCTCTATCCTTATTCTCTTCTAAATCTTTTGCATTCTGGCTTCCAAATTAATCTCCAAAGTTACCTTAATTAGCTAGTTCAATGTCTTTTTTCAGTTTTTATTTCTCTTGCTGACCATTTTTTCTTCTCAGACATTTTCTCCTCTCTAGGTATTTGTGACATTGTTTTCTCTAAGTTGTACTCCTACCTGTCTGACAAGTCCCTCTCAGTCTCCTCTAGATGAACTTTATCCATGTTACAACTACTAACTGTAGATGCACCACAAGCTCTGGTACTGGGTCCTCTTCTTTTTTTGTCTCTATTCTCTTATGTGGATATCTCATTTGTGACTATAGGCTCAATGATTTCAATGCAAATGATTCTCAGCTATCTCTCCTGACCTCCAACCTTACATTACTAACCAATTACTAGGTATTTTGAATTGGATGCTCAAATTGCTATTGGAACATATATATACATAGGTGTACACATGTGCCTACACATATAATATACATACATGTATGATTGCATAAATACATACATATACATACACACTTACCAATTAGAGGAAACTCACACACACATCCTTACCTGTCTTATCTGATATCATTTACAAGAACTAGGAATCTCAAACTCAACTTGTCTATAAAAGAATTCATTAACTCTCCTTCTGGAATACGCTTCTCCTATGAATTTTTCAACGCAACATTATCCTTACAATCGGTGAGGCTCACAATTTTTATTTTAAATTTATTCTCCATCATTCTATTTATCTAAACAGCTGTGATAATCTAGTTCTATCTTCACAAAATCTCTAGAACATACCTCCTTCCTTTCAAATCACACAACCCCTAACCTAGCTTAGGCCCTCACTGTTTTTTTTTGACTAAATTACTGCAACAATTCTAATTAGCCTCCCCTTTTAAAATAACTTGTTATATGATTCCATCCTCTATAAAGCTGACTAAATGACTTAGATAAAGCATGGGTCTTACCTCATACTCATCTGTAGGATAAAACCCAACAGGACCTCTAGGATCAAATAAAAGTCTGTTATTTAAAATTCTTCACAACATGTGCCCATTCAATCTTTATAATCTTTTGATATATCATTCTTACGACATAATCGATGACCCAGCTATATTGTTTTACTTGCTATTCTTCCAAGATGAAAATTTCCCATATTTGACTTTGTAGCAGCTTTCTCCCAGGCCTGAAACACTCTTCCTCTTCATTAGTTCTTAGATCCTTGACTTCCTCCAAGTCTTGGATCAAGTGCCACCTTCTGCAGAAGAGTCTGCCAAGTCCCCTCGTTGTGAAGAACTTCCATTCTAAGGTATCTACTTTGTCTCTTATATAAATCTTTGTATTTGAATGTTAACTCCATGAAGGAAGGAATGGTTATAATTTTTTTTCTTATTTCCAACGCTTAGCACCCAGTCAGCACTTAACATATGCTTAATGATTATTGGCAAAGCAGTATTATTGAGACATAAGCAATGAAGAATGTAAAGAAATAAAAAAACTGGAGTCAGAGTCAAGAGGGCAGGGTGAGAACTGGCATTTCTGCCAAGTTCTCCTTCATAATAATGTAGAATACATGTCAAATAATTCTGAAAGTGAATGCAAAGAAAAAGTCATGAGCTATTTTTCCAGACCAGGGCAGCTTACGAAGATAAATAAATAAGTCTGCAAACAATGGGGTGGAGACTGAGAAGGAGCCTCAGCACAGAAACCACAGCAAAGGTGGAAAACATTCTAATGCTGAGGCATTATACAAGGGCGGAGGCTGAACTCTAGGGAAGATAACATCGGGGCAAATAAGAGATCAATGAACTACCACTGGGAATGAAAATGGGTGCTACATGGCATCTTCAGTCTGTTGTCTAGTTCTGGGATACAGCTCCAGCATGAAACATAGCTGAGTGACTGGGCCCAAGAGCTGAAGGAGGGACTCAGTTTTAACTTTTGAACCTCCATATAAGCCTTCAATGAAATAGCCAGGGTTGGAGATCAAGACCAAAAAGGATAAAGCATTTTGGTTGCTCTGAATCTTCAGAATTTCCCAGAGCATTAACAGTGACTGAGTCTAATAGCAGTTTACTGAAACTAAATGAAATGCAATTCAAAAGACCCCAAAGTGGATTAGGAATTTGCAGAGATTTGTCTAAGAGGATAGTGAAGAGATCTTTCTATCAGACTTTCCAACAGACTACCATCCAACCATGGGTTAGAATTGGTCCCATGGGAAAAGTAGTACAATACCTTAATGAAGAAAATAACACCTTAAAAATTAGAATTGGCAAAATGGAAGCTCCTTATTCCATGAAACATCAGGAAATAAAACAAAGTAAAATGAGTGAATAGAAGAATACATGAAAAATAACTGATCTTGAAAATAGATTGAGGAGAAATAATTTAAGAATCACTGTACTACCTGAAAGCCATCAAAAAGGATCAAAAAGGAAAAAAAAAAGCCTAGATATAATAGCTCAAGAAATAAAGAAAAACTGTTCAGATACCTTAGAATCACAGGGCAAAGCAAAACTCAAAAGAATCAACTGCCTATTTTTTTAAACGTAAAAAAAGTGTAATTTCATTTATAGCCTTATTTACTTTTTTCTCTCTAGTTCTCTCTTTTTTTTTACAGTTTTCAATTTATTTATTTTAGTTTTTAACATTTCCATAACTTTTAAATTTTCTCCCCTTCCCTTTCCCATCCCTCTCCAAGATGGTATGAAATCTGATATGGGCTCTACACATACATTCTTATTAAACACATTTTCACATTAGTCATGTTACATAGAATTACAGTGAAAGGGAGAAACCATGAGAAAGAAAAAAAATAAGAAAGAAAATAGTCTGTTTCACTCTGTATTCCAACTCCATAGTTCTTTCTTTGCATGTGGATGGCATTTTTCATCATGAGTCCTTTGGACTTTTGAATTGTTTTAGCACCCTGCATGGCTAAGAAGTTTATCAAAACTAGTTCATCACACAATGTGGCTGTTTCCATGAACAATGTTCTCCTGGTTCAACTGACTATATTTTGAAAGAAATTCCCAAATGAAAACTCCCAGAAATGTTATAAGCCCAAATCCAGAACTCTAGTCAAGGAAAGAAGAAAAGTCTTGAAATATGATCTTTTGGAAAGTGAAGGATCTTGGATTACAGTTAAGAATAACCTATCCAGCAAAATTTGAGTATATTTCTATGGGAGAAAATGTACATTTAAGGAAAGAGAAGATGTTTAAGAATTTCTAATGAAAACATTGGAGCTGAATAGAAAATATGATTCAAACACAGGACAAAAGAGAAGTATAAAAAGGCAAAATGAATTAAACAAGGTTAAATTGTTTATATTTTTACATGGTGAAAGAATACATTTATTATCAACAGATATCTTAAAGGAAATTTAATTAAGACAAAGGGCCTGGTCTGATTATATTGGAATGAACTTAAAAGAATGGAAAAGTGGGAAAGAGGAACCTCAGGACCAGAGTTAAAGGAGAAGAAGAAAGGGGGAGATTATCTTACATAAATGGGACCACCAAGAAAGAATTTACACAATGAAGGGGACAGTGTGGTGAAGAGGGCAATATTTTAACCTCACTCTTATCTCAACTGGTTTAAGGGAGGGAAGTGTACATATACTTGGGTACAGAAATTCATCTTAGCCAACAAAAAAGTAGGAGAGAAAGGAGTTAACAGAAAGGAGGGTGGAGTGGGAATAAAAGAAGGGAGATTAAGGGAAGTAGTAGTCAAAAGCAAAACAAACTCTTGAGGAGGGGAAAAGGGAAAGCTAAGTGTAAGAGAGTAGAAAGGAGGGAAGTACATAGTTAGCCGTCATAACTTTGAATGTGAATGGGAAGAATACATATAAAATGGAAGAGGCTAGCATAATGGATTAGAAACCAGAATCAAACAATATGCTATTTACAAAAAACAGCAAAAACAGAAAAATGCAAATAAGGGTTAAACTAAGGAGTTCAAATGCTACCTATTTTCTTCAACTAAAGAAAAAAAGGTAGTAGTGGAAATCATGATCTCATAAAAAGCAAAGGCAAAAAGAGAACAAATTAAAAGAGATAAAACAAGGAAGCTATGTTTTATTAAAAGGAATGTAAGCAATGAATTAATAACAATATAAAACATAAATGTATCATGTGGCAAAACATTCAAATTCTTAAAGGAAAAGTTAAATGAGTTATAGCAGGAAATAGTAAAACTTTATTAGTGTAGGACCTCAATTTACCCTTCTCAGACCTATGCAAATCTTACCATGTAAGGGGGATAGGTTGGCAAAGAACTGGGAAATGGCTAAACAAGTTATAGTACATGAATTGGAAGGAATACTTCTGTATAGTAAGAAATGATGGAGATGTTTTCAGAAAACAAAACAAAACAAAAACTTGGGAAGACTCGTATGAAATGATGCAGAATAAAGTGAAAACTAGGAGAACATTCTTTACAGTAACAGTAACGTTGATCAACACAATGACCCACAAAAATTCCAATTTATGCTGAAACATGCTATTTGTCTCCAGATAGAAAAGTAATCGATTTAGATCACACATAAAAGCATATGTTTTCCTCTTTATTTCTTTTTTGTGGTTTTTGCCTTTTTAAAAAACATAGGTAATGTGCACATTTATTTTGCGTGACTATAAATATTTGTAATTTTTTTCCCTACACCTTTTCTTGACTCAATAGGTGATGGAAGTGAGAGAGGAAAGGAGAGAATTTGGATCTGAAAATTAAAAAAAAAAAAAATCTGTTAGAAAAAAAAGAAATCAGAAAATCTTGAGAATAATTGTTATAATTAAAGCAGAACGGAATAGATAGAACCAACAGAACAATTTAGACAATGACCAGGAAAATCAAATGGGAAACAGCAATGAAAGACTTCAGAAAATTGATCAATGTAGTGAGCAGTCATGACTTCAGAGGACTGATAGCAAAGCTTGCCTTCCAAATTTCTTCACAGAGGTGGTAGACTATAGCTGCAAAAGAAGGGATATGTTTTCAGACATAGTACAAAGAGAGTTCTGAAAGGGGAGGGCACTGTGATATAAAAAGGAAAGAGTATCAGTAAAATTCATTTAAAAATCTACTAGATATTCACATTTTATAAAAAGTCTCAATTCTATTCCTTTTCTCAGACTTAAAATACATGTCAGCTGACAAAACCCAATAAGCATCCTGAAATATGGGCATCTGTTAGTTTAAGCACTTTAAGTAGCAAAGAATAATGGATTTGTATTCATTGACCATAAGTTGCAGTAATTAGTCCTCTTTTTAACTTATGTGATTTTAACAAATTTCATTTTAATATATAAACATGCATATATATGTATATACACACACATTTTTGAAAATCCATGTAGGTAAAAGAAAAAATATAATTTCTATAGACAAATTCATTCTTTATGTGGCTAAGTGAACAAAGAAACAAAGGGAAAAAGTTTTAAAAAAAGAACTTGTCCAAGGTAAACATTTTAACAAAATCTAAAATACCTTTTAAAATGGCATATGAGTAAATGATAAATTAAAAAAAATATATATCAAGCTATTTTCATTGGCTTAAACATAGATTAAGAAACCTATTCCTGTCAAATTTTTTATTTTCACTTCCTTAGAACTTTCTCTTTGGGAAATGTCTGATGCTTAGTCACCATCCAAATATGATTTTTTTTTTTTAAAGGAGTGAAGGCAGCTATCTATTTTTGCATTATGCAAGTAGAAAAAAAAGATATATGAGATTCCTTTTTAAGTAATAATTTGATTTTTCTGTTTATTCAATATGAAAAGAAAACTTCATTCTTACATTTCAGATTTGCTATATAAATAATATTCCTCACTTAAGACTTGTCTGTTGCAAATCTAAAAGATGTTTTATTCAGTAGTAAGACTTTAAAGAAGCAAAGAATGATTATGAACTATCTATATATAATGTTTTATTTTCATCACTTATTATGAACATGAAGAAATGTTATATCCCCTTAGAAATCTATGAGGGGATGGGAAGATCTTGAATACCTACAGCAGGGGTGGGAAACCTGTGGCCTCGAGCCACATGTAACCCTCTAGGGTCTTCAAATTTGGATTCGGTGAAAAGGCCACACTGGAGATCCTAGAAGGCCACATGTGGCCTTGAGGTCGCAGCTTCCCCACCCCTGAGCTACAGTATAGCTACCAAACTTTTTTGTGATGTTCCTGGTTCAAATTCTTCTGAAATCATTTAAAGTAAGTGAAAAGTCAGCTGATTCAAAATATCTACTGAAATCACACTATGTGAAGAACATAAAGGATACTACAAAGATAATACAAAGACATGAACTACTACATCAAGAGAACAACCTCTGGACCAGAAAGGCTTGAAATAATAATACCTCATTCAACTGGCATCAGTAGGTAATGAAGTGAGATGTTCGACATCAATATAATTTTACTTATCACTTTATTTGCAAAAACAAATACTTTGGTTTTAAACATCATGATGGAAATCATTTGCGCTATTTTGCCCAAATCTTTTCCCTCACAACTTTTCTTTCTGTTAATGGCACTGACATCCTTTGAATAAAGTTTGCTGAAAAAAGGTATATTTTTCTCTTCTGCCTGCCTCACCTCACACATTCAATTAGCTGCCAAGTCCTTTCTATTCTACAGCAGACTAGCTCTCATGTTTCCTACATTCTCCTTCTATTTGAAACAGTCTGTTCAAGCATGAGTTATCTCTCTTACTGGGACTACAGTTCCATTGTCTTTCTGTCTTTAACCAGTTCTTCACATCACTCTCTGAATAATATACTCATATTCTGCTCTCAGATAACTTCACTCCTCTTAAAAAAAACTTATCAGTGGCTCCTCAGAGAGATTAATTAGATGAAGTATGAATTTGTTTTTTTCATTAAATACCCTTCCCTTTACAGGTTGTCTGAATTCTAATTTTCTATGTTCATTGTTCTAATTTTGTCACATTCCTAAAATCTGAGTTAGAAATCAGTTGATATTTCCTCCAAGAAGCCACATTTAATCTGACATTAATCAACCCCTTCTAATCATCAGCCACTACCCCGGGCTAGGCCAGAATTCTTTTTCCTTTCTCAAATTCCTCTTACCATTCTATCTTTACTTTTCCTTTCTTCTTGGGTCTCAGATATTGCTTGTTCTCCTCTACTAAACTGCAAACTACACAGAGTAGGTTATACATCATAACTGGTTTTTTATCCAGAGGCTAGCACAATTGACTTGAATTTAGTATGTAGTGAGACTGCTTACAGATTCTTATACTGATACTTCATCATGAAATGGAGATGACTGAGTACTCAAAGACTCTCTTAACAGAGTACATGACACAAAAGTTCTATGCCAGAGAAGTATTAAGTATGGTCCAAGAGAGAGAAACTATGTAGGCTTCTTGAGGACAATATTATTTAAATACAAAAGTGCATTACCAAGAGATGTGTTACTAGGTAATGAATTTCTTTCGCCATGACAACCCAAGAAACAAAGAAAAATAAATTAGAGATCTTGTACTGTACCACTCTGTCTACATATTTTGTGTTATACTTGTTCCAGTGTCACAACAAGGAAAACAGGGGAACAAGCTTCTTATAATCTCTGAGTTTTTAGGTAGTTTATAAACATAAATTGAGCTGTTGGAACTCTAAACATGAGAACTTTATCTAAGGTCCAACAAGAACATAATGCTATCTTGACAGTCCAGAAGGGAAAAAGAAAATGAAGTTAAAATGAAGGAAGACTCTAAAGGAGTTGGAGAAATTGGTTTTATATGTATTCTAAAGAAAAAGGACTAGGAACACTAGATCAATTTATATTGTAATATAAGGAAGGCTTGGTTACAAAAAGTAACCAAAGTTAGTTGTAGAGAATGAACATGTTAAAAAAATTCTAAGAAGAATGATGATCAGGGCTTGCTAACAAAAGTTCACATGTTCAATGACAAAAATGTCACATGACTAACAAGACCAGAAAATCAGACTTTTTCCCCCCAGTTGCCATTAACTCGCTAAAGACTCTAAATAAAAGGAATTATATGGTAAAAACAATTACATCTGTGTCCATAAGCTAGGGGAAAAGAGCCTAAGAAAGTATCAATTTAAGGAAAGGTGGAGAAAACTTATTCTTAGCACTTAGGAAACATCCACCCCCTAACCTCTACCCCAGGTGCTAAACCCCCACTGAGAACATTCTCTCACTCCCACTGATTTATGTGCTCTGGGAACTAATGGACAATTTGCCTGCTGCAGGGGAACTCTGCTGATCCACTCTGGCCTTACTCTAAACACAGTCTCATAAGACAACCAGCAGTAGATCTTAATTCTACCTAGCCAGCTAAGAGGTGGAAGAGGTACAAGAGAGAGCATGATCATGATAGAGCTGGGAGAGAGTACTCGATTAGGGACAGCAGTAACACACGGCTTCACTAGCTATGGAGAAAAGGGAACCAGCATACAAGTGAGAACAATCTGCTCCCACAGTGAGTCAGGAAGAGAGGTGGGGGAAAAAGTGAATTCCTCAACATGGGAAGAAACTGATGAAGATTTGAGATCTACTGCCAGAATAAACACAAGATTAAAGAGGAAGGTGTAAGACAATGGAAAGCAGGAAAAATAAGATGAAAATGAACAAAATTTCCAGAGGAAGAAAATTCTATTAAAAAGCAGATAAATCCACAGGCATAAAACTAAAATTAGAAGATGAATACTTTGGCATTTAATAGATTGCGAACATTTCTGAAGAAATTTTGAAAGGTAAAGGAAATCGAAATGACATGTGATAAAACAGAAAATTGTATGTATTCACATGAGAACATGGAATGACACATAGCAGTACATTCCATAATAGCTCAAGAGAGAAATCAGAAACCTGAGGGAAAAGTTTTGATAGAAACAAATGGCAAAATTTAAAACTACATCGTAGAAATAATTAGCAAAACAGAAAAACTTGAATGTATGACAGCAAGTTTCTCTAAAGAAGGGAGAGAAGAGATTGGTATTACAAATACAATGAAGTGAAGGTCAATTCGGAAAAAGAATAAAAAATAATGTTAATATAAGAAATGATCTCTATACAAGCAAAAACATTGTACCTCAGTGATGAGATACACAGAGACAACTTAAAGGTCAAGTTCTTCCATGAAATGAATATGAAAAGCCAAAAAAAAATGATTAATAAAATGCAAGAAATAATACAATAAAACTGTCTAGAACTTATGAATATAGGAAATAAGCCACCAACTGAAAGGATTCACAGTTTGCCTTGAGAACATTTTCTCAGAATGAAACTCCAATTCAGTAAGTGGTTAAATTTCACAATTCCAGTAACACTAAACTTGACAAGCATTAAGGAGAAACACCTACAAATATAAAAGAAAGAAAACTGTTTTAACATAGTACTATTTTGCATACACTAGAAATCATGATAGGAAAATGAATAATACATTCTGAAAAGCAAAGAAACTCAAGATGCAATGTGAAATGACATATACCAAAAACCCAAGTCTAATAATAATCACTGGAAAAACCATAGGTGTTTAATAAAATAGAGGCATATAAAGCATTTCTATAGGGAAAAAAGAACAGATACAAGTAGATTATTCAATTTGTAAACACTTAAAAAACCCCATTAAAAGCAATATAAAATAAAAATTAAATGAAAAGCAAAAATAATGAAATAAATTGATGCATCTTTTGATACTATTAAAAGAAAAAAACTAGAAATAATACTATGGGGTTACAAAGATTTAACAAGAGAGGAAGAACTAGGAAATTTCTTATAAAAAGTATATAAAGGGATAATGATAAAAGGAAACTTAAAAGAAATGAGCAACAGTGAAGAAGCATGTCTGAAACAACATAGGGACTAGAGTGACAAGCGAAGTACTGAAATCAACTCCACAGTACACAATAAAAGAAATATAACTTCTGTATACTCTCAGAAAGGAGAAAGACTACAACAAAAATAGGGCATCATTTTTCTTTCTTTCTTTAAAGATCATCTTGTAAAAGAATTGATAAAAAGTACTTTGTGTTCTTGGCAAATTGAGCCTGAAATAGTTTATAATTATTTAGAATGAAATTATTTTCAATTATTGCCCTTGTATTTTATTATTATATAGAAAAAACTCTTGATTTTTGTGGATGTATTTGATATAAGCTGCAACTCTGATGAAATTATACTCATTTCTCAGTAAGTATGTTGCTGATTTCCTAGGAATCAGCAATTGGGCAAAGTTTTATTTTTGTCTATCTTTATACCTTTATACCTTATAACTTTAATTTCTTTCTTTCTTATTCCTGTAGCAAGCATTTCCAGAACTATACCAAATAATAGGTGTAACTGGCATTCTTGCATTATGACTTTGGACAATCAGTGCATCCCCATTTCAAATGATAAAGAGATACATTTATGATATTAAAAACAGATCCCTTTGTGCCTATACTATTCAAGTGGTTTTTTAAAAACACAAATGAGGGTAATGTAATTTGACAAAGGCCTTTTCTTCATCAACAGAGATAACCAAATTGTATGGAATATTTCTTCTTAATATTATAATGTCATTTGTTTTTATAATGCTGATACTTCCTTCCATGCCTGGTATAAATATAAACTTGGCTATAATAATTTATTGAATACATTGCTATCGTGTATTTGTCAGAATTTTATTTTAAAAATTCAAGTCAATATTTATTAACGTTACTTTTTAGTTATTAGATTTAGGCATTGAGATTATATTTGTCTAATAGAGTACAGGAAAGTACTTTAGTAAAGCCTTAATTTTTTTTAAAAGTCTGACAGAATCAGTCTGTGGCTCAGGACCAAGAGCTTTTGCTTTGGTAGAACCTTTACAAGTTTTTATTTCCTTTCTGCTAGTGGATCATTTAGTTTTCTATAACTTTAGTCATTTTATATATCTGGAGGTATTTCTCTATCCCTTTTATGTTCTTAATTGGATGAGCAGATAAATTTGGATGATATGCTCTGAAAATTTTATCTTTTTATTTCTTTTGGTTCTGTAGTGATATACCTTGCTAGTATGATATTCTCTTAATTCAATTTTCTGCATTGGCTCAAAGGCTGATCAAATTTATTACTCTTTTCAAAAAGTCAGCTTTCAGTTTTGCCTGTCATTTCTACAGTTTCTGTTTCAAAAATATCTGTTTCTCCAAAACTTCCAATTTGTTTGTTCTGGGGTTTGTTTCTTGGCTTTTTTATTTTTAAAATGCATATTCAGCTCATTAATTTCTCCCCTCCCCCATTTTGTTAATGATGTATGTAGGGATATAATTTTCCCCCTAAGAACTGAGAACTTTTGGTATATGGTTTCATCATAATCATTTTCTTTTGCATGATTATAAACTGTTTCTATGAGTTTATTTCTACTAATTATTCCTACTATAAATTATTTCTAATGGGTTTGGCCAACTCATTATTTTGAAATTCACTGTTAAGTCTCCCTTTGGATCTGTCTTTTGTTTGTACTCCCTAAAGAGATTACAATTTTTATATCCTAATAGCCTTAAGGATCTGTTTACTATTTCTGCCTTTCTATATTTAATTGCAAAATCTCTGTGACCTAATCCGCAAATGTTTGTAAATGCTCTATGTGATACTGAGAAATACATAGGATATTTAACACTCACGTTCAGAAAATGCCTTGTTTCAGTTCTAGTTTCTTGAACAATTTAGAAAATTCCGTACTTTATTTATCCAAAATAGGAAGTTCTGTTCAGTTCAAAAAAGTTCAGTTCCTTTGCTGTTATTATATTTGTGTCTATGTGTTCTTGTAAGCTAATTAAAATGTGAATTTAAATACTAATATTATCAGTTAGTTGTTCATGGCATTTTTCAGCATAACGTAATTTCCTCATTTATCTCTCTGTTGTGAAGTTTTGTTTTAAATTTGATTTGCTGAATAGAATGATTACAACTCTTGCTGCTGCTGTTTTCTTTTTAAATTCACCTGATGTACAGCAAACTCTATTTTCAGGCCATTATTATGTGTGGTGTGTGTGTGTGCGCACGTGTGTGTGTGTGCGTTTGCACATGGGAGGTGATGTTTCTTGCAAACAACATATTGGCACAATCTGTTATTTTTTCATTTTACTGGATTATTGGATCCATTCACATTTAAAGTTATGACAGATTTATGTCATCCATTTGTTTGTCATTTTTCTGAGGGTGGTGACCTGTACAGCCCTCCCTCACTCAAAACAAAGTCAAGTGCAAGTCATGTCATCATTTCTCTGATGGCATGGTCTTCTTTGCAACGAAGGACAAACACACATATTTTTTAATGAATGAAGATTCTTCTGTACCTTTTCACGTACACCTCTTACAAAAATTGACTAAATTTTAAAGGATGGGAAAATTGCAAGTAAATGCATGAAGTTTGAAATTTTAAACATACCCTCCTATCTAAAATAAAAGAATAAAAACCATAATCAGTTCAAAGAGCACAAAGAAAAGTCACAAACATAAAAGAGGATAGCAATGAAATTCTAATAAGTAAGTTAAAAATAAATAACAGGATAAAATATTATTTCATTAAAGATGACAATAATGAAATGTCACATCAATAATTTTTGAATGAAGTCAATGTAGTCCCTGAGAGAAATTTTATACTGCTAAACACTTCCACAATAAAACAATTTGGGAAATACAAATGAACAAATTGGGCATACAACAGAAAAAAAAATTCTAGAAAATCAGTAAATCATAAGAACAAACTCCAAAACACAAAATCTGTAAATTAAAAAATAAACAAAATTGAAAGATAAAAACAACAGCCTAAAGATGTAATTAATTAATAAAACTAGGAGTTATTAAAATCCAATAAAAGAGATAAACTGTTAGGTAATGTATTTTTTCAAAAAGAGGAAAATTCAATTACTTGTATTGCAAATAAAAAAGCAGCTCAAAACAATTCATAAAGACATAAAGGCAATTAGTAGAAACTATTTTGTCTAATTAAATGATAATAAAACTATCTAAATGATTTAAATTTACAATCATTTAAAATCTGAGATTATTAGAACAAGAAACTGAGAACTTAAATAACACAATATCAGAAAAAGAAATCAAATAAGACATCGAAGAAGTATGAAAAAAGTACTCTGAGATCAGAGGGATTTTATTATGTTTTTTAAGCAATACTCAAAGAAAAGTCAGAACAGTTCATTCTAATATATTTTGAAAATACAAAATTTCTTCTGTTTTAAAAATATGGTCTTGACACCTAAACCAAGGAGAGACAAAATGGAGAAGGAAAATAATAGACTAATATAAAATAAAAACCTTGCCGCAAAAAATCTGAATAAAGTATTAGCAAATCAAAAAAGATTATATATTATTATTATCATCAGGCTGAATTTATGTAAGGGCAGTTGGTTAGTTCAACATTAGGAAAACTATAAATATAATAAGACCACACTGATAACAATAACAATAAAATTCATATGCTTACAAAAACAGATGCAGAAAATTTTTTTAGCACAACAGAAAATGCACTCCTGTTACAAATTATAAAGCACAGCAACAAATACACTTTTCCTAATACGGTTAACATTAAGAAAAAGCAGCATTTTAAGTAATGGGGACAAACTAGAGATCCTTCTTTCATAAAGATCATTAGTTGTCCATAAAGATCATGAGTGTCCGTTATCATCACTACTAGCTAAAATAAAGCTGGAATGCTAACTACTACAATAAGATAAAAAAGAGAAATAGAAGATAGAAGGAATAAGCATAAGCCAAGAGGAAATAAAATGATTACTTTTTGCAGATATGATGTGGTTGGAGAATGCTTAGAGAGTCAAAAAATTACTGACACAATAACTTCCAAGCTGGGAGGGAAAGAGAAACCAATACTCTTGGCAATCACTCTAAGCCAGTCATTAAGTGGAACTTGGGCAGGGACCTACTGTTGTCCAATCTATGGGCTTCAGAGTGCACTGGGTTTAAGGGGAGACAACATCAAAATAATCTTAATAAAGACAACCTAAATAAATGGAGAAATATTAACGTTCAAAGACAGGCTGAGTCAATACAATAAAAAATGACAATGTTGTTCAGTTGTCAGTTGTGTCCGATTCTCTGGGGTTTTCTTGACAAAGAAAAGGGAATGGTTTGCCATTTCCTTCTCCAGTTCATTTTACAGATGAAGAAACTGAGGCAAACAGAGTTAAATCACCTGCAAAGGGTCACACAGGTACTAAGTGTCTGAGGCCAGATTTGAACTTGAGAATGAGTCTTCCTGAGTCCAGGCTCCTGATGCCACCTAGCTGCCTGTTTACCTCTGCAAATGACAATACTACCTACATTTACTTATGCTATCCAATACCAAATTGGCAAATGGTAACTTTATAGAGCTAGCATGCTGTAATAAACAAATTACAGGAATAAAGGAAAAATTTCAGATTTATGGCTGGGGAAAGAGTTCATGATAAAAAAAAAGTATCACAGAAAATGGAAAATTCTGATTACATAAAAGTTAAAAGTTCCTGTATCACATACATAAAAACATGTAGCTAAAATTAGAGGGGAAAGATAAGTGGGGAAAATGGTCTCACAGCATTTCTCTGATAATGTTCTCATTTGCAAGATATATAAGAACTTGATTAAAACTTATGAGAATGTCAGCCATTCCTTAATTCAAAGGATCATGAAGAGGATGGAAGAAATCCAAGCCATCAATAGCCAAATGAAAAAATGTTCTAAGTCACTAATAATTAAAGAAATGCAAGTTAAAATAACTCTGATATTCCACCTCATATTTATCTGACTGACAAAGGTAACAAAAAAGGAAAATTGCAAATGTTAGAAGGGTTTCAGGAAAACAAGAATATTATCAAACTCTTGGTGGAGGTGTTAACTGATCTGGCATAGTTCAAAGCACTTTGGAACGATGCCTCTTAAATCACTAAATTGTCTATGCTCTTTGACCCAGGGACGCCACTATTTGGCAAATACCTGAAAGAGACTGAATAAAGAGGTAAAGGACCCATATGTAAAGGAATGGAAAAGGGATTTATATATAGCTTACTATATGACTGGTACTGTGCTATATGCTTTTTTTCAAATATTGTCACATTTGATCCTTAAAACAACCTAGAAAGATAGGTATTATTATACCATTTTTTTATAGTTGAGGAAACTGAGGCAAATAGAGGTTAAGTGATTTGTCTATGCTCACACGGCTAGTAAGTGATTATGGGAAGACTTGAGTTCAGGACATCCTAACTCTAGGTCTAACACTCTATCACCCTCTGTGCCAAAAGCTAATTCTGGCATATGTGCCAAATGCAGCTCTTTTTACAGTTAGCAAATAACTAGAAATTAAGAAGATGTTCACCAACTGCAGGATGGCTGAATGAATTATATGAATGTAAAAGAAAATTATTTTGGTGTAAATAAATGACAGGGAAAACTGGCATGCATTCAGCCAGTGTAAAGGGAGTAAAACCAGAACAATTTATAGCAACATTTTAAATATAAACAACTTCAGAATACTTAAAGATAAACACAATAACTAGGTACAATCCCACAGGATTCATGGTAAAGCATACTATCCCTACCTCTTAACAGAGAGGTGATAAGAGATGACTGAGGCTGAAAACTGAGAGATATATATTGTTTGTCCTTTTTTTTCAACAAAGGGAGCAGATACAAGGAAGGAAAATGTATTTTTAAAAATCAGAGTAAGTTAAATTTTTAACAATCATAGAAACAATGAATTAGGTGAAAGAAAATGTTAACAAAACACATAGCAAAGTTTCTGGAATTTGCTAAAAATTTTCCCCAAAAAAACAAATTAGATCCCTACAAACATGCATTAATAAAATGGAATGAGTGAGAATTAAAGAACTGAATATGCTGTTTAAAAAAATAGATAACAAATAAGCACAAAAGTGAAGCTTTCAAAAATTGGAGGAGAAATAGATAAAATGGAAATCAAAATGATAATAAAAACAACAAGCTGTTTTTTTGAAATGAAAATAAAACTGATAAACCTGTAGCCAATCTAACTAAAAGAGATCAGAAAATTCTATTCATGTAAGAGCAAGGTGAAATCACAATAAAAACTGAAAACAAAGGAATTATCAGAACCTACTACATGTAGATGTCAGCAAGGATTACCTTCAAAAACAGAAAAAAGCCAAAGTAATTGAAGACTTAATAGAGATCTTAAACAATGGAACCAAGAAAAGTAAAAGAAGTGTAAAGGATCTAACAAAGGAGAAATAGGGAGAATACCTTCTAAATTGATGGGAAATTTTTTTTTACTAAACTTCTAAAGAAGAATTAGTACTAATACCACAGAAATTATTTTCAAATATTGAGAAGCTAATCTATCTGACTCTTTTTATGACACAAATAAAACTATAATACCCAAACAAGAGAAAGAATAAGGCAAAGGAGAACTATAGACCAATGTAGATGTATATTGATTCAAAAATTTTAAATAAAATCTGGTCAAAAAGTTACAGCAATGTATCCAATAAATCATTCATTATGATAAAACTGGATTTATTTCAGGAATGCAAATAAGTATGAGCATTATGAAAAAACTGTCAAAAACATATTAAAAACGAAAGCATAAAAACCACATGATTATCAAATAGCTTCAGAAAAAGACTGACCAAGAACAACCCTCAAACCTAAAAGCCCTACAAAATCTAGGCATAGAAGGATCTTTTTTTTCTTAAATTATAAATAAAGCAAGTATCATCTGAAATGGTACTAATTTAGAATATAAAAATAAGCAGATAAAAAGAAAAGAAATTCTGTCAGAGCAAAGATCAGCTAAAATGATTGCAACAAATTATTCTCTGCATCACAGTGTATATTTACCACATTTAGACTCTGAACAAGTCCCTTTGTGTTGCATGAAGCAGGAGAAATGGTATTAAAGAAAATCAAGATGGCTGGACCAGAGCAAGTATACACAGAGGAGATACGAACTAGAGTAATGACCTAGTTTGGGGTCAATGAAACGAAGAATGCTAACCACTGAGAAATATCACTTAGTTTCTTAAAAAGCATAGTGCTATTTGCTCTTCAAAAAAAAAAAAAAGTGATGGGGGAAGTGTGCAATTGCAAATAATTCTTTGCCATCTCGACAAAACAATTATTAGAATAATGTACATATATACATCAAGATGACCCTTGGAAAGGGAATGTGCAGGCATATGGATACTTTGCAGGAAATCTTGTAGTAATAAAGCTGAATTAAAGTTGCTGAGAATACAAAATGCCACTCTACGCAGCCAACTGGTAGAAAGAGCTGCCACCATAGTATCAACCTACTCTCCCTTTATCCGCTCTCTGTTTTGGCCTTAAGCCATCTCAGAACCCCTCCAGGAATGCTGGATGGCACAAAGAACCACCATCACTGAAGATACTCTACCCATTTGCCTTCCTCCTTTATTTTGTTAGCTTGCCTGTTCAAAAAACTTGGATGAAACGGGAATCAGTAACTCCATTCTTTCTGCTGTGATAGAGAACCAAGAGACCTTATTATCATGCCCAGCTTCTATGGTACCTGTTTCTCCTCCTCTTGTCATCTAACCTACCCATGTCATGAAAGAACCTCTGGGCTTTGTCATCCAGCCTACTGATACACCCTAAAAGCTTTTGGTCACTCCAACCCCCTTGTAGCTGAACTTTCTTTTAGTTGTTTTCTTTCACAATTAGAATATATGCACCTCATGAAGGAGGGACTGTCTCAATTTGGCTATTAATATTCATAGAACTTAGTCTTGGTACATAGTGATGACATATTAAATACATTTCATTAATTTATTTACCATGAAAAAGCTTTCAATTTAGTAAAGCAAAATGTTCCATAAATTCTTCTAACAAGATATCTACCATGTATTTATTAAAATTCTATAAAACTTCATTTAAAAATTTAATACCAAAGATGGCTTTGTTAGACATATGAGGATTATACTTGTCCACAAAATATTTTCCATTGATAAGAAGGATTAATGCAGGGTTCAAATGAAAAGACAAATTCTCTATAGATGGTAAATGCTTCCATGTGTTCCTGCTTGAAGATGAAATGTGCTTCTTATATAAAAACCAAGAAAATCATAGCCTCTTAAATGACATCCATACCCACTCAAGAAAAGTTAGTTCACTATATATACATAGGAAAAATCAAGTGGATTAAAAAAAATGACTCTGCCATGCAATCTAATGGATTACCAACGTAATAATTGGTACATATAACTTGTACAATAACTGAAGAGGGATACCGATCTGGGTCAAGAACTGAATGAAGACCATGGGAAACTATTCAGTTCTTCAATTGCCTCAAGTTTTTCCATGAAACAAAAGCCCATCTTTTGAATCAACAATCTTACGGTGAAATTATATGGTTTAATGCCTTTAAGAATTAAAGTTAAAGGTTACCCAAAGGACACTGTGGTGATTCAAGGGAGAAGTGCATAAAAGGTACTGTAATAAAAATGAAAAGTTACAATAGGGAAGCAGCATCAAAAATATTATCAAAGAAATAATTACAGGAGAAGGTGCTCTAGTCACGTAGAAAAAACAACAGCCAATCTGTGTGCTCCATGGATATGGACACATCATGTCAAGATACCAAGAGAAAGGCTCCTTGTACACTGGGCTGATCCCTTGGGAAACAACTATGGTATGATAAGGATAAGAGCTACACTAACT
Organism: Bettongia penicillata ogilbyi; assembly: GCA_023548195.1. Classification (NCBI taxonomy): domain Eukaryota; kingdom Metazoa; phylum Chordata; class Mammalia; order Diprotodontia; family Potoroidae; genus Bettongia; species Bettongia penicillata. The sequence continues at coordinate 7,287,195 of JAJHZJ010000311.1, forward strand.
GAGAAAATTTCCAGGAGTTTTGACCCACACAAAATGGGGGGAAGGCAACAATAATGATAACAAAGAGTATCAGAATATCTCTTATTCTTTAGCTCATTGATTGGGAATGGTTTATCCAAGTTGTGATCTATGAATATAATGTATTATTGTTGTGCTTAAACAATGAATATGGTGAATTCAGATACAAAGTAAAATAAGACTGAGAGAAAACAATATTCAGTCACTTCAAAAGTACAAACAGAAAAGAACAAAATGATTAAAAAAATGAACACTGACCTTTCCCCACAAACTTTTTCTGTTTTACTAAACTGCTGCCTTCTCCTGTACCCTCCTTATTCTTGATGAAGAGAAAAGAAAGCTATGCTGGGAAATTTTGTGATGTAAAAAAAAGAAGATAGAAACTATATGTGTGTGTGTGTGTACATATAGTATCGATGTACTTGCTGAAATAATTATATTCAGGATTACAAGATTTACATGCCTGATGCTTACAGAATATTTCACTGCTTAAGGTAATCATTATGACCATTATTTCTTATAGCTGCTCCAAAAACCCTTTTCAATTATAAAATTCTCTGACTTTAAGATTTTCTGGAGGCAGTTACATACACTCTGGAATAGAATGAGGGGATTCTAAGACTCCATACTAAATGGTCAATCACTAGGACCATGGACATTTTAGTTCTAATTGTATTTTTTTAAGCTTACTTTATTTATAACTTTTGTCTTATTATCAGTCATTTCAATTTTCCACATTTCTCTCACTTTTTAGTGAAGATTTTAATGATAGTGAGTAAAGGCGACAAAACATTTATTAAGTGCTTACAATATTCAAGGCATTGTAATAAAGTTATGCGGATGCAAATACATGAAGAAAAAAAAGCAGTCTCTACCTAGGGACTTACAATCCCAGAAAGCTTACAATCCAGCAGGAGAAGATAACACATAAAAAGGGGCTGAAAAGCAGGGGTGTAGGGGAAAGGTAGAAGGTATGCATGGCATAGTATCAAAGGCCAGAGTCTGAAACAGAACTAGAAGGGGAATGAAGGCTGGCTAACCGGGTCCCTTAGCAAATGGAGGCCCTCAGCAGGGAGATGTTTCATTAAGATGAAGCCTCAAGCATGGATGGATGTCCCATGTGAGGATGCACCAGAATCTTTACTGTACTCACACTATTACAGTTTCTTGCCCTGTTTCCTTATATTCTCTACTATTTTTCTTTTATCAGTTCATAATGTTCAAGGAACCAGATGATATTTGACAAGAACAAAGATTTGGAAAACTCCAAAAACAAACAACACTTTAAGAGTTATATGCAATTATTTCATCTTGTAAAAGTCTTCACATGCTATATTAATAATTGCTATATGTAAATAATGAATCAATAAATAACAGTAGTCACCTTTGTTGCTTGTTTGGATGATTTAAAAAACCTGACCTCAATTTATGGGCAAGTATATTTTATAACAATACACAGGTAAAACAACAAGAGGATAAAAAGGAGATAGAAAATATACGAGAGGAAAATAGATCTTCACAAACTAACCACCTCACTTTATATCACATGAATGAAAGGCTATTTCCTTCAATACCTGAGAACTCAATTCTTTAGTAAAAGGATATATATTAAAAGTACCCAAATGAGAGAAATTACCTCAAAAGTGTTTATGGATGAACCTGGAAGAATAATAAGTAGACAAAAATAGAGAAGCTATAAAACAAATGCTTTTCATCACTGACATCTAGCATATATAGACCCTTAGTAACATAGTTTGAGAAGTGCAGCATGACAAAATGTGGCCCTGAATGAAATAAAGAAGAAAAACACCTAGACCAAGTCAAGTATATATACAAGGGGTTCATATTGTAACTCACAGAATTTTGAGGACTTAGGAGAGATTTAAGTTCTCAAGCTAAAAGAAAAGGTGACACAAGAGAATAGTAGTACCCAAAGACTAGTATGTCATTCTCTTATGTATAAAATATTGAAAAGATTAACCTCTACAGACACTGAAGGCATATGAAATGAAAGAACCGGAGCAGAATAGGTGGACTTTCAATAGATCCACTACAGTCACATACTATCAAAGGTGCAGGTTCCATAAAAATTTCACTATACTTTTTATTATTTCAATTATATATTCTAATATTATTATATTATATCATTATAATATTTATTATAATTATATATTATATTATATATAATATTATAATGACTATAATATATTATTATAATATTCTATATTATTTCACTTATATATTCACTATACTTATTATTATTAGTTGACCACAAAAAGCAAATGATTTGACTGCATATTTCTTTTAACACAATACAAGGTTCTGTGACATATATAACAAAAGATAACTATCAATCCTCTCTTAATCGTGAGAGGCAAAATAGGAAATGTACACTTGCAAAAGATGTTTGTCACAGTCAAAAAGTACTTGCATTGTAGAGTGCAAATTAAAGTGTTAGTACTTATTATATAATGAGGTACACCAGATGCTCCTATCTGCTGATGACATTGTGGAGACTACATGAAGGTCTAGCACATTCAGGATATCCTTAATGAACGACATAATCATTTAAATCATTGGGGCAGTTAGGTGGCTCAGTGGATAGAGTGCAGGCTCTGAAGTCAGGAAGAGATGAACTCAAATACAGCCTCAGCCATGTACTGTATGTGATCCTGGGCAAGTCACTTAACCCTGTTTGCCTCAGTTTGCTTATTTCCAAAATAAGCTGGAGAAGAAAATGGTAAAGTACTTCAGTATCTTTACCAAGAAAATCCTAATTGAGTCATTCAAAAGAATCTGTACAATGATGCATATTAGAAAATTCAAATTATTTGATGAAAAATATTTATTGTGCAAACCTTGAAATGCAGTTCTATGGAAAATCCATAGCATTAGTCATCAGTAATTATGCTTTAAAGACAAGGCCTTGCATATAGATATTGATCTGTCCTATAAATGAATAAGAGGAGAAGGCTGAATCATCTTTGGGAAACTCTTTTGCACTTTAAATAACTCCAAATTTCTCTCTGAAATAAAAATCACTTTTTAAACAATATTCTTTTAGTCCTAGAGCATGACTGTGAGTCAAGATACATGACAGTCTTTAAATAATTGAAGTCATGGGTCACTTACCAAATGGCGGCCCTCATAGCAGGGAGATGTTTCAAAATACAAAGGATAGTTTGATAAAAATGCAGGGGTTTTCAAGAAGACCACAGTACTTTTTTATCAAAGAGCTTCCCTAAAGAGGTGGTGCAAAAAGTATTATTAAGGGATGTATAACTGGAAAAGAAAGTCCATCTACCTCAAATCTGGGAAGAGGGGAAGTGAGGAAAAATGTAGTGACATACATACACACTCTCTCTCCCCATATGTGTGTGTGTGTGTGTGTGTATGTATGTATGTATGTATATATACATCTGTCTAGATAGATACACAGATATAGATGACAATCATCCATATGTATGCCAATTGGACCCATCCAGCAGGAAGTAGTTCCATGAGAGGAAGCAAGGAGGCAACATTATACAGTGGAAAAAGTCTTTGACTTGTTCTCATGAAAGGTCTAGGTTCAATCCCTGACCCTGAAACTTGGCTTCTGAGTGACCTGACCAAGATATTTAACCTCTTATTCAAAAATCATTTATTAAAACCTTACTATGTGTGACGCACCGAAGCTTGTTTTTCTCATCTGTGAAATCTCTGCATGCTTTTTGTCTTTATACATGTGGTTATTGTGAGGAGCAAATAATGGAAATGATGCATTTTATAAACCTTGATGGAAAATATAAATGCAAACTATTGTGCCTAGGATTGCAAATAACATCTAGCAAAAAGTTTTTTTTCATATGCCAAGTGGAGAGCTTGACAACTCACTTTTGAAACAGACTGTATCTGCAACTCCATCTTGAAGAAACCTTCTGCAAGGAAACAGGAACAGAAAGTGGGTAATGCAGCACATAATCATAAAGAGATTCTACATCACAAGCTGTACAGATTTACTGGAGTGCACAGCATGTTCAGAGAAGACTATGAGCTCTGGTGTGAGGGCTGCTGAGCCCTATTCTCATCTTTAGTGTCTATCTAATCTACCCAACTCTCACCTGTGGCTCCAAGAAGTGGTAGCATGAATAGTGGCCACACCTGGGTCAACCATTTAGGCAGACAGGTTAAACCAGGCTGACGGTAAATGAGGAGTCTAAAGCGTGTTGGTAAGTTAAGGGGGTGTCTAAGCCAAGCATGTGAAAACCTCCCGGTAGAATGGGCAGATAAAACCAATTTGTTCCAATGTCATGAAAGAGGCAAAAAGCAGGCTCTGTGGAACAATTAGGGCTTGGTTAGACATAAAAGACACCAAAGTCATCCACTGCAACCTGAGCTATCACTAGTTGTCTTGACTCTGTCCTGTCACTGGATTGTGATGACTCCAGGAAGAGAGAGTGTGGCCAAGGATTTTGGGCAACTCTAACTCACTTAAATCTAATTTATGCATGAATCTAAAGACATTTTACCATTTTTATGTATCTCAAAGTCCTGGTGACAGGCAAGTGACAAAGCAGCAGGTGAGGATACAGTGGGAGCTATAGTGCAAACTTGCACACAGGTGACCCACACCTTAGGGCCATCTTCTCAGTGGAAGTAGCAGAGAGATTTGGCAGAAGCCTTTAAAGACTGCACTGCTCACTTCCTGGTGTGAGGAAAGGGCTAAAAAAAGTACCTGAAAAACTGTCTCTTTTACCTAATTTTGACCAGTTTACTGAGTTAGGTAGAGATGTCACCCTGTGATAGAAAGACAAAAAGTATAGAAAAACTTCTGCAAAGATGATTTCACTCACTATCAGCACATGGAATGTATAAATGCTTAAAAATATACTTAAAAAATATACTTGTAAAAAATGCAAAATCCAGGAAATCTGAAAGACAAACAGCTCTTGTTGCAAGAGAACTAAGCAGGTATCATATCCAAATAGCAGATCCTGAGTGAAACAAGGCTGGCAAGAAAAGGCCAGTTTACCAAAGTTGGAGCTGGATACACATTACTCTGGGTGACCACAGTGAAGGGGAGTGCTGTAAGGTTGGCAGAGGTTCTGCAACCAAAACTCATCTAGTCAATAAACCTGTATGCCTACCCAAAGGAGTGAATGACAGGTTCATGATGATGTTATTGTCACTTTTTTTTTCTCTTTTTTTTTATTTAATTAACTTTTTACATTCATTTTCACAAAATTTTGGGTTCCAAATTTTCTCCCCTTTTATCCCCTCCCCCCACCCCAATAGCCCAAGCAATCTAATTTTCCCTATCTCCAATCTGCCCTCTCTTCTGTCATCCCTCCCTTCTCTTGTCTCCATCTTCTCTTTTCTCCTGTAGGGCCAGATGACTTTCTATTCCTCATTAACTGTATGTCTTCTTTCCTAGTTACAACAACAATATTAAACAGTTGTTCCTAAAACTTTGAGTTCCAAATTCTCCCTATCCCTCCCTCCCCACCCATTCCCTTTGGGACGGCAGGCAATTCAATACAGGCCCTATCTGTGTAGTTTTGCAAATGACCTCCCTGATAGTCATGTTGTGTAAGACTAACTGAATTACCATCCCTCCTAACCTGCCCCCCGTTGTTTCTCTTCTGTCTTTTGATCCTATCACTCCCCAAGTGTTGACTACAAATTGCTCCCTCCTCCCTTTGCCCTCCCTTCCATCATCCCCCCCCTTGCAATATCTCCTTCTCCCCCGCTTTCTTATACTGTAAGATAGGTTTTCATACCAAAATGAGTGTGCATTTCACTCCTTCGTTTAGTCAAATGTGATGAGGGTAAACTTCTTGTTTTTTTTTTTTCCTTTCTCAGCTCTCCTCTTTTTCCCTCCACTAAAAAAATCTCCTACTTGCCTCTTAAATGACATATAGTTACCCCCTCTTTCCTCCCACTACATTTCTCTCTCACCATTTACCTTAATTTCTTTTAAGGTATGGTCCCATCCTATTCAGTTCACTCTGTGCTCTCTGTCTCTGTGTGTGCATGTGTGTATGTGTGTGCATGTGTGTACATGTGTATGTGTGGTCCCACCAACTACATAGATACTGAAAAGTTTTAAGAGTTAGAAATATTGTCTTTCCCTGTATGAATGTAAACAGTTCACTTCTGGTAAGTCCCTTAATACTTCTCTTTGCTGTTTTCTTTTTCATGCTTCTTCTCATTCTTGTGTTTGAAAGTCAAATTTTCTTTTCAGCTCTGGTCTTTTCATCAAGAATGATTGAAAGTCCTCTGTTTCATTGAAAGACCATATTTTCCCTTGAAGTATTATACTCAGTTTAGCTGGGTAGGTGATTCTTGGTTTGAGTCCTAGTTCCTCTGCCTTCTGGAATATCCTATTCCATGCCCTTCAATCCCTTAATGTAGAAGCTGCTAGATCTTGAGTTATCCTGATTGTATTTCCACAGTACTGGAATTGTTTCTTTCTAGCTGCTTGCAAGATTTTTTCCTTGAGCTGGGAGTTCTGGAATTTGGCCACAATGTTCCTAGGAGTTTCTCTTTTTGGATCTCTTTCAGGTGGTGATCGATGGATTCTTTCAATACTTATTTTGCCCTCTGGTTCTAGAATGTCAGGGCAGTTTTCCTTGATAATTTCATGGAAAATGATGTCTAGGCTCTTTTTTTGATCATGAGTTTCAGGTAGTCCCATAATTTTTAAATTGTCCTGTCCTGGATCTATTTTCCAGGTCAGTTGTTTTTCCCATGAGATATTTCACATTGTCTTCCATTTTTTCATTCTTTTGGTTTTTGTTTTGTGATTTCTTGGGTTTCTCAGAAAGTCATTAGACTCCCATCTGCTCCATTCTAATTTTGAGGGAACTATTAAATTCAGTGAGCTTTTGAGTCTCTTTTTCCATTTGGCTCATTCTGCTTTTGAAAGCATTCTTCTCCCCTCATTGGCTTTTTGAACCTCTTTGGCCAATTGAGTGAGCCTATTTTTCAAGGTGTTAATTTCCTCAGCATTTTTTTTGGGTCTCCTTTACCAAGGTATTGACCCGTTTTTCATACTTTTCTTGCATGTCTCTCATTTCTCTTCCTAGTTTTTCCTCTACCTGTCTAACTTGGTTTTCAAAATCCTTTTTGAGCTCTTCCAAGGCCTGAGCCCACCCACCATCCCCCTGGGGTGTCTGTGGTACTGAGGCCCCGCCCTCCACGTCTTTCCCTGATGGCAAGAATACGTCCTCATCTTCGTCAGATCCGAAGGTCGGGATCATTTGCATTTGTTGGAAAAAACTCTCTATAGTCTTATTTTTCTTCCTTTTCTAGGCATTTTTTACTTGACTTCTGAGATTCCTTTCCACCCCCGCCTGGATCCACCCAGCTAGTGCTTGGCCTCTGAGATTCAAATGGGCTTTCTGGCAGCAAGCTTTAGTTCTGGTGCTGGGGTGGGGGCAGGGCCGCCTCCCAGGCTCAGTTCCCTCAGGGGCTTTATGCAGAGATTTTCAGGAACAGAGCGGGTGGGGGCGGGGTGGGGGGCCCGTCTCCTAGGCTCAGTTCCCTCGGGGGCTTTATGCAGAGGCCTTCAGTAATAGAGCGGGGTGGGGGCAGGGCCATCTCCCAGGGTCAGCTCCGTCAGGTTTTATGCAGAAATCTTCTGTAATGAAGATCCTGCCTGCTGTTGGGGGATTCCTGAGTCCTGGGCCGCTGCCGCCTCAGCCACCGCCCACGCCTCTGCCACTTCCTGCCCCCATCTCTTCCGCCGCCGCTTCCTCCCGAGGGGGCCCGAGTCACGGAGACGCCCTGCTCCCCTTCTCATCCAGCCCAGCCTTCTTTCTCACTGACCTGTAGCTTCTGTGGGCGAAGGGACTTTCCCGGCTGCCCGAGCTTCCGTGTCTGAAGCCTGCTCAGGTCAGCTTCTCTGGGGCCTCGGCCAGAGCAGTGTTGGGGTGGGGTCCGCTTTCCGGGGTGCGACTGACCGTGGGGATGGGTCTCCAGGGCTCCCTGGAACGGAAATCTCTTCCACTCTGTTTCTGCACACCTTGTATTGACCCAGAAGTTATGGGGGGTCTCTTTTTACATTAATTCTATGGGCTTTGTTTTTGGAGCTCGTAAACGTGCGTCCTTCTACTCCGCCATCTTGGCTCCGCCCCCGATGTTATTGTCACTTGCAGAAAAGTGCCATACCACCCTGAGTAAGCTCTTGCCATGATGAAACTTGATTACATCAGAGTGACTTTAATGCTAGAGTAGACAGATACTATTTCATGCAGGGAGTTCTTGAGAGGATTGAGTTAGAAACAGCAACAGCAATCGTCACTCACAACTAAAGACTTGTGCATCTCATGACCTTCTTATCACCAACACCTTCTTCTGTTTACCTAAATGCAATAAAACTTCATGGATGTACCCCTGCAGCAAACACTGGCATTTAATAGGATATGTCATTGTAAGAAGAGACAGACAAGAGGTGAGAGTGACGAAAGTGATATGTGGTACAGAGTGCTGTACTGATCATAGACTTATCCATTCCAAGTTAAATATTTGCACTTTACAAAAGTGCAAATCCAAGGCAAGATGATTATCAGAAGTTAATGTCAAGAGACTGGAGCACTTCTCTGAAAAACAATTGTTGCTAACTTGGAGGAAAAGCTGAGTCAACACACAGTTGGCACAGTGGAGCAGAAAAGAAGTGGGCAAATTTCAGAGATGTGTACAGCACTGCATTTGCTCATCTGAGTCAGAACACTCGCAAACTGATTTGACAAAAATGATGGGAAAATTCAGAAGCTGATAAATGAAAAGCAAGAATTCCACAGGTTATACCAGCAGGATAGGTCCTCTATCTCTATAGTATTTAACTCCATCAAAAGTAAAGCACAAGCAAAGCTTAGAGATACAGGATTCCTTGGCTCAGTAAGAAGGCAGATGAAATTCAGTTTTACACTGATAATAACAAACCAAAGCCTTTTTACGATGCCCTTTTATGGCCTATTTATGGGCCAAAGACATATAGTACACCTCAGCTACTCAGTGCTGATGGAGCCACATTGACTAATGATCAGGACATAATCCTGGAAAGATGGGCCAAACACTCCCGCAGTCTTCTCAACAGACCACCATCTATCAAAGTTGAAGTCACTGATGGTTTAGCTCAGGTTGAAGTCAATCCCTCTCTATTCAAATTTCCAAAAAGAAGGTGATACTTCTTTTCTGTGGCAAAGCACTTGGTACTGATTCTATTCCAGTTGAGACTTACAAGGGGGGGGTGGGCACAGCTTACATATAAGGTGACTGAAATTTTCTGGGTTATATGGCAAGAGAGAGTTATCTCCTAGCAGTTCAAGCATAAGTTCACTGTTCATCTCTATAAAGGGAGGGGAAATAGACTGTGCTATGATAATTACTGTCACTGGCAGCGAGATTCTTGCCAGAGTCCTTCTTAGTAAGCTGATCTTTCATCTGGAAAAGCTGAAGAACAATAAAAATGGTGTTTGCTCCTCGACAGCTCCAGGAGAAATATCAGAAACAGAACAGAGGTTTACATGCAATGTTTGTTGATCTGACCAAAGCTTTTGATACTATTAGACATGAAAGCTTGTGTGAGACCATGGCAAAATCATCAGTATTATATTTCAATTTCACAACAGCATGCTTGCTTGGGCTCTGGATAATGGACCATGCTCTCATACTTTCCCAGTCATTAATGGAGTGAATTAAGGCTGTGTACTTGCTCCTATACACAATGTTTTCAGCAATGTTGTCAGATACCTTCATGAGAATGAAAATGGCATCAAGGTCAGCTACTGCACTGACAGTAAATTATTTAACTTGAAAAGGCTACAAGCCAAGACCAATGTAGAGGGAGAGCTGGTACGTGCTTTTTTGTTTGCAAATGACTATGCATTCAATGCAGCCTCTGAAGCTGAGATACAACAAATTATGGATCAATTCTCTGCTGCTTGTACTAATTTTGGCCTAACAATTAACATGAAGAAAATAGAGATTCTCAACCAGATAGCACCATACCATCCATAAGTGGAACCATTGGTTATACCAAATGGGGAAGTTTTGAATACTATGGATAAGTTCACTCACCTTGGCGGTAAACTTTCCAGGGAGGTACACATTGGTAATGAGATTGATGCACACATTGCCAGAGCTGTTCAGTGTTTGGGAGGCTCCGAAGAAAAGTGTGGGAGAGAAGAGGTGTTAGTCTGACTACCAAATTTAAGGTCTACAGAGTCACTGTGCTGACCTCATTCATGTATGCCTGTTAAACCTGGACAGTATATTAGTACCATGTCAGGAAACTGAATTGCTTCAATTTGAATTGTCTTAGGAAGATTCTGAAGATCACCTGGCAGGATAAGATACCAGACACTAAGGTCTTTTCTCAAACTGAACTGCCAAGCATTCAAACTCTACTGTAGGGAATGCAACTATGATGGGCTGGTCATGTTGTCTGAATGTCAAAAGTACATTTGCCAAAAGGACTATTTTATGGAGACCTCACACAAGGCAAGTGCTCACATGGTCAGAAGATGTGATAAAAAAGATGCTCAAAGTCTCTCTGAAGAACTCTGGAATTGACTGCATGTCATGGGAGATGCTGGCAAAGGATTGACCATCATGGTGTACTTTCCTGACAGAAGGTACTGGACTTTATATGCAAAACAGAGCTGAAGTAGCTCAAAAGAAACGTGAGATGTGCAGATTTAAAGAATTCACCTCAAATGTGCACATGGACTACTTGTGCCTGACCTGTGGTAATGCCTTCTAAGATTATATTGGTCTGATCAGCCACAGTCAGACACACTGTAACTCGATAACACAGGGATGTCATTTTGGTCCTCTTCAAGAATGCAGAACAACAGTCAATCAACCAATCAACATCTGAATAACACAAGGAAGTGGAAGTTTAAGAAGAGAATAGCTTTAAGCTTTAGAAAGACTAACTAAGAGTTAGTCTACATACTGCATCTCAGACATAGGACCCACAAAGAAATTACCTCAGCATCATGGAATGATAGAGTCCTTTCATTTCTCATATCAATCTCAAGTGGCTGAAGAAGTTTCGGGCCACTTCTTGTACCTCTAAAATAGATATATAAGCCTATATATGGTTCAACACCACAAATCATCGATAACTAAAAACTGTCTGATTCTGAGTCTTGTATGCCACTTTGCAAGGTTACTGAGAAAGTGGAAACAACAAGCATTTGTTAAGTACTTAACATGTGCTAGGCACCAGAATAAAGTAATCATTATTCATAAGGAACCTATCGTCTAATGAGAGAGATCAGTACATTTAAAAATACATAGAATAAATGAAAACATATAGAAAGTAGTTCAATATAAAAGGGAACTAGTAGCTGGGGGGAATTAAGAAAAGCTCCATGAGGAGAAGGTATTACTTGAGCTGTGTGTTCAGGAGTGGAGGGCTCTCTGAATGAGAGGAAAAGAGAGGAGGGAGTACATTCGAGGCATAAGGGTCAGCCATGGTTGAGGCACAGAGATGAGAAATGGAATGCTGTGTATGAGAAAGAGAAAAAAGGACAGGTTGTAGAACTGCAAAGTATAAAAGAGGAAGTAATAAACAAGGAGGCTAGAAAGAGAATATGAAGCCAGATTTTGTAGGGCTTTAAAAGATAAATAGAGAGATGCATATTTCATCTAAAAGACAAGAAAGAGTGACTAGAGTTGATTGAGTAGAGAAGTAACATGATCAGATTAGCACTTAAGAAAATGAATCTGGCAACAATGTGTAGGAAGGACTAAAATGGGGAGAGACTTAGGGTGAAGAGACCAGTTAAGAGACTGTTGTAAAAATATTATGGCCTGAATTAACATGATTGCTGCTTGAATAACAAAAAGGAATCAGATGCAAGAGATACTGTGGAGGTAGAAATGGCAAGATTTGGCAACTGATTCCATAGGTGAAAAAGGAATCCTGGTTAATGCCAAGGTTACAAAGCTGGGAAAATGGAAGGATGGTGTACCTTCAATAGAAATAAAGAAGTGTGGAAGAGAGGAAGGGTAGGGCAAAAGATAATGATTTTGATTTTGCATACTGAGTTTAGATATTTTCAGGACTTTGAAATCTCCAAAAGGCAAGTGTCAATGTGGGATTAAATCTCAGGACAGAGAATGGGACTGGGTAAATAGAGTTGGGAGTCACATGCATTGAGATGACACTTCCATGACAATCCATGGAAGCTGAGGAGGAATTCAAAAGAGAAATCACAGAGGTGGAAGAGAAGAGAGCTAGTAACAAAACTTTAGGGGTCAAAAATAGAAAATGACATATTGAACAAAGGAGCCTGAAGAGAGTGACCCAAAGAGATAAAAATCAATAAAAACAAGAAAGAAATAAGTATCTAGGAACAGAGAGTAACTGTCAAATGCAGCATAAAGGTCAAGAAGGAGTTTTGGACCAAGAAAGGACTGTCAGACTTTGAAGTTAAGAAATTACTGGTAACTGGAAAGACAGGACTTCTCCCCAGTCTTTATTTAATGGGATACCATGGTAAAATAATTTATCACTCTAGCGGCCAAACTACTTACTGACAATAAGCTTCTCTCTATGTAGCAAGAATATGCCTGGAATGCCAAGAATAGAGACTGTCACTCTAACAGCACTCAAACTCTTTCCAGCTTTTCAGGAAATGTCAAAGCTTGGGCTCCACTTAAATAGCCTTCTAGTACTTAGGATTACTTTAATCACTACTTGAGGATGCAGCAAAGTAAAAATTCTGAAGATTAGAATCTAGAAGCAGAGTTCATATGCATATACACATATATGTAAATATCATTCAATTATTTATTATTATCCTGGTGATTTATGAAAAAAACTCTTATCTAAATCAATGCCTGATAACTAAATTCTTATATTAAGGATGAGAGGAGGCATATTGTGAAGGAGGACACTCATTGTGTCACAACCAGGAGCATGGTCATACACCAGTAGCAATACAAGAAAGGGAGAAAGGCAGGAGATGGCACAAAAGGAGTTTGGCCAAGAGTATTTGAATACATGTTTGGTGATAGGATTGAAGTAAATTAACATTAGTGAGAGAAATGACTATTTCTCTTACATTTAATAACTAATTATTGTACTGGCACCAAGGTCTTTCCCCTTTTCTACTTCCTCATCCAGAAATCAACCAGAGTGGAAAATCTTTTTGCAAAAATTTACCCAGGTCAAGATCTAATCAGACAATAAAAGAAATTCTAAGGTTGGGCTAATGGAAGGATGCTTGCTTACTGTGTTTCTCAGATAGGTCTGGGGTCTTCCTTGTGATATGGAAACCTTGACCAAGATTTGGGTGATCCATGTAATGTATCCCCAAGACCTCCACTGTAATACAGTCCAGCCTCTCATTGTAATATTCATTTCTTATTAAATGTTAACCAATCAGACTTGATTGCCATCCTTAGGACCATCTACTCTTCCAAGAGCCGACCACAACGAGGGTTTTTTGGTCTAAGAGAGCTGCAAAATGTCATGCTTTTATTAATAAACATGTTAGTCTTATTACTAAGATGATTAAGTTACCCAGAATCTTTGTCTTTAGGACTTTTTTAAATGTCACATTAGGCAACCTTTAAATGGGATAGCAGATTTGAGGACATGGAGTTAATAAAAATATTCACTTTACAGTTTTCAAAGCAATTTCATAGACGTGATGACCAAATTCAACGTGTACACCAACACTGCTATGTAGGATGTAAATTATTACCACTATTTACGAGATGAGGAAACAGGCTTAGAAGGGTTAAAAGAATTATCTAATGTAATACAGCTAGTAACTTGCAGAACTATTAGTAGAACAAACTCCATCTGCCTCACAGTCCACAGTTTTTCATTTTATGTACAGGTGGCTTGGTTCCCTTCTCTTCTCATTAAAGCTACATTAATTCTATTTGATCATGTTTGACCACTCTTCTCCATCTGCCATTTTGATTAAAAGAAAAACTTAACTACCACAGACAAGTTCTTAGATTTAGCTGTTTTTGTCTAAGATGTTGATTTGCCTTTTAAATATGAAAATCCTGATTGAAAAATGGAACCCTATTAGACAAAAGATATTCACACATAAATATACCCAATTTTTTTCAACATAGTAAACAACTAAATCTAAGTAGGTACCAATTTTGTGAAAGGAAAACTACTACCCCAAATTTCTTATTCCTTCCAGTGTCATGAAGCCCTCAGGTAATCAAATCTATTCAGATATCTCACACTGGATGTTCACTAGAGATCTTAAACTCAACATGTCCAAAGCACAACTCATTATCAAGGGCAATACTATTTTCCCAGTCCGTCAGGCTCACAACCTAGGTGTCATCCTGGATTATTTAATATCTCTCACCTCCTCATTTATAATCTGTGGCCAAGGTCTGTGGCCTTCACCTTTGAGCAACATTTCTTCAGTATCTCTCCAACATCTCCTGCTCTCTCCTCTGATATTGCCACCACCGTAGTGCAGACCCTCATCCTGTCACACCCTGAATACTACAAGAGCCTATCTATTCTCCATTAAGTCACCAAGGTGATTTTCGTGATGTACAATTCCGATCATGTCACTCTCTTACTCAATAAACTCCAGGGGCTATCTAGCACCTCCAGGAGCACATACAAAATACTCTTTTTGGCACTGAAAGCCTTTCATGACCTAGAACCTTCCAACCTTTGCAGTCTTCACAAACCTTACTGGATCATTTAGTTTAAGTTAGAAGTTGTTACCTAACCTTCAGATTGAGAATGGGGGGAAGTAGTTCATGACAGTGAGCTCCCAAGGAATATAAATAACATGAAAATGAGGACCCCCCTGAATATTCTGACAACAAAAAGAACTTGGGCCATTTAACAATTTATTAAATTAAATATTTTCAATTTAAATAGATATCAAACAAATGGCATGGTAATTATCATGTAAATAGAACAACAAATAAAAAAAGCTATTTTTAAAACAATCTGTTACAAATATTTTATGAATAAATTTAAAGTACTAATTATTATTATGGACACATAGTTACTAAGTCATTTTTATTCAAGACTGAGTAATATATAATTGATGAAGTACCAAACATTAAAATTTAGTGTATATTTTTTAACTAATAACACCCTTACAATCTATATATGTTATATACTCCTCTAGAAAGCCGGTGCTATTTCCATTTAAATTTCTTGGAATACCATTGACTTGTGTGTAAATAGGTACTTAAGAAAGGCTATTTTCAAGATGAATCCACGGATAGATGAATTTGTCTAAAGAGAATACTTTATTCTGCACTTTTAAAATGTTGTCCTAAATCTTTACAGAGATTCCTACAAGAGAAAAAGATATTAGTTACAAACACTAAAGTGGCCATTATGTACCTTCACTGAAAAGCACGGTTACTCTAGACATATAATCTTGGGAAATCTGTTGAGGTGGGATTTTTTTTTATAATTTTTTTAATGTTCTATAATCACTACCAAAAAGTTTAGATTTTTATCCCCGCCTACTCCCCACCACCCTCTCCCTCCCCAAGATGCCATAGAATTCTATATATAATCTACATTTACTTTCCTATTGAATACATTTTCACTATAGTCATGCTGTATAGATGAACTAAAATAAATGGAAGAGATCCTATAACAAACCAAAACATAACACACACACACACACACACACACACACATACAAACATGATTTGCTACATTCTGAATGAATTCCATAGTTCTTTCTCTGAGTGTGGAAGGCATTTTGCCTTAGAAAACCGTGGGGAATTATTATTACTATTTTAAGTTCTTGCATTATTATGAAGTTCCAAGTCTACCAGAAAAAACTCTCACACACTGCAGTCATTGATGTGCACAAAGTTCTCCTGGTTCTGCTCTTTTCACTTGAGGTAGGATTTAAAGGAAAGTAGTCTACTTTATAACTTAAGAAATTAAATGAAACATGGTGAAAAATATGTAAGCATGGATGTCAAAAGAAGGTTAAATAAGTGATAAGTTCAGTCCATAATTCCAGTATTGTACTCAGTGTCATCAAATGATCCAAAAATATAAAGTTAAGTCATTTGTCCTTAATGAGTTTTCAATCTAAATGGCTGAGGTTATTTTTTAAAAAGTCAATGTCTAAAAGAAATTTTACAAGTGGCACAAAATGAAAATAAAATCAGTAATACTTCTTATAATTGGTCTCCATGTTGTTTAACATGAACAAGGCTGTATTAAATATTGAAATTGTTTATGATAATATTTACCTGATTTGGATTTTTTGTGATTTGGATCTTGGGAAGAAAGTACATTTCCATGTTATTTTACCTTTACAGAAAGGCTCAAGCAAACTAAATATAAAAGTGCCAACTGCGGGAAGAACACCATATGGGCCACTGAATGAATTACAAAACAAGCTGGAAAACAGTTCCTGACCCCAAGGATGTAATTGGCTGGAAAATACCCATAATTTTGTAGTACTCAGTCCCTCAGGAGGGGACACAGTACATACAAGAGATCTTTACAATTTAGCTAAGGTATTATCATAGCTAAGAAAATTGGTTGCTAAGCCTCTTTTAGAAATGAAGACAGTTGTTAAAAAATCCAAGACTATTATAATGAAATGAAGCAGAGTAGAGAAAAAATTATAGAGATTTTTAAAATATCAAAGAGCACAACCAAGGCAATATTGTTACACAAGTAAAGAGAATGGCTGACAAGATTATTAAAATGAAAAAAAAGCTTAGAAAATAACTGAAATGCTAGTGACAGTTGGACACAGGGAAAATGCTTCAAGTATTCTTGAAATAATGAAGAAAAAAAATCTAAACATTGTATTTTTGGAAATGTGAAAAAAATTTTTAAAAACAATTAAAAAAAGTGATCTTCTAGAAATAAACAGAAATCAGAGAAGTGTAACAAGAAGAAACCCCAAATTCAACTCACCTAGCTACATTATCTTCAGACTTCAAAACTGTGATGACAAAAATCTTTCAAGCTGCTGAAAGAAGAAAGACATAATTACTTAACAAAGAAAAATCTAATTGTGCATCAGAAATTTTTTTTAACAAAAAATGAAATTGAGCAAAGAAACTGGAAAAAAAGTTTGTATAATATGGATTTTCAACGCAGTATCACTTTCTAAGTAAAGCTAAAAATTATTTTTAAAAAATATATACACTTAAAAACCCATAGAAGCTTCAAGAATATGTAGAGCAAACTACACTCCATTTCATTCAGTACACTGTTCAAATGTGTTATTTCTTACTCATCTTTTTGTTTAATTTGTTATACTCTAACAGCGCATCATTTGAAATCTCCAGATTACTGGAGTAATACTTACTTTAAGTAGCATGGGAGATTAAAGAATTTAACTGTGGTTTTAAATAGAGATTATTTAGCTGCCATAGCACCGATTTTTTCCACAAGATGATAAAAATAACTCAATTTATATTGGTTAAATTACTAATCCAGTTGGTCTGGATGAAAAACAAGTATGACAACAGAGAGATAAATAATGAAATAAAAAGGAAAAAGTAAAAATGTTTTACAACGATGTAGAACTTAAAAAGGCAGGTGTATAAGGAGAAAAGTCATTGTCAGGATTACCCTTTTGAAGAAAAGTGGGGAGAAGATGGATTTTTATAAATATTTGAGTCAAATTACAAAATGTAGTACTTTTTTCACGTTTCTTTTTTTTGACCTAGGACTAGAAATAATTTTTTAAAGACATACATAGACAAATAGAAATAATGGAAAAAATGTTAACATGAAATATGTTAGATCAAAAAATATATAACTATAATAAAAATATCTGAAAAAGGGAAATGTAAACTAGAAAGCACAGAGATTTTTAAAAATCACAAAAATTAAAAGCACCACCAAAAAATGGGGGCATTACTTTTGAGGGTTTTTAAAAAATCATTAAATCCAGAACTGTCACTTGATTATGTGAAGGCAACTACCCCATCTTTGCACAGCAGCTAATCCTACCTGACGCTGTTCTAGAGAAGATTCCAGGGACCTGAGTGGTTAAGTGATTTGCCCTAAGTCATAAAGCTAGTTTGTAATTAGAGCAAAGACTTGAAGTTCTGTTCAACCAAAGCTGTTCCCAAGGGAAACAAGCCCTTTTTCCATACCCCACTCTATTTTTCTTTTAATATATATGCAGCAAATAATACAGCAATTAAGTTTGTAAAGAAGAACCTTTATATTTAAGAATTATGAGAAAACCAGTAATAATCTGGAGATTTCAAATGATGCGTTATTAGAATATAACAAATTAAGCAAAAAGATGAGTAAGAAGTAACACATTTGAACAGGGTACTGAATGAAATGGATTTAATAGATAAATGATATACTTAATGGGAAATATAATTACATAATAATTCCTCCCACCCCCAATAAAGATAGAACATTCACCCCCAAAATGATCACCTTCCAAGTCATGGCAGTCTTAGTAAAATATGCATAGGAGCAAAAAATTAAAATACTACATTTATAGAACTTCAGGATAAAGATATTAATATGATCAAAAAGTGTAGTGGAATTCTTTTTTAAAACATTTTACAATGACTTCTGGATTAAACAAGACATTATATTTAAATATAGCAGATTACATCAAAGATAAGACAAATATGAATATAGCATATTGAATTTTACAGAATATAGCCAAAACAGTGCTGAGAAACTAATGTATACAATTAGTACTAGTACTACTACTAAGTTAGAAATAATATAACAATCAGAGATTACCTCTGAATAACATTATGCTAACATATTTTACAATTTAAATGAAATAGATATCTATAAATATGTGAACACACCCACAAGGTAGTAAACGTAACTAAACCATCTAATTTCATATGGAAAATGGAAATGGACCATTCATTAATGATATACCATGTGTCAAAAAGGTACAACGACATGAGCTCAACTGATCATAGGAATAAGGTTTGGAAGGTGCTTATGAAAACAATGAATTGAACTTCCTGATTTTAAAGATGAGGAAACTGAGACACAGAAATACTAAAAGGCCTGGTCTAAGATCACACAGGTAAAAATTACTGGGGACTTTCAAGCCTTCACAGAAAAAAAGGAAATTTTTTTTATATAAGTTGTTTTAAAAAATCAGGAAAAGAGGGCATGTTTCTATTTATGAATTAAATGTGGTTTTGTGACTATGGTAAATATAATGCTTAAAAAGAAAACTAGAGGATAGTATCAGTAATGAACATTTTTTTAATTGTTCAATAAAATACTGGTAAACAGGATATAATAATCAAAAAATTATTTGTTATGACAACTGGAATTTACATCAGAAATGCAAAATACTTTACTAATAATAATAATTTGAGGACAACATAATTCACTTAAGTTAAGAAAAATAGTAAGATTATTATTACAATAATAAATGAAAAGACTTTAGTTCAAATTTAATATTCAACTATGCTAAAATCGGTAATCTAGTGATTTTTCCTTAATATGTCAAAAGGATTGTATAGAAATACAATCAAGAAACATTAGTGACAATTTTACCAGAAGTAGGTAAAATCAATGGTACCTAATTTTAGTGGATAAAGACTGAAAAGTTTAAAAAGTAGAAATAAACTAATATAATTTGAAAGAATACCTAAACTGGACTGATAAATAAAAGCCAACAGCTACTTATATGAAGACTTATAAAACTGACAAACCATTTGCAAGTTTAGTAAAAATTTAAAAATTACACATGAAAAATGAGAGATCTAAAGAAGCATAACAGAAACTAGGAATATCAGGAGAAACTGCATAACCAAGAATTATATTCTAATGCATTAGATACTGAGAGATTATTACCAACAAAAATATAGCTCACTAAATCTAACACAACAGCAAAATAACAATTATAGATCACATTTGTGAATGAACATATATAAATATCAAATATTAGCAAAGAATTGAGAAAAGCATTAAAAATTACTCAGCATTTGCAAGAAACATTTACGTACACAAAAAGGCTAGCCTGATATTCTATCATAGATTTTGATGTACATCTAGATTAGGAAATTGTTCAAATGATTTTTTTTAACATTTTCAAATGAAATTTATCAAAAGATACTCTGAAAACATTCTGTAGAACCAACTGAAACCTCAGGAGGGCTGGAGAGAGAAGGAGTACTACTATCATTTTCCAAATTAGCATCTAGATTGGAGTGGTAATGTGGCAGTTTTAAAGTCAACAGGTCTTAAGTCAACTTTCCTTTTCTTTATATTAAAAGTCTCTTTATATGATGTGTCCTAAGGATCATTCTTCCGTTTTCAGAGGTTCCATACTATTTTAAAGATTCAGTCTGAGCATTTATGTATCCATCAGCTCCTCTACTCAAAATGAGACAAAGTAGCTTTCTAGTCATTCATTTTTCATTGACCTTTTCTTTCACTGTTCCTTAGTTAGGAGAATTCTCTTTACTTTAGGTTTTAGGTGATAATCTGTCTTTTAGGTGGTATCAGGATTATTCCTAGATGCATTTTCACATATTGAGATTCTTCTTTCAGCTTTACCACATTTTGATGAGAGGGGCAGCTAGGTGGTCCAGTGGATAGAGCATGAGTGCAGGAGTCAGGAGGACCTAAGTTCAAATCGCACTTCAGACACTTGACACTCACTAGCTGTGTGACCTTGGGCAAGTCATTTAACCCCAACTGCCTCATCCTGGGGCATCTCCAGTCGTCCTGATGAATATCTGGTCACTGGATTCAGATGGCTCTGGAGGAGAAGTGAGGTTGGTGATCTGCACCCCCCCCCCCCCACTCAAAACAAAGTCAAGTGCAAGTCATGTCATCATTTCTCTGATGGCATTGTCTTCTTTGGCAACGAAGGACGAACACACACACATCAATGTAACACAACACCTTAAGCAAAGCAATAAAAATACTATCATGTTATCATTATTATTATAAGGAGCTAGATTCTGGAAATGTTAAGAAAGGCAAAACCCTGGTTCACATAATCAAGGATCTCACACTGACAGGTACAACATGTGAAAACCCAAGTACATACATAAGTATAATGTAAATGGAGAGGAGGTAGTCTCAGAGAGAAAGCAGAAGCATTTGGAGGGCATGAGAGAGGGGGAAAACAATAAAAAAGGCTGTTTGCAAAAGGTAGGATTTGAACAGAGTCTAGAAGGAAGCCAAGGAAACAAAAAGGTGGACCTGAGGAGGGAGAGCATTCCAAGCATGGAGACAGCCAATAAGAAGTTACGGGTGTGGGAGACTGAGTATCATGTGTAAAGAACAGCAAGAACGCTTGTGCTGCTGCGTTGTAGAATAGAAGAAAATGTAAGAAGACTTGAAAGAGAGGAAAAGGCTAGGTTGTAAAAGGCTCTAAAATCAAATCAGATTTTGAATTTAATAACAAAGATAACAGATAATATAGATAATAATTTGATAACAGGGGATAAGGTTGTTGATATGGGCAGACCTGCACCTGAGAAAGATCAACTTATAGAGTGGGGAGAAGTTTGAAGCAGGGAGGTCAACCTGAAGGCCATTCAGAAATCCTGGTGTGAGGTGGTAAGAGCCTGTAGCAGCTTGGCAGGTATGTGACTGGAAGAAAGGGAACATATAAAAAAAGTAAAGGAAGAAAGAAGGCAGAGTCAAGATGGCAGAGCACAAGAAGCAAACCAACTGAACTCTTCCAACATTTCCCTCCAAAAAGTTTTAAAGTACTTCCTCAAATTAAATTTTGGAGCCACACAGTAAACGAAAGGTCAGAGAGAGGCATTTTTTCCAGCCTAAGAAAACTTAGAAGGCTAGCAAGAAAGGTCTATGACACTTGGGTTCAAGTTGGTCTGGAGCACTGCAGCAGCAGAATTGGGGCTTAGACATGGCTGGGACAATGGCAGTAGCAATTTCAGGAACTCTCAGACCAGCATGATAAAGGAGGTAGAAAACTGGTCAGAAAGAGATTACAGGGGATCCAGGGCTGGCACTGGGTGCAACTAGCATTGCAACCGTGCCACCCATAACCAGTTCTGGCTGGCAGTTATAGGTCAGAGAGGAATACTTGCAGTCAGTCACAAGGGAGTAGAGGATCCGATCTCAGTTCTAAAGCCAAAAGGAGCACTAGCACTTGTGGCTACAAGAGAGCAGGAAACTTAATCACAGTTCCAGGGCCAAGAACAAGTGCTAGTGCTTGTGGCTACTGGGGAGCAGAGGCCCTTCCTGGATAAAAACGAGAGCACAGACCAGGGGAGTGGGTCTGACACCTCTCCCTGGATCATACCACTTTGGAAGCACCAAAAACTCTCAGGACCCCAGAACAACAACAAATAACAAAAAACCGGGCCACAAAAAGCTACTACAGTGGTGGGAAAAACCAAGACGTAAACTCAGTAAAGAATAATGTGAAAACCAAAGCCTCAAAGGAAAATGCTCACTGGGTACAAGCCCAACAAAAATTTCTGGAAGAATTAAAGAAAGAGCTAAGAGTGTTGGCAGAAAACTTGGGGAAACATGAGTGACAGAAGAAAACTGCTTGATTAAAAAGGCATGAAAAAATATTGAAGGAAATAATACCTTAAAAAGCAGAATTGGCCTAATGGTAAAAGATGCACAAAAATCCACTGAAGAAAAGAATTTAAAATATAGAATTGGCCAAAATGGGGTGAGGAGGAGGGTAAGGTACAAAAGTTCACTGAAAAAAACAATTCCTTAAAAATTAGAAGTGGACAAGTGGAAGCTAATGACTCCACAAGACACTAAGAAACAATATGACAGAGTTACACGAATGAAAAAATAGAAAAGAATATGAAATATCTCATTCAAAAAACAAAAAAAACCCACAAATGACCCGGAAAAGAGATCAAGGAACGCTAAAATTAAAAAAAAAAAGAGCCTAGACATCATATTTCAAGAAATTATAAAGGAAAATTGCCCCGATAACTTAGATTTTAAGGGTAAAATAGATATTCAAAGAATCCATTGATCAACTCCAGAAAGAGATCCCAAAGTGAAAATTCTCAGGAATGTTATATCCAAATTTCAGAGGAAAAATGCCCAGAAAAGGGAAGAAAAATAAGACTATAGAGAGCTTCTTTGAGGGGGTGCAAATGTTCCCACCTTTCAATTCTGATGATGAGGAAATATTCTTACCATCAAGGAAAGACGTGGAGGTCGGGGCCTCTGTATCCCAGACATCCCAGGGGGATGTCCGATGGGCTCAGGCCTTGGAAGAGCTCAAAAAGGATTTTGAAAATCAAGTTAGACAGGTGGAGGAAAAACTGGGAAGAGAAATGAGAGAGATGCAAGAAAAGCATGAAAAACGGGTCAATACCTTGCTAAAGGAGACCCAATAAAATGCTGAAGAAAATAATATCTTGAAAAATAGGCTCACTCAATTGGCAAAAGAGGTTCAAAAAGCCAATGAGGAGAAGAATGCTTTCAAAAGCAGAATTAGCCAAATGGAAAAAGAGGTTCAAAAGCTCACTGAAGAAAATAGTTCTTTAAAAACTGGAATGGAATAGATGGAGGCTAATGACTTTATGAGAAACCAAGAAATCACAAAACAAAACCAAAAGAATGAAAAAATGGAAGACAATGTGAAATATCTCATGGGAAAAACAACTGACCTGGAAAATAGATCCAGGAGAGACAATTTAAAAATTATGGTACTACCTGAAAGCCATGATCAAAAAAAGAGCCTAGACATCATCTTCCATGAAATTATCAAGGAAAACTGCCCTGACATTCTAGAACCAGAGGGCAAAATAAGTATTGAAAGAATCCATCAATCACCACCTGAAAGAGATCCAAAAAGAGAAACTCCTAGGAACGTTGTGGCCAAATTCCAGAATTCCCAGGTCAAGGAGAAAATCTTGCAAGCAGCTAGAAAGAAACAATTCCAGTATGTGGAAATACAATCAGGATAACTCAAGATCTAGCAGCTTCTACATTAAGGGATTGAAGGATATGGAATAGGATATTCTAGAAGTCAAAGGAACTAGGACTCAAACCAAGAGTCACCTACCCAGCAAAATTGAGTCTAATACTTCAGGGGAAAATATGGTCTTTCAATGAAACAGAGGACTTTCAAGCATTCTTGATGAAAAGACCAGAGCTGAAAAGAAAATTTGACTTTCAAACACAAGAATGAGAAGAAGCATGAAAAAGTAAACAGCAAAGAGAAGTCATAAGGGACTTAACAAAGGTGAACTGTTTACATTCCTACATGGAAAGACAATATTTGTAACTCTTAAAACTTTTCAGTATCTGGGTAGTTGGTGGGACCACATACACACTTACACACACACATACACACATACAGAGACAGAGAGCACAGAGTGAATTGAATAGGATGGGACCATATCTTAAAAGAAATTAAGGTAAATGGTGAGAGAGAAATGTAGTGGGAGGAAAGAGGGTGAAATGGAATGGGGTAAATCATATCTCATTCAAGAGGCAAACAGGAGACTTTTTAGTGGAGGGAAAAAGAGGAGAGCTGAGAAAAAAACAAGAAGTTTACCCTCATCACATTCGACTAAAGGAAGGAATAAAATGCACACTCATTTTGGTATGAAAACCTATCTTACAGTACAGGAAAGTGGGGGAGAAGGAGATAAGCAAGGGGGGGGATGATGGAAGGGAGGGCAAAGGGAGGAGGGAGCAATTTGAAGTCAATACTCAGGGAGGGACAGGATCAAAAGACAGAATAGAAACAATGGGGGGCAGGATAGGATGGAGGGAAATAGTCTCACACAACACGACTATTATGGAAGTCATTGGCAAAACTACACACATATGGCCTATATTGAATTGCCTGCCTTCCCAAAGGGAATGGGTGGGCAGGGAGGGATGGGGAGAATTTGGAACTCAAAGTTTTAGGAACAACTGTTGAGTATTGTTGTTGCTACTAGGAAATAAGACATACAGTTAATGGGGAATAGAAAGTCATCTGGCCCTACAGGACAAAAGAGAAGATGGGGACAAGAGAAGGGAGGGATGATAGAAGAGAGGGCAGATTGGTGATAGGGAAAATTAGAATGCTCGGTGTATTGGGGTGGGGGGAGGGGATAAAAGGGGAGAAAATTTGGAACCCCAAATTTTGTGAAAATGAATGTAAAAAGTTAAATAAATAAATTTTTATTTAGAAAAAAAATAAAAATATGGGAAGAAAAAAATTTCTATTGATCAGAGAAATGCAAATTAAAATAATTCTGAGTTATCACCTCACACCTATCAGAAATGAAAAATGCTGAAGGGGATGAAGAAAAATAGTACTCTAATAAACTGCTGGTGGAGTCATGAACTGGTCCAATCATTCTGGAAAACAGCTTGGAATTATGCCCATAGGGCTATAAAACTGTGCATACCCTCTAACCCAGAATACCACCAGAAGGTCTGTACTCCAAAGAGATAGAAGAAAACAGAAAACTATATATACATATGAAAATATTTATGCTAGCTTTTTGTGGTGACAAAGAATCAGTCACTGAGGGAATCCTTATAGATTGGGGATTGGCTGAACAAGTTGGGGTGTATGACTGTGATGGATTACTAATGTAGTATAAGAAATGATAAGCAGGATGCTCTCAGAAAAACAAACAAACAAACATGGCAAGACCTGTACGAAATGATTCAAAATGAAGTGCACAAAATCAGGAGATCACTGTGCACAGTAACAGCAAAGCTGTACTGATGATCAATTGTCAAAGACCTGGCTACTCCAATTAATACAGTGGTTCAAGACATTCCAAAGGACTCATGATGAAAAAAATGAACTTGAAATTCAAAGTGAAGTGTAATTTTCTCACCTTCTTTATTCTTTTTGCCCTTTTTTTTGCAAGATAGCTAATTTAGAAATATGTTTTGCATTTCACATGTATAAACAATGTATCATTTGCCTTCTCAGTGGGTATAGGAGAAATCTGGAATTCAAAATTTTAAAAGAATAGAAAGTTAAAAATAGATCATTTTAAGACAAAAGAAAAAAGGTAGAAATAATAAGATTGGAGACAGATATGAAAATTTGGATAAGTAGGGCGAGACAGTGAGCAATCAAGAGTGATACTGAGGTTGTAAGCATGGGTAACTGGGAAGATGGTGGTGCTTCCAACTATAATAAGAAAGTTAGGAAGGAGCAGGATTTTGGGGGGAAGACACTAAAATTTTGTTTTGGATATGTTTAGTTTAATAAGTGTCAGGAAATCAAGACAGAGATACCTACCAGCAGCACTCTGGATCATCATGCCCCTAATTCTAGGTTATCTTCTTTTACCTGTCCAACTCCCTTCTCTTCATCTTTCAGCTCCCTATTTAAGTGTTGCTTTCCCTCATTAGATTATAAGCTCCTGGAGGGCCTATACTTTATTTTTCTTTTTTGTGACCTCAGCACTTAGCATAGTACCTGGCATGTTGCACCTGCTTAATAAATGTTTATTGTATTTTACTTTATTGTATTGTATATCCAAGGGGTGGCTGGTGAAGTGAGAGTAGAGGTCAGAAGAAAAGTTATGACTGGATAAATAGATCTGAGACTAACCTGTTAAGAGATGTCTCTGATATCCATAAAGTGGATGAAATCACCAAGTGAGATGGTACAGAGAGAGGGAGAAGATAAAAGGGCCTAAGATACTCCCTCTCATTGAGAGACATCCACAGAATAGTGGGTGTGACCTGGGTGGGCTACATTAAAACTTCTAAGAAGGGAAAAATCACTTAGGAGGAGAGACAGGAGAGAACAAAGGCATGAAGACTGAGAGACAAGGTAGTATTCAGGAGAAGAGAGTGACAGTGTCAAAGGCTGAAGAAAAGGTTAGTAGATTTGGTAATTAAAAATGTCAGTAACTTAGGGAAGAGTGATTTCAAAAGGATGATGAAATCAGAAGCTCCACTAGTGTTTAGCACAGAGCAAGAAGAGAGGAAGCAGATGCAGAGATTTTAGACAGCTTTCTCAGTAAGTTTACTCAAAGGGGAAGAGGACAGATACAGGTCTGTCCCTAGCAGGGACGGTCGGATCAGGTCAGGGAATTTTTAAGACGGGGGAGAAACGGGCATATAGAAGGGAAGCAGTCAGGAGATAGACACTGAAGATTAGTAAGGTGGAGAAGACAGAGTGGGATTTATCACGGTTGCATCTAGTCAATTCAATAAATATTTATTAAGCATGTACTATACATGTCTGACACTGTATGAAGCCCTGAGGATACAAATAAAGGCATAAGAAAAATGACTGTTCTCAATATGGAGGTTATCCTAGAGAGGAGAAGAACCGTATCTTTGTAGGCTAGGGGTAAAGGAAGACATTTGGAAGAGGAAATAAGAGAGGAGCCAGCTCTCAGGAATAGGGCTTCATTTTTTTTTTTTTTTTTTGGTGAAATATGAAGCAGGTGAGTGAATAAGGAGGAGAGAATGTCATAGAGGCTTGAGGAGTTATGACAAGGTTTGGGATAGCTACTGTGGTGAGTGGGATAGGCATGAAGTAGGAAGGTATACAAAGACTGCCTTGCTGCAGTGAGGGCCCAACTGAGGCTCTGTGACAAATTTTTGTGGACACAGTCAGCATTGCCTTAGGACCTCTTCAACTATGTTGGCCACATGTGAAAGGAAAGCAGGAGATCATGGGAGTACTCTAAGACAGATTTGGCAAGGAGTAGGCAAAGGAAGCAAAGAATTTAAGTGCAGAAAATGGTGTAGAACTGAGATGACTCCCCAAGAAATTAAGATAGGAAAGAGGGGAGAGTGTAGCTAGTGTACGAATAATGACCTGAAAAAGAACTGATGGGTAGAGAAACTGTCAGTCAAGGTAATATATGACAAACAGGGTTATAGATTTTAAGACAGAAAAGGAAAGAACAAAGATTATGATTTTAGATAAGGAATTTCAGAGTTCACAAACAGCGAAGTAGATCACTTATGGATTTTTGGCAAGATGAAGGGTTTGCCATCTCTGTGTGCAGCTGCAGTAAAGTAAGAGAATGGGTTTTAGAGAGAAAGTATGTGTAATCCATGACAAATAACAGCAACAAAAACAATTCACATTTATATAGTGTTTATAGGTTTACTACTGTTTTATATATTTTATTCTTACAACCACCCTGTGAGGTGGATATTAATATCTCCATTTTACATATAAGGAAGCTGAGGCTAATGCAGATGAAGCGAGTTTGCTAAGGGTCACCTGGTAAATAACTGAGGTAGGAAAACATTATGAATAACAGGTTTGGAGACATTTGTGTGGGATATGACAAAAATTATCTACCCAGAGATGAGCTTATATAATAGGAAACAGAAATATTAAAAGATGAGAACAATTGAGAACATGAGAACAACCCAATGAGAACAACCCATTGAGAACAATTATCAAATAAGGATACCAATATTTATCACATTTAAAGGATATAACTAACAACTTTAGTGAAAGATAGAAATTTTATTAAAGAGATTAATACTTGAAATTTAATGATTATTTCTTCATGACCTAACAGCATATCCAAAAAATGAACTGCTTCCACACAAGTAACAAATTAATGGAAACAATGGACAAGTACTATAAAAAGATTAACACTCGTGTAGAACCCATATAAGATTGCGTGCTGTCTTGGGGAAGAAAGGAGAAAAAATTTAAGACTTATGGAAGGGGTTATTGAAAACCGAAAACAAAAAAATTAATTTATAAAAAAGGAAAAGAAAAAAGATTAACATGCTAAAAAATGATCAAGAGAATATAATATCTGGAGAGCTTTCTGGTGAGAAACTCACTTTATCAGTATAGTTTAGTGACTTCTTAGATTCTTAGAATCTAAGAATGAAGAAGTGACACAGCTTGCTTAGGGGCTCCATTCACTGACTACCAAGGGCAGGACTTGAACTAGGTCTTCCTGGATGGGAATATAGTTTTCTATTCATTACACTATTTTGCTTCTTAGAGGTCAAAATGGATTCAAAAATAATCATCAGTATTCTTGTTGTTTTGTAGGTATATCTAGTTCTAACATTTATTTCAACCATTTTTTTAGTTCCAAACACAAAGGAGAAAAGAAAGGATTTTAAACAAAAAAAAAAATAATAAATGGGAGAAAAAAAAACTGCCCAAATTGTCAAATATTAAGGAATTCTCTTATTTAGGAAAACCAGGGGACTAATATGGGAACAATTATGAAACTATACTACTAAAATAAAGATCTAAATAACTGGAAAGGAAGTCAGTGTTTTGAACTGGATGTCAGAATTTAGATATTTTGAATACAGCAGTATTCCCTAAATTCATTTAGAGACAATGTAATACACAGCAAAAATATCAATAAAAATGGCATTTTTACAAGATAAAAATCTAATTAACATTTATATGGAATACCTGACTTCCTCATGCCCAAGACCACAGCCTTGTCAAGGTAGACAGGCTTGCATATATGAGCTATGTTTTGCAAGGTTATCCAAGATGGACAGGTCACAGTAGATAGTTCTGACAAAAGAGGATCCACTGGAGAAAAAAATAGCAAACTATTCCAGTATTTTTGCCAAGAAATCCCATGGACAATATTAAAATGCTAAAAGATATAGGAAGAGGAGCCTGTTATGACATAAGGTGTTCAATACACTACTGGAAAAACTGGAAGACAAGTAATTCCAGTATTCATGAAACACCTGGGTCAAAACTGAAAGGAAGGTGAGCTATGGATGCACCTGGTGACAAAAGGAAAGTGATGCTATAAAGATCACTACTGAATAAGAACCTGGAATGTAAGATCTATGAACCAAGGTAAACTGGATGTGGTCAAGTAGAAGATGGAAAGATTAAGCACCAACATCATGGGCATCAAAGAACTTAAATGTATGGGTATGGGTGAATTTAGTTCAAGTGATCACAACATATACTACTGTGGGCAAGAATTCCTTAGAAGAAATGGAGTACCCCTCACAGTCAATAAAAGCAGCACTGTGGTATAATCTCAAAAATAACAGAATGATATCTGTTTGAATCCAAGGCAAACCATTCGATATTATAGTAATGCAAGTTTATGCTCTAACCACTGATGTCCAAAAGGCCAAAAATGACCAATTTTATGAAGACCTACAAAATCATCAAGCAAAAAGAGGGGAAAAAGTTGTCGCATTAATCACATTCATCAGAATGTTAAAATAGGAAATCAAAAGCTAATTGGAATAACAGGTAAGTTTAGCCTTGGAAGCCAAAGCAAATAAAATGGAACAGAAACTAATGGCGTTTTGTCAAGGTAACTAGTTGGTCACTGCAAAAACTCTTTTTTCAACAACCCCACAGGCAGCTCTACAAATGGACATCACCAGACGGTCAACGCAGAAATCAGACTGACTGCATTTTTGCAGGTGAAGGTGGAGAAGCTCCACACAGCCGGTAAAGGAAGATCCGGAGCTGACTGTGGACCAAATCATGAATTTTTTTATTGCATCCCTTATGCTTATGAAGCAGAGATGATGAATAGATTTAAGGTATTAGATGTCGTAGATATAGTGTGCGAAGAACTACGCACAGAACTTCATAATATTGTACAGGAGGCACCAACAAAAAAAAAAAATCCCAAAGAAAAAGAAAAGCAGAAAACCAAAACGGCTGTCCGATGAGGCTTTACAAATCTCTTAGGAAAGAAGCAAAGTGAAAAGTAAGTGAGAAAGGGAAATATATACCCCTGTGAATGTAGAATT
The DNA here is from genome assembly GCA_023548195.1 of Bettongia penicillata ogilbyi. Lineage (NCBI taxonomy): Eukaryota > Metazoa > Chordata > Mammalia > Diprotodontia > Potoroidae > Bettongia > Bettongia penicillata. The sequence continues at coordinate 7,317,838 of JAJHZJ010000311.1, forward strand.
CAAGAGAATAGCAAGTAGAGATAAGGTTTTCTTAAATGGGCAATACAAAATAATAGAAGAAAACAAAAGAATAGAAAAGATGAGACCTTTTCAAGAAAATGAGATATACTGGGGAAACATTCTGTAAAAAAATGGTCATGATAAAAGACAAAAATGGTAGGGACGTAACAGAAGCAGAAGAAATTAAGAAGAGGTAGCAAGACTATAGAAAAGAACAATACATCCTGGAGAATGAAGTCAAGTGGGCCTTAAGAAACATTGCTTATAATAAGACTAGTGGAGGTGATAGAATTCTGGCTGAGTTATTTAAAATCCTAAAAGAAGATGCTGTTAAAGCGTCTATAAAAAAATATAAACTAAATACATCAGTAAATTTGGAAAACTCAACGGTGACTACTGAATTGGAAAAAATTGCTTCATATCTCAATCCTAAAGAAAGACAGTATCAAATAAATGAACAATTGCACTCATTTCACATGCCACCAGTTAGGCTTAAGTTGCTGCAAGTTACACTTCAGTAATATGTGAGGTGAGCTGAGAATTACCCGAAACACAGGCTGATTTTTGAATAGGCTGAGGACCTAGAAACCGAATTGCCAGTAATTGCTGGATTATGGAGAAAGCAAGGGAGTTCCAGAAAAAACACTGACTTCTGCTTCCTTGCAGTAAACCATTTGACTGTGTGAATCCTCACAAATGCGACAATCCCTCAAAGAGATAATAGTACTAGATCATCTCATCCATCTTTTAAAGAACCTTTTGAAGGTGGGCGAAGAAGCAAGAATAAAATATGGAAAAATTGATCAAGTTTAAGACTGGAAAAGGAGCATAACAAGGCTGTAGAGTGTCACCTTACTTAACTCATATAAAGAGTACATCATATGAAATACCAGGCTGGGTAAATCAAAGACTGGAATTAAGGCTGCCTTTTCAGATATGCAGATGATATCACTGTCACGGAAGAAAGTGAAAAGAAATTAATAACCTTTTGATAAGGGTGAAAGAGGAAAGGGTATATACACACATGTACATATTTATACATACACATTATGTATAACTATACATGTATATGTGTATACACACAAATGAAAAGAGTGTGTTCACTTCAACCCAGATATATGTGTGTACACACACACACACACACACACACACAACTAAGATCTTAGCAACTGGTCCCTTTACATCCTGGAAAACAGAGGAAGAAGAAATGGAAGCTGTGTCAGATTTTATGTTCTTGAGATCAAAGATCACTGCAGATGGCAACTGCAGCCATGAAATTAAAAGATGCTTGCTCTGTGGAAGGAAAGTTATGAAAAGATACTAAAATTCAGAGACATTACCTTACCAAAAATGTTCTGTATAGTCAAAGCTATGCTTTTTCCAGTAGCAATGTATGAGTGTGAGAGTTAGCCTATAAGGAAAACTGAACACTGTAAAATTCACACTTTTGAACTGTGGTGCTAGGGAAGACTTTTGAGAGTCCTTTGGATAGCAAGGAGATCAAATCAGTCAATACTTAAATTATTTTAGGCTATTCACTGCAAATGCAAATACTAAAGCTGAAGTTTAAATATTTTGGTTACATAATGAGAAGAAGGGACTCACTGGAAAAGACCTTGATGTTGGAAAATATTGAAGGTAAAAGGAAAATTGGAAGGCAGAGGAAGAGATAGTGCCATGGAAGCAATGAATATGAACTCTGAAAGACTGAGAGATAGTGAAGAATAGAAGGGTCTGGTATGTTATGGTCCATGGGGTCATGAAGAATTGGACATGACTGAAAAACACAAAATATGAAAAAAAAATCCAAATAAGACAAAAAATGAAGGGATAGACTGTAAAAAAAAATTGATTTGTTTCAGAATGGTTGCATTAACCCTTAGCTACACCAAAAATTCATTAGTGTTCCTGCTTATCTACAACTTTTCTCACGCTATTTCTACCTTTTGTTCACCTATGCCAATTTGGTGAGTGTGATGTAAAATTTCATAGCTGTTTTGGTCTGAATTTCTCTATTAGTGATGTGGAGCATTAGTTTACATGGTTGTCAATACTTTGTCATTATTTTAAAGAATGTTTGTTCATATCATTTGACCACATATTTTAGAGAGTGACTTTGGAGCTTATATTATTTCTATTAGTTGTTGATATATTGCTGATACCAAAAACTTCAATTTGATACATAATTTTTTCTTGTTTGACTGCTATGCAGTTTCTTGTGCTCTCTAAATTGATTATTATTTTTGTTATGTTGGGATTTATTTGTTCTTTCAGGTCAGAAGACTACAAGTCTTTTAGTTGTAACAAGGAACAGGATGATTACAGGGAGGCATGGAAAGACTACTGAGGCAAAATGAAATAGTCAGAGACAGGTAAATAACATATACAATAAACATAGCAATGTAAATAAAAAGAACCACCATCATAAACAGTTCAATATGACTGTTGCAAAATTATAAAGAACATATTTAGACTCTAAAAAAAGAGATATGAGAAGACATTCCTGATTCCTTTTGGGAATGTGGGTCCAGGAATATAGAACATTGCATATAATTACAGATATTTTGGATGTATTGATTGGTTTTGATGAACTTCTTCCTCTTTTTATTTCTCTCTTTAGAAAAAAAAAATCTTTGTTATATGGAATGGCTCCCTTGAGTAATCACAAATCTGTTCCAGGAGGCTCTCCAATGTCCAGGGACTGGATTCAATGTGATCAGTAAAGAGAAGCTTCTGGGAGACTGAACTATTCATACAGAATGTCTTCTGGATTCTCTACTGGTTATCCTATTGCACAGTGGTGAACACTATGGAATACATACATTATTTCCACGTTTTGTATCTCACCTGATATTTATTATTAGAGGTTCATTGAAACTCTGCTTAAACCTCCAGTCAAAATGTAGGATTAATGATGTCACATTTACCAAAGAATCTTACTTAGAAAAATACAGGACTTGTATTAAAACCAATTATGATCTATACAGCCTAAAGACCTAATTAACTGGAAAGAAACTCAATGTATCAAATGACATACTCATATATCAATTTACCAATGACATAGTAACCTATTATAGGGAAACAACTCACATAAAAGAGTCCCTTAATCATTTGATTCACTGAGTAGAACTCTTTTTCTTTAAAATTTTTAGTTTCAATAGTTTATGAATAACGAATATAATGGTAGCACATGTTTCACTGTAGAACGCTGTATACGAAGTCCTGGTGTTCCACTTCAAAGATGCCCTCCTTTCTTACGCACACGAACTTGCTAAGAATTTGATACAAAGTGAAATAGGCACACATTGTTATCTCTTGGTCACTTGTTTTTGGAAATCAATAAAATCCAAGGTTTTCCCCGTATCACTGTGGAATATCCAACATGGACCTTATACTAATATATGTGAACTCATGTGTCTATGTCTATGTGTAACTGCGCAGAGGAATAGCTGTATTTGTTTACATACACACATACATCTGCTTGATCTAATCAGGTTGCTCTCCTGATGTTTGTTCTCCTTAGCGCCATTTTTACTTCCTCTGCAGGCATTTCAAGGACTGTGACGTTAGCATCTAAACATGATGGTGCCACCACACCTAATACGGACAAAAAAGTTATAATAATTATGGCAAATCTTTTCAATCATTCTTGTCTGTTGTCCTTCTTATATTTTCATCCTTTGCTGTTGCAATTACTTAGTGCTTAACTAGATGTTTAACCAAGCTTTCTTCAGACTCTGCTGCTTCCTCTCCCGCCCTCCATAAGATGACACTGTTTCAAGCTGTTTATCATCTTTCTTTGAAGGATTTTATACATGAGTGATGCTCTAACTCTGTGTTGACTTTCACATCCATTTCCTTTGACGTGACAAATAAGATAAATTTTCCTGATGAAGGTGCTTCCTGGACTCTAATCTTTTTGTAGAGTCACCAATTTATATTGCTGTAACTTTTGGATAAAAATATAGTTGTCAATGTTACTGGTAATGCCCATTTACCATTTTAAATCTCCAATAACTTGTTTAAATATAAATAATTCAAAGTTAAGTATTCTTAATTTTAGTCTATATCTTGTTTCATTTCTAGCTTTCTTCTTCATAATTATGAAATTCTGATGATTCTGGCTCTGACTAGTCAATGGTCTGGCTGGGCAAAGATAACTGACTCTCACATTCAAGTAAAATTCACAAAACAAAAATTACAGTAATTAAAGAAAAACAACAGACTGGAAATGTTTATGGCAATTATTACTATTGAAAACTTGACATGTTATATATACATGGAACTACCAAAAATTTACAAAGGAAATTTCTAGTACAAAATAGCTGAATTTGATCAAGGAATAGGAATAGAAAAGTTTTCCAAAGAGGAGAAACAAATCATTATTATTTTATAAAAAGAATTCTATTAAACAAATGAACAAAGCAATGTAATTTTAAACAAAGGTACCACTTCTTACACATATGCAAACAAAGAAAATTTCAAGCAAGGAATATTTACTAGATCATGGAGAAATATGTAATTTATACACTGATTAAGGAACTTAGTAGGATCTATTTGGAAGCCAACCTACCAGTATCCAGTAAAAGTTAAAAAATAACATTTTAGCCTAAAACTGAATGACTAGAAATATGCCCTGAAAATGCTATGAAAAATAAACATACACAAAAGTATGAATAAGAATTCATAATTTTGAATAATTTTCATGAGCCTATTTATAATAAAAAATTGAGAGAAACCAAAATGTTCAGCAGTAGTGTAACAATTTTATAAATAGGGAGTATATTAATACAGTGGAATACCGACAATGCAGTTAAGACTGTCAAGCATGAAAGAAAATATGAAGAAATCTTAGAAAGATTTTGGATAATGCAAATCAAAAAAAAAAGGCTAAATAACAGAAGAGTCCATGCTATGAACACATCTGAGAAAACAGAATCCTGATAGGGATTTAAAGGGAGTGACTGAAAAGCTCTCCTGACATATTATTTTGAAATAGAAAAATTTAAATGTAAATATTTATACAAGATATAAAAGAAAGAAATAATGGAAGTTGTTTTCTGATGCAAATGTGACTGGGATACAAAATGCATAGATGCCAGTAACATGAAATAAATGTGGAAAGGGTAGACACAAAGTGAAAAGCATTACCAGTCAAAAACAAAGATCACATAACTGGTAACATGAAGGAACAGTTCTTTTTCTCAAATCAAAAATTTCAGAAAAAGAAACTATGTCTCAAAAATAGAATAACCAAAGATGAAACCATGAGATCAAAAGATAGAAACACCACAGAAAGTTTAAAAAAATCATGGAAGTGGGTACTTAAACGTCTGGATAACCTTAAAAACTCAAGAGTTCATATTCATTACAAAAGATGAAGTTATAAAAAATGGAAAAGGATGAAAATTCAGAATTTATAAAATCATAAAATTGAAAAATCAAGAAATCTCAAACAACCAAAATTCCAAATTGAACATTTCAAAAGGAATTAACAAAGAAAAAAAAATCCCCAATTCAGAAAGATTTAACAGGTAAACTTTATCAAATATTTAGAGAGAAATTAATATTGATAGTATGCAAATTTAGAAAGCAAATACTGCATCAAACTCTTTTTATGAATGTGATCCTTATTAGAGGGGCAAAGAAAAGAAAGAGAATCAGTATCAGTAAGTAATACATACGCATAAATTTAAAATAATATCCTAGCAAAAAGAATACAGAGACAAACACAATTTACCATGACCAAACAGGTCGAATAATAGGGATTCAAAGATGGTTCCAAATTAGAAAAACATATTGAGTAACCATAGGAACATTAAAAATGTCCCCAAACATATTATATACTGATACAGAAAAAGTCTGTGACAAAGTATTATACATACCTAACTAAAAATCCTAAACAAGATAGAAAGGGAAGAGTCATTACTAAAAGTAAGTGTGTATCTAAAAATAAAACATATACAACTGTAGTGGGGAAGGGGAAAACACTAGATGTCTTCTACAAATGCATAAAATATCTGGGAACAACTTCAAGACAAGCAAATTCATTAACAAATACTCTTTAAAGCAATAAGGAACAACTTAAATGATTGAATGGTCATTGCCCAATAGTGGGTGATGCCAATACGATGAAAAGGATATATTAAAATTATAGTATAGATTTAGTTCAGTGCCAATCAAACTCTCATAGGCATTACAGATCTAAGCAAAGTATTACTATTCACCTGGAGAAATAATCTAGACAGTTTCATTTTTTCAGGGAAATACTAGGAATGAAAGCAAAATAGCACTTCTAGACCTCAAATCACAAAGTAGTAATCACAAAAATTACTTGGTCTAGTGAAAAGATAGATGAATAGTGGATTGGCTGAAAAAAATTGGCATATTAATGTAATAAAATATTATGTACTATGAGAAATAATGAACTGAATTAAGTCTGAAAAATCTGAAAATATTTGTATGAAAAAGTACAGAATAAAGTGAATCATCAGGAGAACAATTATAAACTAAGATTTCTAAAGATCAACAAATTTGAAATACTTAAGATATCAGAAAAATTTAGTGACCAATCATTATTTCATCAGAAATGATGATTAACTATACCTATGGAGAGTTGATGGACTGTAGGTACAGAATGAAAACCTGTTTTCAGACACAAACAACTGTTTTCTGCCTGACTATTCATTAAATGGGAAGGAGGTGGGGGATATGGGTGGGAGCTAATGATAATAATGAAAAAAATAATGAGAAAAATAAACAAAAAAGAGTGTTAATAGAACACTTAAAAGCAAACAGAAGGGAGCATATGGAGGATAAAAAGAGGTTGAAACTACATGTTAAATTTGTTTTAAAAAACTATGTATATTAGATTAATGGTTTCACATGCAGTCTCGCTTCTCTGCCTTTTTATTTGTAAATATTCATGTTTGTTGATGATTTCTACTAGTTAAAATAATACACATTATTTAAAAAAATTAAACAAACTAAATAATGCCTTGTTCAATAATCAGAGAATACAAAGTACCTGGGAAAGAATCCCTAACTTGACAAAGTCCTGGGAAACCTGGAAAGTTGTATGGCAAAAATAGCTTTAATTACATTATCTCACAACACATCTAACAAGAAGTTTCAAATTCAAACTTATCATGAATGTAGGAAGTATTCTCATTTAAAGAACTGAATTAAAATGGATGCAGACAACCCCATCTTCTGGGACAAGAACTCACTGTTTGATAAAAAATTGCTGGAAAAACTGAAAAATACAGTAGTGAAAACTAGGTATAGACCAAAGCCTGATGCTATATATCAGAATAAATCCAAATGGGCACATCACCTAGGAATAAAGGCTGATGATACTATAAACAAATTAGGGGAGCAAGGAATATTTTTGTCAGATTTATGGAGAATGGAGGAATTTATGACCAAACAAGAACTAGAGAACATTGTAAAATGCAAAATAGACAATTTTGAATACATTAAACTGAAAAGTTTTTCTACAAAGCCAATGCAATCAAGATTAGGAGGAAGAAGAAAATTAGGAAAGAATTTTTACAACTAGTGTCTCTGATAAAGGCCTCATTTCCAAAATATATAGAGAACTGAGTCAAATTAACAAGGATATAAGTCATTCCCCAATAGATACACGAACAGGCAGTTCTCAGAGGAAGAAATTAAAACTACCTATAATCATGAAAAAATGCTCTAAATCATTATTGATTAGAGAGATGCAAATCAAAACAACTTCAATCACACCTATAAGATTGGCTAATGTGACAAAACAGGAAAATGATAAATGCTGGAGAAGTTGTGCGACAGTTGGAACACTTATTCATTTCATTGTTAGTGGAGCTATGAGCTGATCCAACCATTCTGGAGAAAAGTTTGGAATTATGTCCAAAGGGTTATAAAAGTGTACATAGTCTTTGATTCAGTAATACCCCTTCCAGGGCTGTTTCCCAAAGAGATCATAAAAATGTGAAAAAGGACCTCCATGTACAAAAGTATTCAGAGCAGTTTCTTTTATTTTTTGGGTGGTGGCCAAGAACTGGAAATCCAGGAGATGCCCATTAATTGGTGAATGGCTCAGCAAGTTGTGGTATATGAATTAATGGAATACTATTATGGTATAAGAAATGATGAAGAAGCAGAATTGAGAAAAACCTAGAAAGACTTATATGAAATGATGCTGAAAGAAATGAGCAAAACCAGGAGAATATCGTACACAGTGACAGCCACAGTGTGTGAGGACTGACTTGGATACACTTAGTCCTTCTCAGCAATGTAAGAACCTAAAACATTTCCAAAGGACTCATGATGCAAAATGCCATCCACTTCCAGAAAAAGGACTATGGAATCAGAACACAGAATGAAGCAGACTATTTTCTCTTGTTATGTTTTACTTTTCTCATGGTTTCTCTCATTTGCTATAATTCTTCTATGCAACATGATTAATGTGAAAATATGTTTATTAGGAATGTATGTATAGAGCCCATATAAGACTGTATACTGTCTTGGAGAGGTAGGGGAATAAAATTTAAAACTTATGGAAGTGAATGTTGAAAACTGAAAGCAAATAAATTAATAAATATGGAAAAATGGATGCAGATATCTTTCACAACTAAGATCAAAGGAGAATTTTTAACCAAAGAAGTGGAGAGGAGGTCAGAAAAGATAAAAATAACAAAATACTCAGGTGGCCAAATGAATGAATAAATAAGCATTTATTAAACATGTACTATGTGTACAGCACTGTGCTAAACTCTGAGGATACCAATACAAAGGATACTCTATTCTCAAGGAGCTCATGTTAAAACAGAAGACACAGCACATGTAAGGAATTGTAGTGTAAAGGGGACCAGCTTATAATGTTGAGTAACTTTAATACTAGAGTAGGTTCAGAATTTCAGACAAGGCAGAGAATCCTTGGGAGGAACAGAATTAGAAACAGCAACAGCAATGTTCACTTACTGTTGAAGATTTGTGCATCTCATGACCAACACTGTCTTCTGTTTACCTAAATGCAATAAAACGTCATGGATGTACCCTGGCTTCAAACATTGGCATTTAATAGAATATGTCATTGTAAGAAGGAGACACAAGACTGGATGTTAGAATGATGAAGGCAACGTGTGGTAAAGAGTGCTGGACTGATCATAGACTTATCCTCCTCAAGCTAAATATTTGTATTCAACAAAAGTTGAATGGTAAGATAAAAGATAAAATGATCACCGGAAGAATTAATGTCAACAGATTAGAGAGCATCTCATCTTTGAGTAGGAATAGTTCGTTACTAACTTGGACTGAAAGTTGTACCAGCACACAATTGGCAACAGTGGAGCAGAAAAGGAGTGGGTAGCTTTCAGACACTTAGTGTACAGCACTGCATTTGCTTATCTGGGTTAGAATACTTGCAAACTGGTTTGATGAAATTGATTGGGAAACTCTGAAGCTGCTAAATGAAAAGTAAGAATTCCACAGGGCACACCAGCAGAAGAGTTCATTCATCTCTAAGAAGGAAGCATTTAATTCCATCAAAAGTACAAGTGAAGCTTAAAGAGATGCAGGATTCTTGGCTTAGTAAGAAAGCAGGTGAAATTCAGTCTCCAATAAGACCTATTCTCACAATTCATTCAGCTATCACGTGGGTTCAGGTCCCTAACATTTCTCTTCTAGACTACTGCAAAAGCCTGTTAACTGGTCTGCCTGTCTCAAATTTCTCACTTCAGTTCATGCTACAGGGACAGCTGCCAGTGATTATCCTAAAGCACAGATATGACCATGTCACTCCCTTACTCAATAAACTCCAATGGCTCCCTATTGCCTCTACCTTTTATTTAACGTCCTTATAATTGTATGTACTTAAGCATTTGTCTTCCTGGTAGGATTTAAGCTATTTCAGAGTGCTGACTATTTCATTCCTTGTATTTGTATTGTTATTTCCTACTATAGTGCATGGTGAAAGAGGAGGAAACGTGCTTCATTATGTGATTTCTGGGACCAAGACCAATCACTGTAATTAATCTGATGTCATTTGGCTTTTAACATGCAACAAGGCAGCATGGTGCAACAGTGCTAGATGTGGAATCGAGAAGACCCGAGCTCAGATTCCAGCTTGGACTGAACCCGGGCTTACATGTACCCTCTTTCATTCTCAGCTTCCTCACCTGTAAAGTAGAGGGAATAGTACCTATCTCAAAGGTCTGCTGGGAGAGTAAAATGAAGCAAATGTCAAACCCTCTGTGACCATTAATGAGCTGTCATTATGACACTGTTATACAGCACAGCCAGATCACAGGATCATAGCTATGGAGTTAGGATGCGCCGCAGTAATTTAGTTTATCCCCTGTTGCTTCATTTGACAAAAGAGAGTAAGGAATTTGTCCAAGGTCACATAGGGAGAAAGCGTGAGGTTTTAAGCCATCTTGGCTAGAGCAGGATTCTTTCTTACGCTGCGTTGTCTTCCATAAACTTGTTTATCTCACTCACATTATTCCACCTCTTTCAGTCTGCGTCGGTTCATACAAATCTTTACATGATTCTACAAATTCCACAGTCAATGCTTTTAACATCACAGAAGTAGTTTAGTATTGCCATTTGTTCTACTATTCCACACTGTGTTTCTAGTTTTTCTCTTACCAAAAAAACTATATGTATAAATGGTGTGTGTGTGTGTGTGTGTGTGTGTGTGTGGGTGTGTGCGTGCGCGTTTGTGGGTAATTCAAAAGCAACTCTGAAAAACAAACACATCCATGTCTAACAGTATATAGGATATTCCACATCCATGGTGGCCTATTTCTGCAAAATAAAAAAAAAAGGAACAAACTATATTTTCTCATCTCTTTTTCAGGCTCACATTAGTTCACCCTAACTAGGCACCATTCAGATATTTAAAAATTCTTTCTATTCACATTGTTTTGGTCATTCTCTTTACTGTTCTACTATCTTTGTGCAGTTCACTCTGTAGCAAGATGCTGACTTCTCTCTCTAGACTGGGTGTTTTATAGGTTGATGTCAAAACGTGTTCAAAACAGTTTCCACAACAGAGATTACTTCATTCAACCATCTGTGGAATCCTGAATATATAGCAAGTTATCAGAGAAAGATGCTTATGAAAGGGGCTCACCAGTTCAAATTCCTAATGATACATGGGATGAATTGGAGGGGGAGAACTACTAGACTATATTTGGGTTTCTATAATAATGAACTATGACCATAAAAGTCTTTCTTTTATCAATATTCTTCCAGTGATCCAATATGGATGCAAATCATGGAGCAACACATCAAAGAAGTAAAGTGACTAACTCTGTAAGAAAATGTAACGGTACATAGTAGACAAATTCTGGTACAGAGGCATGAAAAAGCAAATTAAAAAATATTAACATGGATATGTATGTCTCGAAAAGAGTAGAGAGCCTGCTGATTCAGTCAGCAATGTGAATAGCTGTAGACTGATAATAAAGATAATCACAGAGAAACAGAAATAAACTCTTCTATCCTGTCTCAAAATGCATAAAGATAGCCAGACACCAAAGGAGACTGGTAAAAAGATGCATAAGGGAAGTCAGTGCTTATTCCAGTAAGCAGACCATAAATATGGCAGGTGGGAAAGAGGTAACAGGGAAATCACTTCAGGAAAATGGGCTGGCAGGGAAAGACCTGAAGTGTTCAATCAAGGAATCCAGCATGAACTCCAATAACTCCAATAAAGAAGCCATAAGGCAGAGATCGGGACAGGAGTCACGGAAAGCCAATGCTACCCTCAGCAAATAGATTCAAAGCATCCTGAAATGGGGTGGTGGGGGAGAGACAGAAAGAAGTGGAGGTTTCACAAGCTACCATAAGCTCCAATAAAATCCCTGAAATCAGACCTTAATCGCTGCTTGTAAGAACAGAAGTTAGGGTCAACATCAAAATTCATAAGTCATTGAGTGAGAAGAAGGCATAACCACTGGGAGGCAAAGCAGGAGATGGGAACAATTCATGCCTGCATGTCAACATAAGAGAGACAATAAACCAGTGTGATATAAAACAGCAACGATTTTCAAATGGTAACTACATGATGAAAAAAGAGAAAGAGACCTACTGAGGTATCAAGATTCAATAGCTGACCATCAGAACACTGAGACAGAAGACAGATTAAGGATAAGAGTATGACCTAATGCCAGTCACTTCATTTAGGCTAACAAAAAAGCAGCTTCAAGACTACAGAAAGACAGGATGAAAGTAAACATACCCAAATCATCTAACAGAATCAGACATAAGCACAATGGCTCAATCTAAAAAGTAAAGTTAGAAATAAGTAAACAGAATAAAACACTGAAACCAATGAAAGAAATAGTATGGTTTGGTTAACAGAAGCCCAACAGATAAAGAAAACAAGCCTGCCATAACTACAAGCAAAGCCTCAAAGGAAAAAAAAATGTTTTGACTAGAAGGACTATAAGAGTGATGAAAAGAGATTATAAAAAAATTATAAGTGCAATGTGAATTTCTGGGGTAAAAATTGAGAGGAGAAAAAACAACTTACAATGAAAAAGTTAACTCAAATAGCAGATTCAATGAAAAATAGAATTGAACAGTCTGAAATCAATGATTCCATGAGACAGTGAGGAATACGACTTTCTTGTCGTATAATTTTCTTATTAAAAGATTAAAAAAGAAGAAAGGAAGGACAAATTGCCAAGAACAACAAATATGGAAAACAGACAAGGGAGAGATAAATGTAAGAAGCATCAGATTCCCTAAAAACAATGTTCAAACAAACAAAGAAAAAAAATCCTAGGCATTCTAGTTCAAGATATTATAAAATGATATTACCCAGATATATCAGAAAAAAAGCACAAAGTAAAAAGAGAAGACTCCAGGGTTTGCCTCCTGAAAGAAATTCCTAAAGAAAACATTTAGAATGTCAGTTAAAATTGAAAGCTTCCAAGTTAAAAAAAAAAAAATATTGAATAATGTTGCAAGCATCCAATAAGACAGATAAATGCTTACATGAATAAGAGAGATAAATGTTTTTAACTGAAAAAAATTAAAGAAATTGGACTATGTATAAATAACACAGAGAAAATGAAATAATATCAATGTCTACAAAATATGCACCAAATGCTAAAGTATCTAAGTACTTGAAGGCAAAGTTAAGAAACTTATAGAAAAAATAGAAAAGAAAAACCATGATAGCTGAAGAACTTATATCCCCTTTAGAGTTAGACAAATTCAACAACCAGTGGTAGTTAATGATCTGAATAACATTTAGTAAGTTAGCTATTATAGATCTTAAGCAATTAATGAGTAGAAAAGAGGACAGCATTCCCCATGGCATACATTCCTTATATGGGTAAGTCAAGACAATTACACAAGGAAACTGTTCACCATTCCTATTATTACTCAACACAGTTCTAAAAAAAAAACAGGATAAGAAAAAAAAATGAGGGAATAAGCATAATGAAAAAATATCTCCATGCATGCATCTGTTTTGCTTGAATAAACTTATTTGCTGTAAGAGATTTGTGTGTGTGTGTGGAGGGGATAAAGGCTACTGGAGGTGTGAGCTATAATGATGCCAAAGTAAAAGAATAAAAAATAAAAATGTCAATGAATCATTATAAAAAGCGTAGAAGAAGAAAGAATTTTAAAAGGGAATACAGAGAAGCACATTGGAACTACTGTGTTAACTCAACAGATAATAAAAACAAAATCAAATTTAAAAATCACTCATAAGCATTAAATAGCAGTAGAGATTTATGATTTCATATGGAGGCCTATCTTTATGTTCTTCTTTGTATACCTGTCAAGTTCTTAAGAAAAAGGAATCTTTATTTAAAATAAAAGAATAGGTAGGTGGTCTCTAATACAACATTCCAGGGGCTACAATAAAAGACTCATTAAAACATTTCTTAGTTTACTTAAAATAAATCTATTAATGATTTTAAAATTTTGATCTACAATTCACATAGATATTTTGTCAAGTGCATGAATTACGTTGAATGCTTGAAGTTGTCAACAAATAGTAACACACAGATTAGTTTTTAAATATAAGAAATGTAATTTTCTAACTCTGACTTAGTTGAACAAATATCTTATGCATCTGCTTAAATCTCATAACTATAAGTACCACTAAAATACTAAGTAATGACTCAACAGTCAGCTCTGTATTATCTACATGTTTAAGTTAGTTTTTAAAATTCAAGCAATGTGGCCTCTGATTTGTAATAAGGTTTCCTGACAATTGGAAATGCAAGAGCTGATATTTTAAAAATGTTATGAGTGAGCCCTTAACTCTGGTCCAAAATGGCAGCCTGAATGAACACAAAGCAACTGAGCTCCCACATACACTCTCTGGTAAAGTTCTAAAACCTAAGCAAAAGCAAATGATCAAGAAATTGGAAATTATAGTGACTTTCACACCAGAGCTGCACAAAAAGTCATACAGAAGTCATGGGCTAAAGGAAAAGGGGTTACCAGCACAGTCAGCAGGAACACTGTTCAGATGATAGACAGTCTACCAACAACTCCAGAGAGAAACCAGGGACAAACATTATCTTGCAAGACCCTGAAGTTAGAGACTTCAAGGGTATTCAGAAACCCACAACGGGAACCTTGAAAATGAAACTGAGTGGTAGCACACCATAGGATCAAACACTCAGAGGTCCATAACACTTTGTTATGCAAAGACAAAGGAGTCTGAAGATCCAATGCTTTGAACCTCAAAAGATCCGACATGGATTCCAGGATGTGGAGGTCAGCACTGGAATTCAAATGATCCAAGTCAAGAACAAAAAGGCATTACTGCCTCACTTAAAAGGGCAGAAGTAGGTGGAACCTCGCCCTGGTTAAAAAAAAAAAGTCACAATTTAGGGACTGGGCTGGAAAGGTCAATAATATGAAGACATCAATAAAGAGTTACTATAGATTCAAAGATACCCAAAAATCCAATCTAGTAGGAAAGAGTAACTCTTTAACAACTGCAAAGAACAGATTCAAAGGAAAGATAATACATTTTTTAACAGGCCTACGTAAAGACAAAGAATAAAGAAAGAACAAGATTTTTTAAAAAGCTCTAAGAAAATAAATGGAAGGAGAACAAATACAACAGAACAGAAAGTAGAGAGAAGGTGGGGAGGGAATCCTTGTGCTTGATTCAGGGCAATCCCAGACTTGTAACCTGGCAAAACAGATTAAAAGTTACTGGGAAATGTTGAACAAAATAAATAATAATACAACACAACACAACAACAATCATTTGTGATCTTCTGAATCAATATGCAGTTGGCAGGGATTCATTTCTATTTGGGTCTGATATCAGAGGCCTATGACCTTAAAAGCAAAACAAAATACTATGACAGATATGATTAGAATGAACTGAAACTGCTGGCTGTCATTCAGATGAGCAAAATCATTGCAATTAGCTAAAGGGCAGTAAAAGTACAAGTCCTCTACCATTTCTCTTTCCTTAAAGTCAGTAATTACAAGGCACTTCTATATTATTTTATTATTATTATTATATTATTTCTCCATTTCTTTATGCTACTTCTAATTCTTAATCTATTTAATATAAAATTCTGATGAATCATAACTTTTTAGGACTTCAGGTCTATTAACTTATTGCAGACAGGTGGAACACAACAGAGAATGCCAACAAATGGCTTAAAATCCAAAAAACTAAACACACAGTTCCACATTGATCCAAAATGCTAGGATTTCCTTCCCCCACTCCCTCCTTAGTTGGAGCCTAAAATGAGTGTTGAAGATTTTGATTTTATCCAAAATTAAAATTATAAAAGATATTCCGCATTTATTAGTTACTATTATAAGCTGTAAACTTCAGAGTGAGATAAATCATGTGACTCTCAATCCTTTATTCCTAGTAGATGAAGTCACGAGCAAGCAAGATTCAGGTGGGCTTAGAGTGACTGAACTTTCACTGAAGTTTCTAGCCAACAGAATTTGTGGCAGAGCAAAGGTATGAACTAAAAGGTCAAGACAATTAAGCCAAGTGATGAAAACAGAAACGGATGGTTTGTGAAGGCTGGCACTCAGATACCTGTTACCCACAATTCCAAAGAGCGTGAGCTACTTCTTCACCTACATAATCAAATTATTCTACAATGCTGCCTATTACAGTACTGACTTTTTGAAGATAAAAAGCAGAAAGCTGACTTCCAGATTTCTATATCCCTTACAACGTACAATACAATCTAAGTGAGCTATCAATAAATGTTTATCAAATCAGAATGCATCTATTCCTTAGCATATTGTAAATGAGGACGTTACTCAAACAGGTCTCAGATTGTAACTCAAGATCAAGTTAACGCTATGTTGGAATTTTGCTATAAAATAAATTGACCTAAAAGTTGATAAGTATTTGTCCAAATTTTTAAAAAAAGGATATCAAGATTATCTTATTCTTTATTGTTCTTGATACTGAAACTCTCATAATTATATTCATCTTTGAATTTTTTAAATGAAAATATTGCCATAATTCCAAATTCTGATAAGGAAGAAAAAGCTGTTACCTCTTGATGGGAAACTGGATGAAAATAACTATTTATTTCAGGAGTTTCTATGGGTATTACTTCTACTACTTTCACTAGCCCAAAAATCCAAGGAGATTTTTCATCAGCTTTTAAATAACTCATATCTACTAGATTATGTCATGGATAGTTACAAATAACTTTATCATATGAATATAATCAAAGAAATATATAAAGAGTTAAGTGACTCAACTAATATCAATAATGAAGCAAGAAAAAGAACTCTAAAGCTGTCTTCTAAAATATGAGGTTAAATATCAATATGGAAATGATTAAAACCAGAAAAACTCTCTAAAGGTGCTTGAACATCCCCTGTTAGATCTTTTGCTTTCTTTTTTGTATGATCAAAGATGTAGAGAAAAGTAACAGTTTTGATTTATCAAACTAATCCAAATGAAAAAATGTCATGCAATGTTTTCCATGGGAAACCACAGAACAATCACCCAGTTTTAGACTTATCCTAGAATGTTGCTTTTATCCCTTTTGTGGAAAGAAAAAATACCTTAAATAAACACATATTATAAATTCCTACTTTACCTGATTATTTCATGTGTTCTTTCATCTTAGTACCATATTTTATAGAACTGCTGCAACAGCCTTCTTACTTGTTAACCATCAAGCACACACAATGGTTGACATAATATGAGTGATACGAAATCAGTCTGCCATCTCAATGCTCTTTTCTACTTCTAAATTTTTTAAAACTTAATTTAATTTTTGGTTCCAACTTCTCTTCTACCCACCACCTCCTCCTTTATTCATTGAGAATGTAAGGAAAATTAGAAATATGTATAGTCATGCAAAGCAAATTCCCACATTAGGTATGTATGGCAAACACAATATTAAAAATATTATAATGCAGTCACGGCACAAATCTTGATTTAAAAGTCATAATATTCATCAGCTTTAAGTCTGATACTATACCAAGTCCACAAAGTTTAAAATTAACATAGCATTTTAATTATAATTTTAAAAATGAAATCCTGTAAACATTTTAGAAACAAGAAATGAAGGAAAAAATGTGGAAGACTGGTGAAAACTCATGACTACTCAAATCTTAGAGCAAGCAAACATCAGTAGAGATAATCAGATTAGAAAGACTCTTAAAGTCAGGATGAAGATGTAGTTATTGTACTTCAGGGGGCCTAGAGACTTTCAGGATGAAAAACAGTAATAAGGGTTATATGCTAATCTGTAGCCAGGCATTTAAGTAAACCTTACCATGTGATCTCATTTGCTTCTCTGCTTAGTATTTTTTCTTATTTTGTTTTCCTTATGGTACCCTATTAAGAGTTCCTTTTGAAAGTCTAACTTTGTCTCAGCTGAATGAAAAACAGCGAAAGGAAAATGAAGGAACACTGTAATTTAATCTTATTTTTCTTGCTTAGGTTTTTTTTTTTCTTCCTGATAGGCATTTTCTGGGAAATTCTATATTTGGAATCAAAACTGTTGAATTTATCCAGTAAAGGAATTTCAACTTAAACCAAGGGGAAACAACAGCTATTCAGAGAAAGGACCTTGTTTCCTCAGGTACTAATGGAATGGAGAGAAACAGACCTGGTACTACTATATGGATTTGGAGAAATGGATTGAAATTACAAAGTAAAATGATCTAAAGGACTGGGCAACAGGAAGAAAGATATGAGTCTGGAAGATACTGAACAAAGGTTTTATGTTGAATCAAGTTTAACTGGTATTCTAAAACAAAAAAATTGATAGTTACCCATACACTAAAATATTTTCCTTGCTGCATCTGGAAAAAAAAAATCCTCAGTCTAGCATTTAAAGCCCACTACAATATGGCTCCCACCTACTTTTTAAACCAAATTTTGTAATACTCTCCTGCATAAACCTTCCAGTCAAAGGGCCTGGTAGCTCTTGCCCCAAAATAATACTTCCCCTTCCATTATGTCTAGAATACATCTCTGCCAAAACTTCCCCCTCCAAAATCCATAATTTTCTTCAAAGTATAATTAAGGAGTCACCTTCTGATTGTTCCAATGATTAACACTCCCTCTAAATTACTTTGTATATATTTGACATAAACTTATTTATGTACATATCACATCCCTAAGTAGAACATAATACAATCCTTGAGGGTAAATATTATTTCAATTCTGTATCCCACATAATTGTATAGTGATGTTGGACTTGGAGCCAAGAAGACCAAAGTCTCCCAGGTCAAACAACTACTAACAATATTACTCTGGGCAAGTCACTTATCCTCCTTGGGGTTATTTCTTCATCTGTAAAATGAAGATTAGACTCAGACTTTAGGTTCCCTTCCAGCCTTACATCTAAAATTTATAATTCATAAATTTATAATTCATAACATCTGATTTCAAAGCTTCTAGAAGCATATAGTTTATTACTTCACAAAAAGCACTTTAGATTGATTCTACGTTAAAAATCCTAAAGCTGTATAGATGGTGTGACCAGCAAGAGTCTTGTGAACACCTTCAGGCTACATTTTGGGGCCTATGCTTACTTATATAAGATAAGATGCTGGACTTGGGAGAACTCTTTAAGATCAGAACAAGCCTTCATTATGTTAATCTTGTTAAACCCTCTTTTTAATTTTTGGTTAGGTATGTTTTATTTTACCTTAAAAATTTCCTCCATTTATAAACACTTATTTTCTTTCCCTTTCTATCCCTTTGTTGAAAAAAAAAAACCAACAAAGGAAAAAAATAACAATTATGGATGATCAAGCAAAACAACTTTCCATATTAACTATGTCCAAAAATGTTTAATTCTGTATTGAGTCCACTACCTCTCTGTCAGGGAAATAGCAATCTTAAGCACTAGTATTAAAACATGGTCATTTCACAGATCAGAGTTCTTAAGTCTTTAAAAATTGTTTCTCTTTACAATGTTGCTATTATTGTATAAACTATTCTGGTTCTACTTCACTTCACTCTTTATCAGTTCAAACAAAGCTTTTCCTGGTTTCTCAGGGAAATAATATTTTCCAGGGAACTAATAAGACCTTATTCATTATCTGAACAAGATTGTTGTGAGATTCAAATGAGATTATGTAAAGTGATTTGCAAAGCTTAAAAGAACTATATAATGGCAGCTGTTGTAACACAATATATAAATTACTTGTTTCTTTTCCTCCATAAAATTACCAGAAGAGGAAGCTAATAAATCCTCCTTATATCAACCCTTTTCTTCAGTCATATTCTAACACATCCTACCAAACAATCATATTCATTTACCACATTATATAAAGACCCAAAGAATCTTAACTGCAGCCTCATTATTTCATGAAATGGCTAAACTGGGGCAAATTCTCAATGCAGAATATCAAAATCTCTTCTTTATATGCACCAATCATTAGGGCACTCAAAAATTCATCTCATCATTTCCCACCTGGATGAATTCCTGGATATCATGATCTCTAAAAACTCATCCTTTTGTGAGGTGAAATTCACTCTGAAATACACACACCTCCTCAGCACTCCTTAATCCTGGAAGCCCTCTGACTGGAGAGGGTGGAAGGTGGACACAGAAGAGCTCTTCCCTAATCCTCTACAATTTATAAAGAGGGCATGCAAGAAACTCATATCCTTATTTCCTACTCAATTGACCTCTTGGATATCAGATATCAATGGATATCATTCTGCAAGATGAAAGCCACACCAGGTATCTTCCCCTCCTCCCATTTCAGTTCCTTTATATATGACGTCTTCCTCCATTAGAATGTGAGCTCCTTGAGAGCAGAAGCTATCTTATATTTTTTTTTGTATCCCCAGTGCAGTGCCTGGCATATAGCAGGCACTTAATAAATATTTACTTCCCATTGACTGTTGATCAATCATTCAAAAGGCATATATTAATGGCCTAAAATGTGCCAGGTGTAGTGCTAGATGTTGGAGATAAAAAAACCAACAAAACCAAAAACCAAAGGTGAGAATTTCTTATCCTACAGAAATTTGCATTCTGTTATAATAAGCTTATACTTAAATCAATACAGGATATACTCAAGACTCAAACGGATCTGTGGCATCATTCATTTGGAAGATCACTTCAACTGTAAAGACTGAAGCCCCATCAATGGAGATTTTCCAGAAATTTGCCACAGAAATCCTCCCCATTGTAGTGGGGAGGCTTGTCCACTCTTTTTGTTAATATTATCATAGGTATGTAAGCAGAGCAATCTAGCTATTTATCATTCCTTGCTTTCAGCACCTAACAAGCCAGTTTCTTCTTCCTTTCATAAAATTTTCTGATGACGTTCCTAATATTGTTGGGGGACCAAATATCTATCCAGTAACCCAGGCTCACAATCTAGATGTCATCCTCACATCCTCACTCTCTTTCACCACTCCATATCTAATCTATTGCCAAGTCCTGTTAATTTCACCTTCGCAACATCTCTTGTATATGCTCTTTTCTCTTTGACAGTGCTGCAAGTCTGGTGCAAGCTCTCATCACCTCATGCCCAGAACATTGCAGTCCATCTTCCATTTAACTATCAATTTAAGCTTCTAAAGCAGAGATCTGATCATGACACTCTCACCCTATTCAACAACCCCAATGGCTCCCTATCACTTTCAGAATAAAATGGAAAATCTTGTTTGGCACTCAAAGTCCTTATTACCTGTTCCTCCTTATCTTTTCAGCCTTCTTATATCTACTTACTCTGTGATTTTGTCACATTGATCTCCTTATTGTTTCTTGAATAAGAAACTCCATCTCCAGATTCATGCATTTTCAGTGGTTATCCCCTATTCCTGAAAGACTGAAATTCTTAAAATTCCCCTGCTCTTCTCTGACTTCTGGCTTCCCTCAAGTCCCAGCTAAAATCTCATCTTCTATGAGAAAGTCTTTCCTGAATCCCAACCTCCCCCCCCCATTCCCATATCAGTTCTTTCCATTATTACCTCCAATTAATCTGTATATACATAATTATTTTCATGCTGTTTCCTCCCATTAGACTGTGAGCTCCTTGCATGTAGGAAGTGTCTTTTGTCTTTCTTTGTATCCCTAGCACTTAGCAAGTACTTAACACATAGCAGGCATTTAATAAATGCTGATTAAGTGACACCTTTCACTCTTGTTCTCTGAAGCTCATCATTGGTCCTATATTATAGACCCTTCCTAATCACCAATGCTTGTATATGATATTCATTTCTAAATCTTCTGAGTCTGAAGAATTCCATATTTTGCTCTCATAGAACAACAGGCTGTTTGTAATAAAAGAACAGGATTTTATTTTCATGAGAAGCATGGGGGGTCATTATAGGAGCTCTGGAAGGCAGTGAAGGCAATCTGGTCCAATTTCCTCCTTTACAAGTCTGGCCCAACTCATTATCCATCTGTGTAATCAGTGCCAGAAATGTATTCTAATGGAGAAGCTCTATAGGTTGTCCAACCAATACACGTTATTTTCCCCCAGGCTACAAACTGGGAAGCTGACATTCATCATCCCATTGGTCTTTCTTGTTTGGACAGTAAAGTCAAACTCTTTTGAGCAATTGCACATTTCATCCAGAAGGCTCTGCAATATTGTGCAGTTTAATGCAACCACCACAAATAATGCTATTCACAAATAGGAGCAGCTTGGAGGACCTTGTCATCTACAGGGAATCACTCTTCAACTAGAACTCTGCACTGAATTTCTTCCATGACAGTAACAAATAGCAGTGGCATGTATGTATCTCCCTCTGTGCTTTATCTGAAATTTATAATTAAAGGACTGCTGAATATGATCATTTCAAATATTAGATCTTTAGAAGAATCTTGATGGATTTCAATGTGTGGCTAGAAAAAGAGCCTGTAAAGTTGTCTTGTACTCTATTGAATGAAATGTTCTCTCCTCTCCTCCAAAAATTCAACAACAAAAAAGAACAGTGAGTTCTTATATTCTCTATATTTTCTGGTTATCTGTGAAATGGTAAAGATATGGTCCACTGGTGTAAGTCACTCAGAAGAACCTGACTGTTCTCTACTAATACTCTCATTAAGGACATTCTTAATTTATATATAGATAACTCTTATAAAGATTTTGCATAGATGGAAAAATAGGGATAAGGTTGATAGTAACTGATGTTTTTTGGTCACCTCTTTTTAGTATCAATATAGGTCCAATATTTTTCCGATGTACTAATTATCTTCCTTCCCTGTTGCACAGGTTGTAAATCCCTCAATACTGTTACAAATGTCACCACCCTCAATGATATCCTCCATATATACTTATTTTAATGTGATGATTTTCCCATCTTTGTTCAGTTTAGTGCCACACATTTAGAACTGTGATATTAGGACCAGAGTGAGACAGTTTCACTATTATCACTGATGGAGAAAAGCTATAAAATTTTACAAACTTTAATTTCTTTTTTCTCTTTTTAGCTCTTTCATTTTTCATTTTAAATGTCCATAGGATGACTCTCCATAGGTAGTTGTCTTGCCAAACTAAAGTACCTTAAGCTGATTTTAACCTATGCTACTTTTCTCTTCTTTATAAGGTGACATTGCTCATAATTCTTCATTTTTCTCTGTAAGAGTTTACAAATGAGTTTATATTCTTACCTGGCATTGCCTTTGGTAGCTATTTCTTTTTGTTTGAAAGGTAAATTATATATTTGGAAGGCACATTCTAGGATCTTTTGTTCTCCGGGTGATGACAACTAATTTACACAGTTAAACTTCTTGTAATTTCTGTCAGTATCGTTTCTGTTGCTCATTTCCCATACAAGATAAGTAAAAATGTCTAAAAGTGGTGGGGGTGGAGGGGAGAGAATGAATAAGGAAAGACCTCGTCACAGAGGTGGTACTTGAGCAAAGGCTTGAAGGGATCCAGGAGATCCAAAAGGTGGAGATAAGAAGAGAAAGTACAGTTTACATGAGGAATGTCAAGGAATGTTTTTGACAAAGTAAAATGTTTTGTGTAATGAGCAGCAAGTAGGCCAGTTTGTTAGGGAAATACATAAGAAATAAAATGTAAGGAATCTGGAAAGAAAGGATAGAATGAGACTGTGAAAGACTTTAAATATCAAAAGGAGAAGTTTCAGAAGTTTCTGAAGTTTCTTTTAAAAGGGAGAGAGTGATGTGGTCAGATGTACTCTAATAATAATGTCAATTCTTTAGCTGTGTGGAAAATAGACTTCAAAAAAAAAAAGGAGAGAATGGGGAAGGAAAACAATTAAGAAATCTTTGCAGTAGTTTTGGCCACATCCCAAAATTTTTTTTTAATTTATTCATGGTTATCATTATCTTTAATGAAACTTTTTACTTTCTCTGATTTGATCTTTCAAAAATCCATTTTTTACTATTAAGCTACTGTTTTCAACGAATTTTGATCTATGATTTAAAGTTCCTTTACTAAATATAATTTTTATCGCACTATGGTCAGAAAAATACATTAAATTTTCTGCATTTTTTTTTGAAGTTTTCAAATGTAAAACATGATCAACGCTGTCAATGTGCCTTGCATAGCTTGGAAAATAGGTATATTCCTTTCTATTCTTATTCAATATTCTTCAAAGATCTATTATATCTGACTTTTCTAAAATTCTATTCAGCTCCTTAATTTCTTTCTTATTTATTTTAAAGACAGACCTAGGTCTTAAGGAGTAAACTGATAACAGTTGCACATTATTTTAGTTTTACTGTTTATTTCCTCTTGTAACTAATTTAACTTTTCCTTCAAAAATTTAAATGCTGTGTCATTTAGTATATACATGGTACACTACTGATATTAACACATTGGTTCATGGTACCTTTATGGAAAATGTAATTTCCTTATCTCTTTTCTTGTTTTGCTTTTTCTGAGATCATGATTGCCATCTGTTTTTGTTGTGTTTTGTTTATTTTTACTTTGTGGTTAAAGCATAATAAATTCTGCTGCAGGTCCTTATTTTAAGTCTACATATATCTTTCTGTTTCAAATGTACTTTTTTGAAACAAGATACTGTTGGATTCTGTTCCATTTTGCCATCTTCTATTTTATGGGCAAGTCATCCCATTCACAGTTATGACTGCTAATTGTGTATATCCCTCATTCTACTCTCTTAAACTTTTTCTTCTTTTTTATTCTATCTTCTCTTTGAGTCTTTTGCTTCTAACCACTGCCTCTTCTTCTCTTCACCCTTCTCTTCTTTTAAAAATTAATTTATTTCGGGGGAGAAGCCAAGATGGCGGAGTAGAAAGACTCACGTATGCTAGCTCCGACAGCCCATAAATTTTCTGCAAAAAGAACTCCCCACAAATTCTGGAGCAGTGCAAGCCACGCAGCAACACAGTGGAAGAGATTTCTGTTCCACAGAGCCCTGAAAAACCAGCACCAAAGGTCCATCGCGCACCGGACAGTGGAGCCCAGCCCTGCCCTGGCCTTGTGGCCCAAGAGGAGCGGATCCGAGCAGGCTTCAGGGACCGAACCTCCAGTGGCCGCAAAGATACCTCCACCCACAGGTGCCAAAGGTCAGTGAGAGAGACTTCTGGGCTGGCTGAGAGGGGAGCGGGGTGTGTCTCCATAACTCAGGCCCCCTTGGGAGGAAGTGGCAGAGGCAGAGGCAGTGGTGGCCTGGGACTCCCAGAGCAGGCTGGAGCTCCACTCCATTACTGAAGATCTCTGCATAAACCCCCTGAGGGAACTGAGCCTGGGAGGCGGCCCTGCCCCCACCTGAGCACCAGAACTTAAGCTCACATTGAATAGCAGCCACCCCGCTGCTGAAAGCCCTGAGGCTGGGGAGCAGCATTTCAATCTCAAACTCCAAGCACTAGCTGGGTGGATCTAGGCAGGGGTGGAGAGGAATCTCAGAAGTCAAGTAACTGGCTGGAAAAATGCCCAGAAAAGGGAAAAAAAATAAGACCATAGAAGGCTACTTTCTTGGTGAACAGATGATGTTTCCACCTTTCAGTTCTGATGACAAGGAACAATGCTTACCATCATGGAAAGACACAGAAGTCAAGGCTTCTGTATTCCAAAAATCCGAAATAGATGTCCAATGACCTCAGGCCATGGAAGAGCTCAAAAAGGATTTTGAAAATCAAGTTAGACAGGTGGAGGAAAAACTGGGAAGAGAAATGAGAGAGATGCAAGAAAAGCATGAAGAACGGGTCAAAACTTGGTAAAGGAGACCCAAAAAAAATGCCGAAGAAAATGACACCTTGAAAAATAGGCTCACTCAATTGGCAAAAGAGGTTCAAAAAGCCAATGAGGAGAAGAATGCTGGAAAAAGCAGAATTAGCCAAATGGAAAAGGAGGTTCAAAAGCTCACTGAAGAAAACAGTTCTCTCAAAATTAGAATGGAACAGATGGAGGCTAATGACTTTATGAGAAACCAAGAAATCACAAAACAAAACCAAAAGAATGAAAAATTGGAAGACATATCTCATGGGAAATATCTCATGGGAAAACAACTGACCTGGAAAATAGATCCAGGAGAGACAATTTAAAAATTATGGGACTACCTGAAAGTCATGATCAAAAAAAGAGCCTAGACATCATCTTCCATGAAATTATCAAGGAAAACTGCCCTGATATTCTAGAACCAGAGGGCAAAATAAGTATTCAAGAAATCCAACAGTCACCGCCTAAAAGAGATCCAAAAAGAGAAACTCCCAGGAACATTGTGTCCAAATTCCAGAACTCCCAGGTCAAGGAGAAAATATTGCAAGCAGCTAGAAAGAAACAGTTCCAGTATTGTGGAAATGCAATCAGGATAACACAAGATCTAGCAGCTTCTACATTAAGGGGTCGAAGGGCGTGGAATAGCATATTCCAGAAGTCAAAGGAACTAGGACTCAAACCAAGAATCACCTATCCAGCAAAATTGAGTCTAATACTTCAGGGGAAAATATGGTCTTTCAATGAAACAGGGGGCTTTCAAGCATTCTTGATGAAAAGACCAGAGCTGAAAAGGAAATGTGATTTTCAAACACAAGAATGAGAAGAAGCATGAAAAAGTAAACAGCAAAGAGAAGTCATAAGGGACTTACCAAAGGGGAACTGTTTACATTCCTACATGGAAAGACAATATTTGTACCTCTTAAAACTTTTCGGTATCTGGGTACTTAGTAGGACTACACATACACATACACAGACGCGCACACACACGTACACGTGTGCGTGTGCAGACACACACACATGCACACACATACAGAGACAGAGAGCACAGAGTGAATTGAATAGGATGGGACCATATTTTAAAAGAAATTAAGGTAAACGGTGAGAGAGAAATGTAGTGGGAGGAGAGAGGGTGAAATGGAATGGGGTAAATTATCTCTCATTCAAGAGGCAAGCAGGAGACTTTTTAGTGGAGGGAAAAAGAGGAGAGCTGAGAAAAAAACATGAGGTTTACCCTCATCACATTCGACTAAAGGAAGGAATAAAATCCACACTCATTTTGGTATGAAAACCTATCTTACAATACAGGAAAGTGGGGGCGAAGGAGATAAGCAGGGTGGGGGGGATGATGGGAGGGAGGACAATGGGAGGAGGGAGCAATTTGAAGTCAACACTCAGGGAGGGACAGGATCAAAAGACAGAATAGAAACAATGGGGGGCAGGATAGGATGGAGGGAAATACAGTTAGTCTTACACATCACGACTATTATCGAAGTCATTTGCAAAACTACACAGATATGGCCTATATTGAATTGCCTGCCTTCCCAAAGGGAATGGGTGGGGAGGGAGGGATGGGGAGAATTTGGAACTCAAAGTTTTAGGAACAACTGTTGAGTATTGTTCTTGCTACTAGGAAAGAAGAAATACAGTTAATGGGGAATAGAAAGTCATCTGGCCCTACAGGACAAAAGAGAAGATGGGGACAAAAGAAGGGAGGGATGATAGAAGAGAGGGCAGATTGGTGATAGGGAAAATTAGAATGCTTGGTGTACTGGGGTGGGGGGAGGGGATAAAAGGGGAGAAAACTTGGAACCCAAAATTTTGTGAAAATGAATGTAAAAAGTCAAATATATAAATTTATATTAAAAAATAAAATAAAATAAAAGTTAATTTATTTGTTTTCAGTTTTCTACAATCACTTCCATCAATCTTAGATTTTCTCCCCCTACATATACATTCTTATTAACTACATTTTCAGATTAGTCATGTTGCATAGAAGAATTAAAATGAATGTGAGAAACCATGAGATCTTTACCTTTCTCTTACACTCAATTTCCCTCCTATTTTCCTGTTTGGTAAGATGATGAGTTTCTGTATCAATTGTGTATGTATGGTTTTTCTTCCCACTTTGAACTAATTTAGATAAGAGTGACCTTCAAGCACTCGCTGCTTGCCCTCTCCCCACCTGTCCTGTCAAATACAGTTTTATTTAACAAACATTATGAAGAGTCTATTTTTTGGGATGGAAAAAGGGAACAGGCATTTATTTAGCTGCCTGGCTACTACATAAATTTATTGATGTGCCTGGTTCGATATTAAATGCTTTAAAAATATTATTTCATTGTGTGCAAAATCAATGTCTCAAGCTTGAGGTTAGTTTTTATTAAATCTCACCTTTTGGGGAAAATGACCTTAATGGGTTAACAAGATGATAGGGAAAACTTAAAGAGGAATGGTGATAGTAGTTCTTAACTCTGTAGGAGAGAAAATTATCTTTTTAAGACAAGGGAGGACACAGTCTCCAGTAAAGAGTAGTTACCTAACTAAGTTTCAAATGCTGAAGAAAAGTCAGAGTACGAGGACTGAAAAATGGCCTTAGGATTTAATGGTCATGAGATCACTTCAACCTGTAGAAGAATAATTTCCATGGAATGATGGAGATTTTAAGTCAAACTGTAGGAGATTAAGGAAAGAATAGATATTAATGCTGAGCTTGTAGAAGATAATGATATAGAGTCTATTTTTCAGACAAAAGGTGTGGCATTGTGGCCACATTTAAAGAGGAAATGCAATGTAATAATCAGACTGAGGAAAAATAATCCCCTTCTAGTGGCCAAACTTTCTGGGTTTGTAAAGATCTTAATTCATAATTCCCTTAATTAAAACCTAAAAATATTATAAGAACTACCATTTACCTTTTTAACTTGTTGGTTTTGTGACTACTCATTTATACTTTAATCCTCTGTTCCATATATTTATGAAATAAGTTTTTCCCTACCTCTTCCTTCTGAGATAATAAGCTAATACGTTGAGAAGTAGACCCATTCCAATATCACATCATTATGATTAGTAACATAATTTCAACAAAGGTCGAGTGCTTTTGCTGAAATAGTGTTACAGGTCAAGAGTAAAATACATGGGGAGAGTTTTTACATGTTGTACAGCAATTGGGAATCTTATGCCTGGCTATACAAGCATGTTTAATTAGCATATTTTTTTCATGAGTATCATATTTAAAAAGGTAGTCCTTTTATAACCAGTGCTTAGGGTTTCAACCACTGACCATAGTGATTTGTCAATAAGACATGCTATTGTGAATTTTACTGTTTTCATTAGGATATTTTTTGTTTGCTTGAAAACTAGACCAAAAAATAATGTAAGGTACAAAAATTATATATGGTATTCTGCTAAAACTAAAGAGTTCCATCTCTGGTGGGTAACCTACTATCAATCATATAACTTTTAAAAAAAGTTAACCCGATAAATAAAATGAGGGTGATACTTATGGGAAATACTGAGACTTCATTAGATTTTTTGAAGTATATCAAGCAAATGAGTAAGATACAGAAATAGAAGATATAGTGCCTGAATGGATGAAAGAATTGATTGAGACTAATACTATCATTTTACAGAGGAGAAAAGTGAAGTCCAGAAAGTTCATAAAATACTAAACAAGTCAATTACTAATACCTGAATACCTACTCATTGAATATTTCTGGATGCTTAGCTAATGCTTGTTAGATGAGTAGCTGTTCAGCTCATTCTATGGAATAAAAGATTGGACAGGATTCCAAGCTGCTGACCTTTAAAAAGATTTAAAATCCATGAGGAATAGTACTTTCTGATATAGTTAACTCTTTCTATAAAATGTTATCTTCCTTTTACCAGTAGTTAAAATTTTTAACCAGAATCTACAGGAAGGATTCTATTTATTTCTCAGTCTTAAGTAACTACTGTGAGGCTTTTTAAATTTCTTTTCTTAGGTGTCCCATTTCCCAAGTCTTAATTTGAGGCTAATTTTGTAATATCAACCATGAGCTACACTGCTACCTAACTCTGATTATCCTCAGAGGGAATATTTCTTCAGTGACTCAAAAAATATATTGCTTATGCAATTTTTAATACAGATGATATAAAACTTACAGGGGTTTATTATTAACATTTTACAATTGAAAATATTAAGAAATAAAAAGCATTTATAAACTACTTATTATGTGCCTAATACTGTATTAAGGTTCAGGGGACACAAATGCAAAAGCAGGATAATCTTTGCCCTCAAGGACATTACATTCTAAAAACTAGCAAACAACACATAGGAGAGTAGTGGTCACATAGTGGTGTTTTAGCTTGCAAAGTCACAGAAATGAAATAGGTGATGTCACAGGGAGGCAAATTATATTCTGTTTTTATAATCAATAGTAGTAGTTTTCATTTGATTACTGCTCCTTACCCCTATGTCCCAGGCAATGCTCAAGGCACTAGAATTACAAAGTGAAAAAAAAAAAGTCACTGAGCTGAAAGGATCTCATTATTTCCTCTAAGTACCTAGCAGTACCAGATTTCAAACAATATCACAAAGTAGCAATTATCAATAAAATCTGATATTGCCTAAGAAATGGATTAGTGGAATAGAATAGGTACATGACACACAGTAGTCAATGACCACAGTAATCTAGTGTTTGATAAACCCAAAGATTCAAGTTCTGAAGGCAAGAATTCACTGCAAGACAAAAATTCTGGCAAAATTTGAAAGCAGTTTGGCAGAAACTACACATAGATGAATATCGCATATCATATACCAGGATAAGGTCAACATGGGTACATGACTCAGACATAAAATATGATATCATAAACAAACTAGTGTGAAAAATTTTACCTGTTAGATCTATGAATAGGGAGCTCATGAACAAAGAATAGAGAGCATCATGGGAAACAATAGATAATTCTGATTTACAAGAAATAAAAAAAAGGTTTTTGCACAAATAAAAACAATGCAGCCAAAATTAGAAGGAAACTAGGAAAACTTTTTTTAATAGCAATTTTTTTCTCATAAAGGCTTTATTTCTTAAAAATATGGGGAACTGAGTAAAATTTATAAAAATAAGCCATCCTACAATCGATAAACAGTTAAAGGATATAACCGGGCAGTTTTCAGAAACCAAAGCTATCTAGAGTCATGAGAAAAAAAATCCTCTAAATCACTATTGATAAAAGAAATTCACATTAAAACAACTGGAATACCACTTCATATTTAGCAGATTGGCTAACATGATAGAAAAGGAAAAAGACAAGTGCTGGAGGAGATGTAGGAAAATAGAGACACTAAAAACATTTTTGGTAGAATCGTGAACTGGTTCAATCATTCTGAAAAACAATTTGGAATTATGTCTGAAGGGCTATGATATAAAACTTTGTATAGCCCCTGATCCAGCAATACCATTACTAGTTATGTGTCACAAAGAGAGCAAAGGAAAAAGGAAAGATCTATATGTACAAAACATATTTATAGAAGCTCTTTTTGTGGTGGGAAAGAACTGGAATTTAAGAGG
Source organism: Bettongia penicillata ogilbyi (assembly GCA_023548195.1). Taxonomy (NCBI): domain Eukaryota; kingdom Metazoa; phylum Chordata; class Mammalia; order Diprotodontia; family Potoroidae; genus Bettongia; species Bettongia penicillata. The sequence goes on from JAJHZJ010000311.1 coordinate 7,348,998, forward strand.
ATGCTCATCAACTGGTCAATGGCTGAACAAATTGTGGTATACAATTGTGAGAGAAACTACTGTTAAGAGATGATGAAGAATATGGTTTCAGAAAAACCTGAAAAGACTTACATGAACTGACGCAAAGTGAAGTAAGAAGAACCAGAATATTGTAATATAAGTAATATTCTGTAAGCAGAATACTGTAATAATAAAGAACACTACTAATAATGACTAACAATAATGATGAACTTATGAATACAATAACTCAGCACAATTGCAGAGAACTCAGGATGAATTCCACTTCCAGAGAGAACTGATTAACTCTCAGTGCAAATTGAAGTGTAATTTTTAAAACTTTATCTTTCTTGTCTTTTGTTTTCTTACAACAAGGCTAATATGGAAATTTGTATGATTTACCATGTATAAGAGATATAACATTGATTACCTTTTTAAAGAGGGAAGGGGGCTGGGAAGGAATTTGGAGTTTCAAATTAAAAAAAAGAATGCAAAAAATAAATAATAAATTTCAAAAAGAGACTATGCATATGCATGAATATAGGCATATGCATCTACAAAATAAATTCAAGATAAATGTTTTGTGAGGAAGGAACTAGCAAGCATCTGAAGACATTAGGAAAGGATTCATGTAAAAGATAGCAATTAATTTATGCTTTGAATTAATTCAATTCAAGGTTGTGGACTTACTTTGCAAGGATATGGCCATGGGAAACAACATACAATATGACAAACAGAAAGAAAACCATACTGGCCTATCTGAGGAGTGTGAAGAGTAGTTATGTGTAATAAAGTGAAAAAAGTGTGCTGCTGCTAGACAGTAAAAGGATTTGAATGCTAAGCAGAAAAGCTAGCATTTGATCTTAGAATCAATAAGGAGAAACTGGAATTTATTAAGCATGGTCATGACTTATATGACTTCAGGAGCTATGTGAAGGATGCATTGAAGATGGTAACAAAGAAATAGAAGATTATTGCAACAATCCAGGTGAGAAGCGATGAGAGCAAGAATCAAAATGGTGGCTATTTGAGTACAGAAAAGCAGGAAGATATAAGAAATGCTGATTAAGAATACTTGAAAAAAGTAAGTGATGGGATCTAAGAGAGGAGAACTAGTGAGAAGTTGACTATGACACTAGGATTACAAACTTGGGAGAATGGAAAGATGATGTCCTTCATAGATAAAGGGAAGTTTAGGAAAGGGACGTGTTAAAATGCAAAGATTTAGTCTGAGATGCCTAAAAGACATCTAGGCTGAAATGTTCAATAGAGAATTGGTGGTATTGTGGTGAGTAGGTAGGGTTCGAATACTATAGGAGTCATCTGTCTAAAGGTAATAATTAAATACAGTGATTGAAATTATAACGTGTGGCCTCTAAAAAGTATGGTACATGACACTTAGTCAGTATACTTTTTTACTTCAAGCCCTTCTGATTCCTTTGATCAGTAAAGCTCTAAGTAACTAACACCAAGGACAGCACTGAGAACCAGTGTAGCAGAAGAGCAATGAGTTTTGATAGGCTAAATGAATCAGCCAGTCAACAAACATTTATTAACCTGAGGGTGCCAGGCAGTATAATGATCATCAGACACCAAGATTCTCTTATTCCCCTTTCCAAGTCTTACTTAGATTAGTCAAAGTAGAACACTGAAGAGATAAAATAATAAAAGAGAATTTATAGAATATACTCTGGCTGAATAAGTAATGTAACAAGAGCAAACTATTTACATTAAGAAAAAGTCCTTCAAGATTATCCAGGCCAATACCATAATATTTTTTTAAGTCTTATTTTTATTTTTACACAACAGACATTTGCTAATGAAACCTCCTGTCTACCCCCACCTCAACATTCGCTATAAGAGCCTTCTCTTGTAACAAAGAAAAAGTTTATCAAACTATCCAAATAAATGTCCAACGTCACACACACTACTGGATACCTGTAGTTCTCCACATTTCTTCCACAAGAAACAAGTGCACATAATCATTTCTCACTGGAGCGTAACAAGAACAATATAAAAAATGACCCAGCTGCCCCTAATATTGGTCATGTCTTTATTTTGAGTTCATTTGCTTTTTGATGATACTTTAACAAAGTCATCACTGTGCATACTCTTTTCCTGGTTCTGTTCTCTTTCTCTGCATGATTTTATAAGCCCTGCTATATTTGTCTGAATTCCTCATATTCACTGTTTCTTACACAAATATTCCATTACTTTCCTATGCCAAAATGTGTTGCTATTCTCCAATTGGTGGGCACTCATTTTCTCATCCACTTTTTTGCTACCAAAAAAATGTGTTGCTTGTAGAATTTTTGTATATGTGGGGTTTTTTTTTTTTAGTTGACCTCTTTGTAGTTATATGCCCAATAGGAGAATCAATGGGTTGGTTTCTCATTTTATAGACTGAAAAACCTAAGTTTCAGAGGCATTAAATGACTTATTCATCACCACATAACTAGAAAATAGCAGTTTCAAACTCAGATTCTTTGACCTCACATCCAGTGATACTTCTACTGCACCCTATTGATCCACAGTGCAAAATGAACCCTCCCTGATTTAAGGAAATTAGCAAAGACGTGAATCTTGTTACCAAGAAGATAAGGGTAATAATTACAATATGACCCAGGTATAGGAGTCTCAATGCTCAAAGGACCAGAAACAAGAGATGGTGCCTTAAGTAAAGGCAGATGAAATCACAAAACGGCAGTACGGAGAAATGTTACCCAAGATTCAGTTTTTAATAGTTCAAATACCAGATGAGTTATGTTGTACTGATGAAGACAAAGAGTCATTTACATTTGTGTACTTAATAAATCTGTGGACATGTCCCTGTTTTAACGTTCAGCAATGGCGGCAAGCACCCTTCTTATATCCCTTTTTAGCTACGTACGTGTTACCATTACTATATTTTGTTAAAGCAAAGATAGAATATTCAGAGACACAAAAACAAATTAAGAAATTGTATACAACAATTATTACACAGACAAAAACAGAGCTTCCAAAAAGTGTCTTGCTTTGTATGACAATACCCAGGTTTACTTATAGTACCACTTTTTACTTTAATAAAAATAACAAAATACAATTTGTGCAATAAATTATGCAGAGAAATTATACTGAAAAGCAGAGATTTTTCAAACTTGACAACTTAAAATATGACAAATTAAAATATTCCGTTGGACATCATGGTAGGAAATCTACAAGAGGTTATAGAAAGGAATGCAAAATGACATTTACAGATGAAGAGAAAACAACTCTTGAAAATATCATTTTTTTTATTAAAAAGAACAACTCCAACATGGCTAGATCAGTGCATTGTTAAAGGGGAATATATATATATATATATACGTATATATGTATATATATATGTATATATATATATGTATATCTATATTGTGTGTGTGTGTGTGTGTGTATGTAAATGGACATACAGGGATAATGGCATAGTTGATGATGAGTCAGCAGTGAAGCCAGGAAGATCAGAATCCAATTCCAATCTGTAACAAAAACAGGTTTTGCAACTCTGCGTAATTCACTTAAATTCTTAGTGTTCTCCATAACTCGAAAAAAGTAAATTTTAGAACAGTTGCAACTGACATTAATAGAAGTGGTTTCCTTGACTGAGAATTCCTAACGGTAATAAAATCCCTGATCCAATTCCTATTTCAGGTAGACAGATAGAAACATCTACCTACCTATCTATATATACATTCATATATATTTGGGTATATACATGTGAGTATGCATACATTCTGGTATAAATAGTTCAATAAATAGCTCATGAAAACAGCTAATATCAGAAACACTGGAACAATTTTTCCAAGATGAGAGAAGTTGGATTGTATATAAGAAAGAGGAATGATCAGGTCAATATTGTGAAGAAAGTATACCTCTAAAATGAATATTTTAAAAAGTTCTAAAGTTGATTTATTTGCTTAGTTTTTTATTTGCTCTCAATTATGTTATTCCTTTACTATGAGGAGATATTTATGAACTTATGTAACACTTCCTAATTTTGTATATTACATTTATTGTCATGTATTTTGGTCACGACTTTTTGTTGCACTTATGTTGCACTTATGGGGCTGATAAAGTAGTAAAATTTCATAGACACTTTTATTGTCACTTACTAATTTACTAAAAATACTGGCAATGTTATATAAACAATAACATTATTAATATGATTCTTAGGAAATATTTCATGGTGAAAATCAATATGAGGCCCATCATGTGATAATGAATCTTGAAACTGTAATTACAGAATCACCTGAGTGACTGGAGATACTGTATTTGCCATGGAAAACAGGGTGGGTAGTAGTGGTGAGAACTCTCCAGATAAAACAAATTGGGGGGGGGGAAGGTAAGAGCTGGCCACACATGCATAGGCTTAGAAACTGATGCATTTTATTTACTTATTCATTCAACCACTTATTTAAAATTTTTTATTTCCAGTTCTGAATTCCCTCCCTCCCTCTTACCCTTCCCCCACTCACTGAGAAGGCAAGAAATACGATGCCCATTATACATGTGAAGTCATGCAAAACATTTCCACATTAGCCATGTTGTGGGATGGGGGGGCAGAGGGGGAAGAAGAGGGAGAAAGCAAGAAAAATAGAGTGAAAGAAAATATGCTTCAATGTGCAGACAGAGTTCTCTCTCTGGAGGAGGACACCAATTTTCATTGAGTCCTTTGGACCTGCTGTGGGTCACTGTATTGATCAGTGACTAAGTCTTTCACAGTTGGTTATTAATGATATTGCTGTTGTTGTGTACAATAATCTCCTAGTTAAAATGGAGATTTAAGAAAATAAAACGAAACAAAACAGAACAAACTATTTTAGTAAAGTATCTAACAAAACTTCCAAAGATAATCCTGCAGACAAGAAATGTGAATGGTGGTGGATTCACAGTTGGCTACATGCAAAGAAGAGGCACTGTGTTAGCATAAAGTGGAAATACTGAGGATAACAATATCCAGCATTCACATAAAGGTTTTAGGTTTGCAAAACACTTTACAAATCTACAAAATTGGTATCTCTGGTAGACTGCCTAAGGGCCTTAACTCTTGGCCTCAACTTGATGAACATCTCAATTACTGAATTAGATGACGGCATGGAAAGTATAGGGGACACCTGGCTTGGCAATCTGCTGGTCTTACTTGGTCACATACTTAAGACATATGTAGTACCAATCATGTGGTATTAAAAATATTAACTCAGGCTTAATTTGCATTAATAGGAAGATTATATCCAGATGTCAAGGGGCAGGTCAGAAAATCTATTGTGCATTGTGTCCAAGTCTGGCCATTCTTTTTTAGAGAGGCAAGTTGAGAAACTAGAATGCATTCAAGTTGGGAACCAGAATTGTCAGGGTTCTACAAATCGTATCTACAAATCATATGTGGAGAAACAGTTGAAAAAAACAAAAGACTAAGGGGGAGACATAAGTATATTCAATTATCTGAAGGACTGTAAAACAGAATTTCTATTTTGTTCTACGATCTACCATTTGTGGTTTAGACACACACACACACCTGAGTTCAAATCTAGCCTCAGAAACTTACCAGCTGTGTGATTCTGGGGAAGGCACTTAACCCTGTTTGCCTCAATCTTCTCATCTGCAAGATGAGCTGGAGAAGGAAGTGGCAAACCACTCCAGTATGTTTGCCAAAAAAATGGCCAAATAGGGTCACAAAAAGTCAGATATAACTAGAACCAATAACATATGTGTGTATATATGAATAAAAAAAATTCAATCTACTTACAAATATGATTCACTATGAAACAGATCTGAGCACATTACAAGTCTATCTCAACCTCAATCTAATGAGGGGGGAAGGGGAAGTTACTTTAAATATTTATTATAAAGCAACCTAACAGCATGCATTAAAATATGATGTTATAACAAAAGTGAAGTCCATCAACAAATACTACTTAGCAAATACTCCAAGGGGGTCATCAACATAAGTATATTAGGAGCACTGTTCTCATTTCAATCACCTACCATTTCCTAGATAAACTCAGAAAGCAAAAAGAAAAACTATATGTATTATTTCTACATTTCCTTTTTTTCCAAAAATTCATTAACTTATTTTCAGTTTTCAAAAATCACTTCCCTAAGTTCCAAATTTTCTCCTCCTCACTCCTCACTCCCTCCCCCAAGATGGCATGCAATCTCATATGGGTTATACACATGCATTCCTATTAAACACATTTTCACATTAGTCATGTTACATGGAAAAATTAAAACGAATGATAAAAACAAAACGTAACAAAACAAAATAAAGAATAGTCTGCTTCATTCTGCGATCCAATTCCATAGTTCTTTCTCTGGATATGGATGGTATTTTGCATCATGAGTCCTTTGGGAATGTTTTAGGTCCTTGCATTGCTGTGAAGGCCTAAGTCTATCAAAAACAGCCCTTGCAAACTGTGGCCGTTACTGTGTATAATGATCTGGCTCTGCTCACTTCACTCAGCATCGGTTCATGTAAGTCTTTCCAGAAAACTGTAAGTATTGTTGATTGGGCATTCTTACATGAATATGGCAATAGTGACTGAACACAGTTGTGAAGAACAACAGAGTAGAACAATAATTTCTGAAGTTTTTAAATTAATCAATCTCTTCAAATATGAGAAATCTACCCACTAACCACTGAAATTTCCAGGCAAGCTAAACTTATCACAACCTTAACTCAATTTAACATGTGAATAAACCAGATTAGGAATTGTTTGATTTTGTGGAATAGATAAGATATACTGTAGATACAGACAAATTATATTTAAAATAATAATTCACCTAGAGCTTAAATTTACCATACAGTGTGGTTCATCTTTTGGTTCATCATTCAAGCCTATTACGGAAAACATAGATGCTGGCTTCATATATAGTAATATGAAAATAAAGTTTATTGGAACTCTGAATATATGTCAAAATCTGTATCTGGTCAGATATGTCAGTGTTTTATTTGAAATGACAAAATTATGCATCTCAATTTGGAGATGGTGCTACTCTCTCCGTGTGATACATTATGTCTCATATTAGTCATTGGTCATTAGTCTTTTTATTTTGTTCCGTGTATTTTTGTATATATTATGTTTAACATGCAAACTCTACTCAATCTCAACATGCCTATGTGTCTAGAGGACAAAGACTTAATTAACTAAATAGATTTAATTGCTGTTACCAACAAAATTCAATTCACAAAAATTTACTAATTTCCTATTGTATAGAAGGTATTACGTTTTGTACTAGAAAAACAAAAATGGATACACATTTTATTCTTCAGCAGCTTATAAAGCTACTGGAACTCTTTGTGGCTTAGAAAGGGACAAAGATCTAAATGCTTTTTAATTGATTAATGTGTACATAGACAATTACGATGCAGAAGAGAATACATGCAAGAGAGACACAGGAAAAGTGCTGCAATAATTCTGAGGATGAGGTAACTATTCTTTAAATGTGCTAATAGTAGTGATAGGATACAAATGTCTATCTCTATGTCCAAGATTTAACATTAGCAACTGTCTAGATGTACAGAAGAAATGGATCTGAGACTTTAGCAGGGAAATACAAGTGTAACCCACTTAAATGCTAAGTCTATTTGTTTTACATATTTTTAAATTTTGTTACCCCCTCAATATAGACTTCATATTTTATATAGATTCATAAGGTAGTCTACACTAATATATCAGACACAAAAGATTTTGTTGGTGAAATTCTTTATTCCCATGAATTTCACTAGCCTTCTTAAATGTTAATAGTCCTCAAAGGGATCTCTACCATCTTCTACAACATCTTTTAACTCAAAGGATATTTAATGTAATACTTCATCCCACATACTTTAATATACATCCTTTCATGCATTTTAAGGCTTAAAGAACCTATCCTGTTTGTTGCATTAGCATTTCAGTAAACACATGTAAACTAAGTACTCCACTATTTTCATTTAGGATCCTCCTACAGATCACTCAGTTGATAATAGCAAAAGAACTAGGGAAAAGAGTGAGTTAATGAAAAACAAAATTTCCAACAAAGTCCCATAAAAACTGTCCCCTCAATATTGTTTTTTATGTTTACAATAAATGCATATTCTCCAAAAATAACACCACATCAATGTTTTGGAGCTGACACTCACAACATAAAAAGGATATAGGATTGAGAACCACAAGATTTTTCACTAACTTTTAGGCAAAACCAGAGACAGATTACTTGTCTATAATACAAGGACAACGACCCCTTTCCCTTTTTTAGTTATATTATTGGATGTTTGTGGGAATAAAGTGAAATACTTGTGAAAGCATTTAAAAATTTAGAAGTACAAGAAAACAAAAAATTCAGAATATCTAGAACTTAAGGTCTTCATGGGGTCTTTAGATCTATAATGAAAAATACCCCAAGAAAGCAGTGGTAAGCATATGCAAGTATTCTAAAGTGTAGGCATTTCCGGCTGAATTAAATCATACAATGGTGGAGGATGGCCACTTGTATGTGGCTGTTTCAAATGTCACCAAGGCTAAATGTCTCAGAGATTTCTCTTCTTTTAATTTCTGACTAACCTAAGATGTATAATTGTGCCCCGGGCATGTGTTAGGCAAATATTAGTAAATGGAGTATAGAAGCGATATAGAGAAACTTCCAAGAGTCACCCAATTAACACACCTCACTTTTACATGAATGTTAAATAAGGTAAACGAGGTAATAGCTATCTATTCTTAATTTCAAAAGTGAATTTCTATATAAAAAAAGTTCTTGAAAATATCTACCAGAGGGAAGATTTACTCTAGAATAAAATGACCAGGAAGGCATTAAAAGCCTAATCATTTCATAAGTGTGTAAAAACACAAATGTGTACTAATAACATTTATGAAGAATTTTAAGGTTTACAAATAATTTTATTTACAATATGTTTGTGAGTCAGATAGTTCAAATTATTATTATCCCCATTTTAGAGATGAATAAATTGAGTTATATAGACAGTATGGGTTAGACTCAGTTGTGGCCCCAAGTCCACTATTTTTTCAATTACATTCTACCACCCTCTCAATAAATATAATAATATGCAAGTTACTAACAGTATTGTGAACTCCTTCCAGCAATGGAGAAGAAAGACCCTCTAACATTTACTCTTAGTCAGTGACTCTGAATTGGTGATGTGCCCACAGTCATATACTATTAATTTAAAGGTGGATGTGAACAAAGTCTGTTTTGACTCAAAGTCTAGCAAGCACTATCTCACTATCCTATTTCTACCTATTACCTATAACCTTATATTATTACTTATTACATTATTTAAAAACAAGGATATAAGTACAAGTACATACATGAACTGGCATGAATTACTAAGAAACAAAAAAATATCACTGGTACTCCATTACAGTTATAAAAGCACACATATATATCCCAAATCCTTAAGATAATCTGAAACTAACAGGTCATCACAAATCCTTTAAATAACCTGAAAATACCAGATACAAGTCCCTTCCTAATTTGACTATGGTTACCTGAAGCTAATGAGTCTGATGAAGCTAGGTAAAAATAGCTTAACATAATCACACGAAAAATGGTTTAAATTGAAGTTTTGCTAGTTTATAATAACTGCAAAGTTCAAACTATATAAACTCATTTATTTTAACAGAAATATGCATGACACATAAAAAACCAAGTTTTGGCACTTGTAGTAAAACAGTGTTAGAACAAATGGCATCAAAACAAAATTACAGAGAGGTTAAAAAATGCATGCTTAATTTACATTGTTTACATAAGCACCCAATAAATAGAAGGTTGTAGCAATATTTTTAAAAAAAATTATAGTTAGGGGCTGTTATTGCCATGTTTAGTTTAAACCTAAAATCATTATAAAGCAGGTATCACTTTGCATATATCACCCGATGAGTCTTTTAAAATTATATAAATTAATCGATAAGCATTTATTAATAATGAAGCACTGTAATAGGTATTAGGGAAACAGAAGCAAGTCTCTATCTCAAGAAGCTTATATGTTACAAGGGAGAACAATGCATTCAAGTAAATACCAAACAAATATAAGATGGGGTGTGGAATAAGGGCATTAACAGTTTTGATAGATCATTAAAGAATTCACGTAGGAGATGACACTGGAGCTGAACTCTGAAGGCAGCTGGGATTCTAAGAGAAGTAGATGAATAGGGAGCATATTTCAGCAATGAGAGTCTACCTGGACAAAGGCACAGAAATGGGGATGGACTGTCCTATGTGAGAAATGCTGAGCACAGGCCAGTTTGGCCTGAATGTATAATTCATGAGGGGGGTTAATGCATAAGTCTAGAAATAGTCTACAAAGGTAGGCTAGGCATAGGTGGAGAATCAATCAATCAATCCATCAATCAACCAGTAAACATTTATCAAGTGCCCAGTACATGCAAGGCACTGTGCTAAGCACTGGAGAAATTTATAGCTTTAAATGGCAAAGAGGAGTTTGTATTTGATCCCAGAGACAAGTGAAAGGCACTGGACATAGACTTGTCCCTCATCACACATTGTTTCGTCAGCAGCATGGAGGGAAGATTGTTAAGAAGAGATACTCGAGGTTCTAAGTATATTGGAAAATAAATAAGTTATGTTTTATTATCTTTTTGCTGAAATAAGAATTCAAGAAAACTAGATTTGGATAAAAAAGGGGTCAAAATAGAAGTGAATACAATCAACAAATTATAGAATGGACTTGAAACAGTCCTATTCTTAATATAAAACTATATTTCTTTAACTGATAGATGCTGTGATAAATACACATGACAGATTTGACATACTTAGAAAATGAGATATTAATACAACAGCATATTCATCAAAGAATTATTTTTAAAAAACCCTCAAACACAGACTTGTAGAAGTATGAGTTAACAGGTATAAACTAATATTCAGAAATAGCACGTCAGAATGTCTAAGTCACATGACCAAACAGATGGAGGAGTAGAGATTTATCACAGTACTCACTCTGAAAAAACCTGCAAGAGAGAAATTATGAGCTAGAGATATTGCACTCAGGGCTATTCCAAAAGCCAAGAATGCATTAATGTTGGAGAAAAGTAATCCCTAATATACTCAATATGTCTCTCTGAATAGCCTTCTTACTTCATCAAGGTATATGAACCAACACACTGATTTCTACTTTGGGACCCAATGGTTCTCCCTCCTGGGGCAGTCTCTGTTGGCACATGCCATCCCCACTTTTCCCCCACAATACTGTTGCAACCAGTAACAAACAATCACAGCATCCAGGTTACACAAAAAGGAGGAAGATAGGAAGAAAGAACTGTAATTCCCAAGGCAAAGGAACCCCAACATGGCAGAAACTATGGCTAGTAAGATCTCTCCACTTTTCTTAAAGCTTGAAAAAAGCAACAGACACTTAGCCCTGCCAGAAAACTAAGGAACAGAGGAAGACTAAGGAAATTCAAGGTTCTGGGCAACTTTAGGCACGAAGGAAAGAAGCTAGAAATCAGATGGTGTAAGGCTATCTCCAAGCCCATTCCCTCTACTGTCAGAGGTTGTCTAGGGGCAGGGAACCAAACTGGTTAAAAATTTATTATAAGACAGCTTTTGAAGTCCAGCTACTAGGAGAATCCACCACCCAAAGAGGAGATATAAAAATGAATGATGTGAACAGAAGAAAAAGATTAATTAAAACCACAAAATACCTCAGGAATAAGAAAACTCCACTAAAAACCTACAATACAAGGAATACAGTGAAGATACTGTAATAGAATATGACTACTAGGGCATCTGACTGCAACACTGATAAGCAAATTTTAGAAAACCAAGGAAAATGAATCAATACCTACTGAAATACTGAATCCTGTGGAATCATTGGAAATCATAGACCTTACAACAGAATGTTTGTGAATGGTAAGAGAGAACAATTAGAATCTTGGGGGGTGGAGCCAAGATGACAGAGTAAAAGCAGGGACCTGCTAGAGCTCTCCCCTCAAACTTCTCAAAAAACATGCAAAAAATGACTAAACAAATTCTACAGCAGCAAAAGCCACAGAATTTCAGACTGAAGTAAATTTCTGGACAATCTAGAAGGTTGACAGTAAGGGTCTATCGTACTGGGGTGGGAGAGGAGTGAAGTTTGGTGTGGGCCACACCAGTGTAGACAGAGCTGGAGCAAGCCTAAGGGGACTGAATTGCTGGCAGCTGCTGAGGTTTCCAGACTTCTCAAATCTCAAACTCCAAACACAGCTTTGAAGGTCAGTGGAAAGGGTGTATCACCTAGCTGAGAGGGGAGTGTGGTCCAGTTCCAGCCCTAGCCCCAAGGTGGCAACAGCCACTGCTAAAAAAGAGGCTGCTTCTGGAGCCATCCACTTAACAAAGAGCTCACAAGTCAAATAACTGGCTGGGAAAATGAGCAAATGGGGGAAAAAGAAAGAGACTACAGATTCTTACTTTCTTGATGAAGGGATATTTTCTTACATCACACTGTTGACAAGGAAGATCAAATCATACAAGTAGAAGACAACAAAATCAAAACTCCTCCATCCACAGCCTCCATAAAAAATATGAATTGTTCTCAGGCCATGGAAGAGCTCAAAAAAGATTTTGAAAATCATGTAAGAGAAGGAGAGGAAAAACTGGGAAGAGAAATGAGAGTGATGCAAGAAAATCATGAAAAACGAGTCAATAGCTTGCTAAAGGAAAACTCCAAAATGCTGAAGAAAATAAGACCTTAAAATAGACTAACCGAAATGGCAAATGAGGTACAAAAAGCCAATGAGGAGAAGAATGCCTTAAAAAGCAGAATGTGCCAAACAGATAAAAGAGGTCCAAAATGTCACTGAAGAAAAAAATTCCTTCAAAATCAGAATGGAGCAAATGGAAGCTAATGACTAAGAGAAATTAAGACATTTTAAAACAAAACCAAAAGAATGAAAACATAGAAGACAACGTGAAGTATCTCACTGGAAAAACAACTGACCTAGAAAAGAGATAATTTAAAAATGATTGGTCAACCTGAAAATCATGATAAAAATAAGAACCTAGACATCATCTTTCAAAAAACTATCAAAGAAAACTGCCCTGATATTCTAAAACCAGAGAGTGCAACAGAAATGGAAAGAAATCCACTAATCACCTCTTGAAAGAGATGCCAAAAGGAAAATTCTTAGGAATATTGTAGTCAAATTCCAGAGGTTCTAAGGTCAAGGGGAAAATATTATAAGCATACATAAAGAAACAATTCAAGCATTGTGGAAACACAATCAGGATAACATAAGATTTAGTAGCTTCTACCCAAAGGGATCAGAGGGTGTATAATGTAATATTCCAGAGGTCAAAGGAGCTAGGATTAAAACTAAGAATCACCTACCCAGCAAAACTGAGGAAAAATAGGAACTTCAATGGAATAGAGGACTTCCAAGCATTCTTGTTAAAAAGATGAGAGCTGAATAGAAAATCTGACTTTCAAATACAAGAATCAAGAGAAGCATGAAAAGGTAAACAAGAAAGAGAAACCATAGGGTCTCATTAAAGTTGAAATGTTTACATTCCTACACAGAATGTTGATGTTTGTAACTCATGAGATTTTTCTCAGTATTAGGGTAGTTAGACGGAAAATATATGTATATGTGTGTGTGTGTATGTCTGTATACACATACATATATTTGTGTATGTATATGTTACATATATATGTGAATATGTGCATGTGTATATACGCATACACTTGAGGACCTAGAGGGCCACATGTGGCATTGAAGCTGCAGGTTCTCCACTCCTGGTAGACTCACAAATACAAAAGGAATGAGAATGATAGAAGATACACCCAACAGAAACTGCAGAAGGAAATGTAACAATATGTTCCCGAAAAGCAAAAAAGCTCAAGACACAAACCAAAACAAGATACACTAGAAGCAACCGAATCATTAATGAAAAGAGATGACCATTTAATGAAAGAGAAGCATTGCAAACATTCCTGGAAGGCAAAAAAAAAAAAAAAACAACAAACCCAAACATTTTTTCAGCAGATTACCTGACCTGAAGAATACATCTCCTGCCCATGGTTGTGAATGATAAATGATCTGTTTCTCTTCTATTTTTTTCATAGTATGACATTATTTAAATTACATATTCATGCTGAATTTATTGTAGAAAATGGCATATGATATTGATGGAAGCCTAATTTCATCCAGAATGCTTTCCATGTTTCCCAGAATTTCTTACCCAATAGAGTTTCTTTCTTAAATAATTTGTTTGGAAAATATACATGTATGTATTATATTTATAAATATATATATAAAAATATATAATATATGCAATATTATATATTATGTACATTATATATAATATATTGTATATATTTATACATTCATATATATATGAAGTCCTATAACAGTATTAAGAAAAGAATTTACTTTTTAACTGATAACAATGACAAGAAGAAAAGCTAGACAGAATACTGTATTGAAAAAAAATGTCCAAACATAATTGCAAAAGGAAGTGCATTTCATGATCTAAATTTTTGTTTTTTATTAATGAAACAATGCGGTCGGTCATATGACAAGTTTTATAATAATGAAAAATAAGATGTGAATCACTAATTTCATATATTTACTGCCTTCAAGAGAAAGGAAGAAAAATTTCAATAATAAAACACCTAATCACCTGCCACCCAGAGGGCAGGCATGGGCCAAGCAAGTTAGGCCACCATTAATACTATGACTGCCTGCCCTCAGAACTCGGTGGAAACATCCCAAGACCCTGAGGCAAATATCCTTAGTTGCCACCCTAAAAAGCAATCCTTATGGAGATGTAGATTGGCAGATATGATAATTACCAAAGCTACTAAAGATACAGAAAAGAAAGTTCTGGTCGCTAAAGTCTTTGGTACTGTCAAATGGTTTGACTTAGAATCTAATACCATATAACTTGTGGAAACAGCACTGAAAAAAAGCCATTACCATCTGCTTTGGCACTGCCCCTTAAAGACCATATGACCTTTCACTGACTGGCAGTTAAACTTCCAATACACTATGCCCAAAGGGCTGTAAAAATGCACATACCCTTTGACCCAGACACACCCCTTCCAGGGATGCATCCCAAAGAGATCATAAGAATGGTAAAAGGACCCACATGTACACAAATATTTATAGTAGCTCTTTCTGAGATGGTCAAGAACTGCAAAATGCGGGTGCATCCCAAAATCAATTGGGGAATGGCTGAGCAAGCTGTGGTATATGAATGCAATGTATTGTGGCGTAAGGAATGATGAACAGGCAGACTTCACAAAAGCTGGAAAAGGTTCATATGCACTGACAATGAGTGAAATGAGCAGAACCAAGAGGACACTGTACACAGTAACAGTCACAGTGAGTGAGGACTGATTGATAGACACAGCCCTTCTCAGCAGTGCAAGGACCTAAAACAACTCTAGAAAATGCCATCCACATCCAGAGAAAGCACTATGGAGTCTGAACGCAGAGCAAAGGAGACTATTTTCTTTTTTTTTTTCTTTTCATTCTCATGGCTCCTCCCGTTTGTTCTAATTCTTCTGTACAACATGACTAATGTGAAAATATGTTTAATAGGAAGGTAAATATAGAACTTATATCTGATTGTATGATGTCCTGGGGAGGGAGAGAAAATTTAAAACTTATGGAAGTGAATATTGAAAACTAAAATAAATAAACTTAAAAAACTTAAAGCCTTCAACACATGTTCTCTCTCCCAAAAAAATGTGAGCCCCCTTTGAGAACAGGAGCTGTTTTACTTATCCACTTTCAACAACTGTCCTTAGCACAGTATTTCACATGTAGCAAACATTAATAAATGTTTTATATAATTACTCATTCCATCAAAATTAATTTTAAAACTTTACAATATGAGTATTTTATATAAATGTTCAATAAATAATTACAATTCCTGTGCATAGAAAACAAGCAGTTCACATATGATGTCATTCTCAAATGCAGGAACATGATACAATTCTTCCCTGAGGAGGAAGTATTATTTTCACAAGAAACAAATAAATGACCAAATGTTTCCTTGGGTTTGTAGGGTTTCTCCTTGTTGAGTTCATATTTAAAGGTTAATGAACATGATACCATCTTCTTGACTAGGTCTCAAGTGACTATGAGTTGAGCGGAGACTGTTAGAACATCTAAGTGTTCTTGTCAAATAAAAGCTTGGCTTGGTCAAATGACAAAAAAGTAAATACCAAGAAAGCTGGAACCTAGTTTGTACTGGCTTTATAAACTAATAACTACAATAGACTTGGACGTACACTTCTTTACTAGAATGTGAGTTTAAAAAATTATGTGAAATTAGTGTCTTAAAACTGTATTTTAAACTATAAATAGCTGCAATTTTATAGTAAATGTAAATAGTATATGTAAATCAGAACAGGTCTCAGAGGAAGGAAAATCTGGGTTTAAATACTACCTGTCACAATGAATAAGGGCAATAACCTTTTGATGCCCCAGCAACTCCTCAAGACTAAGTTGCAGTTGGTCATGGCACAGTGTGCTATACCAAAGGGATTATAGGCCTAAACAACAAAAAAATAACAATTTAATTTCAGCTTTTTATAAAGAATGAAAAGAATGTAAGTCCCTCCAAAAGAATTATTACCACATATGACTTTTGGTGGAGCCGTAAACTGGTCTAACTCCTCTAGAAGGCCATTTGGAAATATGTCCCCCCAAAATATTAAACTATGCATGCCCTTTTTCCTAGTGATACAGATACTACCAGGTCTTTATCCCAAAGAGATCAAAGAAGGAGGGACACAAATATTGACAGCAGTTTTTTGTGATGGCAAAGAAATAGAAAGGGGATTCCCATCAACTGTGGAATGGCTGAACAAGTTACGGTATATAAAAATGATGGAACACTATTATGCTGTAAGAGATGATGAAAGAGATTATTTCAGAAAAACCTGAGAAGACTTGTATAAACTGATGAAAAATGAAGTGAAAAGAACCAGGAGAACACTGTATACAACAGCAATATTTTTAAAATAATCAATTTTCAAAAACTTAGCAACTCTGATCAACACAATGAACAACCACAACTGCCAAAGGAATGTGGTAAAATATACTACCCATCTCCAGAAAGAGAACTGATGGACTCAGATTGCAAGCTTAAGTATATGCTTTCCTCTTCTTCTTTTTTTTTTTAGCTTGTTTTTGGATATGGCTAAGGCAAAGATCTATTTCGCATTACTATACATATTTGCAACGGGTTTTGCACTTGCCTTCTCAATAGGTGGGGGAAAAGGGATGGAGAGAATTCAACACTGAAAATAAATTTTAATTTAAAAAATAAAATACAAAAAAACTGTTTAAATATGAAAGGATATAACTACTAAATTTGCAAGCAAATCATTAAACTACATCTCCTTCCTAAGAAAAATTGTGAGACCAACTATTACCTTATGTAAATATGCTATGCAAACAAAAGCAACATGATTTACAAATACCATCAAACTAAACATACATTTTAGAATGCTACTGGGATGACCAAATATATTTTTGGATATAAGACCTCTCCTGCAGAAAATAAAATCCTTCATGGGTGTTAAAACTATGATGAAGGAATTACAAATAGCTATTTCCCGTGTTCGTTATTCAGAAGTCATAACTCTGCTGTTACCTCTTTATCATCATGTCACAATGCTTTGACAATTGTAAAATATAAAATGTTATTTAATTTAATTATAACGTGCTGGCCAATCCACAACCTCAAGGAAATACATATGGCATACAGCACTCTTTAAACTAAACAATAAATACTCTTTCAAGATTGAGATAAAACAGGGTAAGCTGCTGTCTGAATATCTTAACATGGGGGTTGGGGGGAATTAGTTATTATAGTCTTGGAAGAATAATATATTCCTGTGAAACATCATCACTAAAAATGAGAACTGCTGACTGACAAGTTTTTATTTTTTAAATACTAATATCATCATATTGTTTACTCAGTAAATATTCTTTCAGCAAAACTTTTTAAAAGTTGAAATATGAGTAGAACTTGCACACCTAAGATTCAATGAAGCACTTTCTCTTGTAGTACTTACAGATGGATGAATGCGTAAAGTAAGGGGGAGAAATCAGAATTTTGTTATTTAAAACGAATCACTTGAAGTGTTATTAAAAGCTGTGAAATGGGAGAAAACAGACACACTGTATAGCCTGGAAATTGCAAAATATGTAAAGTCCTATAAAAGTATTAAGAGGTAAAGAATTTACTTTTTAACTGATAACAATGACAAGAAGAAAAACTAGACAGAACAACACTATAGTGAAAAAAATGTCCAAACATAACTGCAAAAGAGGTGCATTTTATGATCAAAATTTTTTTGTATTAATGAAACAATGAGGTCAGTCATATGACAAGTTTTACAATAACGAAAAATAAGATACAAATCACTAATATCATATTTACTGCCTTCAAGAGAAAGGAAGAAAAATTTAAATAATAAAAAATGCCCACAAAAATCACTAGTAAAACTCTACGAAGGTGAAATCATAATACCCTTTATAGAAAGAACTTTAAAAAACTCCACTCTGCATTTTATGCTTTGGCTAGTTTCAACACCAGGGAATAACAAGCTCCCCAGAGAAGTTCATCCCTTCTCAGCCCACCACCATACTCAAGCCTTGTGCGACACTACCTCCCTGAGCTTCTTCCAGTGCCTTCCTGTATAGAAGGCAGAAACCAGACTCTCAGCTCACTCTACCTGCAAATACTGCTCTGCCTGGTTTCCACTCCATGGAACAAGATATTCCTTGACGTCCCAAACCATCCCTTCTCAGCTTCTTTTTATATGTTGCCTCCCTCCTTAGGTGGTAAGCTCATGGAGGGAAGGAACTATATTTTTTATTAATTATATCCCTAGGGCTTAGTACAGTGCCTGGAACATTGTAGGCACTTAATAATTTACCAGATTGGAAAAAAGTTCTTCAAAACACACTTCACAGTTGTTGACATTAAAGTACCCTAAATTGTGAGGAATATTATATCTTTGCTATTACCTAGAATCACAAAGGGAAATTAGATCCTTGATAAGAATGTCTTTTGGATTCAACTGCAGAAATAAATGTTCTCAAATGATTTATTTCAGTAGACATTATATATGAAACACAATTTAGATTTGTTATCTATTCAATATGGAGCAGCTGGGTGGAACAGTGGATAAAACTGGATTTGGGGTCAGGAAGATATGAGTTTAAATTTGGGCTCAGATGCTAAATAACTGTATGACTCTGAAAGCCACTTAACCTGCACCTGTATTAATTTCCTGATCTTAAAAGTGGGAATAATAATGGTACTTAACTCCCAAAGATATTATGAGAATAAAATAAGATAATTTTAAAGAGCTTTCCAAACTTTAAAGCCCTATTTAAATGCTAGCTGTTTTTACTATTACAACATTCCTCATCAAATAATATGGATACACTTAAGATTCTCCCTTTACAAGTAAAAAAAAAAGTATTTTCTGGTCAGTCAATTCATGCAAGTTGCAAATTTCTTAGTGATAAGACTCAAAGGCAAAAATATCTGTACTTTCATTATTACTTCATTGTACTAGGTTAAAAAATAACCAACAAACATATAGGATCATGATGATTATACTTTAAAACACCACAAGAGTATATTATCAAGGATCTGTTCTAGAAATAATACAACAGTTCTAAGAACTTCATGCAATATCAAAGCTTCCAATTTTTCTTCTTTCTTGACTGCTTCAGATTAATATATTCATACCAAACCAAGAAATAAACTAATGTGTAAAAAGGAAACTTATCTCAATCCAAGGAAAACTTCCAGCTTTTTGTATTCTGAGAAAATACTAAAAATGAAGAAGCAGATATTGCTGGCAGAAATTGCTCAAAAATTTGTGATTAACCACATATAATTCTAAATTGATGAAGTAAAATGAATAAATTTGGGGAAATTTTACCTTATTTTTCTTCAAGTCCTGTCAACCCTTTCTCTTGCACCTTTCCCCCCACAAATAGAAATACTTGAAACTATAGTGGATCCTAAGTTAAGGAATTATAGTAATTTCTTTTATATGTTAGGATTTAAAAAAACAACACATTATAATGGCTCCTTCTCTTTCTCAAGTTCAGTTTGCTTATCAAAGCACACACAAAAAAGATTCATATGCATTCAGGAGTTTATAGCACCATTTGAAAAAGAATGTAGAAAATATTCAAAGCAAATGATTGATAAATCTGTAATTATTGTGTGAAGAAATTATATTTTTAAAATACATCAAATAGGATAATTATATAATTAGTCAAGTGGCATTATTTATTAAGCACCTACTATGTTTTTCAGGCACTGTCCTAAGCACTAGGGATACAAAGAAAAGCAAGAAACATCCCCTACACTCAAGGAGCTTACAACTTAATAGGAGAAGCAACATATAGCCAGCTATATACAAACAACACACAGAACAATAATTAGGGGATAATCTCCAACAGAAGGCTGGTGCAATTTTAGCTGAGACTTAGAGGAAGACAGGAAACAAAGATGAGGAGGGAAGGAGTACCAGGCATAGGGTACAGCCAATGAAAACTCAAGTTAGGAGATGATCCTGTGAAAAGAAAAACAAACATGCCAGCAGAACTGGATCATAGAGTGCATGGAGTGAAGTAAGGTGTAAGAAGAGTGGAAAGGCAGGAAAGGGCCAAGTTTTGAAGGACTTAAAAGCCAAATAGTGGATTTGATATTACAAACTGGAGGTAATTGCGAGCCACTAGTGTTTGTTGAAGAGGAGAGTAGAATTAAACTTGAACTGTAGGAAGACTGATAGCTGAGTGCTGAATGTATTAGAGTGGGGAGGGATTTGTGTCAGAGAGACAACCAGACAACTACTGCAAAACTCAAGGTGTGAGGTGATGGGGAACTAGTCACCAGGCTATTAGCAGTGTCAGAGGAAAGAAGGAGACATATGAGAGAAGTTACAAAGGGAAAAATGATGTGCTTTAACAAATGATTGAATATGGAGGGTGAGAGAGTTTAAGAAGTTGAGAATGACACTTCAGTTACTACAGTGGATAACTAGGAAAATGGCAGCACCCTTGACAGTAGGATGGAAGTTAAGACAGGAAGGTTTTGGGGACAAAGATAATGACTTTAGCTTTGGAAATGTTGAATTTAAGAAGTCTCCAGGACATGCAGTTTTGAGATTCTAATAAGAAGGTAGATGCAAGACTAAAGCTTAGAAGAAATGTAATGGTAGGAAAAGTAGATCTGAGAATCTAAATGATAAACCATGAAAGCTAATGAGATCATACCAAGTGAAATATAGAAGGAGAAGGTGCAAGACAGAGCCTTGGGGGAACCTCTGCTGGTAAGTATGACCTAAATGAAGATCCTGCAAAGAACATGGGTTGTAGGAGAGAACAATGTTACAAAAAACAAGAAAGAAAAGATTATCAAGGAGAAGAGGTTGTGATTGATAGCGTCAAGGGTTGCAGAGCCGTCAAGAAGGATAAGGAAAGAGAAAGTGCCATTACCTTTGGAAATGAAGAGACCATTACTAACTTTGGAGAGAATAATTTCAGGTAGATGATGAGGTTGGAAGCCAACTCCGAAAGGAAGGATAGGAGACTTTCAAATGGCCTTCTGAAGGAATTTAGCCATCCCTACCAAGGCAGGAAAGATGTGACAATGGCCAGAGGGGATGGAAGGATTAAGTTAGGATTTTTTTTTAACAGTGGGAAAGTCATAGGCATGTTGATTAAATTAAATGAGAGAGTAAGTATCATAAAGAGTTTCTGGAGGAAACAGGATGGAATGGCATCCTGTGTGAATGTAGAGGTATTTGCTTTTGCAATGAAAAGGGCTACCTTTTCATGTGACATTGGGATGAAGGAGGAGATTGGCAGAAGCCACCTGAATGATGAGATACGTAACAAGGGGAAAGAAGGCATTTCCTGCAAAGGGACTTAATATTTTCAATGATATATTAGGGAAGGAGGTTCTTAGTAGGAAGGGGAAGGGAGAGGGAATGGTGGGAAGCTTGAGAAGAGAGGAAAAGTATGGGAAAACAACTGTGAAGATAAAATGAGTTGGAGAGTGAATTGATTAGGGAGGTATAAGATAACTGCTTTGTTGCAGTGAGAGTCCAGTTGAAATTCTGCTACATAAACTTGTAGTGGACTGCATCAGCATGGTTTTATGAGTTTCTCTAAGTTCAAACAGCGGCACATAAGCAGGAGCAAACGCAGTGGGTGGTGGGAGTAATTCAAGGCTGAGGCTTGGAAGTGAAAGATTTTCAGTAGGATAATGGGGCAAAAGAATTGAGAGAAGATGACAATGTAGAGTTGAACTGATTCACAGGACTCAAGATAAGGAAGAAAAGAGGTAGCCAGTGTAGGGGTAATGGCCTAGAAAATAAATAAAGAGCAGAGAGGAAGGAACAATGAGAATAAAGAACAGGGACAAGAATTAAAAGGCAGAGGGAGAAACAATGACAACAGATTATAATCAGATAAAGCAATTTTAGAGTTTATCAACATAGAAGTGATGAATCTGTGGGTGATGGAAAGATCAAGAGTATTACTGTCTCTGTGTGCAGCTGCAGTAGTGTGGATGTATAGGTCAAGGGAAGTAAGTTGAGAAGTTGGGCTGTTAGGACATTTGAGGGAATAAAGTTCAATAGCACGAAGACAAGAGCTGAGAAGAAGACAAAGACTGAACTAGGCACTGAACTCACTGAGGAAGGAAGAATGGTATCCTGGTGGTCTGCAGACAACAACTACCAGAGTCTTGAACATAGACTGAATGACCCTCCAAAGAACAGAGGCTACTGAGTAATAGTGGAAGATGGAAAACCTGGAAGTAAATGAGGAAACCCAACTTCCTACCACAACCAACAACTTATGAGTGATATGAGGGAAAGCATCATCAGTGCTGCAAAGGTTAACCAAGGAAGTCGTCACTGAGAAGGAGCCTGATTTCAGGGGAAAAGGTTTAAGGTGAAATTCAGTTTGTTATCTCCGGAACAGATATTCCAGAAATCATAGAGGAAGGGCTAGGCAGCTTTAGAGAAAGCAGTTGAGGGGTTGGGTCAGGGAGAAATGAGTGGGAGATAGGGAGTTTGAATCACTGGGATGGGGTTGTGGGGCAGAAGTATGTTAATCACTGAGGAATGTGTTCAGGTAGGGTCATCACTGTTCACAGGATTTTGTCTTTAGGTAGAGTTGTCTGAGGGTATTAGGCATCTATGCATGGCTGGAAAAAGGTGGTGGTGGAAATAGAAGGTGCCCAGGCAGGAACAAGACCAGCTCTGTGGAGCTGCATGTGGCTGCAGCTGGAACGCAATTTAAGGGCTCAGACAAGGCAGGCCTTGAAAGGTTGTAGGTAATTTAGGGTGCCTGCCCAGAGCACAAAGAAAACATATTACACATAAATAAATTTCTATGTCTGTAAATGATGAAAATGGCTAGATCAGCAAGGGAAATGTCTTATAACTCAATTATGCCAAAATTATTTTAAAATTATCTATAAATTTTACAAACCTAAAAGTAAGGTCCTCTGCTTTCTCGGCTATCCAGACTTCCTCCATTCAACCCCTCCAGCCTATGTTCCATACAAGATCAGCTAATATTTCCCACACTTTGGAATGTAAGCTATCTTTAAATAAGGAACACCAGGGAATAATGATCACTAAAGTCAGTGAAAAGGGTCAAGTTAACCTTTTCACCATGAGTTTTATTGAGATTTTTTTAGTTTCCTATAATCATTGATGCTTATTCTGAGAATTTCTCACTCATCTGTGAAGTATATTATCTAACAGGGGCTTCCTCAGTTGCTGTGTTTGAAGTTAGTTTTCTATGTTTTAAATGAGTAATTACCTATCACAGGAAAGCTACATTAGGATTCTAATTAATTAATTTACTCATTGCCAATCTATGTTAACAGTCTGGTTGTGACCAAATTCTGTATATCCACCAGTATTCTCTTTCCACCCTGAATAGCCTGTCACCCTCTTTCCTTCCCATAAAAATGTGTGTTCGTCCTTCGTTGGCGAAAAAGACCATGCCATCAGAGAAATGACATGACTTGCACTTGACTTTGTTTTGAGTGAGGGAGGGCTGTGCAGGTCACCAGCCTCACTTCTCCAGAGCCATCTGAATTCAGTGACCAGATATTCATCAGGATGACTGGAGATGACCCAGGATGAGGCAATTGGCATTAAGTGATTTGCCTAAGGTCACACAGCTAGTGGATGTCAAGTGTCTAAGGTGATATTTGAACTCAGGTCCTCCTGACTCCTGCACTAGTGGCTCTATCCACTGTACCACCCAGCTGCCCCTCTCATCAAAATGTGATAAAGCTGAAAGAAGAATCTCAATATGTGAAAACGCATCTAGGAATAATCCTGATATCACCTAAAACCTAAAGAGAATTCCCTTAACTAGGGAACAGTGAAAGAAAAGGTCAATGAAAAATGAATGACTGGAAAGCTACTTTGCCTCATTTTGAGTAGAGGAGTTGATGGTTACGTAAACATTCAGACTGAATCTTTAAAATAACATTTAAAAATACTATTTCCCAAATTCATCTAGTTAATTACTACTGTTCTCCATGTGCAAAAGATGTACTATACTAATTGAGCACTTCAAAAGTACATAGAATGCACTGTGACTTTCAAATGGTGAAATAGTTCTAATGAATATATTCAAGAATATTTAAAATCAATATTGTTTTAAAGTCATTTATGTGAAATGTTTTTCTTCAGTTTTTTTCTCTATCCTGTTGTCTGAGTACTTTGTGAGTGGCTTCTGTTTAGTGTTTTCTTTTCCATTAAACATCAGTTACACATAACTGTCATTTGTGATTGAGGTAATTCTGAATCATTTTTCTTACCTGAAGGGAATCACCAAAGAGACAAAACCTTAGCACTTTATAAATCCCAGGTAATAAGCAATCCCTTTTTCACTGCTGTCCACTTTTGTGATTTGTCTAGTGTACGGAAGAGTGATAAAAAGGAAGGGAGCTTAATAGAAAAGGCTAGAGGTTAAAAAGAATGAATTTTTCTATTTCTTAGGCCTAAATTTCTTCAACTCCAGATTTAAGGGTAAAAAATGAGAAATATTCACGTATACAATTCAATGTGACTTAGTTCTTAGGAGATCAACGGATGGTTTTCTCTTGTACTATCTGGTACTGGTAATATCAATTAAAGTTTGCTGCCAAAAATTAGTAACAAATTAGATGCAGAATGATGTAGGAAAAAAAACAGTACTTGCAGAAAGAAGACATTTAATAGCTATATGACCTTATGAAAGTCACTTAGTCTGTGAGCTTCACTTTTCACAGCGATAAAACAGGATGTGTCCTTGTAAGGCTGTTGTGGGAATCATGTGAAAAAATGGTAAATAAAACAATTTATAAACTTTGAAACATTATACAAATAATAATAACTATTATTACCACTAATCAACAAGGTCAAATTTTGTTGAAGGGGTCACCAAGCTGATGCTGAGCTTTTTTATTTCCCTGAGAATAATGCTCTTTCAAATGGGAGCCTTGTCCTCCAAAGTAGTCTTAAACAAAATGTCTCTGTAAAGCAGTAGTATTTCAGAAATGATGGATCATCTGTTTCTCCAACCTAGTGGGGAAAATGTGGGCCCTGAAAGACCCTTTTGAAGAGAAGATGTGCTGAGGTAACTGGCTAGCTGATAATCTTGGGAAATAGAGTGGGTGTCTTTATTGTGTTGCTTCAACATACACCTTCCTCAAAAATCTGAGTTGGGAGATTTTTCTGGTATGTTTTTGGGGCTTGGGAAAGGGTACTTCACCCAATCTTCAAAACTGAACACCCATGCCACTACCTCAGCTTAATGAAGCTGTTTGTAAAGCACTTAGAGCAGTGGCTGACATGTAACAGTCCTTAAATAAATGCATATTTTCTTCCCTTTCTCCTAACCCTACCTGCACTGCCACTCCACTGGCACAATATATAGTGCCTAAGTCACTTAAATTACCGTTTCTAAATATTCTATTCTCTGGTTTCAGATCTGGTCTAAAAACAATGTTAATGTATCATCAACAGCATTCTGTTTTCCTTTTCTTTGGGGATTCCCTACAGTACCTCCACTCAATGTTCTGATGCTATTCTAAAAATTTCCAAGGCTGGTCAGTAACACATGGCACACTACTCCTGCCCAGTGTGCCAAATCCTTTCTCCGCCCTACCACAGTTGCCAAATCTTCCATCTCCTCAAAATTTCTCTCATCTCTTTCTTTTTCTCTAGTCTCACTGCTACTACCCTAGCTCAGGCCCTCGTCTCGTCAATCACAACAGCCTTCTAACTGGTCCTCTTGACTCCAATCTTTCCCCTTTACAACTCTTCTTTCCTGCAGCTGCTAAGCCGGTATTTACAAAGCACAGGCTTAATACGTTATTTGCCTGTTCCCAGAAGCTTCAGTAGTTGCCCACTGCCCCACAATAAAACACAAGTTCCTTTCCTTGGCATTTAATCTAGCTTACCTGTATCTTCCTACACTTGTAAGATGCTGTTCTCAGTCACTCTATGCTCCAGACCTACTGGTCTTCTCTCTATTCCCTGTACAAAGTAATCTGTCCAGTCTTCCCCATAGCTGGAAGGCCTGCCCTTCCTCATTTGCACAGGCACTGAGAACTCTTGGGACTCTTCAAGGCTCAAGAGCCATCCCTTCAGGAGTTCCTTCCTGATCCTCTTCAGTTTGAGTGTCTTGCCAAATCACTTTTTTTATACTGTATATAATTTTTATTTTTGTCAACATTTGTCAACATGATGAACATGCAGTAGAATAACTATATACTAAGGAGCTAAGATTTTAGACACTATACAGTCGATGAACAAACTGAATACCAACAAAAACATTAAGGTACTATGTATTTGAGGTTAACACATTTGAATTTTAACCAGTTCTCTAGAGGAAATGGTATAATCAAAAACAGTAACTCTAATAGTGGGGATTCCAGGTATTAGTAGGTCTAAGAGGGGGAAAAAATAGAGTTAATCCATGACCATGTTGCTTTCTGCTTCCCTCAGTGTAGGTTCTGTGTTAGGAACCCATCAAGGAGTTTTAATAAATTTATCTTCTCCCTCAGTTCTAGCATCCCTAGATCTGTGAAGTGTGGGACAGAAAAAAAAAAAGTGGAAAGATTTCCTCACACTATTTTCACATCAGCAATTAGACTTTTCATGGTTTTTATGATGCAAACTCCTTCCAAGACAAGGACAGTTCCGTTGTTCAGCTAAGGATGGCATACAACACATGAACAATGCAGCTGAATTTATGAAACTGCAATGATACATGTTAACTTCGACCTAGTGAAGATAACTGTATTTAATATTTCAAGCACTGAACTGAAGTCATGGGGGCAATAAAGTAAGAGTGATGAGTGGGGGGGTTAAAGGGAGTGAAGAGGAGCTCTGGGGACCATATGTAATTTTCACTGAATGGATGCGTGAACACTAGATAAAATGAGTTAAGCAGACTAGATGATCTCAAGGCTAAATGCTGAGATTTTAAAGCTGGAAGGGACTTAAGCATAGTAGTACTCGGATTCAAACTCAATTTACCTGATTTCATATTCAGAATTATTTCAGTCTGATTCTTGGTAAGATACTAAGTAGAGATTTGAAAGGAACTTTCCACCTATATATATGTGTATATATATGTATATGTATATAGATATACGTATATATGTATATACGTGTATATGTATGTATGTATGTATGTATGTATGAGCACTTAGCTCAACTTCTATAGTTTTCTATTTTTCCTGGTCTACAATAACCACTCTTTAATTATACTCTGAAATCATTTACAAGTATCTACGATTTGCCAGGTGCTGTGCCCACTTGGGATACAAACAGAGGCAAAAAAATAGTCCCTGCACTCAAGCTTACAATTTATGGTTATTTTGGCAGTTTTGTATTATTTACTTATCTCATGTGTTTATGCCTTGTTTCAACCATAATGAAAACTTCTTGTGGACAGGACATGTATTTTGTATTTTCTGCCCTGTAATTCCTATAGGTTCCAGAACTATGCTACACGTTATATTAGTATTAATATAGAATGCACTTTTCCCAAAATATGGCATGTCAAAAACCTAAGCAAAGTTCAAGATGATCATATTAGTATTGGAGAAAGTATTTTAATTGTCTTTTGGGAATACATGTTCCCACGCTAGATAGAAATATTAAGTATCTACGTATGAAAGACTATCTTCTGGGGAAATTCTGCTGTTCAAATGAAATGGATGAAGATGATATATTGTTGGGAAATGGGAACAATGAAACAACAAAAACAAAGACAAGAACAGTGATGATCAAAATAAATAAAATATTTTTATTTCAATTGAAAGCAAAGCAAAAATAAAGTTCACAGTAAATACATGTCATAACTTTATATATTTTTTCCAGTCTATACCTATACAGTTTTTAATCACTTTAAAAAATCATCCTTGTCAAAAAAGACTCAATTTGGGGGATGTGGACTACACTAACAGGACAACTGATTGCTATGGACCAACATTTCCCAAACTAATTTGACCATAAAGCACTGCTAGAGTTGATAGAAACTGAGAGAACTCTTAACTCTGGAATTACATATCTGGCATGGCTATATGAACCAGAGTCAAAGTTAGGGCACAGATGGAAGGCCAGAGGATAAATATCTGAAAACCCAGATAAACAGAAACTAGGGAAGAAATCTTCCTCTTAATTTCCTTTATATTTTTCTTTTAAGGTGGGGGGATATGTGGAGGAGTAGAGAAGGCAAGAAGGCAGAAAGGGGGGGGGGGAAGGTGGAATTAATGATTTCCAGATTAGTAAGACAGTGGACAATAGTGAAGTGGGGGTGGTATCTTTCCCCAAACTGTGCTTACTTTTGCACACCAGGCATGACTGTTGGCTAGGAAGAAAGCCCAAAGTCTGGAACAACACCCTGAGAACCAGATCTCCATGTGTCTATGAGTATGTGGGCTTCTCTGTCTTGGTTTGGGGGTTTCTACATGATTCACTGGCACCAAAATTTTCATATTACCCTCATACATATTACACAAAACAGCAGGGTTCTACATAAAACAATTCAGAATCACTATAACCTATCATTTGGTGCAGGTTATTGTGTTTTTACACTAATAAGCAGCACATTTCCTGGGTGGATATTTAGGCCAAGTCCTTTTCAGTTACTATAAATCTCATTTAGGGTGCTTTGCAATGTTGCATGGCTTGATGCAATTAGCAAAATGTCATCTGCAAACAAGTGACTCTGGAGCAGATTACCATTTATCCCTCTTCAACTTGGACTATGCTCTGAAACTCTTCTATGACAGGGAGCCACCTGGGGCAATTATACATCTGGTTTTATGCCTTGCTTTAACCTATCAGAGGAGTGAGCAAGTTATCTCTATTATATCTTTCAACGTATCCTGCAATATCTTAAAATGTTTGAAGGACAGCCTTTGAAGCAGCTTTTTGCCGTACCAAATCAAATAATACTTTTAGTTAAAAAAAAATAAGCAGAGTGGGATCTAGTATGCTTTATATTATCAGTAAATTGTGTGATTGTAAAAATGTAACATATTGCACAATATTCTTTGTGATATAAACTATGTTATGTTTCCAGTAGCTACAGTGAGGATTCTCTTGATATGCTGATTATTCTCATAAAAATTTTCTATAGATGAGATGAAGAAACCCTACTGTCGGGCCAGAGTCAAGATGGTGGAGTATAAAGGCAAATACCTGTAAAAAAAAATGACTCTAAACAAATTCTAGAGAAGCAGAAGTCACAAAACAACAAAGTGAAAGCGATTTCTAGCACAAGACCACCTGAAAGGCTGACAGGAAAGGTCTATCACATTGAGCGCAGTCCAAGAAGCCCAGTCCAGCCTTAGTCACATGGCACCAGCAGAACAAAACCACAGTAGGCCTCGAGAGTGAAATCCCAGGCAGCAGCACAGTTCCCAGATTGCTCAACCCACTAAAGCCAGAGACAGCTTCAAAGGTCAGTGAGAAAGCACTTTCATCTGAGTGAGAAGAGAATGTGGTCTGGCCCCACAAGAAGCAAGTAGCCACTGCAGTAGAAGTGTCCATTTTTGGAGCCCTCGGCCTAAAGCCCCTGGGAGAATTGAGCTGCTGATCTGGATCTCAGCCCTGAGTGGCGGCTGTGGGGTGATGGAGGAGGAGCGCAAGCGTGGTGCAGCTGGAGGCAGTTGTGGAGAGGGACTTCTACTCACAGTTCCAGAGCAGAACAGAGTGCTTGTGGTTGCTCATAGACCAGAGCACAGGCCAGGAGAGAAATAAAGTCCTCTTCCTTGACTATGCCATCTTGGAGGAACTGAGAACTTACAAGTTCCCAGAGTACACCTTCCTCTTGACAAAGGACTCAAAAGTCAAGTAACTGGCTGGGAAAATGCCCAAAAAGGGGGAAAAAAAATAAGACTATAGAAGGCTACTTTCTTGGTGAAAAGGTATTTTCTTCCATCCTTTCAGATGAGGAAGAACAATGCATACCATCAGAGGAAGACCTAAAAGTCAAGGTTTCTGCAATATGCAATGCTCTCAGGCCATGAAAGAGCTCAAAGAGGATTTGGAAAATCAAGTAAGAGAGGTGGAGGAAAAACTAGGAAAAGAAATGAGAATGATGCAAGAAAATCATGAAAAGCGAGTCAACAGCTTGCTAAAGGAGACTCCCCCCCCCAAAAAAAATGCTGAAGAAAATAACATCCTTAAAAGTAGGCTAACTCAATTGGCAAGAAAGGTCCAAAAAGCCAATGAGGAGAAGAATGCTTTAAAAAGCAGAATTAGCCAAATGGAAAAGGAGGTTCAAAAGCTCACTGGAGAAAATAGCTCTTTAAAAATCAGAATGGAGCAGATGGAGGCTAATGACTTTATGAGAAACCAAGAAATTACAAAACAAAACCAAAAGAATGAAAAAATAGAAGATAATGTGATGTATCTCACTGGAAAAACAACTGAGCTGGAAAACAGATCCCGGAGAGACAATTTAAAAATTATGGGACTACCTGAAAGCCATGATCAAAAAAAGAGCCGAGAAATCATCTTTCATGAAATTATCTAGGAAAATTGCCCTGATATTCTAGAAACAGAGGATAAAATAAATATTGAAAGAATCCACCAGTCACTTCCTGAAAGAGATCTAAAAAGAGAAACTCTGAGGAATATTGTAGCCAAATTCCAGAGTTCCCATGTCAAGGAGAAAATAGTGCAAGCAGCTAGAAAGAAACAAGTCAAGTATTGTGGAAATACAATCAGGATAACACAAGATCTAGCAGCTTCTACATTAAAGGATCAAAGGGCTTGGAATAAGATATTCCAGAAGTCAAAGGAATTGGGATTAAAATCAATAATCACCAATCCAGCAAAACTGAGTATAATACTTCAGGGGAAAAAATAGTGATTCAATGAAATAGAGGACTTTCAAGCATTCTTGATGAAATGACCAGAGCTGAATAAAAAAATCTGACTTTCAAACACAAGAATCAAGGGAAGCATGAAAAGGTGAACAGGAATGAGAAATCATAAGGGAGTTACTAAAGTTGAACTCTTTATATTCCTACATGGAAATAACTCTTGAAACTTTTCTCAGTATTTGGGTAGTTGGAAGGATTATACACACACACACACACACACACAAACACACACACATAGACAGAGTACAGGATAAGTTGAATAGGAAGGGATGATATCTAAAAAAATAAAATTAAGGAATGAGAGAGGAATATATTGGGAGGAGAAAGGAAGACATGGAATGGGGCAGGTTATCTCTCATGAAAGAGGTCAAAAAAAGTTTTTGCATTGGAGGGGAAAAGTGGGGAGGTGAGAGGGAAAAAGTGAAGCTTACTCTCATCACATTTGGCTTAAAGAGGGAATAAACATGCACACTCAATTTGGTATGAAAATATATCTTACACTACAGGAAAGTAGGGGAAAAGGGGATAAGTGGGTTGGGGGAAATGATAGAAGGAAGGGCAAGTAGGAGGAGGGGGTAATTAGAAGGAAACACTTTTGGGGAGGGACATCAAAAGAGAGAATAGAATAAATGGGGGGCAGGATAGGATGGAGGGAAATATAGTTAGTCTTTTGCAAAACTACACATATATAGCCTATATTGAATTGCGTGCCTTCTCCGTGGGGATGGGTGAGGAGGGAGGAAGAGAGAAAAGTTGGAACTCAAAAGGTTTAGGAACGAATGTTGAGACTTGTTTTTGCATGCAACCTGGAAATAAGAAATACAGGCAGAGGAATATAAAAATCTATCTTGCCCTACAAGAAAAGAAAGAAGATGGCGATAAGGGAAGGGACAGAAGAGAGGGCAGATTGGAGGATGGGGTAATCAGAATGCATGGAGTTTTAAGGTGGGGGAGGGGAGAGGTGGGGAGAAAATTTGGAACCCAAAATTTTGTGGAAATGAATGTTAAAAACTAAAAATAAACAAACATAAAAAATAAAAACAAAAAAAATCTTTCTTTCTCCCCAGTCCCAAAAAAGAAAGTGTACTGTCCATCCCATGATCGGTAATGAAATAAAGAAAACTATAGTACTTGTTCAGAAATACAGATATCTATTACATATACTTCAAATGATTACTGACTTGAATTTATTACTAAAAAAGAAACTTATTACTAAAACCAGTTAGTATGTCTTTTGGAAACTACAAAGTTCTTTTAATGACTACAAGCTACCCCCTGAAACAAAGTTCACCCTTTTTAAACATACACATTTTCCCCATTAAACTGCATAGGTACAGTCTCCAAAGAAGTGAAATTTAGATTCACTTAAAGGCACAAGGTAGGTATGACCAGCCTGTAAGACATTACAAATTATGGAATTATGCAGGAGAAATGGTATAAACAATATCATCAAAGAAAGAGGTAAAAAATTTCTAAAACAATAACAAAACAAAAAAACCACACAGGTCAGTTAAGTAGCTTGAAAGAGGGACAACCAAAAGTCAATCTGTGTGAGCCATTAGTCTACCTAATGTGACTAGAATACAAGAAAGGATCCCAGCATACTGGATGGATCCTGCTATAACAAATTCATAGGACACAGGTAGAACTGGCACAGGATGGAGAGGCCCAGATGGGTTGTGAGCTGCATCTTTGGAAGGCATAACCATTTATATGAGACCAGGATTCATTGCAGCAGAAACAGTGAGTTATTGAACCTGAAATGTCTTTTTCTGAACACAAAAGAAATCCTAATTTAAAAGATAAGTAAGGGTTAAAAGTAACTAAAATAAGTTTTTCCTGTTACTTATATTATAGAACAGACAATTCCAAATGAATTTTTCCACTAACTTATGGGGAAACTTGTATTTTTTTTTTTTACTTTTTTTGACTGGACAACTGAGGGAGAACAGCAAGAAATTCTGGATGTTCTGCCTACTTTTCTGTCCTCACAGGAATTTTCCCAGTCCACTTAGTGGAAGCTATCCAAATGAAGCTCAACACTTTATTTAACTAGCAACAGCATGCAATTCTCCCTCTTATGAAAATCTTTCCAAAATGTTACCAAAGAATTTGCTAACTGATTCAATTCCAAACATTGAGGGGAGACATCAATCTAAATTAACTATACTTATAAAGTCTTCACGTTATATTAGAATCAACTTAAAATAAAGTCATTTTCTTCAAAGCCAGATAATTATACTTCTAAATGTAAGGTAATTCCTATAAAACTGATATAAATATAATAAATGTAGTCAGCTAGCCTTATGTAACCTGAGAAGAAAAGTAAAAACTAAAAGGAAACAAGCTAAATTCAACAATCACAAAGTATTACCTTTGAGTCAAAATGACTTTCCTTTTAGAAATAAAATGATAGATCAGTTATTAAATTATAATCTCTTGCATAAAGGCTATACTAAAAAGACCTTTTATTTATCTGAAGCAAACTGATAATCACAGAAAGCACAATAATTTTTATGTATCTTATTTTACTTACTTTATTGAACCCAGAAGATTTTGCACAACTTCTTACTATACTAATTGTAATTCACTTGCAAGAAAGAATGGATAGGGGTATGTCATTTTAAAATCAATTTATGCTAGAGACTAATATAGTTAATAATATTTTACCATAAGAAAATTACTTTTTAAGGCCTTAGCCAAAAAGAGCATAGCTTCTAAGCAGTTTTAATATTAACAGTAACTTCGCATTCAACTATGTATGCTAACCTTTGTGACTTTTGAACACATGCATCTGTGAAATGACTAGCTTTGTTGCCAATAATGAGAATATTTTCTCTGTGGAAAACCACCTGGCACCATACAATGTCTAGACTTACAACTCTGACTCCAAAAGAACTAGCAAACAAACATATGTACATGGTAATCATAAGTACAATAATAATTCACATTCACATGTTGCTTTAAGGTTTACAAACTGCATTCCCCACAACCCTGTGACATAGATAACACAAGCATAATTATCCCCATATTACAGATGGAAAAACAGGTTCAGAGAGGTTAAGCGAATTATCGACAGCCACATAGCTAGTAAGTATTAAAGATGGATCTTGAAACCAGGTCTCTGAACATTAAGTCTTGTGCTCCCTACATCACAATGTTCCACGGATGGCAAAATCTCATTGATTCACATGCCAATAATTTGGAACTGAACTAAGTGTGAGGTGAAGGTTATGATGAAAGTACATCTATAAAAAAAGAACAAGCTAAGCAAATGATTTATGATCAACAAGATTGAAGAAGGCATGTTTAGGCTAATTGAAATTATTTTATCTAAATTTTTAAGCAGTATTCACTTACATAATGCCACTTAATGTATTCCTTAGATAAGATTTTTGTATATCATTCATTAAAGTTTATCACACAAAATTATAGATTTTCAGAGGTGTGTGGCACCTCAGTAACTATGTAATGTATAAGCACACTAAAAATACATATATTTGAAAGCACTTGAGAGTTATGGAATTTTAAAGCTGAAGGGAACGTTGTAATCCAACCCACCATCATCAGTTATATACAAAGAGACTTAGGCTCAATGACGTTAAGTCACACAGTCACTTGGTAGCAGTTTATTGTATCATGTTACTATTTATGCTATTATAAATACTACACATTAAAATTACATTTACAAAAGTTCCATTAAATCATACTTTACCGATTAGACTGAATACACCTCCAACTCTTTAGGCAGTATTCTCTATTGCTTTACTGTCAATTCCTAAACCAGTTCCCATGTTGTTTAATTATAAGAAAATACTGTCAAAAATGGGTAATATTTTTCGAGTAAGGATATTATTACTAAAGAATAGTAACCTGAATTTATGTTTTACAAATTATGTTCTCACAGGATGCAAAAATTTTATCTCCCAGTAACTTGATTTTTTTTTTAAATAAAGATGATGAGTCATTTCACTAAAATCATCCTCTGATACCCTATTGGCATGGAAGCAACTATGCCTTGGCTGATTTCTATCAAGGTGCACAGGCTTGGATTAGAAGTAGTCATTGATATATTATATATCTATCATGTAACTACCACCCCAGAAAAGCAGAGAGAGGCTCATCATTACTATATAATATGGCACTGAAATAAGATGACAAACTTGACATAACTATATTTCTAAGATTTTGGCTTCATGAACATTGAAGGTATTACTGCTGACAATTTCAATGGATTAAGGAAAGAAAAAGTTAAATTGTGCAGACTTAGAAAAATTTCATTAGTGACATATTTGAAACTTATCTTTGAAGATTTACCTGATGCTAATATATAATATAGGCTTCTTCATGTAGCCTTATGGCCTCCATGAAATCTTTACTATTATCAAATGCTGACAAAGATACTTCAATGATATTACTGTTGTATTTCCAAAAGATTCAATAGCCAGGGGTTTTTCTCATTCCCTGTATGTGAACATGGTAATTTCAAAATTAATTTTTTCTCTTGTTCAAATCTGGAAGGATTATTTATCATAAAAAATCCTGTTTTGATTACTTTTCTTAATCATTTAATTTAAAGGGGAGAAAAAGTCCTTGTCCTTAAAAAGATGTTTTGGATACGGCTGAGTATATATCTGAGCACACTCGTTAAAGAAAAAAAAAAGGTTGTTTAGCCTCTTGCATGTAGGCCTCTTGAAGCGTATGATGGACTGGAACATTTTTTTCGTGAGCAGTAAACAACTCTTCCTTCACATACAGTCCTGGGCTTTTCATCACTCATTTAAGGGGCATGCAATTCCAAAATAATACAGCTGCACTATAAAGTACAGTAGGAAAAATCACCAACAGAGGGCAGGATAGTTGTGATCAGTGAAGCCAAGGGATACAAAGTTCTTTGAATACCAACAGATACAGCGTTTACTTATAACTATTATGAAATTTAGAAAATTAAAGTAAAAAAGCATGCATAGGGGGGCGGAGCCAAGATGGCGGAGTAGAAGGACGCACGTTTACGAGCTCCGAAACCAAAGCCCATAGAATTAATGTAAAAAGAGACCCCCATAACTTCTGGGTCAATACAAGGTGTGCAGAAATGGAGTGGAAGAGATTTCGGTTCCAGGGAGCCCTGGAGACCCGTCCCCAGGGTCCGTCGCACCCTGGAAAGTGGACCCTACCCCCAGCGCTGCCCTGGCAGCGGCCCCAGAGAAGCTGATCCGAGCAGGCTTCAGAGACGGAAGCTCCGGCAGCCGGGAAAGTCCCTCCGCGCACAGAAGCTACAGGTCAGTGAGAGAGAAGGTCGGGCTGGAGGAGGGGAACGGAATGTCTCCGTGACTTGGGCCCCCTCGGGGCAGGAAGCAGCGGAGGCAGAGGTGTGGGCGGCGGCTGAGGCGGCAGCGGCCCGGGACTCAGGAATCCCCCAGCAGCAGGCAGGATCTTCATTACGGAAGGTTCCTGCATAAAACCTGAGGGAGCTGAGCCTGGGAGATGGCCCTGCCCCCACCCCCCTCTATTACTGAAGGCTTCTGCATAAAGCCCCTGAGGGAACTGAGCCTGGGAGGCGGGGCCCCCCACCCCGCCCCCACCCGCTCCATTCCTGAAAGTCTCTACATAAAGCCCCTGAGGGAACTGAGCCTGGGAGGCGGCCCTGCCCCCACCCCAGCACCTGAACTAAAGCTCACTGATTGACAGCCGGCAGGAGGAAAGCCCATTTAAATCTCAGAGGCCAAGCACTAGCTGGGCGGATCCAGGCGGGGGTGGAAAGGAATCTCAGAAGTCAAGTAACTGGCTGGAAAAATGCCTAAAAAGGGAAGAAAAATAAGACTAGAGAGAGTTTTTTCCAACAAATGCAAATGACCGACCTTTGGATCTGATGACGAGGACGTATCCTTGCTATCAGGGAAAGATGTGGAGGGCGGGGCCTCAGTACCCCAGACACCGCAGGGGGGTGGCGGGTGGGCTCAGGCCCTGGAAGAGCTCAAAAAGGATTTTGAAAAGCAAGTCAGACAGGTGGAGGAAAAACTGGGAAGAGAAATGACAGAGATGCAAGAAAAGTATGAAAAACGGGTCAATACCTTGGTAAAGGAGACCCAAAAAAATGCTGAAAACCTTGAAAAATAGGTTCACTCAATTGGCAAAGGAGGTTCAAAAAGCCAATGAGGAGAAGAATGCTTTCAAAAGCAGAATGAGCCAAATGGAAAAAGAGTCTAAAAAGCTCACTGAATTTAATAGTTCTCTCAAAATTAGAATGGAGCAGATGGAGTCTAATGACTTTCTGAGAAACCAAGAAATCACAAAACAAAACCAAAAGAATGAAAAAATGGAAGAGAATGTGAAATATCTCATGGGAAAAACAACTGACCTGGAAAATAGATCCAGGAGAGACAATTTAAAATACTTAAATTATTTTAAACTATTAAAAATATTTAAATATTAAAATTAAAATATTTAAAAATTTAAAAAATATGGGACTACCTGAAACTCGTGATCAAAAAAAGAGCCTAGACATCATCTTCCATGAAATTATCAAGGAAAACTGCCCTGACATTCTAGAACCAGAGGGCAAAATAAGTATTGAAAGAATCCATCGATCACCACCTGAAAGAGATCCAAAAAGAGAAACTCCTAGGAACATTGTGGCCAAATTCCAGAACTCCCATCTCAAGGAAAAAATCTTGCAAGCAGCTAGAAAGAAACAATTCCAGTACTGTGGAAATACAATCAGGATAACTCAAGATCTAGCAGCTTCTACATTAAGGGATTGAAGGGCGTGGAATAGGATATTCCAGAAGGCAAAGGAACTAGGACTCAAACCAAGAATCACCTACTCAGCTAAACTGAGTATAATACTTCAAGGGAAAATATGGTCTTTCAATGAAACAGAGGACTTTCAATCATTCTTAATGAAAAGACCAGAGCTGAAAAGAAAATTTGACTTTCAAACACAAGAATGAGAAGAAGTATGAAAAAGGAAACAGCAAAGGGAAGTCTTAAGGGACTTACCAGAAGTGAACTGTTTACATTCATACAGGGAAAGACAATATTTCTAACTCTTAAAACTTTTCAGTATCTGGGTAGTTGGTGGGACCACACATACACATGTACACGCATGCACACACATAAACACATGCACACACATACAGAGATAGAGAGCACAGATTGAACTGAATAGGATGGAACCATACCTTAAAAGAAATTAAGGTAAATGGTGAGAGAGAAATGTAGTGGGATGAAAGAGGGGGAAATGGAAGAGGGTAACTATATGTCATTTAAGAGGCAGGTAGGAGTTTTTCTTAGTGGAGGGAAAAAGAGGAGAGCTGAGAAAAAAAAAAAAAAACAAGAAGTTTACCCTCATCACATTTGACTAAACGAAGGAGTGAAATGCATACTCATTTTGGTATGAAAACCTATCTTACAGTATAAGAAAGTGGGGGAGAAGGAGATATTGCAAGGGGGGGGATGATGGAAGGGAGGGCAAAGGGAGGAGGGAGCAATTTGAAGTCAACACTTGGGGAGGGACAGGATCAAAAGACAGAAGAGAAACAATGAGGGGCAGGTTAGGAGGGATGGTAATCCAGTTAGTCTTACACAACATGACTATCAGGGAGGTCATTTGC
The DNA here is from genome assembly GCA_023548195.1 of Bettongia penicillata ogilbyi. Classification (NCBI taxonomy): domain Eukaryota; kingdom Metazoa; phylum Chordata; class Mammalia; order Diprotodontia; family Potoroidae; genus Bettongia; species Bettongia penicillata. The sequence continues at coordinate 7,388,036 of JAJHZJ010000311.1, forward strand.
AAAACTACACAGATATGGCCTATATTGAATTGCCTGCCATCCCAAAAGGAATGGGTGGGGAGGGAGGGATGGGGAGAATTTGGAACTCAAAGTTTTAGGAACAACTGTTTAGTATTGTTGTTGCAACTAGGAAAGAAGAGATACAGTTAATGAGGAATAGAAAGTCATCTGGCCCTACAGGAGAAAAGAGAAGATGGAGACAAGAGAAGGGAGGGATGACAGAAGAGAGGGCAGATTGGAGATAGGGAAAATTAGATTGCTTGGGGTATTAGGGTGGGGGGAGGGGATAAAAGGGGAGAAAATTTGGAACCCAAAATTTTGTGAAAATGAATGTAAAAAATTAAATAAATAAAATTAAAAAAAAAAAGCATGCATATCTCCTTTACCACAGCAAATGACCTCCAAATAGTACAGAAAAATATACCAATACCTACTACTTCTAAGACAGATAATTGACTCTTTCGAGACAGAATATTTATGGCTTTGCCTTCAGACTTGAAAGGGAAAGATATTCATTCATTATTATTAAAATAAATTTAATACTTTACACTTGCTTCTTACATAGCAGTGTTTCTAAATTGTTGAATTCACACAAAGCTTTGCAGAATACAAAGAGTTTGTGTATCTCTAACTCATGTAGCACAGCTGAATGTAAACAGGACTGGCCCCTGGTTCTGTTCTAGGCCTTCTTCTCCTTCTATACTACTTCGTTTGGTGATCTCATCGGTACCCATGGATTTAATTAGCATCTCTATGCTGACGATTCTCATAGCCACCTCTCCTGTCCTCATATCTCTGCTGACCTTCAATCGCATATCTGTCTTTCAGACATCTCAAACAGGATGTCCAGTAGACATCTTAAACTCAACATGTCCAAAATGGAATTCATTTGTGTGCGTGCGTGTTCATCCTTTTTTGTTGAAGAAGACCATGCCATCAGAGAAATGATGACATGACTTGCACTGGACATTGTTTTGAGTGAGAGAGGGCTGTGCAGGTCACCAGCCTCACTTCTCCTCCAGAGCCGTCTGAATCCAGTGACCAGATATTCATCAGGATGACCGGTGACCCAGGATGAGGCAGTTGGGGTTAAGTGACTTGCCCAAGGTCACACAGCTAGTGAGTGTCAAATGTCTGAAGTGAGATTTGAACTCAGGTCCTCCTGATTCCTGCACTGGTGCTCTATCCACTGCACCACCTAGCTGCCCCTTTCGTCAAAATCCATTTTTAACCCTAAACTCAATCCACTTTTAATTTTCTTATTATTGTAGAGAATATCACCATCCTCCCAGTCCCTCAGATTTTCAATGGAGGAGCCATCTTGGATTCCTCATTCTCTCTCTCATCCTCACTCCCACCCCCACCCCATATATAATCGGTTGCCAAGGCCCTATGGATTTCACATTTTTAAGATCTCCTGAATACATCCTTTCTCTCCTCTGACAATGGCATCACTGTGATGGAGGCTCTTATCCCCTCTTGCCAAAGTTACTGCAATAACCTGTTGGTGGGTGGGTTTGCCACCTCAAGTCCCTCCCCACTCCAATCCACTCTCCATTCCACCACCACTGATTTACCTAAAGTGCAGGTCCAGTCATGTCACCCTTTTATTCAATAAAGTCCAGTGGCTCCCTATTACATCCAGGTTCAAATACAAAACGCTCATTTTGACATTCAAAGTCCTTCATAATCTATTCTCCTCCTACTTTTCCAGTCTAACATTCACCACACAATCTTGTATGTATATTTGTTTGCATGTCTCCCTCCCCACCTGATTAGACTGTAAGTATCATGAGAGCAGACTGTCATTTGACTTTTTTTGTATCCCCAGGGCTTAACACAGTGTCTGGAACATAGGTGACAAATAATGTTTACTGATCAGTTGAAATTTGTGTAATTAAACTTAATCTTCAGGGTCCTTAGTATCTTTCTGATTCTTTCGCGTTCCCACTGCCTTCCTATCTTCTAAGACCACACCCCACTTTGAAAAACAGGAAAGGATCTGTCAGTCATTTATACCTGTTGATTTAGTCTTAAGTACTCACACAGTTAAGGGACTGGAGAAATTTATCCAATCTTCTTATCTTACAGAGGAGAAAAGATTTTCAACTAGTTCAAAACATTTCCATTTTAAGCCTTCAGATGTAAAACTATGGAAGAATAAATGATGTACTTTTATGGAATTTCAGGTATTAGAAAACAGAAGGGGAAGTCAGAAATTAGACTATCTCCTGCCTTGAAAATCTATGATTACTTATACTAGTTATGAAAATAAGTCTAATTTAGGTAGCACTGAAATTCAAGGGTTTGGGTTTTTAAGGTATAATGTATGCTACTTATACCCCAGGTCCTCAAACCACCCTCCCCACCCCCCCGCCAAGAAGAATGAGCCAAAGAACTGTAGCTATGAATATCTAAGATCAATTCCTAGGACTTGCTAGGGAAAGGGAATCATGGACTCTGTTTCTGGGTGCTCGGCTTTTTACTCCTCTGTACTTGTTACTGGATGCTAGAAGGTTTCGGGACAATTGCTCACTATGATTCCATTTCCGGTCCACTGCTGATTCAGCAGTGGCCATCCTACAGGGAAGAGAAAAACATTTATTAAGCAATTACTGTATGCCAGGTACAGTGCTAAGTATTTTACAAATAATATTTTGTCCTCAGAACAATCATGTGAGGTAGATATTATGAGCTTCATTTTATAGATTAAGAAACTGAAGCAGATGGGTTAAACAATTTGCCTGGGTAACAAAGCTGAGTATCTATGCCTAGATTCTAACTTAGTTATAACTCTAGGCCCATCATTTGTTCCAGTGTGGAACCTGGCTGCCCACAAGGCCTCTGGGCATAGTTTCCTAGGTCTATAATACTAGATTAATTGTGTAAAGGAAAGAAGAAATGAGAGAAAAACTGTAATTTCTACTAGGGGAAGGGAATATTTGGACAAAGAGAGCACTGGATATTGGGACATTAGATTCGGAATAATTTTATTGTATATGTGTGAAATGATGAAAAACTGTGTATTACCAGGGAAAATACTTAACACTGAAGCAGATTGCAGATACTAGAAAGACTGACAGCAAAGAAAAGCTACATAAGAATTTGGTTTGGAAATACAAAAGTGATAAATCATTTCCCTCAATCGCTTACCACAAAGAATTACAATGCAACGTAAGAATATTATGCAGATTACTCTGATACAAATAGAATGATATAAATGTTTTATGTGATTACAGGATTAAACTCTGCTCGTATATTCTCAATCTTCGTAGTTTCCTAATTATGTACTACAGGTTGCCTTTTCACTTCTATGGATCCCTATCATTATGATGGGCACTTCCTCTACCAATATAGACTACAAAACTCTCCATGATTTTTCAGTCCACAAATTCTATATAACTACTCACTCCCTTAAGATAGTCCTTTGAGCTTTTTTGGATACAAATGCAATAGTCTAGCTATCCACAGGTTACAGCTCACTCTTCCTTATATGATATGTCTACCTTCTAGTCAGAGGTATGGTAAGCTCCGTGAGTTTTATTGTTATTTCTCACATCCAAGTTATCATTGGTAACTTGATGCATACTACAAATACCCACCAAATGTCCTGTGTATTACCTTAAATTGACTGAAAGGTATAGGGACTACAAAATATAGCTATGCTTATTATTTAATTATAATAATCATTTTGGACAACAAAAATGTGGCTCTCCTCCAACAAGGAATCTCCCCTGCATATATTATAATCATATGATTTCTTTCTGGGTTATTAAATAATTGTATTTTATTCAAGTACTTGATGAATAACATCAAATGAGGAACGTATATGCTTATATTCTGTACAAAATGTCTTCTATGAAATTGTAGAACCTAATTGGTAAGTCAAAATGAATGAATGAATGAAAAAGCATTTAAGTGCTTACAATATGCTAAACACTGGGGGGACACAAACAGAAAAAAGTGATAGTCCTTGATTTCAAGGAGCTCACTTTCTAATTAGAGAAGGATTCCCTCATAAATGGTGAGGTTCTCTAAATGTTTCATTTTAAAGATGATGTGCTGATTATCAAGCTTGAAAATTATAGGATTTCTTCAATGAGATTTATGGCTACTCAAAAGAGAACAACCTCGCAATTCACAGAGGAAAAAACCAAGTAGATAAAGATTCTCTTTGACCCAGATTATAACAAAGAGTTAGCATGATTTAGTTCATAAATGCACATAAAGCAGATAGAAAGACAATGAGTTGAGGCTAAAATTTAATAGTTGGATTTATATATAAATATATAAATGAATAAATTTATAATAATAAATATATCTATATATTTATAATGTATAAATATATAATTTATATAAGAAATATTTTTATTATATTTATATATTATAAAAGAAATTATACCATATAATTTTCCTTTAACTCTCCTACTCCCTAATATATAATTATATTATATATTATAAATATAATAATAATATAAATAAATGTATATTCCTATGTATATAGGAAATCATATAGAACTTTTAAGGAATCTAAAATCATTATGATATTCAGTATTTTTCTAAAATATATATTAGTGAAATCACTTGAATAGCTGGGCCCACATGGCTCCACTGCATCTGGGATCATAGATAAGACTCCCTACAACCTCTTAATTAGCCAATCTTGAAGAGATGGGGCACATTTCAATTCCATGCATTTCATTCCAATTCAACCACTAAAACTAAAAGTACTCAAAAATGCCTAAGTGGAGATCTGTAAGCACAGAGTAACATTTAACTCCTTGAACCCCATCAAAAGTGTGTGTGTGTGTGTGTGTGTGTGTGTGTGTGTGTGTGTTCATCCTTCGTTGCTGAAGAAGACCATGCCATCAGAGAAATAATGACATGACTTGCACTTAGTTTTGTTTTGAGTGAGGGAGGTCACCAATCTCACTTCTCCTCCAGAGACATCTGAATCCAGCGACCAGATATTTATCAGGATGACTGGAGATGACCTAGGATGAGGCAATTGGGGTTAAGTGACTTGCCCAAGGTCACACAGCTAGTGGGTGTGTCAAGTGTCTGAGGTGAGATCTGAACTCAGGTCTTCTTGACTCCTGCACTCATGCTCTATCTACTGGACCACCTAGCTGCCCCTCTCATCAAAATGTGGTAAAGCTGAAAGAAGAATCTCAATATGTGAAAATGCATCTAGGAATAATCCTGATACCACCTAAAAGACAGATTATCACCTAAAACCTAAAGTAAAGAGAATTCTCCTAACTAAGGAACAGTGAAAGAAAAGGTCAATGAAAAATGAATGACTAGAAAGCTACTTTGTCTCATTTTGAGTAGAGGAGTTGATGGTTACATAAACACTCAGAATGAATCTTTAAAATACTACAGGTAACTGAAAAAGGAAGAATGATCCCTAGGACACATCAAAAAAAGGGCTTTTAATATATAAAAAAGGAAAGTTGACTTAAGACTTGTTGACTTAAGAGCTGCTACATTACCACTCCAGTCTAGATTCCAATTTGCAAAATGATAGTACCACCCCCTTCCTCTCTCTAGCCCTCCTGAGGTTTCAGTTGGTTCTACAAAATATTTACAGAATATCTTTTGATAAATCTCATTTGAAAATCATTCGAACAGTTTCCTAATCTAGATGGATATCAAAATCTGATAATGTTTCACCTACTTTGTTTTCCAAGTGTGAATAGCTAGTTTATTCTCTTTTCCTTTACCATGGATTTCATTAAGGAAACTATATACAATTACAGTGTTCCAGTGCAATTAATACAATATCATTTGCAATAAAAGTGTTCTAAAAAGTTTGTGTGAATAATTTTTCTATTAACTTAATTATAATTTTAGAGAAGTTTTATCCTTATTATTGATTAATCTTAAATTAGCAGTGGCTAACATTTTAGCTTCAATTTTTTTTTTAACTTTGTTGTTCTTTCCAGGAAAAGTAATAGTCTTAGAAACATTTAAAAGTATCAAGAAGTTTTTACATTGCTTTTCAGAGAAAAGCCTTTACTGAATAATCAAGTAAATAATAATTCAATTCAAAGGGCTAAAATTCAGTTTAAACATTTTCTTAAGTACCTACCCTCTATCATTAAATGTGGGCAAGCCTGTGTTCAATTATTGGGGTAATATGATCAATCAATAACAATTATTGATCAAAGACAACAGCACTGGATGAAACACCAGAGAACTTGCTTTGAATCCTACCTCTGTCTCTGTGTAGCCTTGAACTTAGTCTTTCTGTGACTATGATTCCTCATCTATGAAATAAGGAGTCTGGGCAAGACAGCCTCTAAGGGCTCTCCCAGCTCTACATCTATACTCTTAAAATTCCTGACCACTAGCTAAGGAATATCACATGGACAAATACTACACAAAAGTTCTATTACACTAAATCTATAGGAAATGCTGAAAAGAGAGGGATGAGAGATTC